>JARGCV010000185.1:0-600000 GCA_034064705.1 Bothrops alternatus | reverse complement strand
TCAGACTGGGGTTGGGGACCCCTGTTCTAAGCATCCAAGGCAGGGGTAAGCAATCTTGGCTCTTTTATGACTCGTGGACTCCCAGAATGCCTGAGCCAGCATGGGGGAACTGTGGCTCTTTTATGACTGGTGGACTTCAACTCCCAGAATCCCTGAGCCAGCATGGGGGAACCATGCCCCCCTTGGTGACTTGTGGACTTCAACTCCCAGAACTCCTGAGCCAGCATGGGAGAACCGTGGTCCCCTTGATGACTTGTGGACTTCAACTCCCAGAATTCCTCAGCCAGCATGGGAAAAACTTTGGCCCCTTCATGACTCATGAACTTCAACTCCCAGAATTCCTGAGCTAGCATGGATCAGCTTGGAAACCTCTCCCTTTCCCCTCCGCATGGCTGGCTCGGGAATTCTGGGAGTTGAAGTCCACAACACCCCTGGTCTAGCTAGTAGTGTAGAAGCCCTCATTCTGCAAACACTCAAAAAGGATGCAGGACCACTCTGGAAGGCTTGCTGGTGAAGAGAGAGAGAGAGAGAGACAGAAACAGACAGAGAGAGAGAGAGAGAGAGAGAGAGAGAGAGAGAGACAGACAGACAGAGACAGACAGACAGAGAGAGAGAGAGAGAGAGAGAGAGAGAGAGAGAGAGAGAGAGAGAGAGAGAGAGAGAGAGAGAGAGAGAGAGAGAGAGAGAGAGAGAGAGAGAGAGAGAGAGAGAGAGAGAGAGAGAGAGAGAGAGAGAGAGAGAGAGAATGAATCTGATTTGCACCCGGAACAGCAGTCTTTTTATATCCCAGGTTGACATCTGTAGCGAAGGCAACCATGGAAGCCTTGTTGCAATTCAGAATGTGGCCAACTCAGAAAAGGCAGTTTCTACCCACTTCAAAAACATATGAAAGGGTTTGAAAAGCAGGGGAAATGGGGGGGGGGAGAAAAGGGAGAGGAATGTTTGCTTTTCTGTAACCCATCCCCTATTTACACTTCGCTTAAGTTCTTACAACTTTGCACTGCAGATAAAAGTAGCCCACGTCTGATAACCACTCATTAAAAAAAAAAAAACCTGTTCAAACACACTTTCCAGCAAGCTATCTCAAGGGTGCAAAAAGAAAAAGAAAAGAAAAGAAAAGAATCAACTAGAACATTTAGCACTTTCAAGAACTATAGGAAATCTTGGCCAAGGGGATCACAGAAAAGCTCAGTTGTGGATGTTTCTACAGCCTTCCTAAGTTACGGAATTTTCAGGATCTGTTCCTGATTTATCAGAATTCTTTTCTTTCTCCCTTAAACAATCCCTCCTCTTCGTTAAACCTAACTGCAAGTTATTATTAACCGTTATTAAATTGGATTGGCTTCATCTAGGCCCCGGGGTCTTCAAATTTGGCCCTTTTATGGCTCCTGGACTTCAAAACCCCCAGAATTCCTGAGCCAGCCATGCTGAGGTGAAGGGAGAGGCTTCCAAGCTGAGCCAGGCTGGCAGAGGGAATTCTGGGAGTTGAAGTCCACCAGTCATAAAAGAGCCAAGCTTGCCTACTCCTGATCTAGGCCAGGGCTCTTCAAACTTGGCCCTGTTATGACTTGTAGACTTCAACTCCCAGAATTCCTCAGCCAGCATGGGGGAATTATGGCCCCCTCATGTCTCGTGGACTTCAACTCCCAGAATTCCTGAGCCAGCCTGGCTCAGCTTGGAAACCTCTCCCTTTCCCCTCAGCGTGGCTGGCTCAGGGATTCTGGGAGTTGAAGTCCACCAGTCATAAAAGCACCAAGTTTGAAGACCCCTGGCTTAAATATTTAAATATTTTTCCTCACGGTCACATGATCAAAATTCAGGCATTTGGGCAGGGGTAGGCAACCTGGGCTCTTTTATGATTCGTGGACTTCAACTCCCAGAATTCCTCAGCCAGCCTGGCTCAGCTTGGAAACCTCTCCCGTTCCCCTCAGCGTGGCTGGCTCAGGAATTCTGGGAGTTAAAGTCTAGGAGTCATAAAAGAGCCAAGGTTGCCTACCCCTGATCTAGGCCAGGGCTCTTCAAACTTGGCCCTTTGATGACTTGTGGACTTCAAAACCCCAGAATTCCTCAGCCAGGCAAGAATTCTGGGAGTTGAAGTCCACAAGTCATCAAAGGGCCAAGTTTGAAGAGCCCCTGCTATAGGGTCTCTCTACAAGGCCAGAACAAAGAGACAGAGACCTTGCAGAATAAGGGGGGGGGAATCAACATTGCAAGGATAAAAACTTTCAGAAAAAAGCATCTTTATTATTCCTTCCCCCCCCCCACTAGAGTCATCCTAAGGCTTCTCTTATGAAAGCCTTCTGCTACCAGGCCAGCAATCCTGATTTCCTGCTATCCCCCCCCCAAAATCCCCACCCTTCCTTTTCAGCAGCAGACGAGACAAGATGTTATCAATTCACAAAAACCTTTTAAAAAGAGGCTCCTTTTAAAAGCTAGTCTTCAGTTTGCTTATTTCATGTGGTATCCTGCGGAACTGAACTCCACCCTCTGGCATATTTCTTTTTTCTGTTTCCCCTCTCTCCTTTTCAACTATTTAGCGTTCTTATTGTAGAGTCTGGTTTGGTAAGAGTTTTTTTCTCTCCCCCCCCTTAAACCTTCTTCTACACAAGAAGGTTGAAAGGGAATACATTTTTTAAAAAAAAAAAGGAAGGGGAGGGAGACCCTTACTTCTCTTTTTTTCCTTCCCTTCTGATTAATTCTTATTAGCTGCCTTTGAACACACAGAATCCTCTCCTCTCAAATAACACGCAGAGGGTATGCATTACATTAGGGGGGAGAAAACAGCAGAGGAGAGTCACATAAACACAAGCCAGGCTGAAAGCAATTCCTAGAGACTGAAAAGCCCACACGTACATACAATACAGACAGACACACAAACGTTGAGCACACACTTACTGGGGGTGTGAAGGACAGTCTCCTGACGTTCCAGTTGTAAACTAATGAACGGGAGTGCCAAAACCAAAAACCCAAAAGCCGTAAACCCAACACGGATTCCCTGGGCCAAAGAAAACGATCTTTCAATAGATACGCAAGTCCAAACCAGTATTTTTAGGGCCTTAGCAAAAAGCTACTAAGAGTTTGCAGACTGCATCGCCACAGAAGATGGGAGAACTACCAAGGCCTTCAAGTGGAATGGGGGGTTAATTATAGAGGTAGTCCCCGACTTACAGTCACCGTTTACGAGGCCACAATTTCTGATGTCAACCAAGACCTTTTATTAAAATGAGTTTTGACCCATTTTACGACCTTTATTTGTCATAGTTGAGTCACCCAGCTGTTGAGTGAACCTGGCGTCCCCCAAAGGTTGCAAAAGGCGACCACATGACCTTAAGACACAGCAAGGGTTGTAAGAATGAACCAGTTGCCAAACATCTACAGCAGGGGCCTTCGAACCTGGCCCTTTGATGACTTGTGGACTTCCACTCCCAGAATTCCTGTGCCTGGCTGAGGAATTTTGGGAGTTGAAGTCCACAAGTCATCAAAGGGCCAAGTTTGAAGACCCATGATAGCAGAGTTCCAGTATCTGAGCGGCTGCCACAAAGGAGAAGAGGGGGTCAGGTTATTCTCCAAAGCACCCAGAGGGAAGGACGAGAAACAACGCTGACCAAAGAGAGAAGCAACCTGGAATTAAGGAGAAACTTCCTGACAGTGAGGACAGTCAACCAGTGGAACAGCTTGCCACCAGAAATCGTGGGCGCTCCATCGCTGGAGGTTTTTAAGAAGAGGCTGGACAGTCACTTGTCTGAGATGGAACAGGTTCTCCTGCTTGAGCGGGGGGCTGGACTAGAAGACCTCCAAGGTCCCTTCCAGCTCTGAATTTTGACCAGATGATCACGGGGATACTGCAAAGGTATCTTTGAAAAAGGGTGACAAGGCATTTTTTTCAGGGCCATTCTAACTTTGAACAAGTCACTAAATGAACTGCTGTTGTAAGTATAAGGATTCCTGCAACCGTAGCAGCTTCAAAGGTATCTGAATTTCACCTCCCAGAATCCCCCAGCCAGTATGGTTCCTGAGGGAGTGGAGAGCTAATCTTAGGATGTTCTTTTCCACGTTCTGCTCCTCCTCCTCCTCCTGCTCTTCCAGAGAACAGCCATTCCCAGATTAAATTGCAAGCCACCAAAATGCTTTACACCCAAGCCTTAATCACCTGAAGCCAGCCTGGACTTGCAGACTTGCAAAAAGCAGGAGGCTGCTTTGGCACACCCTTACGGTGGACAGTATATAATTTAGCTCTCTGCGCATAAATCACACAGGCAGACGTTGCCTTTAGCGACTGTGGTGCTGCCAGCTTGCCAACATCATTGTCTACTAGGCTCACATGCAGCTCTCAATAAGGGAGGACAGATACCTAGAAGCTTGCAAGACCAGAAATGTGATAATTCCACAGCTGCTAAAACTCGGTAGTGCAACCGGAGGCCAGCCAGACCTTGCTAAACTACCCTTCCCAACATTCCCACGAATGGCTGTTTTTGTGAAGGATGCCGACGGGAAGTATAATTATTCAACGAAACAAAATTGAAAGTAGACAGACTAGACTACAGAAAACTCAACTCATGTTCCTGGCCGGTAGGACTGAAGTGCAACACATTTAAAAGTACTCAGAAATAATCAAAATCTGGAACGACCAAGGTTAAGTATTCTCTTGAGGCTAGGTTACCATGCACAGAATTATAAATAGGAAGAATTGTCAGATATGAACCTGTGGGAGAAAGAGACTTCTAGCAGAAACACTCCGGCCCTCTTGGCAACAACGCAAGTGGAGGATTTCAAATCCCAAGCAAAATGCAGACTATGTCTGAAAAACGGGGGGAATCCTGCACAACAATCCATTCAACATCTGCTCATGGATGAGATCCATCAGCGTGCTTGCATACTTTCTCGTCATCCCCAACACTGGTGTGAACATACATCAGCTATCCAAGACTCCTGATTGTCCATAGATGGTACAAAACCGCTTCCAAAATTTCTAACTCCCAAGGGGAAAACCGGGCTAAGATTTTTCATTCCTGGAAAAGCATCAGATCTCATCTAGCAGGCAACAGAGGTTATGTGAGGATGCTGCTTACAACACAGATTCACAACTAGGTGGCAAACAGCCATCAAGATGAGTGTGTCTCAACCTTTAAGACACATGGACTTCAACTCCCAGAAGTCCCCAGCTGGGAGGCTGAAGTCCACCCATCCCAAGGTTGACCCAGTTAAGAAACACTGCCCTAGAGTAGCCTTTCTCCATCTTATCCACTTTAAGATAGGTGGGACTTCAACGCCTTGAATTCTCCAGCCAGGAAATTCTGGGAAGTTGAAGTCCATCTATCTTCAAGTTGGCCAGGGCTGGGGAACACCGCTCCAGAGGTTCAACCTCCTTGGTTAGGAAAAACACAACAACCACAGAAGGGGCACAGAATAGATCTCAGGGGTCTTACCTGCAAGCCCCCCAGGGGCCAGAAAATTAGTTCCTCTCATTTCGGTGCAAGAAAGCACAGATTCTGGACAACTTGCTGCAAGACAAAAAAAAAACGAATGGAGAAATAAGAACGACGTTGACAGTGCATTCTTCAAGACCCCGCCGAGGACGTCCCTAGCTCAGAGGAAGCACATTCCATGGAGTTTACTAGGAAGCGATTACTAATTGTCTGCACGGATTTATGTTTCATGCAACATCCCCCCTCGGTGTCTGCTCCATCATTTGCCAAAGAGAGGGAGATTATAGACAGGGAGCCCTTCTCCCTCCGCAACTCCTTATGCACAACTCCGTTTTCTTCTGTCTGACTGGTTTCCTTTTCTTGGTCAACCCTGGCAACTGAATCCAGGTTTGTTGAACCAAAGCTGAGAAATTCAAAAGGAATTTCACGGGCTACCCCTCGGAGAAACCCAGCCAGCCCAGATGGCTGAAAGGAGGGCATTCTGCCAAAAATACTTCATTTTGTTCCCTTTAAAAATTTCTCTTTTCTCGCCTAACCGTCACTTGCTTAGTGAGCCGTTCAACAACAGCGCTGGGAAAAGTGACTTATGACCGCTGTTTCACACTTAGGACCGTGGTGGCAGCATCCTCCCCCAGGGTCCACGCGGTCAACATTCAGCCCCTTGGCAATTGACTCATATTTATGACGGTCCCGGGGTCAAGTGATTCCCTTTTGCAAAAAAGCAAAGTCAATGGGGAAACGAGAGTCACTTAACAACCGGGTTGATCACTTAACTAACTGTTGTGATTCACTTAACAATTGTGGTCAGAAAGATCACAAAATGGAGAGGAACTCACTTAACAACAGAAATTTGGGCTCAATTGTCGTAAGTCGAAGACTGCATGGGTTTCGGTGAGAATGGCCCCTTCTTCCTAATGTTAAAGTATGATCAACTTATTCTCTGTCCTATTCCAAATATGCTTCCCCATCCAAAGTGTAATCTTTTAAAGCCGAGGCCAGGAAAAATATATAAATTAGAAGTTGATTATCTATCGCTGTGCCCAGCCAAAAACCACTGGCACCGACCGGGTCAATATGGCTACGTAAATTTGAATGACCTGTCGGAAAAGAAATACGTACTTTAGGACAAGCTATTTTTAAACAACTGAAAGTTATTACTATTTTCCCAATAATCGCATTCCCTCTTTCACAGATATGGAAAGAACCCACTTTATTTTATTCCCCCGACATTCCGTAACCTCCTTTTTTCTCAGAGTTAAGTATAACCCTGAACAGGAATATACAGTTAAACAGGATACACTTAATCAAACGGAACATGCAGGAAATTGAGTTACTTGTGAAATACTCTATACTTTCTCAACGAGTGGCGTTTCTGTGGTCTAAGGAAACAGCTATTTTATAATTAAAATATAAGGAATGGCTGCTGGAATTGGGTGTGTCCAGTTTAACGAAGAGAAGGACGAGGGGTGATCGAATAGCAGTCTTCCAGTATCTCAGGGGCTGCCCCAAAGAAGAGGGAGTCAAGCTATTCTCCAAGGCACCTGAAGGCAGGACAAGAAGCAACGGATGGAAACTAGTCAAGGAGAGAAGCAACCTAGAACTAAGGAGAAACTTCCTGACAGTGAGAACAATTAACCAGTGGAACAACCTGCCTCCAGAAGTGGTGAATGCTCCCACACTGGAAGTTTTTAAGAAAAGACTGGACAGCCATTTGTCCGAAATGATATAGGGTTTCCTGCCTGAGCAGGGGGTTGGACTAGATGACCTCCAAGGTCTCTTCCAACTTTACTACTACTACTACTACTACTACTACTACTACTACTACTACTACTACTACTACTACTAAACTTTAACAAAAGGGGAAAGTGGCCATCAAATGCTTTTATCTGGAGATTTTCCTGAACCAATGATCTAGGCCTCATTAAGGCAGTTTGGGTAAGGCCATCTCTTAACAAGGGGTAAATTAATGAGAATGAAACTCAAAAAAATCTTCAGCTAAGAATTCCTTAAGCAGCAGTGTG
This sequence comes from Bothrops alternatus, assembly GCA_034064705.1. Taxonomy (NCBI): domain Eukaryota; kingdom Metazoa; phylum Chordata; class Lepidosauria; order Squamata; family Viperidae; genus Bothrops; species Bothrops alternatus. Next base: position 592,553 of record JARGCV010000185.1, on the reverse strand, counting down.
TGCCAAGAAGAAAGCAGCTACAAAGGGGCAATTGTGTGTCAAAATAGACCAAAGTGCTGGATGGAGTGTTGGAATCTAGACACACACACCCTTCTGAAGTTGTGTGATGTTGTCACATGTACAAAAGGGATGAGAGGCTTATAGGACGATGCTCCATCCCCCCCTCTCCCTAGACACCTGAGGCTGCCTTTACTTTGCACCCTTCAGCTATTGCATCACTCATAACCCCCAGCCAGCACAATGTCACACACACAATGTATTTTGAACACACTTAAAATACTGCAGCCATCTCGATGCGCACCGAGACTTTTTCTTTCAGGTATTCGGAGGCCCAAAAGGGCAGAGAACATTCAAACTCACGGAGCCAATATAGAATGGATTAGTTAACTATTTATAGATAGTCCTCATCTTACAACAGTTTGTTTAGTGACTGTTCCAAGTTACAATGGCACTAAAAAAGTGACTTATGACCGTTTTTCACATGACTATTGTTGCATCCCCATAGCCCCGTCAGACGCTTGGCAACTGACTCATATCTATGATGGTGTCCCAGGGACATGTGATAGATAGAGAGAGAGAGAGAGAGAGAGAGAGAGAGAGAGAGAGAGAGAGAGAGAGAGAGAGAGAGAGAGAGAGAGAGAGAGGGCAGGCAGAGAGACAGAGATAGACAGACAGACAGACAATGATAGAGAGATGGATGATAGAGATGATATAGATATGATATGATAGATGATAGAAATAATAGAGAGATGATAGGTAACGATAGAGAGATAATAGATAATGATAGAGATATGATAGATATCATATATATTAGATAGATACAGTATGATAGGAAGATATGATAGATATCATAGAGATGATAGATATGATAGATGATAGAGATGATAGATAAGATAGATGATAGAAATACAGATGATAGAGAAATGATAGAGATGATAAATAGATGATAGATATGATAGATATCATAGAGATGAGGAAAACTGAAATGCACAATAATGTGGAAAATGCAGGCACCAATTTACTGCTCTCTCTTTGGACATCTGCACCTTGTCTTAAAAAAAATACCTATTTTAAATGCGTGCATTTGAATATTGTATTGAATATTAAGCTGAGATTTTCTAACCTCTTGAAAAGAACACTCTGATCTGGGGAAAATACCACACACACACGCACGCACACAGAGTTTATCTATCTCAGGGGTTCTCAACCTTGGCAACTTTAAGACTTGTGGACTTCAACTCCCAGAATTCCTCAGGCAGCAAAGCTGGCTGAGGAATTCTGGGAGTTGAAGTCCACAAGTCTTAAAGTTGCCAAGGTTGAGAACCCCTGATCTATCTCACAAGAGATGGTTATTGGGAGTTGTTGTTAACAGGGGCCCCCAGTTGCCATGTCAAAAACAGGATTTTGTAGTGGTGGCAAAACAACAGCTGGTCTCAGTGAGGTGAAGGCCTGTTTGGGTAACGAAAAATTGCCAAAACCACATCCGTCCAACAATATTTTGACTTAATTCAATGGATTCATTACCGGCTTACAGCAAAGCAGGATTAAATCTAGCCCAGCACTTCTCATTTTAATGCTTTTCTTGCTTCCAGACGCAAAAGTAACCAAGAGAAATCCAGATGTAGTCCTCAATTTAGTGACGGTTCGAAGTTACTTAGGACTTATGTTTTTTACACTCGCCATCCTTATGATCACCTGACCAAAATCTGTACACCTGTCAACTGCGGTTGCAAAGGGAACCGGGAAGCAAGATCCACTTCACAACTTAACAGCTGTAGTGATTCGCTTAACAACTGTGGCAAGAAACGGCGCAAAATGGAGCAAAACCCATTGTGTGTGAGAGAGAGAGAGTGCGAGAGAGAGTGTGTGTGTGTGAGAGTGTGTGTGTGTGTGTGAGTGTGAGTGTGTGTGTGAGAGAGAGTGAGAGAGTGTGTGTGAGTGTGTGTGTCAGAGTGTGAGGAGAGTGTGTGACTGTGAGACAGTGTGTGTATGAGTGTGTGTGAGAGTGTGTGTGAGAGAGTGTGTGTGTGAGAGTGTGTGTGAGAGTGTGTGTGTGTGAGAATGTGTATTTGTGTGTGAGTGAGAGTGTGAGTGTGTGTGAGAGTGTGAGTGAGAGTGTGTGTGTGTGTGTGTGTGAGAGAGAGAGAGAGAGATGACAGACAGACAGATAATCTCACGCATACATGAAGTCACAAATGCATTTACTTTAAAGCCCTGGAACTTCTAACCTCAAGAGCGTAGCTGCAGCAATGGGGTCCAAATATCCTGATTTGAAAATATAGGACACATCTACAACTTTTCAGATTTACTACATAGGTCCATTTCCGAAGCAAATCACAAAGTCAGCTTTGATTTCTGAAAAAAATCCCCGTCAACGTGTCTCGCAATCTTTTCGCTTTTTTTCCTCTCTCCTGTTTCTGAATGCAAAATTCATCCTTTGACGCCCATCCAGTGCCACCCTTTGCACCGCGGCTCATTAAAACCCACACCTTTGGATGTCAGGGGTGCCTGGCCTAGGTAAAAGTGTGTGAGCGAACTGCTACAGGCCTTCACGGATAAAGCCAGCCTGGGCTCTTCCTCCGTGTGGTTAATGGTGCTCTATTAAAAAAAAGAGAAAACAGCTCCGGAAATGAACTTTGAATCTTCAAAAACAGGCTTACTACTACATCAACCTGAATTCTTCCTATGCAGGGGGGAAAAAACACTGTTCCTTTGAAATCATTTCTTTAGCAACACACTTTGGGGTTTTCAAGCAGGGGGGGGAGGGAGAGAGACCCCCTTGCAAAATTTGCAAGAGAATAAAGACATACCATTTCCTTAACTCACTCTCCCCACAATGGCCTTGATTAAACAGGAAGCTTGATGAGAGTCAGAGGTTATAATAACCACCTGCAGTGACAGACTTATGAATTATTTTTGTCTCCCATTCAGATCTCCACTGCCAAATGGGACTTTTCAGGAAAGAGAAGGGAGTCTGTCCTGGACGCTCCTGTGCTTTTTTTTTTTTTATGCTTCCGACTGGCTCTATTAATCACTTCCCATTAGCCCGATAGGCAGAACTTTTCCTTTCCAAAAAAAAAACAAAAACAAAAAAACACCCAGCATTGTCAAAGTTTGTGGTTTCTTTGACTGTTTACACACACCATTCATTGCTGAATAAAGGTTGCTCTCCTCATTGAGAAGCAGGGAGGGTTAAACACCTGCCTGGAGGTTTATCCTAGGATCTCTATCAAAAACAAGCTGTTTTCAAGAAGAGACTGGACAGTCCCTTGTCTGAGAGGGTGTAGGCTCTCCTGCTTGTGTGGGGGGGGCTGGACTAGATGACCTCCAATGTCCTATTCTATTCTATTATTCCATTCTATTCTTTCTCTATTCTATTTTTTCTCCTATTCTATTCTATTCCATTCTTTCTTCCATTCCATTCCTTCTCTATTCTATTCTATATTTTCTATTCTATTCTATTCTATTCCATTCTCTGTTCTATTCTTTCTCTATTCTTTCTCTATTCTATTCTTTCTCCTATTCTGTTCTATTCCATTCCGTTCCTTCTCTATTCTATTCCATATTTTCTATTCTATTCTATTCTATTCTATTATTCTATTCTATTCTATTCCATTCCATTCTTTCTCTATTCTATTCCTTCTCTATTCTTTCTTCTATTCTATTCTTTCTTCTAGTCTATTCTATTCTATTTCATTCTTTTCTTCCATTCCATTCCTTCTCTATTCCTTCTCTATTCTATTCCATATTTTCTATTCTATTCTATTCTATTCTATTATTCTATTCCATTCCATTCTTTCTCTATTCTATTCTTTCTATTCCATTCCATTCTATTCCTATTCCTATTCTATTCTGCCATTTTTCCCCAGAGACAGCTGTTGCTAAAAAGAAAAAAAAAAGAATTTCCTTAAAACCTCCAAAGTTTAACCACTTTTACTTGTAAGCCTCGGACAGCAAAGGTGATTAAGAAACAAGGACTGGAGAGCACAACACCAGCAGACATGTCACTTAGAGGGCAAAAAAAATCATGAAACTGCATCTCACTTATATGTTAGGCCATCATCACGGGAGGGAATTATCATGGAGAAAGACATTTCTTTGGAGGAGTTTGTGGTAACCAGGCTGGACACCATCAAAGCTGACACCAGCCAGAGCACAGAAACTCAAAGTAGTAGTAAAACTAACACAAAAGGAAGAAAAACTCAAAGAAGTAGTGCAAGACGGGAATATGTGGGGAGCTCTGGCCCATAGAATCGCCAACGGTCAGACACCAACTGAAATCCTCATCTGTAAACCAATAAAAACATTTAAAATGTGGGTCTAGGAAGGCAGGTCCAAATCCACCTGGGCCGGCCCGTTCTCTTGTCAGGTGAACTCTACCTTTCTATGTTGAGACTTGTGGGGCAAAACTAGAAGAGCACCAATGGAGTGATTTATCCAAGATGATGTAATAATAATAATAATAATAATAAAGAGTTGGAAGGGACCTTGGAGGTCATCTAGTCCAGCCCCCTGCTCAGGCAGGAAACTCCACACCATTTCAGACAAATGGCTGTCCAGTCTCTTCTTAAAGACTTCCAGTGTTGGAGCATTCACCGCTTCTGGAGGCAGGTAGTTCCACGGGTTAATTGTTCTCACTGTCAGTTTCTCCTTAGTTCTAGGTTGCTTCTCTCCTTGGTCAGTTTCCTTCCATTGCTTCTTGTCCGGCCTTCAGGCGCTTTGGAGAATAGCTTGACTCCCTCTTCTTTGGGGCAGTCCCTGAGATACTGGAAGACTGCTACCCCTGATTTTTCTCTTCATTAAACTAGACATCCCCAATTCCAGCAACCTTTCCTTATATGTTTTAGCCTCCAGTCCCCTAATCATCTTTGTTGCTCTTCTCTGCACTCTCAGCATCTTTTTACCTTTTTACCTCTCTCTAATCCTTTGGGCAGATGCTAGCCCACCTTCAAGGAAAGACCAAAAACTGTAATTGCTTGCATTGAATAAGGTTATTTGTTGACAGCATTCTCATTTCACAAGGGGAGGGGGAGAGAAGGAAACCACGGATAAAATGGTAAATCTAATCCAGATCACCACCAGCCATGAGATCAAGGTCATGAAGGATGCATCCAGTAGAAAGACTTTGTGGAACTCCATTCTGCAAAACTCAGAAGACTTTCTGCAACTCACCCACCACAGAATAAATGCTACCCATTCACCTTCATTTAAGGAAATAAAGGGAGGGAAATAAACTCGTTCCGCAAATTGACGCATTCAAGATGGCGGCTCCTACCGCTCCCAAAATTATCACTCAATACAGGAAGTCCTCAACTTACAACAAACAGTTCATTAAAAAGCAACTTATGGACCTTTTTCACACACCTATGACTTGCAGCAGTCCCCCCCCCCCAAGTTGTAGGATCAAAATTCAGATGCTCGGGGATTGCAGTGTCTCTAGAGGCGAGGATTAGCTGTATTGAATAATGGTAGCATTTTTCCTAATCCCAACTGTCAAGAACAGGGGTCTTCAAACTTGGCCCTTTGATGACTGGAATTCTGGGAGTTGAAGTCCACAAGTCATCAAAAGGCCAAGTTTGAAGACCCCTGGTCAAGAAAATTAGCTCATCCCATGTTTCTCAGAAGGATAGACCAGCACAACCTTTTCAAGCTGCTTCATCGAACTGTAATCTTCCAACTTTCCTACTGGATAAACTCGGTGGAGGATACCCCGGTTCTCACATCCTTCCCTTACGCAAAAGAACTCACAATGCAAAATAGTATCAACGGATAGGATAGGTCGTCTTGTCAAGAGCACCCAGTGTCTTTCAAGGGCAAGCATGATCAGATCCCTGGGAACAGAGCAACTATTGTCTTTTTGGGGATGAGTAAGGACGGGAAAGGTAGGTGACAAGCATGAGTCTGTAAATAGGATCTTTCTAAGCCAACGTACCGCCTTGCCTGACATTAGGGTGTAATCAAGTACAGGCAAACATCTCTATAATCTCTATTTTTGCTCCATTAATTGTCAGAAGTGGCTTTGTGAAATTTCATTTCTCCTCCCTTTTGACTGCATCCACATTTCTGGTGTTTTTTTCTCTTCTCCCCCCCCTCTCTCTCTCCCTCCCTCTTTTTTCCACAATGCCAGCCTATTTATCTAGCAGAGGGTGAGCCCTCTGCCAGCCAAGTTTACGCAGACAACCGCAAGAGTGCTTGGTGCCAGCCTCAGACGGGCTTCTACCTTGGCAGCCTGCCACTCCATTACAAGCAACGAGCCCGCCTGCTAAAAACATCTCTTTGCATTTTTTTGAAAAAATGCTTTATTTGGGCCCAATGACAGGCAAAACAGGAGCTTTCAGCACCTGGCCTGAAATTAGCCTTTTGTTTTTTCTTTTTCTTTTTTTGGGAAAAAAAATTAAACCTTCCAAATGTTCCAGATATTATAAAAAAATAAATAAAAGTGGACAAGAAGCTATGAACTTTCATTTTGCATCTTAACAGATTATGAATTATGAAAGTTTGCCAAAAGGAAGAGAGTCTGAAGATGCCAGCTGCAATCCTACAGCAGTCACGGTCTGAACTTACTTACTTCTAAGTAAACCGACACAAAACCTCTCATAGATGATTTAAATAATTCCCCTGCACGGTGCAGAAGGCTGAGCTGGATGATCTTTTAAGGTCCCTTCCAACTGTAACAGGCCCTATAAGAGTGCAGATACCCTATTGCATCTCAAGAGGACCGGATTACCTAAAAAAATTAATACCAGCTGGCAGCACCAAAGATACAGCTATAAAAAACAACTTAATGCGCCTCTTAAGTCTTTATAGATTTTGACTGCAATCCTATACTTACAGACCTTATAGCCTCAGCCCTTTGAAAAACCCTGGATTTATTGCCCTAAACAGGGATCTACAAGAACAGCCCTGTGAGAAGAACTCGGCCAGCCCTTCTATTCAGGAGTCAAACTCACTTATCTTAATGGGAAATCCTTCTCATTAACCAAACAAGCCCCACAGCAAATTAAGAGCTAAAAAAGAGCAAAATAGCAGCAGCAATACGGTCAATAAGAGAGGACAATGACAGAAGACAGAGAGAGAGAGAGAGAGAGAGAGAGAGAGAGGGAGGGAGGGAGGGAGAGGGAGGGAGAAAGAAAGAAAGAAAGAAAGAAAGAAAGAAAGAAAGAAAGAAAGAAAGAAAGAAAGAAGAAGTAAATAAGTGGAAGTCCCCTCCACTCAGTAAGTTTCCACTTTTAAATTTTTCTTTCAATATTAAACTTTGAATATTAAACTTTCCTTTGCTTCTACTAGAAGAAAGGAAGGAAGGAGAAAAAAGAGAGAGAGAGAAAGCAAGCAAGGAAGAAAGAAAGAAAGAAAGAAAGAAAAGAAAAAGAAAGAAGGAAGGAAAAAGACAGAGAAAGAGAAAGCAAGGAAGGAAAAGGAAGGAAGAAGGAAAGAAAGCAAGAAAGAAAGAGAGAAAGCAAGGAAGGAAGAAGGAAAGAAAGCAAGAAAGAAAGAGAGAGAGAGAAAGCAAGGAAGCAAGAAGGAAAAAAGAGCAAGAAAGAGACAGAGAAAGCAAGCAAGCAAGCAAGCAAGAAAGAAAAAGACAGAGAAAGCAAGGAAGGAAGAAAGCAAGCAAGCAAGCAAGAAAGAAAGAAAGAAAGAAAGAAAGAAAGAAAGAAAGAAAGAAAGAAAGAAAGAAAGAAAGAAAGAAAGAAAGAAAGAGAAAAGAAAAGAAAAAGAAAGAGAAAGAAAAAGAAAAAGAAAAAGAAAAAGAAAAAGAAAAAGAAAAAGAAAAAGAAAAAGAAAAGAAAAAAGAAAGCAAACTTCCCACCCAAGGCTACTTTTCCTTAGTTTAAAAAAATCCAGTCTACTTACCGGTGGGTTTGAGAAAATCCATGGGGTATCTGGAGTAAGGGGGAGGTGGAGACTCTGGAATCAGAAAAGGGCAGAGAAAATAAAATAAAATCGCAGCCATGGGGAGGGGAGGGGAGGGGGGGGGAGAGAGAGAAGAGATAGGAACTTACGATAAGGGAGGCATTCTTGGAGCCAAAGTGTTTGTCTTAGCCTGGCGCTGGGAGGGAGGGAGGCAGGCAGGGCGGGAGGGCAGCCTGGCAGCAACTGCCTGGATATTTCACTGCCAGATAAACAAAGGGGCCCTGACTGGCGCCAGCCTCTTGCGCTATCTCTGCTCCCGGAGCTGTCTGGAGCTGCCTGGGCTCCGGAGCCCCAGTCCTGGACATCACCCACGGATCCAGCCCTCCCTCCCTCCCTCCCTCCCTGCCCAGGATCCCAAGCAGCTTCCTTGCAAAAAGGCCATTTAACCCAAGACCCCTCCGGGGAGGGGAGGGGAGGGGAGGGAAAAGGGGGGAAAGAGTGGGGGGAGGCACCCAATAGACACAGGCATTGTTCTCTCTGCCCGCCTGCCTGCACATAGTAACACCCAGCACCCCCCCAAAAAAAGTTTGCAAAAGGGGGAGGGGAAGGATGAGGGAGTGGGCTAAAGGCTTTGGGGGCTATTGTGGTTTTGGGGGGGCTTGGGGGGGGCTGCCCACCCATGGGGTTTCAACCTACCCAGGCCAGTCTCTTTCCCTTCCAGATCATGAACATAATCCCCATTTTTTTTAAAAAAAAAGAGGGGGGGGAAGACCCTTTGCAATTTCAATCATGCTGGGGGGGGGAGATTGTCTTTCTCCTTTCTCTCTTCTCTCCTCTCTTCTCTCTCTATATATATATCTTTATCTATCTCTTTCTCTTTCTCTCTCTCCTTCTCTCTATATCTTTCCCTCTTTCTCTTTCTCTCACTCTTTATATCTCTTTATCTCTCTCCTCTATACATATATCTTTATCTCTCTCTATATATCTTTCTCTCTATCTTCTTTATCTCTCTCCTCTCTATATATATCTTTATCTCTCTCTTTTATCTTTCTCTCTCTCTCTCTCTCTCTCCTTTCTATATATATATATATCTTTATCTCTCTTTCTCTCTATATATACCTCTTTCTCTCTTCCTTTCTCTCTCTCTCTCCCCCTCCTTTTTAGCCAGTGTGGAAACTTAAGGCAACTTGGCAAGCAGAGAAAAGCAAACAAGATTGCAGGCCTGGAAATTATGTGTTCGCTTTTATAGTTTTTGAGGCAAAGAGGCCCAAAGGTGGGCGGGAGGGCACGGAGAATGCAGGAGCCAGCCAAGGGTTGGGACTGCTTTTTTCCTTTCCTTTTCTTTCTTTCTTTCTTTCTTTCTTTCTTTCTTTCTTTCTTTCTTTCTTTTTTTTTTTTTTTGCTAAAATGGCCTCAGATTTGTAGATTAAACTAGAAAATCCTGGGATGGATTTTTTTTCTCCCCAAAAGCGTTCAGCGTTTATTTTTATTTTTATTTTTAATTACACACCCTGGCTTTTGTTTTGTTTTGTTTTGTTTTGTTTTGTTTTTGCACAAAACACTGCAAGGCTGCCTTGGCTGGCTCCTGGTGGCATCACCATTTTAAAAATAATTTACTCTCTGATTTGGAAACCTTTCTTTGCTGAAAAAAAAAACCAAAAAAAAACAAAAAACCAGAAGCCTAGCCCATAAAGTTGCAGCCTTCCTTCCATTCCTCACCTCCCTCCCTAACCAGGAACTTTAACATGCAGGTGTCTACCTCCAGATTCTCAAAATCCTCCAGGTTGTGTGTCCCAAAGGTGCTTTTCCAAAAGTCAACTGGACCTTTGTTTTGTTTTTTTCCCCCCTTTTCTAATGCACAGACCAAAAGCATCCAAATGGAAGGCAATTTTTTTTCAAGATTGTTCAGTTCTGCCTTGTGCAAAATTCCGCTTGGAATATATATATAAAAAAAATCTACATTAAAAGCCTTTTGGGGGGGGATATGTTTAACTTTTCTATTCCCCCACCTGAGAGAGCTTGGTGGGACACAAACACACACACACACACACACACACAGAGAGAGAGAGAGACAGGATCTGTCTGGGACAAGACTCACATCCCAGACTGGGTCTTTCTTCACCTAAACTCGCCCTTCCCCCTCCTTAAAATGATGCAGGTGCAAGAAGAGTCAAGGCTAGGATCCCCCACCCCAATTCCCTAAGGCAGAGGGGTCCCCAACCCCCGGACCAGGACCAGGACCAGTCCCGGTCCGCAACCAAGCAAAGCCCCCCATCCGAGGGATGCAGGCAGCGCACAAAACCATGCACCCCCCCCCCAGTCCACGGGGAAAACCTCTCTGCACGGGCCCGGGGGTCTCTGGTGGTGCCCCAAAGTCGGGGGGGGGTCTCTGCCATTCCACCAACGTTTCCAATCAAGGCAGCGGTCGTGTCCCCCCCCTCGAGGCTGCAGGCTCGGCCAGGCGGGGGTCCCGACTCCTTCTGGGGAGGGGGCGAGGGCTGGGGCCGAAGAGGGGGCGGGTGGGGGGTCCCCCTGCCGCGCACCTACCCAGCTCGCAGAGTCTGCTCAGGTGGAAGGGGTTGCAGCAGGCCAAGTCCAGGTGGCTTTTCCCGTAGGATTCACAGCCGCAGAGCCGCTTGACCTCCGAGGCCGGGCGCAGGTCCGGCCATCGGAAGAGTTTGCCCAGTAGGAGCGGGAGCGAGTACCACTGGGGGCCCAGCTTGGCGTCCGCCTTGGCGGGCAGCAGGAGGCAGGAGGTCCGGGCGCCTCCGCGGGACTCGACGGCGTGGAGCAGCGTCTCCAGCTGCTTCTCCTTCAGCCGCTTCAGCACCGAGTGGGCCAGCGCCTTCAGCTCGGCCTCCGAGCCGCCGCCGCCGGGCGCCTTGCCCGCCTTGCCCAGGCAGCAGATCCGGCTCCCGCCGACGCCGCCGACGCCGCCTCCATCGGGCCGTCCGTCCGCGCCGCCTTCCGCGAGGTCTCCGCCGGGCGCGGCGCCTTCCGCGACGTCTCCGCCGCCGCCGCCGCCGGCCGCCCGGCTCCGCCACAGCCTCCGCACCAGCGCCGCGCGTTTGGTCCGGAACATGCGGGACGAGGAGGCGGCGGCGGCGGCGGCGGCCCGGCTGCAGAACGGGCAGGTGGTCCGCAATTCATGAAGGAGCCGCGAGCCGAGCCCGGCGGGCGGCCAGGGGAAGGGGGCGGCGGCGGCGGCGGCGGCGTCGGGGGTCGGCAGCGGGGCCAGGCGGGGCGCCGGCTGCAGCGGGAGGCCGAGCGAGGCGCACCGCGCGCCGCTTCGCGCCCCCGTCCTCGCCCTCCGCGGGGCCGCGCCGGGGGCCGTCCGGGCGGCCGTCTACGCCGAGGGGGAGGCCGAAAGGCGGCGGGGAAGCGCGGGGTCCGCCCGGCCGGGAGACGCGGGCATGCCAAGGCGGCTTCTCCTCCTCCTGCTGCTCCTCCTGCTCTGCCGCCGCCGCCTCTCCCGCCGAGGCGCCCTTAGATCCGCGGCGCCGATCCGGGCCGGTCGAGCCCCTCCAAAGCCCGGACGGGGCGGGGGAGAAGAGGGGTGGAAAGACCCCGAGGAGGAAATCTTCGGGCGCCGTCTACGCGCCTCAGCCGCCCCCCCAAAAAAGAAGCAGGAGCAGCAAAAGGGGCTCCGGGGCCCCCTCGGAGGGTCTCGCCGTCCGGGATGCCCGGCGGGGCTGCAGGCGTCTCCGGAGGTGCCGGCCCGCCGCCGGGGTCTCTGCGGGGAGGGAGGCGGGTGGGCGCGCTGCCTGCTCCTCCTGCTGCTGCTGCTGCTGTCGGGCCTCGGCGTGGCCGGCTCCCTCGGGTCGCCCGGGCGCTTTGATCTTGCTGGCGGCCGCCGGACGGAGGAGCCTCGCTCGCTCGTTGGCTTCCTCGCCCGCAGACGGGGAGGAGAGGAGAGCCGAGCAGGGAGGCTGGCAGCAGCGGCGGCGGCGGCGCGCTCTCCTCCTCCGCCTCCGCCTCCGCCCTCTCCCCGCCCCTCGACGCCTCCTCGCAGGCGGCCCCAGCAGCAGCAGCAGCAGCAGGAGGAGGAGGAGGAGGAGGAGGCGAGGGCGAGGCGCAGCGGCGTCCGGGGGGCCCCGGCCGGCCTGGACAGGACAGCGCGGCAGCCCCGAGCAGCGACGGCCTCGCGGCTCCTCCACAGTCTGGGCAGCCCCGCTGCGGCGCCGCCGCCCCCCCCGTCCGTGCAGGGCCTGGCGGGGGGGGAGGAGGAGGCGGGGAGGCGCTCCCGCCCGGCGGAGTGGAAGAGGAAGCAGCGTCGGGGGGGAGGGGGGAGGGGGGAGGGGGGAGGGGGAGGAGGAATCCACCTCTCTCTCCTCCCCCCGCCTCCTTCTCAGCCCCCCCCGCTCCGGCTCTCCGCCTTGGCTCCCCCCTCCCCACAAAGGGGCTTTGCAGGCCCCCCCATTGAGCGGGCGGTGCTTTGCACGTCACAAGCAGCCCCCCCGTCTGTCTTCCAAGGAGCGGGGGGGAGTCATTACGGGGGGGCAGCTTGGCAAAGTCCAGGGAGGGAGGGGGGCTCCAAAGGGGGAGGGGGGGCTCCAAAGGGGGAGGGGGCTCCAAAGGGGGAGGGGGGCTCCAAAAGGGGAGGGGGTGCATTGGACGGCCGGACGGCCCCAGCCGACCCCCGCCTCCCTCCCTCCCTCCCTCCCTCCGGGCCCCCCTTCCTCCTCCTGCCCCCCCCCCCCGGCCGGCTCTGGCTCTCGCGCTGGCTGTGCCGCGGCGGCGCTCCCCGGGCCAGGCGCCCCGCCTCCCCGCCCTGGTCACGTGGCCGTCTAGACACCCTGTCGCTCTTCCACGAAAAAAAAAAAAGAAAGAAAAGTGGGGAGAGAGAGCGAGAAGGGCGAGCGAGGCTGCCTTGCGCGCGGGGGGGGGGAGGGCGTCGAGTTTCTGCGAGCCGTTTCCGCCCCTCCCCCTCCCCCTCCCCCTCCCCCTCCTGGCCATTCCGGAGAAGGCGGGGGGAGGAGGGGGGGGAAAGCTGTCCAGACTGAAGGGAGAAAATCCCCGGGAGGTTAGGCCCATGTTGGATGTAGCAGGTTTAAGAGTGTGTTGTGTGTGTGTGTGTACACTTTTGAGAGCGAGCCACTACATTTCATTTTGAATGTGGGCCCTTGTGCCCACGGGAAAACATGACAATAAAGTTATCTATTTATCAACCTACCTATCTATATCTATCTATCTATCTATCCTGTCTATATCTGTCTGTCTGACTCTATCTCTATTTGCCCATCTATCCATCTACTTCTCTGTCATTATTGGCTATCAGCTATCATGTCTGCCTACCTACCTACCATCATTTATCATCTGTCTTATCATGTCTGTCAATCTATCTATCTATCTATCTATCTATCTATCTATCTATCTATCTATCTATCTGTCATCCAGCTATCTAACTCTATCTACTTCTCTGTCATTATCGGCTTTCAGCTATCAAGTCTATCTGTCTACCTATCTATCATTATCAGCTATCAGCTATCATGTCTGTCTACCTACCTATCTGTCATCATCTATCATTTATCATGTCTGTCAATCTAGTTATTATCTATCTATCTATAATTCATCTATCTGTCTAACTTTATCTACTGTATCTACTTCTCTATCTGTCATTATCAGCTATCAGCGATCATGTTAGAACTAAGGAGAAACTTCCTGACAGTAAGGGCAATTAATCGGTAGAACTACCTGCCTCCAGAAGCTGTGATGGTCCAACAGTGGAAGTTTTTAAGAAGAGAATGGACAGTCACTTGTCTGAAATGGTGTAGGGTTTCCTGCCTGAGCAGGGGGTTGGACTAGATGACCTCCAAGGTCCCTTCCAACTCTATTATTATTATTATTATTATTATTATTATTATTATTATTATTATTATTATTATTATTATTATTATGCTGTGAGCCGCCCTGAGTTCTCCGGAATAGGGCGGCATAGAAATTAAATTAAATTAATAATAATAATAATAATAATAATAATAATAATAATAATAATAATAATAATAATAATATTATTATTATTATTATTATTATAGATGTCTATCTGTCTATCTGTCTCTGTCTACCTATCATTATCAGCTATCATGTCTGTCTACCTACCTATCATCATCTATCTATCTATCTATCTATTAAATGCAGAAGGCCCTGAGGGGGAGGTCACTGGTCATTTCTTGACCACCCCCAACCCCACTTTTCTCCACTTTTTCCTCTATTGAGGACATGGCGGTTGATGAGGAGGACCTGGAAACTGATAAAACTTTCCCAAAGCCTTGGAGACCTTTGACTAAATCTAATTAATGTGTTGTCTAATGTGGAAGGATTTTTTTAATTGTTCTGCTCTTTTATTTACTTCCCCCCCCCAAAAAAAATAGCTTCTGTCCACCTGTTTGATGCTGAAAAGAAAAACAAAATCTTACTGAAGCTTTTATTTCCTGTCCATTTCCCGCATCAATTGCCCTGAAATGTAGCATTTTTTTTTCTCTTGCAGCAGATGCTTCCACCAGTCCATTTTGAAATTAATAGTCTCTTCGCATCCTCACAAGTCTTGGCTAAGGCCCCATCCAGTGTTTTTAAAAACATGGCAACTTTTAAGATGGGTGGACTTCAACTCCCAGAATTCTCAGGCTGGCTGAGAATTAAAGAGAATCTTAAAACTTGCCACATTCTGTCTGGGGGGAATTCTGGGAGTTAAAGTCCAGCCGCCTTTAAACTTGCAGATTCCATCTGGGGAAGTCTGGAAATTCAAGTCCATCCATCTTAAAGTTGCAGGTTCTGGCTGAGGTTCTCTGGGAGTTGAAGTCCACCCCTCCTATAATCGCCAAGTTTGAAAAGCACCGCCTTAGACCCAGAGACGAAGGGTGAAACTGTGAAACTGATCAAAGACAGAAGCAATCTGGAATTAAGGAGAAACTTCCTAACAGTGAGGACAATCAACCAATGGAACAGCTTGCCACCAGAAATCGTGGGCGCTCCATCACTGGAGGTTTTTAAGAAAAGACTAGACAGTCACTTGTCTGAGATGGTATAGGTCAGGGGTGGGGAGCCCATGGCAGGGGTGCCAGAGGCGGCACTCAGAGCCCTCTCTGTGGGCACGTGCGCCCTCGGCCACCGTGTGCAAAAAAAAAAAAAGTTCAGTCAGTCAATTTCAACTTCTCTTCTCTTGGGGGAAAAAAAAAGATCTTGCAAAGTTGGAATTGATTGAACTTTTTAGTCCCACCCAGTTCTGTCGTTACCACCGCAGCCACGCCCACCCAATGGGCCACACCCACCCAATGGGCCACACCCACCCGGCACCCGGCGATGCATAATTGGGTTTTGGGTTGCAGTTTGGGCACTTGGTCTCTAAAAGGTTCGCCCTCACCGGTATAGGTTCTCCTGCTTGAGCAGGGGGCTGGACTAGAAGACCTCCAAGGTCCCTTCCAGCTCTATTCCATTCCATTCTTACAGTCCAATTCTGTCTCCCCGTCTTCACTTCTGCGTCATCCCAGATCTAGGCTTAGAACTCCATGGAATATGGTCTTGTGTGCCGTTTGGTCCAGAGCCTGGTGTTCGGAGTTCTCACAATACCAAATATAGTGTGAAGGTGTTGGCGATCACCTTTACAGCCCTTCACGGGGTGGGTCCAGGTTCCCTGAGGGACCGTCTCACCCCATTGGGACTGGCCTGTCCCAACTCGAGCCGGCAGGGGAGGCATGCTGGGGGTCCCGCCAGCCCAATTGTCCCAGCTAGCGGGGGATCAGGAGGAGGGTCTTCTCTGCTGTTGCACCTGCCCTCTGGGACACCTGGCTCCCCAGTGTGAGGCTGGCTCCAGCCTTCCTCTCCGTCCACCAGGCCTCAAGAGCCCCAAAGGGGGAGCAGCCCAGCGGAGGGGGCTGAGGGAGGAACAACAGATCCCACCTCTCCCCCATTCCCTCCCCTCCCGCACACCCATGGATTTTAATCTTTGGTTTTAATTTATGTTTTAATGTAGGTATATATTTTTATGACCATAAGCCACCCAGAGTTACCATATACCGGTAGTAAGATGGGCGTCCAATACATTTTAAGAAAGAAAGAAAGAGAAAGAAAGAAAGAGGGAGGGAGGGAGGGAGGGAGGAAGAAAAAGAGGGAGGGAAGGAGGAAGAAAAGAAAAAGGGAAGGAAGAAAAAGGGAAAGTAGGAAGAAAGAAAAAAGGAAGGAATAGAAAAAGAAAAAGGGAGGAGGAGGGAGGAAGGAAGGAAGAAAAAAGGAAGGAGGGAGGGAAGGAGGAAGAAAAGAAAAAGGAAGGAAATGAAAGAAAAAAAGAAAGGGAGGGGGAGGAAGGAAGGAAGAAGGAAGGAGGAAGAAAAGAAAAAAGGAAGGAAGAAAAAAGGAAAGGAAGGAAAAAAGGAAGGAAGGAATATAGAAAGAAAAAGGGAGGAGGAGGGAGGGAGGAAGGAAGAAAAAAGGAAGGAGGGAGGGAAGGAGGAAGAAAAGAAAAAGGAAGGAAATGAAAGAAAAAAGAAAGGGAGGGGGAGGAAGGAAGGAGGAAGGAAGGAGGAAGAAAAGAAAAAAGGAAGGAAGAAAAAAGGAAAGGAAGGAAGGAAAAAAGGAAGGAAGGAATATAGAAAGAAAAAGGGGGAGGAAGGAAGAAAAGAGGGAAGGAGGAAGGAAAAAGGAAGGAAGGAAGAAAAAAGGAAAGGAAGGAAGGAATATAGAAAGAAAAAGAAAGAAGCAAAGAAAGGGAGTGGGAGGAAGGAAGGAAGGAAAGAAGAAAAGGGAAGGAGGAAGAAAAGAAAAAGAAGAAGGAAGGAAGGAAGGAATAAAGAAAGAAAAGAGAAAGAAAGGAGGAAGCCTGGAAAGCCTGCCCCAATTCCGCAGCCAAATTACCCACCACTGCTTGCTACCTTCTTGATTAAAACATTAACAATGAAAAGAACCATTTTGCTATAATTACAAATACACACAGAGCAGAACAACAAAGCCCAACAAGTTTCAGCAAAGAAGATGAAGCCTGGCTGAAATAACTTTCTAGAAACCGCAACTGCAGCAGAGCTTTTCATGACCATTTAAAACAACAACAACAACAAAAAGCAGTAGAAAACTCCTACTTTGAAAGGGCAGCTGGAGCAGCTGTTGGCACCTCCAGATCCAGGGCCCAGGCCACAGACCACGTGCGCCAGCCAATATTCGGGGGGGGGGGATTTAAGTGCCATCCCCTGCTTTCCTTTCTCTCTTCCTGCGGGTGGGAGATGGGCGTATCGTGGGGGGGGTGTCAAAATAAAGTTGGCCACCGGAACCAAAAGATCTAGAACTAAGGAGAAACTTCCTGACAGTGAGAACAATTAACCAGTGGAACTACCTGCCTCCAGAAGCAGTGAATGCTCCAACACTGGAGGTTTTTAAGAAGAGACTGGACAGCCCTTTGTCCTGAGCAAGGGGTTGGACTAGATGACCTCCAAAGTCCCTTCCAACTTTACTATTATTATTATTATTGTTACTATTATTATTATCATTATTACTATCATTATCATCATCATTATTATTATCATTAATATTATTATTATCATTATTATTATTATTATCATCATCATTATTATTATCATTATCATCATCATTATTATTATTATCATTATTATCATCAATATTATTATTATCATCATCATTATTATTATCATTATCATCATCATTATTATTATCATTATCATTATTATTATTATCATTATTATTATCATTATTACTATCATCATCTTCAGAACCAGGTCCGATAGCAGCCTTGCAAGCCCCCATCCTGATATTTCTTGCTCGCTGGGAAGGGCCCTGATGGCAAGGAAAGGAGCTTTCCATGAAGTTTTACTAGCCCAAAGTTTGTGGGGATTCTCAGTCCTCCAAGTCTTGGTTGTTTTCAAAAAGCAGCTGGGCTTTTTTTTCCCCTCCCTTTGAAGTCGTTTCACTTCTCCTCTGAGAAGCTTCTTCAGTTCTGGAGAAGTAATTGTCGATTCTGAAGAAGCTTCTCAGATGAAAAGCGAAACGTCTTTATGGGAAAACAAGGTCCAGTTGCTTTTTGGAAAAGCCCCTTAGGGCCTTATTGGTCCAAATAATTGATCTACTATACCAGGATAGCCGTCTCAGACTAGAGCAGGGCTGGCTGAGGAATTCTGGGAGTTGAAGTCCACCCGTCTTGAAGTGGCCCAGTTTGAAGACCCCTGGACTGGAGTTTGCTTCTCTGGCTTTCAGCAACCTGGCCTTCAGCCAGAAAGACCTTTGCAATCCAGAGTCACCCAGCTGGCTTTCAGGGCTAAGGCAGGACTTGAACTCAAGTCTCCGGCCTGCTGCCTTAACCACAAGACCAAACTGGCTTTCTTGCTTGAAAGAGGATCACAGTTCTGGTCAATTCCCTATTGCTCTTTTTGGAATGTATTGAACTTCTACCCCCCCCCCATTAATATGATAGTTTCACAACCAGAAGCAGAATTACTTAGCCCTTACACACATGCACACACACACAGACACACACACAGGCTTTATCTGATGCCGGCTTCCCGCTTCATTCGAATTCATTGGCTCACTTTCTTTTTCTTTTAATGCAGAAAGCTTTCCGGTGGGGGGGGGCACGACCGACCGTCCTGCGTGCAAGCGGCAGCATTTCTGACATTCGAAAGAAACACAGTTTGCTCTGCTGTGTAATGGCTTTCCTCTTTTATTACACAATTGGAAAATGACGATGGTTAATGTGGAGCCAGACAAACCAACCTGGGGCCTCTTTGCGCTGTCTCCAGGCATGACGAGGATTCTTGGATTGGTGAGGCAAAGTGGTGTTTCCAGACCGGGCTTCCCAAAGGGGCATGCTTCTGGAAATCTCAGTCCCCAGCTGCCTTTGAAGAGTTAATGACAAGTGATAAACCTGGGTTAATTTGCAATGCAATGCAAGGTTTGGCAGACAGCTGGAGCCGAGGAACGGTTAAGGTAATTGTCTTAACTAACGGCACTAGGGTGTGACAATTGGAGTATAAACCAGAAAAGTAGATATAATCCCCCTTCCATCTCTCGCTCCACAAAGATGCCAGGAAATGATCCTTTTGCGCGCCCCCCCCTCATCCTGAACAATTAAAATCACAATTCTTGCTATCGGTTCCATTAAACTACTAGTATTTCCTTTTTTAAATTAACAGAATGTAACGTCTTGTGTCGTGGTTAAGGCCCTCCGCTCTTCGGCCCCTTGAAGGTGTGCAAAATTGCACGAAACCTTAATCAGACGTGATGGTTAAAGATCCAGGAGGTGGTGGGTTTCTAGGCTTAAAGATTCATTCCTTGGGTTGCCGTGAGCAGGCCACACCGGGAACTCGGTCCCTGTCTCACTTCGGAGGAAGACAAACACAGCCTCATTGCAGGACACAATTCAGGTGTTACTCTCTGTTCCTTTCGATGGGGACTTCGTGGTAAAGCGAGTCCTCCCACCCCCACCCTGCTGGTTCTGATCCAGTTTTATAAGGAGGAAAGAAAATCTGATGAAATTCTTACAGGTAGAACGTTATGAAATTGTAAAGAGTCCAGTTTGATCCAGTGGTTCAGGCGCCAGGGTAGAAACTAGGAGACTGTAAGTTCTAGTCCTGCTTTAGATACAAAAGCCAATTGGGTGACTTTGGGCCAATCACCAGGAGACGGTGAGTTCTAGTCCCACCTTAGGCATGAAAGCCAATTGGGTGACTTTGGGCCAATCACCAGGAGACGGTGAGTTCTAGTCCCGCCTTAGGCATGAAAGCCAATTGGGTGACTTTGGGCCAATCACCAGGAGACGGTGAGTTCTAGTCCCGCCTTAGGCATGAAAGCCAATTGGGTGACTTTGGGCCAATCACCAGGAGACGGTGAGTTCTAGTCCCGCCTTAGGCATGAAATCCAGCTGGGTGACTTTGGGCCAATCACCAGGAGACGGTGAATTCTAGTCCCGCCTTAGGCATGAAATCCAGCTAGGTGACTTTGGGCCAATCACCAGGAGACGGTGAGTTCTAGTCCCGCCTTAGGCATGAAAGCCGTCTGGGTGACTTTGAGCCAATCACTAGGAGACGGTGAGTTCTAGTCCTGCCTTAGGCATGAAAGCCAATTGGGTGACTTTGGGCCAATCACCAGGAGACAGTGAGTTCTAGTCCCGCCTTAGGCATGAAATCCAGGTAGGTGACTTTGGGCCAATCACCAGGAGACGGTGAGTTCTAGTCCCGCCTTAGGCATGAAAACCAACTGGGTGATTTTGGGCCAATCACCAGGATATAATAAGTTCTAGCGCCACCTTAGATATGAATGTCGGCTGGGTGACTTTGGGCCAGTTACCGTGTCTCTGTCCAACCCACCTCACAGGGTTGTCGCTGTGGGGAAAAATAGGAGGAGGAAGAAGCATTGCTTTGCTCTGCCTCTCTGCCTGCCATCTTGACTTTTTTGACCCGCTTTCCCCTGGGTGGAACCTTGCCTTTGAGAAACGGTTGGACGGGGGGAGGGAGAAATGGCATTAATGTTGTCCCCTCAGTCCCTCCCAAAATTGTTTGGAGAACTTTGAACGGATGTTTCTCCTCAGCTCCGGCGAAGATATTCTGAAGGGACCGATCACTTGAGACCAGACAATAATTCAGAGAAACTGGTCTGAATAGCTCTCAGCCTCAATGCATTATTTAGGAAGATGCTTGGGCGATGGATATTATTCTTTTGTCAATTTCTTGGATAAAAATGAGAGAAGTGTAGGCTCCGCTAACGGACAAGGACATTTGAATATGGAAAGCGACCAGTTCTTTCCTTTGAAGTTGCTGACATGCCTCCTAAAAATCTGGACAGCCATCTGAGGCCTGTTTGCATTTACAAAATGCGGTGCTTTCAAGTCCCCGTGTCTTCCAGAGGGATGCTCATCTTTCCTCTTCGATCAATGCTGTTTTAAAAAAACTTCCTTTGGCTGAGTCTAATTTAATTTTATCCGTCTTGTTTACAGGGTAGTCCTGGGACTTCCCATCCTGTTCGCTGGAAATGGGCCTCTCGTTGGGAGTTGAAAAAATAACAACGGGGATCATTTACTTTTATTTTTATTTTAAAAAAAGGTCAAAGCAGTCTTAAGAGGGGGGGGAACTCCTGAAAAGATATCGTTGTGAGGTAATTCTTGACAATGAAACCGAAATGGCTTTTTGCTGCAGCCTTCCAACTTATTCGATCTCTCTCTGTTTCAATATTTGATATTTTAACCTTTTTGCGCTTGTTTTACGATGTCCTCAGTCGCCCAGAGTCATTGGGCAATGAGATGGGTAGCATACAAATGTAATAGATAATTAAATAAATAGCCTCCTTCTGGGAAATAATTTACTTTTTTTCTAAAACTGCTCAATCTCTCTTTCGACCCTGGGTCTTCCTTTATTTAATTACAGGGGGCCCTGTTTGTTTAGCTATCGTTCGAATTTACAACTGCACTGAAAAAGTTGACTTAGGACCATTTTTCACATTTACGACGGTTGCAGCGTCTCCGTGGCCACGTGATCAAAATTTGGATGCTTGCCAATGGACTCGTATTTTTGACGGTCGCTGTGTCCTGGGGTCATGTGATCCCCTTTTGTGATCTTCTGACAAGCAAAGTCGATGAGGAAGCTGGATTCACTTAACAACCGTGTTATTAACATAACAGCTGCAATAATAATAACAACAATAATAATAATAATAATAAAGCTAGACATGATCGAGTTGCTAAATTAATCCACTGGGCGCTGTGTAAAAAATACAACCTGCCTGTGTCCGAAAAGTCGTGGAAACACAGGGTGGAAAAGGTGGTTGAGAATGAGAGGGTGAAGATCTTGTGGGACTTTCGAATGCAGGCAGATCGCCATTTGGAACACAACACGGCGGATATCGCAGTTGCAGAGAACCAAAGCGTGCAGCTGATGGATATCGCTGTATCAGGAGATGCCAGAGTCGAAGAAAAAAAAACTGGAAAAAAATTACGAAATATCGCTATCTGGCCATCGAGACTGCGCCATTACAGATGAAACGTGTCACAGTGACACCCATTGTCATCGGGGCACTGGGAACAATGTCCCAAAACTTCGGAAAATATACATCAAGAAACTGCAGCTTCCTGAAATAACTCCAGCAATGCTACAAAAAACTGCGCTACTCAGAACATCTTATATTTTAAGGAGGTACCTGGTTGACACCTAGGATGCTGGCAGCAACCTGTGTCAACCATCAGCGCCAGCCAATTTGAATGTTCAGTTGACTGAGGTTCATGTCTAATGAATAAAAGATGATGGTGATAATAATAATAATAATAATAATAATAATAATAATAATAATAATAATAATAATAATAAAAAAGTTGGAAGGGGCTGCCCCAAAGAAGAGGCAGTCAAGCTATTTTCCAAAGCCCCTGAAGGCAGGACAAGAAGCAACAGATGGAAACTCACCAAGGAGAGAATCCAATCTAGAACTAAGGAGAAACTTCCTGACAGTGAGAACAATTAACCAGTGGAACTACCTGCCTCCAGAAGCGGTGAATGCTCCAACACTGGAAGTGTTTAAGAAGAGACTGGACAGCCATTTGTCTGAAATGATATAGGCTGTCCTGCCTGAGCAGAGTGTTGGACTAGATGACCTCCAAGGTCCCTTCCAACTTTATTATTATTATTATCTTTGACTACAACTTGCAAGTCAAGAATGGTTGAAGGTAGACATGAAGAAATGAAACCAGGCCCGCCCGAGCGATGGTTTCAAAGATGGCGGCGGCGAGTTAGAAAGCGGCGGACGGCGCGACGGCTGCTGAGGCGACGGCCACGGGGAGGAAGCAGCGGCAGCGGCTGCGGCGAGGGCGGAGGAAAAAGTAGAGGAGGAGGGGAACGGCGACGAGGAAGGTTCTCGACGGCATCCTCCCGACATGGCCAGAGTGAGTCCCCCCGTCCAGCTTCGCGCTCCGAGTCGCTGCCACCTGAGGAGAAGAGCGGCCCGTCCTCTCCCCCTGCGGGGGCTCCGAAGCCGCCTGGCTCGGGCGAGGCGGTGAATCGCGAAGGCGGCGTCCCATCAGGCCCAGGGACACGGGAAGGGGGCTTCTCCCACGAAAGCGGGTCTGCGGGGGTCTTTTTACCGCCTGCCTGGCCGCCCTCAGCCCCGCTGCATTCCTCCCTCGTGCCCGGAGATTCCGGGTGGCTATGCTGCATCTCCAGTTTTTCAAAAAGAGGCAGCTTTGCTTGGAAATCTTGGGGGAGAAACCCCCCCCGGACCCTAATAGAATATCTACCTACCAGAAAGTGATCTGGGAAAGAAAGCAAAGAAAGAGGGGCAAGAGGGAGCCAGAAAAGTGCAAAGAGAAGAGACAGGTTGGCAGAGGAGAGAGAGGAGGAAGCCAAGGAAAAGGCACTGAACAGGCTCCCTGAACACAGAACTGCCTGAATATAGGCTCTTAGCCCTGCATTGCCTGAACCCTGAGGCCCCCCCCTGAAAGGCTAGAGTATTGGATCATCATCATCAGAACACAGTCTAGTGACTAATCTGGTCTAATTTGAAGATCAAAACAGTGCCAGGCCAACAGGATGATAAGCTCAAGATGACCTCCAAACAGACCAAACAGACCAAACTGACACAAACAAAGGGAGCTGCATCCTCCCCAGCTCAGCTTTCTAAACCGCCAGGAAACACCCTACCCATCCTCACACACCCCCTTCCAACTACAGGCCCCCAGACCCATCTGTTAACCCATGCCTGCCCAACAGCACACATGATGCAAGAATTAAAAGAGATGATAGAGACGCTGGTAATAAGGATGGATGGAATGGATAAAAAGTTGGGGGAAATGGGGACAAGGATGGAGAGAAGGTGCATAGAGGCAGAACAGAAGATGGAGGAAAGATGCAAAGACATAAAACAGATGCTGGGGGACCAAGGTAGAGAGCTAGAGAGAAAATGGGAAGAACAACGCAGAGCGATGGCCACGGACCTGGACCAGATGAAGGAGGCAATGCAAGCACACTACAAGAGAATAGGGGATGAAATGGGGAAAAATCTCCAGGAGATCAGGAAAAATACGGAAAAGAGGATGGAAGAAGTGGAGAACCACATGGAGGGACAGATAGCAGAGATGAAAAGGGTGGCTCAAGACCAGTCCACCATGATGCAATACTGGCAAATGGCGTCTGCAATCAGGTTTAGAGGGTGGAAAGAGACAACAAACGAAACCCAAGGGGGCCTGCTCGGAACCTTTGTAAGGGCCCTGGCAACATTTCTGGGAAAGAAAACCGAAGAGATTGCGTGGCAATTCGACAGAATCTACAGAGTTGGCTCATGGAAGGCAGCAAACAGGCACCAACCAAGAGACGTGGTCATCCATTTTGCAACACAGGGGTTCCGGAACCTCATCTCCGTCACATCCTACAACAAGAGATTGTACATAGAGGAACAGGAGGTGAAGGTACTGAAAGAGATCCCCCCGGCGATGCTGCGAGACAGAAAGGACTACAAGTTCCTGGTCAACGAACTGAGACCACGCGCTCTGCAATATCGATGGGAAGCCCCAACAGAGATGTCACTTCTCTATAAAAATAAAAGGTACTACCTGAACTCGGTCCAGAAAGCCAAAGAATTCCTTGAAAAGGAACTGAAGTCGGACGGTCCTCAATCCAATACGAGGGACGACGCAGAAGGGCCACTGGAACGCGGAAGGGACCAAGAACAATGAGCAAAACACTCAGAAGCACAGACCGGCACAGTAGTAGGAGAAAGGAATGGACCACCTTGAGATACGACGGCACAGAGAACAGAGGGCAACAAAAACAAGAAAACAGGGCAGTCTGTGGAGGGCAGGCTACTAAGATCCACTACCAAACGCACAGACCAGCAAGACAAGACCCTACTACACAACATGAGCACCAACCCGGATATCATGGGAATGAGACCAAAGAAGAAACCAGGAGAAAGAACAGAAGCGGTCTTGCAAGAGTATCCTGAAACCGATAATGACAACTAAATACTTGACTTGGAATGTTAACGGATTAAACTCCCCTCAGAAAAGGAGAAAAATATTTCACTACCTGAAACAAGGTAAAAGCGATATAATTTGCCTACAAGAAACACACATCAGAGCGGCAGACCAAAAATATTTAATCAACTACAAACTGGGCGCACAAATTGAAAAAGAATGGGATTGTTATATATGTAAAGAAACATGTAATAGCTAAGCTAATAGAGTCAGACCCCCAAGGTAGATACCTGGCAATCGAAATAACACAAGAAGACAAGAAGATTCTGGTGATGGGCATATATGCACCAAATCAGCAACAAGGCAAATTCTACAAAAGGATACACAAGAAGTTAACTCAACTCAACTACAGATCTTGCATTATACTGGGCGACTGGAACGGGGTCATAGAGACTGCCCTGGACAAAAAGAGGACTGCACCTAAACCGCAAAAGCACTCCAAGTTGCCTAAATCCTTCTTTGACATGAAGGAAGACCTTGAACTGACAGATGTATGGAGGGAAAGGCACGGCAAAGAACAAGAATTCACTTTTTTCTCTGACAGACATCAATCATTCTCCAGAATTGACTTTATATTAACATCTAGCGACTGGCTGGTTTGTCTAAACGCGGTGAAAATCCTACCCAAAGTACTAACAGATCACAACTCAGTGAGGATGGAATTAAGACATGGCCTGAAACAGAGGAGATCCTGGAGAATTAATGAAAACCTGTTTAGACACGAAGAAAAGGTGGCTGAATGCAAAAATGCTATGAAGGAATTCTTCAACATAAATATGAACAATGAAACACCTATAGAAATGATTTGGGATGCCAGCAAGGCGTATATGCGCGGGATTCTTATGGACATGAATAACAGGCACCATCGCAAACAAGAACAAAAAAGAAAGGAGTTAGAAGACGAGATAAGTAAGAAGGAGCGGCTATTAATAAAAAGACCGGAGGACAAAGTCACCAAAGAAGGAATCAAGATTCTAAGAAAGCAATTTGACATGTTGATGGCAGACCAAGTTGCAAGGAATATACAATATGCAAAACATAAGACATTCTGCAATGCCAACAAACCGGGTCGATGGCTGGCTTATATCATAAGAAAGAAACAGAAATCCCGCATAATTGAAAAGATAGAGTACAAAGGCAAGGAAGAATTTCGACAGGAAACCATCAAGAAACCCTTTACCGAGTTCTACTCAAAGCTATACACCGAGGAGAAGACACAAGACAAAGAGATAGATAAATTTCTACAAAACGAAAAGATACTGGCAATCACCGATGCACAAAGAGAGGCCCTGAATGCCTTAATCACAAAGGAGGAAATACACTCAGTGATCAAACAACTGAAAAAAGGAAAATCGCCCGGGACGGATGGGATAATAGCGACCTGCTACAAGCATCTCCAGGAGGAGATGTTAGAACCCCTCAGAAAGCTATTTATCAACATACAAGAAGGAGGCCAAGTCCCACCGTCCTGGAAAACAGCCTACATTTCGTTAATCCCCAAGGAGGGAAAAGATAACGCACAACCTGCAAACTACAGACCCATCTCACTACTAAACACAGACTACAAAATCTTCGCAAAAAATTTGGCCAATAGATTAATGACTGTACTACAAAAAACAATACACCGGGGTTCCGGTCACGCGGACCGGAGCAGCTTTTAGAGGGCTCCGAGATGGGGTCCGGTTTACCGTCGATTTTCCGGATCCCCTGGATCGTGAGCTGCTGGGAGAAGTGGCAAGCTGGAAGGGGGCCCCCGGACTTACCCAAGAAGCCGAAAAAAGCCACGGGAAAGTCCGAGGGAGCCCCAGGCGGGGCCGAAGAAGTCGGCGGCTGCCGGCTGGTCAGCTGGCCCGAGGACGGGAAGAAAGGAAGTTGGTGAGAGCGGAGTCGAGCGGCGTGAGCAACGGAGGGAGGGGAGAAAAATACCCGAACGAGGAGAGAGGGCCGCCGGGAGGGCCTACCGGGTGGAAGAGGACCCTCCGACAAATCGTTTAAGGAGAAGAAAGCCGAGGGAAGATCACAGGGAGCCTGGCATGCACTACAGAGACGCAGAGACGCAGGCAGAAGAAAGCCTGAAGAGTGGAAGAGAGGGCTAGGTCCGGAGAACAAAGGAGGAGGCAAGTACAGCTGGCGGAGAGCAGTATCGAAAAGGAGGCAATTAAGAAGCAGACAGCGGGGGAAGACTCAAGCAGAGGGACTGGTGAGTGTTACCCCACGCGCTGCGCCCCAGACCCACCAGCAAGGGAGCCCCAGGGACCCAGAAAAGGGCAGAACTTACCAGGGAAGAAGGTGGGAGGAAGAAGAAAGCTGGAAGGCACCCTGGAGCGCTATAAAGGAAAGGCAGAAGGGATCTGTAAACACAGGCTGCCAGAAGACAGGAGAAAGCGACCTGGGCAAGAAAGCAGAGAAAGAGGGGTAAGAAAGAGCCAGAAAAGAACAAAGAGAAGGAACAGGCTGGCAGAGGGGAGTGAAGAGGAAGCCAAGGCAAAGGCACTGAATAGGCTCCCTGAACACAAAACTGCCTGTCTATAGGCTCTTACCCCTACCCTGCCTAAACCCTGAAGCCTCCCCCCTTGAAAGGCTAGATTACTGGATCATCATCAGATCCTAGTGTCCAATTTGGTCCAAATTGGAAACCAAAACAGTGCCAGGACAACAGGAGGACAACCTCAAGATGGCCTCCAAACAGACCAAACTGACAGAAACGATGGGAATTGTATCCTCCCATGCCCAGCCTACTAAACCACCAGGAAGCACCCTACCCACCCCCACACCCTCCCATCCAACGGCAGATCCCCAGATCCATCAATGCACACAAGCCAGTTCAACAGCACACATAATACAAGAATTAAAGGAAGTAATAGGGATGCTGGTAGTGAGGATGGATGGGATGGAAAAAAAGATGGAGGAAAATTGCAAAGAATTAAAACAAATGCTGATGGACCAGGGTAGGGAGCTGGATAGAAAGTGGGAGGAGCAGCGCAGGGCGATGACCACAGACCTGGTCCAAATGAAGGAGGAGATGCAAGCACACTACAAGGGCATAAGGGAGGAAATGGAGAAAAACTTCCAGGAGATCAGGGAGAAGGTGGACAAGCAGATGGACGAAAGGGAGAACCATGTAGAGGGACAGATAGCAGAACTGAAAAGGGTGGCTCAAGACCAATCCACCATGATGCAATACTGGCAGATGGCGTCTGCGATCAGGTTTAGAGGCTGGAAAGAGGAACCAAACGAAGCTCAAGGAGACCTGCTTGGAACCTTTGTAGAGGCCCTGGCAACATTTCTGGGAAAGAGCACCACAGAGATCGTTGGGCAATTCGACAGAATATACAGAGTGGGCGCATGGCAGGCAACAGACAGGCGTCGGCCAAGGGACGTGGTTATCCATTTTATGACGCAGGGATTCCGGAACCTCATCTCAGCCACATCTTACAACAAGAGATTATACATAGAGGGGCAGGAAGTGAAAGTACTGAAAGAGATCCCCCCAGCGATGCTGTGAGACAGAAAGGACTACCAATTTTTGGTCGACGAACTGAGATCACGCGCCATGAGATTTCGATGGGAAGCCCCAACGGGGATGTCACTTTTCTATAAGAATAGAAGATGCTACCTGACCTCGATCCAGAAAGCCAGAGAATTTCTTGCAAAGGAATTGACGGCAGGTGGGCCTCAACACAACACGAGAGAAGCAGCAGAAGGGCCACGGGGACGCGGAAGGGACCGAGAACAACGAGCAAACCACCCAGAAATACAGACCGACGCAGCAGCAGGAGAAAGGAAAGGACCAACTCGAGACACGACGACACAGAGAACAGAAAGCAACAACAACAACAAGGAAACAGGACAGACGGCAGATAGCAGAATACTAAGATCCACTACCAAACGCATGGAGCAGCAAGGCACGACCCCTCTACACAACATGAGCACCAACCTGGATACCATGGGAACGAGACCAAAGAAGACCACAAGAGATGGAACAGAAACGGTCTTGCAAGAGTATCCTGAAACCGACAATGGCAACTAATTACTTGACATGGAACGTTAATGGACTAAATTCCCCACAGAAAAGGAGAAAGATATTTCATTATCTGTTTCAAGGAAGAAGTGACATAATTTGCCTACAAGAAACACACATCAGAGCAGCGGACCAGAAATACTTAATCAACAACAGACTAGGGACACATTTTGTCGCAGCGGCGCCACGAAAGAAGAATGGGATTGTTATATACGTGAGGAAACATGTAATAGCCAAGCTAATAGAGTCAGACTCCCAGGGTAGATACCTAGCAATCGAAGTGACACAAGATGACAAGAAAATTCTAGTGATGGGCATATATGCACCAAATCAACAACAAGGAAAATTCTACAAAAAGATACACAAGAAGATAACACAACTCAACTACAAATCATGTATTATTCTGGGAGATTGGAACGGGGTCATAGAGATTGCCCTAGACAAGAAGAAAACAAAACCTAACCCACAGAAGCACTCCAAGTTGCCTAAATCTTTCTTCGACATGAAGGAAGACCTTGTACTGACAGACGTCTGGAGGGAACGGCACGGCAAAGAGCAAGAATTCACCTTTTTCTCCGACAGACATCAGTCATTCTCCAGAATTGACTTTATATTAACATCAAGCGACCTGTTAGTTTATCTAAACGCAGTGAAAATCCTGCCCAAAGTGCTAACAGATCACAATCCGGTGAAGATGGAACTAAGACACAGCATGAGACAGAAGAGATCCTGGAGAATTAATGAAAACCTGTTTAGACATGGAGAAAAGGTGGCAGAATGCAAAAATGCTATGAAGGAATTCTTCAGCATAAATATGAACAATGAAACACCGATAGAAATGATCTGGGATGCCAGCAAGGCGTACATGCGTGGGATTCTTATGGACATGAATAAAAGGCACCGCTGCCAACAAGAACGAAAAAGAAAAGAGCTAGAAGAGGAGATAAGCAAGAAAGAGAGGCTATTAATAAAAAGACCAGAAGACAAAATCACCAAAGAAGGAATTAAGATCTTAAGAAAGCAGTTTGACATGTTGATGGCAGACCAAGTTGCGAGGAACATACAATACGCAAAACACAAGACATTCTGCAAGGCCAACAAACCGGGTCGATGGCTGGCCTACATCCTAAGAAAGAAACAGAAATCCCGCATAATTGAAAAGATAGAATATAAAGGCAAGGAGGAATTTCGACAAGTAACCATTAAGAAAGCCTTCACAGAATTCTACTCGAAGCTATACGCCGAGGAGAAGACACAGGACAAAGAGACAGGAACTTTTCTACAAAACGAAAAGATACAGGCACTCACCGATACACAGAGAGAGGCCCTGAATGCCGCAATCACAAAGGAGGAAATACACTCAGCGATCAAACAGCTGAAACCAGGAAAATCGCCAGGGACGGACGGGATAACAGCGACTTATTACAAGTGTCTCCAGGAAGAGATGTTAGAACCCCTTAGACAGCTATTTGTCAATATACAAGAAGAAGGCCAAGTTCCACCATCCTGGGAAACAGCCTATATCTCATTAATCCCCAAGGAGGGGAAAGATAATACACAACCCGCAAACTACAGACCCATCTCACTACTTAACACGGACTACAAAATATTCACAAAAATTCTGGCCGATAGACTAATGACTGTACTACAAAAAACAATACACCCAGACCAAAGGGGATTTATACAAGGACGCCAGATGAAAACCAATGTGAGACAGCTGTTGAACATAATAGAGTACTTGGACAGGCACAAACAGGTACCAGCCGCCCTTATGTTTGTGGACGCAGAAAAAGCCTTCGACAGACTGAATTGGCCATTCCTGACGAACCTGATCCAGAAGATGAAAATGGGAGCACAGTTTCTCAACTCCATAAGGGCAATTTACCAGAAACAAACAGGCCAGATCATTGTGAACGGAGACCTAACTGACCCATTCAACATAGAGAGAGGCATGAGACAGGGGTGCCCGCTGTCACCCCTGCTATTTGTCCTAACACTTGAAATTTTACTGAACAGGATAAGAGCGGCAGAGGACGTACAGGGCATACAGATCAAACAGCAAGACTACAAACTATGTGCCTTTGCGGATGACCAGCTGGTGACAATGTCGTAACCAGCACAGTCAGCAAGGAAATTGATGGAGATAATGGAAGACTATGGTAGGGTGTCAGGCTTCAAAGTAAATATATCAAAAACAAAGGTGCTAGTCAAAAACCTAGACAACAAAGCAAAACGGAACCTGGAAAGAATAACGGGTTGTGAAATAGTCAAGAAAGTCAAATACTTAGGAGTAGAAATAGAATCAACAAATGCAAAATTATACAAGAACAACTACGAGGTCCTGTGGAATAAGATACAAACAAACCTGGAAAGGTGGAAATCACTACGTCTGTCCCTGCTGGGCAGGATAGCGGCAGTAAAGATGAACGTCTTACCCAGATTTTTATTTCTCTTTCAAATGCTACCCATACTCAAGAAGGATGCGGACTTAGACAACTGGCAGAAGAGCATCAACAGATTTATTTGGGACGACAAGAGACCGAGGGTGAAACTAAAAATCATCCAAGACGCAAGGGAGAGAGGGGGACTCAAAATGCCTAATCTAAAGCTTTACTACTATGCAGCGACGTTGGTGGCGGTGAGTGACTGGATCAACATGACAAATGATAGAATTCTGAATGTTGAGGGGCATGGTCTACTATTCGGCTGGCACGCATACTTAGTATACGACAAAAAGGCAGATAGGAACTTCAAGGAGAACCCACTACGAATCCCATTTTTTTTTTTAGTCTTATTGAGTGGTGTTTATTGTATAACTTCTTTCCCCACAAATTGTAATTTTTTTTAAATAAAAATTCTTTTATTAAAACAATCAACATTGAACATAAAAACATATTGTGCAGCAATCATCATGGCACCTGATATACAATACTAAGTATTAGTCATTGAAAACGTCTGAATTAGTAAACCTTTTTCCACTCCTCGCGTCTAGCCTCAACTATACTCCTGTTACACTTTGTTTGATTGGTGTTTCTCTTATCTGGTTCCATATTAATGTGATCAACATTAAACCAAGGATCCTATTGCTAAACAATCATCCTAGAACTTAGCATACAACATTAGGTATTAATCTTTGTAAACATCTGTTTTAGTAAACGTTCTTCCCTCCTCCCTTCCCTCTTCAAGTATACTCCGAGTACCTTTTGTTTGGTTGGTGTTTCTCTTATATATGGTCTATCTGCTGTATCTAGTCTATTGCATATTGTTCGTTTGCGCTTCTGAATTGACTTCATCCCATTATCCCATTGTTATGGGTCTGGAAGAAATATAAGCACCTCCTACACGACAAGCTTCCCATCTGGACGATCCCCGGACACGCAACAGGGGATATGAACACATCCCAAGGGCAAGAAGTGGTGCCCTACAGTGAACTCGTACTGGGAGAAGAAAATGGGTTCCTCTTGAAACCCCAAGCAACGCTAGCAAACAGAGGAATAGGAGGTACCTGGCTATCATATATACAACTGCAATCAAGGTGGCGTAAAGATAAGAAGAAGGGCTTCTCCCAGACCGACGAGAATCTAATTAAACAGATTAGAGAACAGGGGATCATGCACATCAAACGAGTGTACAGCATTCTGATAGAAATGGACTCTGAAACCGAGCTAGTCGAGAACTGTATGATAAGGTGGGCACAAGACTTCGGACACTCTATCACCATGGACACGTGGGAGAAAATCTGGGTGAGGAATGTAGAATTCATGAAATCGCAACACTTAAGGGAAAACTTCTACAAGATGTTCTATAGATGGCACCTAGACCCGAAAAAAATATCACTCATCTACCTGGACTCCCAGCCCAAATGCTGGAGGTGCGGGGACGGGGAGGCTACTTACTTTCACATATGGTGGACATGCAGAAAAATCAAAGCATTCTGGAGGAAGATATGGTGGACACTCCAAACTATTTTCAAAAAGCGTATAGAATTTCTACCTCAGGCTTTTCTGTTAGGGATCACAAAGGATATCACTACCTCAGAGACAAATTTATTTTTGAACTTAATTACAGCAGCAAGATTGTTGGTGGGACAGTACTGGAAGAATCCGGAAATACCGCCTATTGAAGAATGGACTGTGAAAGTAACAAATTTGGCAGAAATGGCGAAAATATCAGCATACTTGAAAAATCGCTCCAACGAACAATTTTTGACGGACTGGAAACAGTGGATAGACTATATCCAAGAGAGACACCAATCAAACAGAATGCAGCTGGCGTTTAGCTGAGGCTCGACGGGAGGAGGGAAGAAGGGTTAACAAATCAAATGTTTACAAAACTAACACCCAATGTTGAATGCATATGTTCTATAACTAATGCCTCTTAACATAACCTTATGACTAATGTTGTTTGCTTTAATATTGTTAAAGCAGAATGAATCTCTATCTCAGGATATGAAACTTTTACCTCAGGATCTCTGGTTAGGGACTATAAAAGATTGCACTAGTAATGGGATGAAGTCAATTCAGAAGCGCAAACGAACAATATGCGATAGACTAGATACAGTAGATAGACCATATATAAGAGAAACACCAATCAAACAAAATGTATTCGGAGTATACTTGAAGATGGAAGGGAGGAGGGAAGAACGTTTACTAAAACAGATGTTTACAAAGATTAATACCTAATGTTGTATGCTATGTTCTAGGATGATTGCTTAGCAATAGGATCTTATGCTTAATGTTGATCACATTAATATTGAACCAGATAAGAGAAACACCAAACAAATAAAGTGTAACAGGAGTATAGTTGAGGCTAGACGCGAGGAGGGGAAAAAGGCGTACTAATTCAGACGTTTTCAAAGACTAATACTTAGTGTTGTATATCAGGTGCCATGATGATTGCTGCATAATATGTTTTTATGTTCAATGTTGATTGTTTTAATAAAAGAATTTTTATAGTGAAAAAAAAAACCAATACACCCGGACCAAAGGGGATTTATACAAGGGCGCCAGATGAAAACCAATGTGAGACAGCTGTTGAACATAATAGAATACTTGGAAAGGCACAACCAGGTACCCACCACTCTTATGTTTGTGGATGCAGAAAAAGCCTTCGACAGATTGAATTGGCCGTTTCTGACAAACTTGGTCCGGAAGATGAAAATGGGAACACAGTTTCTCAATTCCATACTGGCTATTTACCAGAAACAAACAGGCCAGATCATTGTTAATGGAGACCTAACGGACTCATTCAACATAGAAAGAGGCACGAGACAGGGCTGCCCGCTATCACCCCTGCTATTTGTCCTAACGCTGGAGATTCTACTGAACAGGATAAGAGCGGCAGAAGACATACAGGGCATACAGATCAGACAACAAGACTACAGACTGTGTGCCTTTGCAGATGACTTGCTGGTGACAGTGTCGCAACCAGTACAGTCAGCAAGGAGATTGATGGAGATAATGGAAGACTATGGTAGGGTGTCAGGCTTCAAAGTAAATATATCAAAAACAAAGATGCTAGTTAAAAATCTAGACAACAAAGCAAAACAGGACTTGGAAAGAATAACGGGTTGTGAAATAGTCAAGAAAGTTAAATACTTAGGAGTGGAGATAGAAACAACGAACGCGAAATTATACAAGAATAACTACGAGGTGCTATGGAACAAGATACAAGCAGATCTGGAAAGGTGGAAAACACTACAACTGTCCCTGCTGGGCAGGATAGCAGCAGTAAAAATGAACGTCTTGCCAAAATTTCTATTTCTCTTTCAAATGCTACCCATAATCAAAAAGGATGTGGACTTGGACAACTGGCAGAAGGGCATCAACAGATTTATTTGGGATGGCAAAAAACCGAGGGTAAAACTAAAAATCAGAGATTGCACTAGTAATGGGATGAAGTCAATTCAGAAGCGCAAACGAACAATATGCAATAGACTAGATACAGTAGATAGACCATATATAAGAGAAACACCAACCAAACAAAAGGTACTCGGAGTATACTTGAAGAGGGAAGGGAGGAGGGAAGAACGTTTACTAAAACAGAAGTTTACAAAGATTAATACCTAATGTTGTATGCTATGTTCTAGGATGATTGTTTAGCAATAGGATCTTTGGTTTAATGTTGATCACATTAATATGGAACCAGATAAGAGAAACACCAATCAAACAAAGTGTAACAGGAGTATAGTTGAGGCTAGACGCAAGGAGTGAGAAAAAGGCTTACTAATTCAGACGTTTTCAATGACGAATACTTAGTATTGTATATCAGGTGCCATGATGATTGCTGCGTAATATGTTTTTATGTTCAATGTTGATTGTTTTAATAAAAGAATTTTATAATAATAAAAAAAAACAACTAAAAATCATCCAGGACACGAGGAAGAGAGGGGGACTAAAAATGCCCAATCTAAAGCTATACTACTACGCAGCGACATTGGTGGCGTTGAGTGACTGGATCAATATGACAAACGAAAGAATACTGAATGTGGAAGGGCACGGTCTACTATTCGGCTGGCACGCATACTTGGTGTACGACAAAAAGGTGGACAAGAACTTCAAGGAGAACCCACTACGAACCCCGTTGTTGTGGGTATGGAGGAAATATAAGTACCTTCTACATGACAAGATCCCCATCTGGACGATCCCCGGACACGCAATAGGGGACGTAAACATATCCCAAGAGCAGGGAGTGGTGCCCTACAGTAAACTGGTACTGGAAGAAGAAAATGGGTTCTCCTTAAAGCCTCAAACAATGCTAGCAGATGAAGGAATAGGAGATACCTGGCTATCATACCTACAACTGCAGTCAAGGTGGCATAAAGACAAGAAGAAGGGCTTATCCCAGACTGATGAGACTTTAATTGAACAGATTAGAGAGCAGGGGATCATGCATATCAAACGAGTGTACAGTGTACTAATAGAAATTTACTCTGAAATGGTGCTAGTCAAGAACTGTATGGTAAAGTGGGAACAAGACTTTGGACATCCGATCGCGATGGAAACGTGGGAGGAAATCTGGGTGAGAAATGTAGTATTTACGAAAGCGCAACAGCTAAGGGAAAACTTCTACAAGATGTTGTATAGGTGGAATCTATACCCGAAAAAACTATCATACATCTATCCAGACACCCAGCCCAAGTGCTGGAGGTGTGGCGATGGGGAGGCTACATACTTTCATGTTTGGTGGACATGCAGAAAAATCAAAGCCTTCTGGAGGAAGATATGGTGGACACTCCAAACTATATTCAAAAACCGTATTGAATTTCTACCTCAGATTTTTTTTGTTAGGGATCATAAAAGATTGCACTACCTCAGAGACGAACTTATTTCTGAACTTGATCACAGCAGCCAGATTGTTGGTGGGACAATACTGGAAGAATCCAGAAATACCACCTATGGAAGAATGGACTTTGAAAGTAATAAATTTGGCGGAAATGGCGAAAATATCGGCATATTTGAAAGATCGCTCAAATGAACAATATTTGACAGACTGGAAACAGTGGATAGACTATATACAAGAGAAACACCAATCAAATAAAATGTATCTGGCGTATAGTTGAGGCTCGACATGAAGAGTGAAGAATGTTTACCAAATCAGACGTTTACAAAGACTAATACCTAATGTTGTATTTTATGTTCTATGATGATTGCTTCTTAATATGATCTTATGCTTAATGTTGTTTGCTTTAATATTGAAAAAGTGGATTGAATTTCTACCTCAGGTTATTGAATTTCTACCTCAGGATCTTTTGTTAGGGATTATAAAAGACTGCACTATTACTGGATGGACCTCAGTACACCACGAGAGAAGATGCAGAAGGGCCACTGGAACGCGGAAGGGATCGAGAACAAAGAGCAACCCACCCAGAAATACAGACCGACGCAGTAGCAAGAGAAAGGAAAGGACCAACTCGAGACACGACGACACAGAGAACAGAAAGCAACAACAACATCAAGATCATATTATGAAGCAGTCATCGGTATCGCAGAGCGCGTAGCCTCAGTTCGTCAACCAGGAACTTGTAGTTCTTTCTGTCTCGCAGCATCGTCTGGGGGATCTCTTTCAGTACTTTCACTTCCTGCCCCTCCATGTATAATCTCTTGTTGTAAGATGTGACTGAGATGAGGTTCCGGAACCCCTGTGTCGCAAAATGGATGACCACATCCCTTGGTTGACGCCTGTTTGTTGCCGTCCATGCGCCCACTCTGTAGATTCTGTCGAATTGCCATGCAATCTCTGGGATTTGCTTTCCCAGAAATGTTGCCAGGGCTTCTATAAAGGTTCCGAGCAGGCCCCCTTGGGTTTCGTTTGGTGTCTCTTTCCAACCTCTAAACCTGATTGCGGACTCCATTTGCCAGTATTGTATCATGGAGGATTGGTCTTGGGCCACCCCTTTCATCTCTGCTATCTGTCCCTCTACGTGGTTCTCCACTTCTTCCATCCACTTGTCCACATTCTCCCTGATCTCCTGGAAGTTTTTCTCCATTTCTTCCCCTATTCCCTTGTAGTGTGCTTGCATTGCCTCCTTCATTTGGTCCAGGTCCGTGGCCATCGCCCTGCGTTGCTCTTCCCATTTTCTCTCTAGCTCTCTACCCTGGTCTTTCAGCATTTGTTTTATGTCGTTGCATCTTTCCTCCATCTTTTGTTCTGCCTCTACACACCTCCTCTCCATCCTTGTGTTCATTTCCACCAACTTTTTATCCATTCCATCCATCCTTAGTACCAGCGTTTCTATTACCTCTTTTAATTCTTGTATCATGTGTGCTGTTGGGCTGGCCTGTGGGAACAGATGGGTCTGGGGGCCTGTAATTGGATGGGAGGGTGTGGGGGTGGGTAAAGTGTTTCCTGGTGGTTTAGTAAGCTGGGCTGGGGAGGAAACAATTCCCTTCGTTTGTGTCAGTTTGGTCTGTTTGGAGGCCATCTTGAGCTTATCCTCCTGTTGTCCTGGTACTGTTTTGGTTTCCAAATTAGACCAAATTAGACACTAGACTGTGATCTGGTGATGATCCAGTACTCTGTCCTTTCAGTGGGGGGCTCAGCTGGTGGGCTTCTTTCCTCCCTTTTCTCTCCCAGTTCTCCCAGGCCTTCTACCTCCTCTTCCCTCCTTGGTGCTTCTTTATCTTCTGGGTCCCTTGGTTCCCTTGGTTCAGGGGGCTCAGCTGATGGGCTTCTTTCCTCACTTTTCTCTCCCAGTTCTCCCAGGCCTTCCACCTCCTCTTCCCCCTCTGGTCTTCCAGCCGCCCTCTTCGCCTTTAACAGCTCACCTCCCGCAGGTATTCTTTTTCTCTGTTGCTCCCTCTGCTCTCCTCTGCTCTTGTCGGTGTCCTGTTGGCTTCGTTCGCTTCCGCCTCTCGCTTCTCCGCTCTTGTCAGCTTCTTTCTTTCTGGCTCTGGCCGCCTCCGCCTCTGTTTGCTGCTCCAGTCCTCCTCCGCTGCTCTCTCGCCGTTCCTCCCTCTCTCCAACTCGTCCGGGGGTCCTCCTCAGGCCGGCAGGCCCCCCGGCAGCGATCCGGTGTCCTCCTCCTGCTGCGCCGCTCATCTCTCGCCTGCTCTCCAGCTCTCCTTCGCTTGCGGCGTGGCGTTTTCGGGCCTGCCGGCCGCCCAGCCACCACCAGCTTCCGCGGCTCCGTCCGCGGCTTCCTGGGACCTCCCGGCGGCAAGTCTCACTTTTTTTTAAAAGATCCGAGGTTCCTCTTCAGTCCCGACCTCTTTCTTCGTCGCTCACTTTCTCGGTGTTTCTTTATTTTGAATTTCGCGCGAGCCCCGTCCCGGAGCTCTCAAAGAAAGGCTCCGGTCCTCGTGACCGGAACCGGAAGTCCCTAATCTTTTTTTTTCAATCTTTTTTATTAGTTTTTATTTTTTCCCCCATATATGTAAATTTTTCCAATCAACAGGTTATCTGAAATTTGCTAAACTAATACATATTAAATTTCTAATCCTTGCTTCTTTTCTCTAACCAAGTACAAAATAAGTTCCAAATTTGATAATGGTCTGTATCTTCTTTGTGTTTTAGTCTCATGGTTAATCTGTCCATTTCTGCACATTCCAAGATCTTCTTGATTATTTCTTCCTCTTGTGGCAAAGCTTCATTTTTCCAATATTGTGCAAAAATTATTCTTGCTGCTGTGGTGATATGTAGAATTAGATATAATTTCTGCTTATTAGCCTTTTCAGGTGTAATGCCTAATAAAAAGAGTTCAGGTTTAAAATCCACCTGTTCATCCAATATTTTTTCTAACCACATGTGTATATTTTTCCAATAAAGCTTTGCCTTCCCACATGTCCACCAAATATGATAATACGAGCCTATGTTATGTTTACATTTCCAACATCTATCTGACATATTTTTAAACATTCTTGCTAGTCTTACTGGTGGGAGATGCCATCTATAAACCATTTTATACAAATTTTCTTTATATGAAGTAGACATTGTCAGTTTATAGTTTCTCTCCCATAACATTTGCCATTTTTCTAGTTCTATGTTATAACCAAAAATTTTTGCCCATCTTGTCATTGTTTCTTTCCCTTGTTCACTTTCCATATCTAAAATGAACAAAAAGTTGTAAATGAAGAAACCTAATCTTAACCCCAATAACTTGAACAGTCTGGTGGCCAGCTACTCTTTTCTTGAGTAAGATGGCCAAGAATGAGCAGCTGTTGTAATTCTTGTATGATCATTGAGATCTAGTGCAATTTGATTTGTGGACAAGACTCTCTTAATTCTGTTGAATGAAACTCACCGAGAGAATGTCAAGGGAGGATATGAAATCCCCGGAGGCTTCCTCTATAGAGCTTCTGGTGCCATTCACCATGATAGCCTTCTAGGCTGGGCGTAGGGCAGGGGTCTGCGCACTTGGCGACTTTAAGACTTGTGGACTTCAACTCCCAGCATTCCTCAGCCAGTCAGTTATGGTTGCTTGTCATTCTCATCACCATCGCAGCACTATCAAAATAAGAACATAAGAACATAAGAAGAGCCCTGCTGAATCAGGCCAAAGCCCATCGAGTCCAGCATTCTGTGTCACACAGTGGCCCACCAATTGTACATGGGGATCTTGAGCAGAAAGAGAAGGCAAAACCCTCCCTTTCCCTTGACCCCCAAACAAATGGTACTCAAGGGAATCCTGCCTGCCTCAACCAACATAGAGGAGGCACACGGACATCCGTTTTAATAACCACCGATACACTTGGCCTCCATGAATCTGTCTGACCCTGCCTTGAAGCTGTCAAGGCTGACAGCTGTCACGACCCCTTCAGGAAGTGAATTCCATAAATCAACGACCCTCTGGGTGAAGAAATATTTCCCTTTATTTGTCCTCACTTTCTTAGCTATGAGCTTTAGGGAGTGCCCCCTTGTCCTGGTATTGTGTGATAGAGAAAAGAATTTTTCTCTATCCACCTTTTCTATCCCATGCATGATTTTATACACTTCGATCAAGTCACCCCTTAAACGCCGTCTTTCAAGGCTGAAGAAACCAAGGCGTTGCAATCTGGTTTCATAAGGGAGGCGCTCCATTTCCTTGATCATTCTTGTTGCCCTTTTTTGCACCTTTTCCAGTTCCATTATATCCTTCTTGAGGTGCGGTGACCAGAACTGTACACAGTACTCCAAGTGTGGTCTCACCATCGATTTGGACAGAGGCAATACAACACTTGCTGACTTATTTTCGATTCCCTTCCTAATCATGCCAAGCATGGAATTCGCTTTTTTTTTACTGCTGCTGCGCATTGGGTTGACATCTTCATCGAGCTGTCCACCAAAACCCCAAGATCCCTTTCTTGGGTTGTCTCAGAAAGTTTGGTCCCCATCAGTTGGTAAGTATAATTGGGGTTCTTTGCCCCGATGTGCATAACTTTGCACTTGTTTAGGTTAGACACCTGCGGACACCTGGCGACTGACTCATATTTATGACGATCAGAGTGTCTTGGGGTCATGTGATCACCTTTTGCAACCTTCCGACACGCAAACTGAATGGGGAAGCCATTTCACTTAACAATTGTGTTACCATCTTAGCAACTGCAGTGGTTCCCTTAGCAACCGTGGCTAGAAAGTTCGTAAAATGGGGCAAAATGGGGTAAAAAAATTTTTTATTGTAATTTAATGTTTTATTGTATTATTGTTGTAAGCGGCCCTGGGTCCCAGGAGAAGGGCGGCATAGAAATCCAATAAAAGTTAAAGTTAAAACTCACTTCATGATGTCTCATTTAGCAACAGAAAGTGTGGGCTCCATCGTGTCGTAAATCTAGGACTACCTATATTCATTAATAATCTGGGGGACCCAATGGGGGAGCTTCATACTGGAGGTGGTTGACTAATTAAAACTTATCCCCACCCCCCCACCCCGTGTCCGGCTCCATCCTTGGACATCTTGTGTTAATGATTTTATCTGCTGTGGTTTTTTTTTTAACCGATGGATGATTTTAATGTTTTTTTTAATGTTTCTTTGTTGTAAGCTGCCCCAAGTTATTGGATACAAGATGGGAGGCGAACATAAATAAAATAATAAATTATCCTGGTGGTGTTGATGAGAATAATTTTAAAAATCCAAAACGGGCCTCGTAGTGAATCTGTATTGGGTGATTTGAAATGTTGCATTTTTCCCCCCTCTGCCCGTTCTTTTCCTGAAGATACCCATCCATTTTCTGCAGCTCTCATTTAAATATTAAATAGCCCATTAAACTGCTAGACCGTATGGCTGCAGAAATTCACCACGGAGGTTGGGTCCTTCCACAGGTTGTGAAGAGAGGTGAGCTACTAACAATAAGCAGAAAACACAATACTGTATTTTGAAGGCTGATGTTATTAAGCTACCTGAGTTTAGCCTTTAAGTGGGAATATCCTGCTTTTTTTTTTTGCTTTTTTCATCCTGAACCGTAGCCTGGAAATGGATGGAGGAAATGGCCTAATGGTTTAGCCCTGTGGGCTTTCTTAGTGTCCCTCTTACTGGAGCCATGGGTCATCCCCAGGAGACACAAGGGCTCCTCCAAACCACCGCTGGCTATTTCACAGACTACCCGGAAAAACATTTCAGAGACTGGGAAAGCCATGGGGCTCAGAGGACAAAATTTCCCCCCTTGATTTCTAAAACTAGGTGAAGTTGGGGTCCTGTCTTCCTGGCTCAATTTTATTGGTGTCTGTGGGTTTTTTGTTTTTTTTTTTTGGCTGTTGCTTGCTTCATTTTTTTTTATTGTATAGTTTGTGTCAGTGCTATGCAGGTGTGGCTGTGTGGAAGTCCAAATGTATGACTTTTCCCATTTGATGAACAACATCTGTCCAGACTAGGGTTTGTCCACTTTGATAACTTCAAAAAGTTTGGACTTCAACTCCCAGAATTCTCAGAACAGAACAGAATTAGAAATAGAAAATATGGAATGGAATGGAATAGAAACAGAGTTGGAAAGTGATCTTCTATCTTGTCCAACCCCCTGCTCAGGGAGAAGAGCCTTTTTCATATAGATTAATGGCTATCCAATCTCTGCTTAAAAACCTCCTGTATTGGAGCACATTCTGGAGGCAGGTGGTTCCACTGGTTAATTGTTCTGACTGTCAGGAAATTTCTCCTTAGTTCTACGTTGTTTCTCTCCTTGATGAGTTTCCATCCGTTGCTTCTTGTCCTGCCTTCAGGCGCCTTGGAAAATAGCTTGACTCCCTCTTCTTTGGGGCAGCCCCTGAGATACTGGAATGCTGCTATCCTGTCCCCCCTCATCCTTCTCTTCCTTAAACTGGACATACCCAATTCCAGCAACCGTTCCTTGTATGCTTTAGCCTCCAGTCCCCTGATCATCTTTGTTGCTCTTCTCTGCACTCTTTCTAGAGTCTAGACCAGTGGTGGTGAACCTATGGCACGGGTGCCAGAGGCGGCACTCGGAGCCCCCCTCCTCACTAGCAGCCCCCCTGGAGGAGAGTCACCCCCAAGCGTGGCCCACACGGAGCAGCACAGCCAAGGACATGGCAGCCAGGCAGCGTAGACAAGACTCTGCCCTCATGCCCCATCGTGCACAATTGATGCTGCGGAGCGCGGGCAGAGGGTGTGGCCGCCATGGCACTGCTGGGCAATCTGCGGCAGGCCCTGGAAGTGGTGAGTGGCCCTGGGGGCAGGTGGGGTGGGTGTGGAATGAGGGTGGGGCCCGTTTTTGGGCACTCGGTCTCTAAAAGGTTCGCCATCACTGGTCTAGACTCTAGATGCTTAGTCTAGTCTAGGGATAGGCAACCTTGGCCCTTTTATGACTGGTAGACTTCAACTCCCAGAATTCCTGAGCCAGCCACGCTGAGGGGAAAGGGAGAGGTTTCCAAGCTCAGCCATGCTGGCAGAGGGAATTCTGGGAGTTGAAGTCCACCAGTCATGAAGGGGCCATAGTTCCCCCATACTGGCTGAGGAATTCTGGGAGTTGAAGTCCACCAGTCATGAAGGGCCCACAGTTCCCCCATGTTGAGTCAGGAATTCTGGGAGTTGAAGTCCACAAGTCTTGAAGGGGCCAAAATTCCCCCATGCTGGCTGAGGAATTCTGGGAGTTGAAGTCCACCAGTCATGAAGGGCCCACAGTTCCCCCATGCTGAGTCAGGAATTCTGGGAGTTGAAGTCCACGAATCATAAAAGAGCCAAGGTTGCCCACCCCTGTCCTAGACTCTTGAGTGAGACCAAAGGGAAGAGCAAGTGATTATGTGGAAGGTCGATGAAACCGGACCCTATTCTGGTTTTCTCATCCCTCAAGCCTTCTTCCACTGTCCCTTCCTTGCAAGGAGAGGAAACGCAGAAAGTTGCCACTGCTTGTAGGTACACATGTGCACACGCAGAGGCCCACAAAGCCACAGACTAGAACTCTGCCCAGGCTTCAGGCAGGTCCCTGGTGACTGAGCGAGGAAGGCAATTTGGCTGTCACTCTGTGTAATGAACCCGGGCAGATAGTCTGGAGATGAAGGGGGAAGATTATGGAGGACAAGAAGCCCCTCCAGCAGCAACTCTGCAGAGGAGCCAGCCCTCCGAGGGGCGGGGGTGGGGGCAGAGGGGCTGAGCCCCACCTTTGCAAGGGAGGCAACAAGCCAAGTCCGAGGTCAG
This sequence comes from Bothrops alternatus, assembly GCA_034064705.1. Classification (NCBI taxonomy): domain Eukaryota; kingdom Metazoa; phylum Chordata; class Lepidosauria; order Squamata; family Viperidae; genus Bothrops; species Bothrops alternatus. Next base: position 548,675 of record JARGCV010000185.1, on the reverse strand, counting down.
GCTTTGCAGCAATCAGCAGAGTAAGAAAACCCTTGGAGACGGTCTCTAGTGAGAAGCTCACTATTCTGAAAATTAAATGACACAAATAATAATAATAATAATAACAATAATAATAATAATAATAAGAAGAAGAAGTTGGAAGGGACCTTGGAGGTCATCTAGTCCAACCACCTGCTCAGGCAGGAAACCCTATACCAGGAGTAGGGCACCTTGGCCCCTTTTAGGACTGGTGGACTTCAACTCCCAGAATTCCTGAGCCAGCCATGCTGAGGGGAAAGGGAGAGGTTTCCAAGCTGAGCCATGCTGGCTCAGGAATTCTGGGAGTTGAAGTCCACCAGTCATGAAGGGGGCCATAGTTCCCCCATGCTGGCTCAGGAATTCTGGGAGTTGAAGTCCACCAGTCATGAAGGGGCCATAGTTCCCCCATGCTGGCTGAGGAATTCTGGGAGTTGAAGTCCACCAGTCATAAAAGGGCCATGTTTCAAGACCCCTGGTTTAAATATTTAAATATTTTTTCCTCACGGTCACGTGATCAAAATTCAGGCATTTGGGCAGCGGTAGGCAACCTTGGCTCTTTTATGACTGGTGGACTTCAAGTCCCAGAATTCCTGAGCCAGCCATGCTGAGGGGAGAGGGAGAGGTTTCCAAGCTGAGCCAGGCTGGCAGAGGGAATTCTGGGAGTTGAAGTCCACGAGCCATGAGGGGGCCATAGTTCCCCCATGCTGGCTCAGGAATTCTGAGAGTTGAAGTCCACCAGTCATGAAAGGGCCAAGGTTGCCTACCCCTGACCTATACCATTGCGGACAAAGGGCTGTCCAGTCTCTTCTTAAAAACCTCCAGTGTTGGAGCACCCACAGCCTCTGGAGGCAAGGAGTTCCACTGGTTAATTGTCCTCACTGTCAGGAAATTTCTCCTTAGTTCTAGGTTGCTTCTCTCCTTGATGAGTTTCCATCTTACAACACTTCAGTTAGGGACTGTTCTAAGTCGCAACGGCACTTGAAAAAGTGACTTACGACCATTTTTCACACTTAGGACCGTGTTTACATTTGGACGCTTTGCAACCGGCTCATCTTTATGACGGTCGCAGCGTCCCAGGGGGGCTGGGGGGGTGTCACGTGATCCCCCCCTTTTTTTTTAATATAAAATTCTTTTATTAAAACAATCAACATTGAACATAAAAAAACATATTGTGCAGCAATCATCATGGCACCTGATATACAATACTAAGTATTAGTCACTGAAAACGTCTGAATTAGTAAGCCTTTTTCCACTCCTCGCGTCTAGCCTCAACTATACTCCTGTTACACTTTGTTTGATTGGTGTTTCTCTTATCTGGTTCCATATTAATGTGGTCAACATTAAACCAAAGATCCTATTGCTAAACAATCATCCTAGAAGATAGCATACAACATTAGGTATTAATCTTTGTAAACATCTGTTTTAGTAAACGTTCTTACGTGATCCCTTTTTGCGACCTTGGGACAAGCCAAGTCAAGAGGGGGGGAAGCCAGATTCACTTAACGACAGTGTGACTCACTTAACAACCGCAGGGATTCACTTAAGGACGGTGGGAAGAAATGTGGTAAAACAGGGCGAAACTCACCTCACAAATTTCTCGCTTAACGACAGAAATGTTGGGTTCGGTTGTGGTCGTGAGTTGAGGGCGAACTGTGTTTCTCGAGTTGGAAAGCTCGAGAATTCCTTGTGACTAAGTGGTGTGGAGTCACGGAGTGAACTGTGCCCAATTTTACTAGCTTTTTTGCATTCGTCGTTAAGCGGATCACGAGGCCCATACGGTAAGTGAATCCAGCCCCCCCCCCCGTTCCCAGGTTCTTCGCTGGTTGGAAGCTGGCTTGGAAGGCTGAAAACAACCATCCGCTGCGCTCAGGATGCCGCAACTGTTGTAGGTTGTACACGCAGGTGGCCAAGCACACAAATACGGGTCATGTGATCACAAGGATGCTGTGATGGTCGTAAGTGCGGAAACTGGTTGTTAGTCACTTTTTTTAGCACCATCATAACTTCAAAGGGGGGGGGCGTTAAATGAATGGCTGTAAATTGAGGACTTACCCATAATCAAAAGGGGGTTGGTTGCAGGGGTTGGACTAGATGACCACCAAGGTCCCTCCATCATCATCATCATCATCATCATCATTATTATTATTAGTAGTAGTAGTAGTAGTATAATAATGATAATAATAATAATAACAATATCCTTGGGAAGGACTCGACAGGTAGACAAAAAGGCCAGATGCAGTCTGAACATCTGGCTGACTGTGCGATGATCCATAATAATAATAATAATAATAAAGGAAATAATAAGTGAGTAAATAATGCCTTGCAAAAGTGTGGAAGTTAAGACTGCTGGTTCCCCCATCCTTTCTCCTTACAACTTTTTTAAAAAGACACAGTCAATAAGGAGGGGAAACTTGTCACAACACAGACACAACCCCGGGAGTTCATTGCTATTGTTTTCCATTTTAAAAAAAAGATGCTTTTCCAGAAACAAACAAACCAAAAAAATCACTTATTCTGCACAGAGCACTTTCCAGGATGCAAATGTAGTATGTCCTCGATTGATGTCCAGTCGCTTCGTGAACATCCATTACGGTCGTAAGTTGAGGACTGCCTGCATTTTAAGAGCAAGCGCTTGCACCGCGGTTCTCTCTACAGCCCTGAGTTCTGCAAAGGGAATTTCAGCCCTTAAAATAAATCCAACTTTTTTGGGTAGAACGGCATGCAAAGACGCCGTTATTAAATTCGGTTTAATCAAGGCGTAATTAAAGCCCAACTGCCTTTTTCCCTCAGGTATAAACCCAAAGCGCTGAGTTTGGGTTTGAACTCGGCTACGTCCCCATGAGAAAACAGAAGCATGCCCATTTGGGAAACTTTTGATGGAGTTATTTAATTCAAAAACCACTTTCATTTCATTTATCGCACTTACCGAGTGCTTACTACAGGATATTTTCCAAGCTAAGCGTCTGGCAAAGACAAAGTTGGCCAGCTCCCAGGGGCTGGATAAGCGATGCCTATCTGAAAAGCTAACTCGTTAGGTGAATCACGCAGGGTACTTACTGGGAACTCAGACCAATTATTATTATTATTATTATTTTTTGAGTCCATGGGAGACAGAAAGAGGCAGTCTGTGCCCAGAATCTCTTTGGTTGTGCCCCTTTACCCTCTGCGCACAATACTCAGGGTCCAGAGACACGTTCCCCATTAAAAACAAGAGCTTCCAGTTTCTGCAGAGGAAGCCCAGGGTGTGTGTGTGTGTGTGTGTGTGTGTGTGTGTGCCCTGCCTTGCAGACCAAGCCTCAACAAACAAAATGAGGCATCACGATTGGAAGGTTGATCTCCCGGGGATTAAAAGAAAAGCTGACTAGGATGAGTTTGTGTTTTACTCCTAATAGCAAAGAGGTGAACTTCAGGCTGTCCTTGCAAAGCAGGACTCCAGCTCTGGAGCATGAGGAGGTTCCTTACGACGGGGAGCACGCACGTCCCTGTAGTCCTCAGGCCTTTCCAGGAAGCCCATCTGCAAACGGGCATGGTGGCATGCCCGCTGGTCTGCAGAGAAGGATGCCAAGAGGAAGGAGAGAGGGGCATTCCTTGGCATCTAGACCGGCTCCCGCAGTGGGTGAGGGCTGTTCTTCCTAATTGAAGACAAGGCGCACTAACCACACATCCTTCTGAACGCAGCCTTCAAAGACTTTTGTTTGAGTGCTTCGTTTCTTACCTTTTAGGGGAAATCTAAGCCAGTCTCCCCAATTTGCTAGCGTCTCCCAAAGGAACGACTTTCCATGCCTAAAAATTCCCAGGCAAAGTTGGGAACGCTGCAATCCACAGCTCAGTTCTCCTACAGCAGCCAGATGAGGAAAGGACGATCCACTTGCACAGGATGTCCAGTCTGCCGGGACTTTCAGGGATGTCCAATCTTGGTAGCTTTAAGACTCAGTGGACTTCCCCAGCCAGCCAGTTGGGAGTTGAAGTCCACAAGTCTTAAAGCCGCCAAGATTGGACACCCCTGATCTCTGCCATCCTTTTGGAAGGAAGACTTGCAGGATTTTCAGCTCAACACAGCGTGGTGACCGTTTCCCAAAATGGAGATCTTCCCATCTGCTACTCCCATAATCCCTAAGAGTCAACCCAACATAAAGTTGGAAAGGCTGACGTAGATAGACAAGAGAACCAAGGATTGAACTCTCCAGCATTGGAGACCAGGGCTTTTCAACCTTTTCACCCATTGTACCACTTTTAGGATAGGGCAACATCCGAGTACCACCGGTCGCCTAGCAAAGTGTCAAAAATGATGACCATAAAAAAAAAAAAGGAAAAAAGTGATGAAGTACTGGTAGTCCTCCACTTACAACAGTTCGCTTAGTGACTGTTCGAAGTTACAATGGCACTGAAAAAAGTTCCCCCCAAGCCACAGCTGAGCAAGACACCTGCCTGCCCGCCTGTCCGCGCTCTTCCTCCTGTCCGAGGTTTTCATTGTTGTGAGCATTTCTGTTGAGGATTGGCAGCGGGGGTGGGGGTGTTTGGTTTTTATTCCTCCCGTCTGCTGGGTGGTTGCAGCAGGTTTTGGTCCCTTCACATGACCCTGGGACACTGTGACCGTCATAAATATGAATCAGTCGCCCAAGCATCTGAATGTAAATCACAAGACCCTGGAGAGGCTGCAACATTCCAGCTTATTGGCGCTTCTTCTGGGCTCAGCAGAAGCGCCAGGATCAGCACCGAGCTCCAGCTGGAGCCTGGCACTGATCCTGGCGCTTCCGCTGAGCCCTGACAGCCCTGCAGCTCCAGCCATCTCTCGCTCAGGCTTGTGCGGTGCTGCCACCGGTTCAGCTCATTCCCCTCCCCCGCTACCACTTTTCTAGGATGGCCACGTACCCCCTGCCAGGTGCCAGTGGACCACAGGTGGTACCCGTCCCACTGGTTGAAAAGCCCTGTTGTAGACTGTCATCACCCATTTGCCCAGCAGAGAATGTCTGTTGAGTTTAACAGGTTGGTTTGTACTAACTTGTCCCCTGAACATCCAGGCCCAAGGATGAGAAGCAGCTGAGGACTCTAACCCCCCCCACCCCACCCACCCCCACTCAAGCAGAAGAACCTACACCATCTCAGACAGGTGACTGTCCAGTCTCTTCTTAAAACCTCCAGTGATGGAGTGCCTACGATTTGTGGAGGCAATTTCTGTTCCACCGGTTGATTGTCCTCACTGTCAGGAAGTTTCTCCTTAATTCCAGATTGCTTCTCTCCTTTTTTTTTTTTTTTTTTCCCCACACTTTTTTTTTTTTTTTTTTTTTTGCAAATCCTTCTTTTATTAAAACAATCAGCATTGGACATAGATTGCTTCTCTCCTTGATCAGTTTCCATCAGTTGTTTCTCCTCCTTCCCTCTGGTGCTTTAGAGAATAACCTGACCCCCTCCTCTCCTTTGTGGCAGCCCCTCAGATACTGGAACTCTGCTATCATGTCTCCCCTATTTCTTCTTTTCTTTAGACTGGCCAAACCCAAGTCCTGCAACCATTCTTCATAAATAAGATAAGATAAGATAAGATAAGATAAGATAACATAACATAACATAACATAACATATAATAATATGATATGATATGATATGATATGATATGATATGATATGATATGATATGATATAATATAATATAATATAATATAATATAATATAATATAATATAATATAATATACTATACTATACTATACTATACTATACTATACTATACTATACTATACTATACTATACTATACTATACTATACTATACTATACTATACTATACTATACTATACTATACTATACTATAATATAATATAATATAATATAATATAATATAATATAATAGAATATAATATAGTAATGTAATGTAATGTAACATAATATAATATAATGCAATGCAATGCAATATAATATAATATAGCATAGCATAGCATAACATAACATAGCATGGCTGGCTCAGGAATTCTGGGAGTTGAAGTCCACGAGTCATAAAAGAGCCAAGTTTGAAGACCCCTGGTCTAGATGATACAGATACAGATATAGATATATAGATACAGATGTAGATGATAGAGATAAGAGTATGCATGTTATTGTGTATTATTCCTTCTGTCTGTGAGAAAGGTCAGAAAGATCAAGATGGCAGCCACTCAGTTTACACCCCACCCCTTTTTATACACAGGTAAAGAAGGATGGGGAATTCTGGGAGTTGAAGTCCACAGGTCTTAAAGTTAGACACCTCTGATCTAGGTCAACCCTTAGAGAAGCAAGTCAGTTCAGCGAGTCATAAACTGCTTTCCAGAACTGTGCTAAGGAAAAGGCAAACATGTGCAAAGTGAGTTTTCCCCCTCTGTAAAAGGGAAATGGGATATTTGGTAAATAGGTGTAAAAAAAAAACCCACCTTCCCTCCTCAGTGTATTTTCTAAAGTGCTGCTGCCTTTGTGGGTCTCTTGTCCCTTCTGAGTTCAGCTCCTTTAAAGTCTTGCTTCTTATAAAAATGAGCATTTGATTTAATCCGTGATGAATTTATTTTGACACTTGTTCAGACCAATTAACTCAAAGCAAAGGTGGAAAGGAAATAAAACCATAAGAATTCTGCTGTTCTAGCTATTAAAAACAAAGCAAAGCAAAGCAAAGCAGGAAAGCAAAGCAAAACCTCTGAAAACATCCACACCCACCCATCATCCACAGACACAAACACAACCTTTGAAGGTAGGAAAAGGCTGGAAGGCTCTAGAATATTCTAAAAGAGAAAGCCAGACAATTACTATCTCCTAAAGGCCTTACCAATCCATAAATTAATGTTTTCCTGAACTGGTCAACTTTTAACCTTGTCATTAAGAGCAAAGCAATATTGCAATGCTTGTAATTGCAATTAATGGATTTTTTGTCTACTGCACAATATGCATAGCTTGGATTTTCCAAGCTGCCAAAGTAAACCTGTTCAAGCAGACACACCATACAGTTTCAGACAACAGGGACCTCAGAGTCCTAGTGGACGATCCCTTAAATATCAGCCAGCCGTGTGCTGCAGCTGCCAAAAAGGCCAACACGGTGCTGGGCTGCATTAACAGAGGGAGAGAATCAAGATCAGGTGAAGGGTTAATACCACTTTACAAGGCCTTGGTAAGGCCACACTTGGAGTCCTGCATCCAGTTTTGGCCACCACGATGTAAAAAAGATGTTGAGACTCTAGAAAGAGTGCAGAGAAGAGCAACAAAGATGATTAGGGGACTGGAGGCTAAAACATACAAGGAACGGCTGCTGGAATTGGGTATGTCTACTTTAATGAAGAGAAGGACGAGGGGGGACAGGATAGCCGTCTTCCAATATCTCAGGGGCTGCCCCAAAGAAGAGGGAGTCAAGCTATTCTCCAAAGCCCCTGAAGGCCGGACAAGAAGCAACGGATGGAAACTAATCAAGGAGAGAATCCAATCAAGAACTAAGGAGAAACTTCCTAACAGTGAGAACAATTAACCAGTGGAACAACCTGCCTCCAGAAGCGGTGAATGCTCCAACACTGGAAGTGTTTAAGAAGACAGGTAGTCCGAAATGGTATAGGGTTTCCTGCCTGAGCAGGGAGTTGGACTAGATGACCTCTAAGGTCCTTCCAATTATTATTATTATTATTATTATTATTATTATTATTATTATTATTATTATTATTACTATACTTACTTACTTACTTACTTATTCAAATAACCAGCATCCTGCCATAAGGGTGATGACAGTTATGAGAGCCAGAAATAAGAAGAATGGGGAAAAATAATCAGAGAAGCTTATTGTAATAATGTTAACAAACTATATAAATTCACAATCAACAATATACACACACTGCCCCTAATATAATGAAACAGTTGTAATTAAATTCATATATATAAGTTCACCAATCCATGCCTGAAAATCACGTACAGGTAATCCTCAACGTATCACCATAATTGAGTTGGCAATTACAACTGCAAATTGTACCAGTCATTACACAGGTTGCCATGTGGACGATCACTTGACCGTGAGCCAGCCGTGTGCAGCAGCAGCCAAAAAAGCTAACACAATCCTGGGTTGTAAAACAGAGGCATAGACTCAAGATCACGCGGAGTATCAGTACCACTTTATAAAGCCCTAGTGAGGCCACACCTGGAATACCCCAGCCAATTTTGGTCACCACATCACAAAAAAGACATTGAAAGTTTGGAAATAATTCAGAGAAGAGCAGCTAAGATGATCCAAGGCCTGGAGACTAAAACATGAAGAACAGCTGTGGGACTTGCGTTTGGCTAGTAGTCTAAAGAAAGGAAGAAACAGGGGAGACGTGATAGCAGCATTCCAGTATCTGAGGGGCTGCCACAAAGTGGAAGGGGTCAGGTTGTTCACCAGAGTACCAGAAGGAAGGACAAGAAACAATGGTTGGAAACTGGTCAAAGAGAAGCCACCTGGAATCAAGGAGAAACTTCCTAACAGTGAAGACAATTAACCAGTGGAACAGCTTGCCACCAGAAATTGTGGAGGCTCCATCACTGGTGGTTTTTTTTTTTTAACATTTTCTTAGTTTATTGGGTTTAGGCAACTGTAGCGCTCAGTATATGTTATCTGGAAAATCATGCATGCATAACCTCTTAATGTCTTGTACATTTTATCTTGCAATAATAGTTTTCATTCACAGCATACACAAATCCAGGAAAACACCCTATTTACAATTTAGAAAGAGCTTGGTTTTGTTTTATAGTGAACAAAGTTAACAGGATTTCAACAGAGCAAAAGATATAGGTGAGATGTACAGGCTTTAAAGAAAATATTTTTAAAAAACTTAAAAAAAAGATTAAGCTACTGTATTAATTCAACTAACCTACCAATTAAGGATTTAGTTTTCTTGCACAGGTGATACGTTTTAAAGGTTATTTGTAAAAACAAATATAACACATGGACACAATATTAACTATAATAAGCATTTATTTCTGTGCATGTTTTCAATCTTCGGTTGACTGACAGCTCATCTTGCTATTCCATGCTATATTGTGAACTTATTTCACATTTAAACCACACTATACGGTTTCTCAAGTTAGAAGCTTGTAAATTACAAAGTCATAACCATGTATTTCATGTATTCTTTAAAAAAATTAAAATATTTTGTCCTAATTTCCAAGTCTGTAAAATCTGAGAGATTTTAAAGAAATTTACAATCAAAAAGGATGGGAAATAAGAAGTGTACATAACTGAAGCATACAATAACTGAGAGAAAACATGACTTAATAATATGACCGAGACCAGCTCTTTAAAAATTATATTTGCTTCACACATCTGCCGTAAGGAAAAATACATACATATCACAGAGAAACACACATCACTGGAGGTTTTAAGAGGAGACTGGACAGCCACTTGTCTGAAATAGCATAGGTTCTCCTGCTTGAGCAAGGGGCTGGACTAGAAGATCTCCAAGGTCCCTTTCAGTTCTATTCTATTCTATCTTTTTTGTGTTGGTTGCTAAGCAAACGGCATATTAAGTAAATCCATTGTCTACAATGGGCATGTTTTTGCCAGAAACCGGAAGTAAATACCAGCCTTAAATCATGGTCATGTGACCATGGGACACTGCAAATGCCTGTAAATGAGGGCTGGTTGCCAAGCAACCCAAATACAATCAGGTGAATCTGGGGGGGGGTGGCCGTTGTAACTTTGAATCTGGCTCATAAGAAGCCCTGGGAAGGTCTGTCGTAACTTCAAACAGTCGGTAAGCAACCGGTTGTAAGTTGAGGACTACCTGTATGACTTTATCATTCTTGTGTTGTGTATCCTTTTAGTATCCTTCTCCTGGTGGTAAGGTCCATATGCCAGCCTACTCAATATTCCCAAGTTAAAAAAAGAATATTCTTTTAATACAATATTGTTGTATTTGCTCCTCCCCCACATTTCACACCAAACTTTTTTACATTATTTATTTATTATTTATTTATTAATCAAATTTCTATACCGCCCCTCTCCCGAAGGACTCGGGGCGGTGTACAGCCTAAAATTTAAAAAACATATAGATATACAAAATTTAAAATAATTAAAAATGAATTAAATAATTTGGCCGAAATCCCCATTTAAAACCCAAGACATACAAAGCTTAAAAATACTCAGTCCCCCTAAAACATTTTGACCCTATTGGAACCGAAGCTTCTATGCCAGGCCGGCCTGTCGAAAAAGGAATGTTTTTAGTTCCCGACGGAAGGTGCGTAAATCTGTTATTGTACGGAGTTCGGGGGGGGAGCTCGTTCCATAACGTGGGAGCTCCCACAGAGAAGGCTCTCCCCCTGGGGGTCGCCAGCCGGCACTGTCTGGCCGACGGCTCCCTGACGAGACCGACTCTGTGGGAGCGTACCGGACGGCGGGAGGTATTTGCTGGCAGTAGACGGTCCTGTAAGTATCCGGGTCCGATGCCATGGAGCGCTTTAAAAGTGGTCACTAACACCTTGAACCGCACCCGAAAGACCACCGGCAACCAGTGCAACTCACGCAGGAGCGGTGTTACGTGGGAGCGCCAGGACGCTCCCATCACTACCCGTGCGGCCGCATTCTGGGCAAGTTGGAGCTTCCGGGTGCACCTTAAGGGGAGCCCCATGTAGAGAGCATTACAGTAGTCCAGCCTGGAGGTCACGAGGGCATGAGTGACTGTGCGTAGCGAGTCCCGGTCTAGGAAGGGACGCACCTGGCGCACCAGGCGAACCTGGTAGAACATCCTCCTGGCCACGGCCGTCAGATGGTCCTCTAAGGACAGCCGTGAGTCCAGGAGGATTCCCAAATTGCGAACCCTTCCTGAGGGAGCCACTGTTTCGCCCCCAATACACAGCGATGGAATCAGCTGGCTGTACCGGGACGACGGTAACCACAGCCACTCGGTCGTGGAGGGGTTGAGCTTGAGTCCATTTCTCCCCATCCATACCCGCACGGCCTCCAGGCACTGGGTCAGCACGGCAAGGGCATCGTTGGGGTGGTTCGGCGTGGAAATGTACAGCTGGGTATCATCAGCGTACTGGTGGTACTCCACGCCAAAACCACGGATGATCTCACCCAGCGGCTTTACATAAATGTTGAACAGTAGAGGCGAGAGGACCGACCCCTGAGGTACCCCACATACGAGGGGTCTCGGGGTCGACCTCTGGCCCCCTGTCAACACAGACTGCATCCGGCCAGAGAGGAAGGAGGAGAACCACCGCAAAACAGTGCCCCCCATACCTAACCCCTCCAACCGTTGCAGCATGATACCATGATCGATGGTATCAAAAGCCGCCGAGAGGTCCAATAGAACCAGAACAGAGGAGCAACCCCTGTCTTGGGCCCGCCAGAGATCATCCACCAACGTGACTGTTGTGAGTGTCCCTAGACCAGCTTGGGAAGTGTCAGAGGATGAGCATCCAGGCCCCTCTGGGTGTTTTCCCCTCCCGGCAGCCGAGGAAGAGCAGCCAGGCCCCTCTGGGTGTTTTCCCCTCCCGGCAGCCGAGGAAGAGCAGCCAGGCCCCTCTGGGTATTTTCCCCTCCCGGCAGCTGAGACAGACAGGGAGGAGATTTACAGGCAGTCTGGGTCAGATTCGCAAAGTGAGGGGTCAGATTTGGATCAAGAAGATAGATGGCTTGATCCGAGATTCCGAAGGTTTGATAAGCGAAGGTGTCAGTTAAGTGGAAAAAGGAAGTAATGGGGGGAAGTGACGTATCGGAAACTATATTAGAAGGGGAAAAAGAGACTACGCCTTTGTCACGAGCAACGTTAATCAAGGAGTAGCCTGATATCTGAAGCAGTGCGTTTGAATTCAGTCTTCTGATGTTTTGAAAATCTACGGAAGAATAATGAGATCTTGGACAATGTGATAAAGAAAGAGTGAGTTAATTGGAGGGTGTGGGAAGAGCATGTTTTAATCTAAATGTAAATAAATGAGACTTGGCCGTTCCTGCCAGCAAAATGCCAGCAGCGTGCTTTGAAGTGAATCCTTTTGAAATGTGTTAAATAAACCTCTTAAAGACATATTTATGTGGATTTTAATGAGCTGAGAGAGGCCAGACAGAACAGTGACCAATGCTGTTTCCGTGCTGTAGCCAGGCCTGAAGCCCGACTGGAACGGATCAAGATATGACGATTCCTCCAGGTGCTGCGGGAAATGTCGGGCAACCACACTCTCAACAACCTTCGCAAGAAAGCGAAGGTTGGAGACGGGACGGTAGTTTGATAAAACAGCTGGATCCAGGGCAGGCTTCTTGAGGAGGGGTCTCACCACTGCCTCTTTCAAGGCAGCGGGAAAGACACCCTCACTCAAGGAAGCGTTGATAATTGCTCGGAACCAGCCTCGTACCACCTCCCGGGAGGCCAGCGCCAACCAGGAGGGGCACGGGTCCAGTAAACATGTGGTCGCCCTAAGTCCCCCCAGCAACCTGTCCACGTCCTCGGGGGTCACGGGGTCAAACTCAACCCAGGTAACGGTCTCAAGACCAGCCTCCGCCTCTCCCATTGGACATACCCAGTTGAAGTCGAAGCCTTCCCGTATCTGAGCGATTTTATCATACAGATATTTTCCGAAATCCTCAGCTCTACCCTCTAAGGGGTCTCCCCTCACCTCCTGATGAAGGAGGGAGCGGGTCACCCTAAACAGGGAGGCTGGGCGGTTATCTGATGACGCAATAAGAGCAGTGAGGTAGGAACACTTCTCTGCTCTTATCGCCATTAGGTAGGACCTAATATGGTCTCTTACCAATGTTCGGTCAGATTCGGCACGGCTCGATCTCCAACTGCTCTCTAGGTGTCTTTTCCGGCGTTTCATCTCTCTCAACCCCTCGTTATACCACGGGGCCGGTCGAGACCCACGCCGAATCAGAGGCCGCAAAGACACAACTTGATCCAGGGCACCGGCAGCCGCCCTGTCCCAGGCCGCCACCAGCTCTCCAACCGAGTCGTGTGTCAGAACCTCAGGAATTGGCCCAAGCTCTGCCTGGAACCGCTCGGGTTCCATCAGCCGCCTGGGGTGGTACCATCTCACCGGTTCCGCCACCCTGCGGTGGGGTGCAACGGTCCGAAAGTCCAAGCATAGGAGAGAGTGATCAGACCATGACAGGGGTTCAATGACTATATCCCCTACACTCTGACCACTCAGCCACTGTCCAGAGACAAAAACCAGGTCAAGCATGTTCCCCCCTGTGTGTGTGGGGCCTTGAATTACCTGGGTCAGGTCCATGGCTGTCATGGAAGCCATGAACTCCCGAGCCTCCCCGACGCCCCGCCCCCGGACGGCAGGTTGAAGTCACCCATGACTATTAGCCTGGGGACCTCAACCACCACCGCGGCGACAACGCCCAGGAGCTCGGGCAGGGAGGTTGATACGTGGCAGGGCGCCAGGTACGTAATCAACACCGCCCTCGGACCCCCTAGGTCCCACTTCACCAGAAGGGATTCACAGCCTGCCGTCTGAGGAACAGTGACCTCCCTCGGCCTGAAACCTTCCCTGATCACGACCGCCACTCCCCCACCCCTGCCTTGAGCTCTCGGCTGGTGGAATGCAAGGAAACCCAGTGGGCACATTTCCACCAGAGGGACACCGCCCTCTGGTCCCAACCAGGTCTCCGTTATACCCGCCAGGTCTGCTCCCCCCTCTGAGATTAAATCTTGAATGAGGGGGGCCTCATACATTGAAGATTGTGATATCTTGCCTGCAAAAATCCCATTGAACACTAGGGGGAATAAGGTTGGTGGGAACCATACCTCTTTGGCGCCATCTAGTGGTCCTCCATGCCTTTGCAGCTCATATCTGATTGCCCTTAAACACATTTTCAAGCTGATTATCAAAATAACTCGTTTCCTGGATTTGTACAATTTCTTGAACCATAAATTATTATTATTATTATTATTACTTTTGGCCAAAGGGGGGGAAACATTCGAAAGTATCCAGAGATCTTCTTGCATATTTCCATCATTTAAAAGTTCAACATTTTAAGGAAAATAAAGCCAGCAGCTTTCTCTATAGCCCGTTTCCTGAAATTATCTCATGAAAAAGCTCGCCATGAATGCTCATTTCATAATAACTTCCCAGGTGTTTTTCTTATGATTTGAGCAGCCATCCGTGTGCAGGTTTGACTGGCTTTGCATAAAGACACCCATTGTCTTCCTTTCTGCATTCCCTCCCAAGGCTCTAATTTTTGAAGGATGCTTCCTTGACCGGCATCAGTCTGGGAAGGTCAGGGAAATAAATTATTCTTGCCTATAACTGTGTCTGAGTTCATTCAAACTTTTAAGGCGTGTCTGCTCCAGTTGGTAGATTTTCTAGCTTCTTCTACAGCTTGCTCCAGTTTGAGTACACCTTATCTCACAGGCCCCCAACCTTTCGGACACCAGGGACCAGCTCCTTGGAGAAAGGTTTTTCCACAGACTGGAGAGCACGTGGTTTTGTGTTCTGCCTGCATCCCACGGATGGGGCTTTGCTTGTTTTTGCGGACCGCTAACATGCGGACCGGTTGCTGGCATGCCGCAGCCCGGTACCGGTCCACAGACGGGGGGGTTGGGGATCCCTGCCTTATCTGATCAAAAGTTCGGAAAACCTGAGCGCTTTCACCTATTTTTTCTCTTATAATTAAAAGTGGCCTTCAAGCTATCAAATGTTTCTATAGACCTGGATGGACCTGGCTGTGATTTCTCACCTTGCCAGCCCTCTGGAACAGCAGCCCTCCCGCCATCCTTACATCTTGACAAGGTTTAGAAAGTCATGGGAAAAGGTATTAGGAATCCCAAGTCCTGGAGCAAAATTATGGCTGAGATTTCTGGATACAGGTAGTCCTCAATTTACAACAAACTGTTTGTTTAGTGACCATTTAGTTGCTTTTTTTTAAAAAAAAATTTTTATTGGTTTATCAAAATATAAAATACAAAAAGAAGTTAAAAAACACTCCATCATCAGAAGTTTTTAAGAAGAGACTAGACTAGACAATCACCTGTCTGAGATGTTACAGGTTATCCGGCTTGAGCGGGGGGCTGGACTAGAAGACCTCCAAGGTCCCTTCCAGCTCTATTCTATTCTATTCTATTCTATTCTATTCTATTCTATTCTATTCTATTCTATTCTATTCTATTCTATTCTATTCTATTCTATTCTATTCCATATTCCAATATCTATTCTATTCTATTCTATTCTATTCTATTCTATTCTATTCTATTCTATTCTATTCTATTCTATTCTATTCTATTCTATTCTATTCTATTCTATTCTATTCTATTCTATTCTATATTCTACATGAAACCACTGGGAGAGATCATTCATCGGCACGGAGTGAGATACCATCAGTATGCTGATGATACTCACCTGTACATTTCCACTCCTGGCCAAATCAGTGAAGCGGTTGAGGTGATGTGCCGGTGTCTGGAGGCTGTGAGGGTCTGGATGGGTGCTAACAGATTGAGGCTCAACCCTGACAAGACAGAGTGGCTGTGGGTGATGCCTCCCACGGACATTTCAATCTGTCCTTCCATTACCCTGGGGGGTAAAGTTATAGACCCCCTCGGAGAAGATGTGCAACTTGGGAGTCCTCCTCGATCCACGGCTGACATTGGAACATCATTTGTCGGCTGTGGCGAGGGGGGCATATGCCCAGGTTCGCCTGGTTTACCAGTTGCGCCCTTATTTGGATCGGGAGTCGCTCCTCACAGTCACACATGCCCTTGTCACCTCGAGGATCGACTACTGCAATGCTCTCTACATGGGGCTACCCTTGAAGAATGTTCGGAGACTACAATTAGTGCAAAATGCAGCTGCGCGAGCAGTTGTGGGCCTGCCCCGTCGTGCCCAAATTTTGACAACTCTCCGCATGCTGCATTGGCTGCCTATCGGTCTCTGAGCCCAATTCAAAATGTTGGTTATTACCTATAAAGCCCTTCATGGCACTGGACCAGGATACTTACGGGACCGCCTTCTGCCACATACTTCCCTTCGACCGGTGAGAGCGCACAGGGTCGGCCTCCTCCGGGTCCCGTCAGCGAAACAATGTCGTCTGGTGGGTCCTAGGGGGAGGGCCTTCTCTGTTGTGGCGCCCACCCTCTGGAACCAACTGCCCCCTGAAGTCCGCGTTTCTCCCACTCTCCCGGCCTTCCGGAAGAATCTAAAAACTTATCTATGCCGGCAGGCCTGGGGATGACTGTGGTTGTGTGTGTATGATGAATGTGTTTGGGGGGTCTTTTAAATGCTTTGTAGATTTGTTTTTTTTTTAATGCTTTGATGTTGTTTTTGTTCATGTTGTTAGCTGCTCCGAGTCCTTTGGAGAGGAGCGGCATAAAAATCTAATTAAAGTAAATAAATAAATAAATATTCTATTCTATTCCATTCCATTCCATTCCATTCCATTCCATTCCATTCCATTCCATTCCATTCCATTCCATTCTATTCTATTCTATTCTATTCTATTCTATTCTATTCTATTCTATTCTATTCTATTCTATTCTATTCTATTCTATTCTATTCTATTCTATTCCATATTCCGATATCTTTTCTATTCTATTCTATTCTATTCTATTCTATTCTATTCTATTCTATTCTATTCTATTCTATTCTATTCTATTCCATATTCCAATATCTTTTCTATTCTATTCTATTCTATTCTATTCTATTCTATTCTATTCTATTCTATTCTATTCTATTCTATTCTATTCTATTCTATTCTATTCTATTCTATTCTATTCCATATTCCAATATCTTTTCTATTCTATTCTATTCTATTCTATTCTATTCTATTCTATTCTATTCTATTCTATTCTATTCTATTCTATTCTATTCTATTCTATTCTATTCTATTCCGTTCTATTCCATTCCATTCCATTCCATTCCATTCTTTTTCTATTCCATTCCATTTCATATTTCTATTCTATTTCATTCCATTCCATTCTGTGGGACAATCAGCAGTAGTACCGTAGTTCACGTGCAGCTGAGGATCGTTTTCTCAACAGCCCTGCAGTCAGTGTCACCTTCCTGTAGAAATGTTGCAAAGGGAACATCTGGGGAAATTGCAGGACACAAGAGGAAGGAAGAATTGCACAAGCTGCCCACATTGAAATCTGCTCTCGTCTCTGGAGTTCATTGTGAGTGTCATCTGTGCTTCTTACGAGCATCGAGGTTTGCCTTCAATAAGGTTTTGCTCCATTTTGCAGTGCAAAAAAGGAGCTGGTATTTGAGGTTCAAACCCTTTGTGCCACATACTTCATATATGTCAAAAAACATTACAAAAGCCTTTGACAGACTGAATTGGCCATTCCTGACGAACCTTGCCCGGGGGATGAAAATGGGAAAGCAGTTCCTCAACTCCATAATGGCAATCTACCATAAACAAACAGGCCAGATCATTGTGAATGGCGAACTAACGGACCCTTCAACATAGAAAGAGGCACGAGACAGGGCTGTCTGCTGTCACCACTGTTATTTGTCTTAACGATGGAGATTCTGCTGAACAAGATAAGAGCAGCAGAGGACATAAAGGGCATACAGATTGGAAAACAGGACTACAGACTGTGTGCCTTTGCAGACGACCTACTGGTGACAGTATCGCAACCACTACAATCAGCAAGGAGTTTGATGGAGATAATGAAAGACTATGGCAAGGTATCAGGTTTTAAAGTGAATATATCAAAAACGAAGATGCTAGTTAAAAATCTAGACAACAAAGCAAAACAGGACTTGGAAAGAATAACGGGTTGTGAAATTGTTAAGAAAGTTAGATACTTGGGAGTGGAGATAGAAACAACGAATGCGAAATTATACAAAAATAACTACGAGGTGCTGTGGAACAAGATACAAGCAGATCTGGAAAGGTGGAAAACACTACGACTATCCTTGCTGGCAGGATAGCAGCAGTAAAGATGAATGTCCTGCCAAGATTTCTATTTCTCTTCCAAATGCTACCCATACTCAAAAAGGATGAGGACTTGGACAATTGGCAGAGGGGCATCACCAGATTTATTTGGGATGACAAGAGACCGAGGGTGAAACTAAAAATTATCCAGGACACAAGGAAGAGAGGGGGATTAAAAATGCCTAATCTAAAGCTATACTACTATGCAGCTACGTTGGTGGCGGTGAGCGACTGGATCAATATGACGAATGATAGAATACTGAATGTTGAAGGGCATGGTCTACTAGTCGGCTGGCACGCATACTTGGTGTACGACAAAAAGGCAGACAGGAACTTCAAGGAGAACCCACTACGAATCCCATTGTTGTGGGTCTGGAGGAAATATAAATACCTTCTACACGATAAGATCCCCATATGGATGATCCCTGGACACGCAATAGGGGATGTAAACATAACCCAAGAGCAGGGAGTAGTGCCCTACAGTAAACTGGTACTGGAAGAAGAACATGGGTACTCCTTAAAGTCATAAACAATGCTAGCAGATGAAGGAATAGGAGGTACCTGGCTATCATACCTACAACTGCAGTCAAGGTGGCATAAAGACAAGAAGAAGGGCTTATCCCAGACTGACGAGACTTTAATTGAACAGATTAGAGAGCAGGGGATCATGCATATCAAACGAGTGTACAGTGTACTAATAGAAATTGACTCTGAAACGGTGCTAGTCAAGAACTGTATGGTAAAGTGGGAACAAGACTTTGGACATCCGATCACGATGGAAACGTGGGAGGAAATCTGGGTGAGAAATGTAGAATTCACGAAAGCGCAACAGCTAAGAGAAAACTTCTACAAGATGTTCTACAGGTGGCATCTAGACCCGAAAAAACTATCATACATCTACCCAGACACCCAGCCCAAGCGCTGGAGGTGTGGCGATGGGGAGGCTACATACTTTCACGTATGGTGGACATGCAGAAAAATCAAAGCCTTCTGGAGGAAGATATGGTGGACACTCCAAACTATATTCAAAAAGCGTATTGACTTTCTACCTCAGGTTTTTTTGTTAGGGATCATAAAAGATTGCACTACCTCAGAGACGAGCTTATTTCTGAACTTGATCACAGCAGCCAGATTGTTGGTGGGACAATACTGGAAGAATCCAGAAATACCACCTATTGAAGAATGGACTTTGAAAGTAATAAATTTGGCGGAAATGGCGAAAATATCGGCATATTTGAAAGATCGCTCAAATGAACAATATTTGACAGACTGGAAACAATGGATAGACTATATACAAGAGAAACACCAATCAAACAAAATGTATCTGGCGTACAGTTGAAGCTCGACGTGAAGAGTGAAGAATGTTCACCAAACCAGACGTTTACAAAGACTAATACCTAATGTTGTATTTTATGTTATATGATGATTGCCTCTTAATATGATCTTATGCTTAATGTTGTTTGCTTTAATATTGAAAAAGCGGATTGAATTTCTAACTCAGGTTAGTGAATTTCTACCTCAGGATCTTTTGTTAGGGATTATAAAAGATTGCACTATTACTGAGACGAAGTTAATTCTGAAGCGCGAATGAACAATATGTGATAGACTAGATATAGTAGATAGACCATATACAAGAGCTGTATTTTTGGGTCTTATGAGGACAGCTTATTAATATGAGCCCAGATCTAATGTTGATTGCTTTAATATTGGAGAAGCGTACTGAATTTCTACCTCAGGATACTGAATTTCTACCTCAGGATCTTTTGTTAGGGAACATAAAAGATTGCACTACTACTGAGACGAATTTACTTCTAAAGTTCGAATGAACAATATGGGATAGACTAGAAACAGTAGATAGACCATATATAAGAGAAACACCAATCAAATAAAATGTATCAGGCGTATAGTTGAGGCTTGACGTGAGGAGTGAGGAATGTTTACTAAACCAGACGTTTACAAAGACTGATCCTTAGAGTTGTATTGCAGGTTATATGATGATTGCTTTTTAATATGATCTTATGTTTAATGTTGATGGTTTTAATAAAATAATTTTTTACAAAAAAAAAACATTACAAATAGAATAGAGCTGGAAGGGACCTTGGAGGTCTTCTAGTCCAGCCCCCCGCTCAAGCCGGAGAACCTGGAACATCTCAGACAGGTGATTGTCTAGTCTAGTCTCTTCTTAAAAGCTTCCAGTGATGGAGCGCCCACGTTTTTTAACTTCTCTTTGTATTTTATATTTTGATAAACCAATAAAAAAAATTTAATTTTTTTAAAAAAGGAAACTAAATGGTCACTAAACAAACAGTTTGTTGTAAATTGAAGACTACCTGTATCCAGAAATCTCAGACATAATTTTGCTCCAGGACTTGGGATTCCTAATACCATCTCAGAGAAGTGACTGTCTTGTCTCTTCTTAAAAACCTCCAATGAGGGAGCGCCCACGGTGTCTGGTGGCCAGCTGTTCCACTGGCTAAATGTCCTCAGGAAGTTTTTCCTTAATTCCAGGTTGCTTCCCTCTTTGGTCAGTTTCCAACCATTATTTCTTGTCCTGCCTTCTGGTGCTTTGGAGAATAGTTTGACCGTCTCTTCTTTGTGGCAGCATGAGTTAAGATTATATTTCACCATTTAACTTATATTTGGAATTTCAGAGTCATACTTGTTCCCAGCATTACATATTTTTATTTATTAGATTTTTTTTATCCCACTTTTGTGAAGTTATACGTAGCATGCCACATAATACTTCTTCCTCCTATTTTCCCCATGACAACTCTGAGGTGAGTTGGGCTGAGAGAGAATGACTGGCCCAAAGTCACCCTAACAGAAAAACAGAGTTGGAAGGGACCTTGGAGATCATCTAGTCCAACCCCCTGCCCAGGCAGGAAACCCTGTACCATTTCAGACAGAGGATTGTCCAATCTCTTCTAAGGCAGATCTAGAACTCAGTCACTTGGTGAATAATAATAATAATAATAATAATAATAATAATAATAATAATAAAGTTGGAAGGGACCTTGGAGGTCATCTAGTCCAACCCCCTGCTCATGCAGGAAACCCTATACCATTTCAGACAAAGGATTGTCCAATCTCTTCTAAGGCGGATCTAGAACTCAGTCACTTGGTGACTAATAATAATAATAATAATAATAATAATAATAATAACAATAATAACAATAATAACAATAACAATAATAATAATAATAATAATAATAAAGTTGGAAGGGACCTTGGAGGTCATCTAGTCCAACCCCCTGCTCAGGCAGGAAACCCTGGCCCAAAGACAGCCGAACGGTCTTTCATGCCTAAGGCAGGAGTAGGACTCACAGTCCCCTAGTAACTGCCTCAAAGTCACACAGTCAGTGGAATATTGATGAGAAATTAAAAATTAGGTAAAAATTAATAACAGGATATGGATTGTTTATGAAGATTGTATGTAATTAAGATATGTAGAAGCTAACAATTTATTGATAAATGTAATAATGATGTTTTTATTGAGTTGATATAATTAGAAATGTACTAGTTTGAACACGAGGCAGTATCTGATGCTGTAACCTGAGATTCGCACTAAAGATTTTGTTATTGAACTATTGATTAACCCAGTCACCACGTTGCTTTTTAAATACTCAAGTGTAAAATTGGAAAATTAATAAAATATTATTTTTAAAAAAGTCACACAGTTGGCTTTCATGCCTAAGGCAGGACTAGAACTCACTGTCTCCTGGTTTTCTAGGCGGGCACCTTATCACTGAACGAATTATAGTTAACTTAATACTACCGGTAAGTACACCTACAGAAAAATGTGCCCTACTACTGGGAGATGGAGGGCTTCCAGTTTGATTACAGGACTTGCTATATGGACACACCTGTTTCCCTTTCGAACCGTATCTTTACACCTGCCTGGGACCTCTGGGTGAATTGGAGCATTGTGTACTTACTAAACGTTTATGATGCATATACTGTACGCTTCAACTTTCGTGTGTCAAATGTACAGTTATACTGATTAGACAACAACTAAAATAAATAATCTGCAAGGACACTGTCTTCAGCAAGCTACCCTTAGCCTTGTCCTGTGTGTGTGAGTGTGTGTGTGTGTGTGTGTGTGACCCAAAGTTCAATGCCATCAAGAAACCAATGACATTAAACTATTACTCTGTTGTACATCTGACCTTTTGTTTTTAGCTTGCTTACTCAGTGTCTACCCTGCCAAGAAAAGTGCGTCTAGTCAAGGCCATGGTTTTCCCAGTTGCAATGTAGGGCTGTGAAAGTTAGACGTAAGAAAGGCTGAGCACCAAAGAATGGAGGCCTTTGAACTCTGGTGCTGGAGAAGACTCCTGCGAGTCCCCTGGACTGCAAGGCGATCCAACCGGTCGGTCCTGGAGGAGATCAACCCCGACTGCTCTTGAGAAGGCCAGATCCTGAGGTTGAAACTCAAGTACTTTGGCCACCTCATGAGAAGGAAGGACTCCCTGGAGAAGAGCCCCATGCTGGGAAAGATGGAAGGCGAGAGAAGAAGGGGACGACAGAGAAGGAGGTGGCTGGATGGAGTCCCTGAAGCAGGAGGCGTGAGCTTCAAGGGACTCCAGAAGATGGGAGAGGACAGGAAGGCCTGGAGGAACCTTGTCCATGGGGGTTGCGATGGGTCGGACACGACGTCGCAACGAACAACAACAACAATTTAGAATAGAATAGAATAGAATAGAATAGAATAGAATAGAATAGAATAGAATAGAATAGAATATAGAATATAGAATATAGAATATAGAATATAGAATATAGAATATAGAATATAGAATATAGAATATAGAATATAGAATAGAATAGAATATGGAATGGGGAATAGAATAGAATAGAATAGAATATGGAATGGGGAATAGAATAGAATAGAATAGAATAGAATAGAATAGAATAGAATAGAATAGAATAGAGCTGGAAGGGACCTTGGAGGTCTTCTAGTCCAGCCCCCTCAAGCAGGAGAACCTATACCATCTCAGGCAGGTGGCTGTCTTGTCTCTTCTTAAAAACCTCCAGTGATGGAGCACCCACGATTTCTGGTGGCAGGCTGTTCCACTGGTTGTCCTCCCTGTCATGAAATTTCTCCTTAATTCCAGGTTGCTTCTCTCCTTGATCAGTTTCCAACCGTTGTTTCTCGTCCTTCCCTCTGGGTGCTTTGGAGAACAATTTGACCCCCTCCTCTTCTTTGTGGCAGCCCCTCAGATACTGGAACGCTGCTATCACGTCTCCCCTGTTTCTTCTTTTCTTTGGACATTTAAGGTACTTCTCAGAGAGACTTTAGGCTCAACCCCACGGCTTCATTCAAATGATGGGCGTCGGGACTCCACCTTCTCCTTGAAACCCTGTTTTCATAACTCTTTCCACTCAGCACGGCGGCTCTTCGGATCAGCCGCTCTGTCAGCTGTTTCTTGGAATCACCTTCAGACACCAGACGGCTCTAAAACTCCGCAGAGTCGCACCCGAGTCCAGCTCACTCAGGGATGTCACCTCTGAAGGAAGACACCGTGTTCTTGCCAAAGACGTTGGTCTGGAGAGTTTTTATTACCTCTATGACAGGGGTCCACAACCTTGGCCACTGTAAGGCTTGCGGACCAGTTGGATCCAGACCAGGGGTCTTCCAACTTGGCCCCCCCTTTTATGACTTGTGGACTTCCAACTCCCAGAATTCCTCAGCCAGGCACGCTGGCTGAGGAATTCTGGGAGTTGAAGTCCACCAGTCATCAAAGGGCCAAGTTGGAAGACCCCTGGTCTGGATCCAAGCCCGCAGTTTCATCAAAATGGCCGACTGAGGAATTCTGGGAGTTGAAGTCCACCAGTCATCAAAGGGGCAAGTTTGAGGACCCCTGACTTAGATGAAGGGGTTTCATTTCAGCTTCAGAATGTAGTGGAAATGTATACATCGTTGGGGTTATATTCCTGCTAAGCTAGCCCACAAGTATCAAAATCATTCTGCTAAATGGTCTTTAAAAAAAGGGTTATTCTTTCATGTGTGGTGGTCATGTGATAAAGTTATATCCTTTTTGTAAAAAATTATATATATATACGAAGAAATAAGTACAGGAAGTCCTTAAGACTGTAATGGAGTTTGCCTATTATGGTTGCAAACAAGTGGGTTATCATATGACCAGACCAGAATCCTGTAGAATAGGAGCTGGAAGGGACCTTGGAGGTCTTCTAGTCCACCCCATGCTCAAGCATCTCAAGACAGGTGAATAGCTTCTTCTTAAAAACCTCCAGTGATGGAGCGCCCACGATTTCTGGTGGCCAGCTGTTCCACTGGTTAATTGTCCTCCCTGTCAGGAAGTTTCTCCTTAATTCCAGGTTGCTTCTTTCTTTGACCAGTTTCCAACCATTGTTTCTCATCCTTCCCTCAGATGCTTTGGAGAATAACCTGACCCCCTCTTCTTCTTTGTGGCAGCCCCTCAGATACTGGAACGCTGCTATCATGTCTCCCCTATTTCTTCTTTTCTTTAGACTAGCCAAATCCAAGTCCCGCAGCCGTTCTTCACGTTTTGGTCTCCAGGCTTTTTGATCATCTTAATTGCTCTTCTCTGCACTTTTTCCAAACTCTCAACATCTTTTTTGCCATATGGTGACCAAAGTTGGCTGCAGTATCCCAGGTGTGATGGGATCTATGACCTTTTTTTGTAGTGGTTGATAAACAAGCACACGGACGTTATGTGAACCCACTATTTAGTATGGGGCATTTTTTTGTGAAACCAGACATAAGTGCTGGTGTTTGGCAAACACATCAATGGCGCTCATAATGATGCTGGAACCATTTGTAAATGCAGGCTGGATGGAGAGGCATGAAATGCACTGGGGGGGGCTGCCCATTGGAAGTTTGGAATTGACCCCCGGGGAGAGGGCTGTCAGAAATCAAGGACTCCCTGTATCCTCACTAAATAAAGAATCCAATGCTCTGGGGAGCTAAGCCTATGGCATTTATTTACAGGACCAAAACGTAAGCTTAAAAATAAAGAATTGATCCCCTCTTTAACTGTAGCAGCCAAAACAACAATGGCGTAACACTGGCAAACTTTAGTTTAGATAATATAACAACTGAGTTATGGATTAGTCCATCTCCCAAATAGCAGGGGTTAAAAAAAAAGGGGGGGGGAAAGCAGATAAGAGTAATGAGACCCTGCAGACTGGTGTGAGATTGCGTGTGCTGCACCTCACATTCCCTGGCTGAACATTTTCTTCAAATTGCAGCGTTTATCTTCGCCCCTCCCTGGATGTGATTCAGTGCATCCCCAGGCCTTGAGTCACAGCCAGGGCAATCCCTCGCCCCCCCCCCCAGGCGGCAGGCGGGAGCCCCGGGCAGCCCCCCAGGAGCCCTGGCCATCGGGAGGAGAACAGAAGGGGGGCCGCACTTCCTCCCTCCCTCCTCTCTTCTTCCTTCTTTTCTTCCTCTTCTTTCCTCCCTCCCTCCCCTTCCTTTCTCCTTCCTCTCCTTTCCTTCCTTCCTGTCCTCTCCTTCCTCCCTTCCCTTTCTCCTTCCTCTCCTTTTCTTTCTTCTCCTTCCCTCCCTCCCTCCCTCTTTCTTCTCCTTTCCTTCCTTCCTCCCTCCCCTTCCTTCCTCCTTCCTTTCTTTCCTTTTCCTTCTTTCTTTCCTTCCTTCCTCCCTCCCTCCCTTTCTTCTCCTTTCCTTCCTCCCTCCCTCCCTCCCTCTTTCTTCTCCTTTCCTTCCTTCCTTCCTTCCTTTCTTTGTTTTTCCTTCTTTCCTCCCTCCCTCCCTCCCTCTTTGTTCTCCTTTCCTTCCTTCCTCCTTCCTTTCTTTCTTTTTCCTTCTTTCCTCCCTCCCTCCCTCCCTTTCTTCTCCTTTCCTTCCTTCCTTCCTCCTTCCTTCCTCCTTCCTTTCTTTCTTTTTCCTTCTTTCCTTCTTCCCTCCCTCTTTCTTCTCCTTTCCTTCCTTCCTTCCTTCCTCCTTCCTTTCTTTCTTTTTCCTTCTTTCCTTCCTCCCTCCCTCCCTTTCTTCTCCTTTCCTTCCTTCCTCCTTCCTTCCTTTCTTTGTTTTTCCTTCTTTCCTCCCTCCCTCCCTCCCTCTTTCTTCTCCTTTCCTTCCTTCCTTCTTCCTTCCTCCTTCCTTTCTTTCTTTTTCCTTCTTTCCTTCCTCCCTCCCTCCCTCCCTCTTTCTTCTCCTTTCCTTCCTCCCTCCCTCCCCTTCCTTCCTCCTTCCTCTTTCTTTCCTTTTCCTTCCTTCCTCCCTCCCTCCCTCTTTCTTCTCCTTTCCTTCCTTCCTCCCCTTCCTTCCTCCCTCCTCCTTCTTTCCTTTTCCTTCCGTCCTCCCTCCCTCCCTGCCCGGCCGCGGCCCTGCCTTCCCCGAGCGGGCGCCGCGTCTCCCCAAACGGCCCCCGGAGGGAGCCCCCCGCCCCTTCCCGGGCCCGGAGCGCAGAGGCCGGCCGGACTGCCCTCGGCCCGTCCCCGTCCCCGCCCCGGCGGCTGCGGCGGCGGCTCCTCTGATGCGGCTGACTCAGGCGGCGGCTCGCCAGGCCAGCCCGGCCGTCTCCAGCGCCGCCGCCGCCGCCGCCGCCCGGGCCAAGGGCGGGCGGGTCGGGGCCCCGGAGCGGCTGACCCCTGCCAGCTGGGGCCTCTGGGTCGTGTAGTCCCCGCATTCCCCAAAGGGGAGGGGGCGCTCCTCTCCCCCCCCCGGGAGACGCTCTCCGGCCTCGGAGGAGGGGGGGGCTTGGGGGGCGGCCCCCGCCCGAGGGACGGCAGGGGCGGGGCCGGAGAGGGAAAGCCGGTTCTGCCGCCCGGCCATTGGCGGGAGGTCGGTTGTGACGTCACCCCTCGGCAGACGCCGGGTTGCCATTGGCTAGAAAGAGGGCGTGGCAAAACTCTGAAGCGCCTTTAACTCAGAGGAAGCGCCTTTGTCAACGTTGGCCTCGTGGAGAGGGGTGGACTTCAATTCCCAGAATTCCCCAGTCAGCTTTGCTGACTGGGGAATTCTGGGAATTGAAGTCCACCCCTCTCCAAGAGGCCAACGTTGAGCAGCCCTGTAGGAAAGGCCTGAGCTCCCTGCATGGAGCACTAGGGGCCTTTCCTAAAAGAAGAAAGGAGACGGAATGGACTCCTAGGAGGGATGACCTGACATGGGCGGCTAAGGAGAGCCCAAAGGGAGGCTTGGCCTGGAAAGGAAGCCAGGATGGGGGAGAACAAGGACAGCTTTTCTCTCCCAGAAATGACTCAGCTCGACTCTGCCTCTATTTTTAGGGAGAATTACATAGGGAAAAAACCCTCTCTGCCTTTGTGGTGGGTCTGGGTGGGAGCTGCCCTTTCATCTGCCTCTCCCTTCGGACACTCGAGTGGCTTCCCTGGCAGGCTGACACCCCCCCGCGCCCCCCCCGGCTGTGGCTTCACCTCCCAGTTGGCCAGCTGCAGGGAGCCCTTTGCGGGGCAGCCCTTGAAGGGGTTCAGTTACGAGGCTGTCAACAGGTCAGGAACCCCCCAGATCAATAGGGGCCTCAGTGACTCTGTTGGCAAAGGACCAGCTGTCTGCACAGAATAGAATAGAATAGAATGGAATGGAATGGAATGGAATGGAATGGAATGGAATGGAATGGAATGGAATGGAATAGAATAGAATAGAATAGAATAGAATAGAATAGAGGAATGTAGAATAGAATAGAAGCAGAATAGAATAGAATAGAATAGAATAGAATAGAATAGAATAGAATAGAATAGAATAGAATAGAGGAATGTAGAATAGAATAGAAGCAGAATAGAATAGAATAGAATATATGGAATAGAATAGAATAGAAGCAGAATAGAATAGAATAGAATAGAATAGAATAGAATAGAATAGAATAGAATAGAATAGAATAGAATAGAGGAATGTAGAATAGAATAGAAGCAGAATAGAATAGAATAGAATAGAATAGAATATATGGAATAGAATAGAAGCAGAATAGAATAGAATAGAATAGAATAGAAAATATGGAATAGAATAGAATAGAAGCAGTATAGAATAGAATAGAATAGAATAGAATAGAATAGAATAGAATAGAATAGAATAGAATAGAATAGAATAGAATAGAATAGAATAGAATAGAATAGAATAGAATAGAGGAATGTAGAATAGAATAGAAGCAGAATAGAATAGAATAGAATAGAATATATGGAATAGAATAGAATAGAAGCAGAATAGAATAGAATAGAATAGAATAGAATAGAAAATATGGAATAGAATAGAAAATAGAATAGAATAGAATAGAATAGAATAGAATAGAATAGAATAGAACAGAATTAGAAAGAATAGAATAGAATAGAATAGAACAGAATTAGAAAGAATAGAATTAGAAAGAATTGAATAGAAGCAGAACAGAACAGAACAGAGCTGGAAGGGACCTGGGAGGTCTTCTAGTCCAGCCCCCTGCTCAAGCAGGAGAACCTATATAGTCACCAAGTGAATTGTTCTAAGTCAAGGACGGCCTGTATATTGTTTTAACATATTTCTGGTTCTGGCTTGCCTTTTGCTTTTGCTCCAGATGCTGCGGGAGCTCAACTAGTAAAGTGAGATAAGTGGAAAACCAAGGCAGGGCTGGAAGAAGGAGCCATTTGGAGTGATCTCAGCCCTGCAGAAACTAGAATCATAGAATAACAGAGTTTGGAAGGGACCTTGGAGGTCATCGAGTCCAACCCCCTGCTCAGGCAGGAAACCCTTACAGAATCGTAGAATAACAGAATTGGAAGGGACATCTATCTAGGCCAGGGGTAGGCCATCTTGGCTCTTTTATGACTGGTGGACTTCAACTCCCAGAATTCCTGAGCCAGCCACGCTGAGGGGAAAGGGAGAGGTTTCCAAGCTGAGCCAGGCTGGCTCAGGAATTCTGGGAGTTGAAGTCCACCAGTCATGAAGGGGCCAAGGTTGCCTACCCCTGGTCTAGGCCTAGGCCACTTTATGACTGGGGGACTTCAACTCCCAGAATTCCTGAACCAGCCATGGCTCAGCTTGGAAACCTCTCCCTTTCCCCTCAGCATGGCTGGCTCAGGAATTCCGGGAGTTAAAGTCCACCAGTCATAAAAGGGCCAAGTTTGAAGGCTCCTGCTTGTGGACTTCAACTCCCAGAATTCCTGAGCCAGCCATGCTGAGGGGAAAGGGAGAGGTTTCCAAGCTGAACCATGCTGAACTCAGGAATTCTGGGAGTTGAAGTCCCCCAGTCATAAAAGAGCCAAGGTTGTCTACCTCTGATCTAGTCCAACCCCCTGCTCATGCAGGAGACCCTTACAGAATCATAGAATAACAGAGTTTGGAAGGGACCTTAGAGATCTTCTAGTCCAGCGGTTCTCAACCTGTGGGTCGCGACCCCATTTGGGGTCGAACGACCGTTTCGCGGGGGTCGCCGGACACCACAGTCCGTCATTTTTTTCCCCGTTCGGCCCGTCGCGCCACGCATGCGTGGATCGGCCCGTCGCACCGCGCATTCGCAGTTCGGCCCGTCGCACCGCGTGTGCACGGCGCAGGTCAGGGTCGCGCCACGCATGGGCGGCACAAGTGGGGTCTCAGCCTGAAAAAGGTTGAGAACTGCTGTTCTTAGTGCAACCCACAAGCAGGAGACCCTACACCATTCCAGGCAAATGGCGGTCCAATCTCTTCTTGAAAACCTGCAGTGATGGAGCCCCCGTGACTTCTGGCGGCAAGGAGTTCCACTGATGAATTGTTCTGACTGCCAGGAAATTTCTCCTGAGTTCTAGGTTGCTTCTCTCCTTGGTGAGTTTCCAGGTTCTGTTAAAATGCATTCAGGCATGCAACACTTAAGGTGAGGCAGCCTCAGTTCAATTTCCTTGCATAACCTCTGTCTCGTATCGCCTCCCCAGTTTCAGTTCCTGATGAGTATTTAAAAAAGAAAGAAAGAAAGATCAACTTATTGATCTTCCTACGTTATGAGCATGGTGTAAGGGCTGATTGTACAGTTAGAGCTGGAGAAGACTTTGCATATTTAATGATGCTATGTAAATAACATGAAACATTTGAAACATGCCCAGGGAAGCACTGGAGTCATATAAAGGCGGGCCATGACACTACTGTATGTGTAAGAAAAGAAGACCTGTTACAGGTAATCCTTGACTTATGGTGTAACTGAGAATGGAATTACGATCATAAGTTGTGGAGGTCATTAAAGGGAGTCACCATGGTTCCATCCCCAATTTTACAATCTTTCTTGCGGCAATCCTTCAGTGAATGTCGTGGTTGTTAAACAAAGTGTATTGGGAAGAACTTGTCAGAGCGTGCACAGTCTTATTGCGCTGAGATAATCCAGGAGTAAACACAGTAAACAATGGTTTGCATTAAATGTTGGTTTATCTTATACCATCTGCAAGTTCATACACCAGGGACGATATACACATACGTGCTAATACAGCGGGATCCAACAAACCACAATTGCAGCAGGAAACGGAAGGGGGGGAACACATCAGCAGAGCCTTCCCTATACACAAAGGCTCTTAAAGAGACACAGACCCTGCTGAGTCATTCTCATCATTACATCTTACATCTTACATTACATAAGCTGGTTAGCTGTTAAATCAATACCTTGACAGAACTTCATAAATTGCAGTCGTATGACTGTGGCTGTCGGAACTTTGAAACCAGGTTCTGAAATGGCTCTGAGGAGGTCTGTCATAACTTTGAACACTCACTAAGCATGTCAAGGACTTATGTCCTAAGTGGTCTTTGACATGTGGCTATAATGGGTTGGATGTCATACCGATTGATTTTACGACTTTTTTTGCATTGGTCGCTAAACAAACACCATAGTTGTTAAGCAAAGCAATGGTCACCAGTAAATGAACACTGCGTTTCTTACATGAACACCACTGTCATTAAGCAAAGCAAAGGCTCATTAGGGGCACAGCTTTGCTGAAAACGGGAAGTAAATCCCAGGTTTTGCCAAAACCATCATAAAAATGCGGTCATGTGACTGCAGGATACCACAAATGGCCATAATAGTGGTCATGTTGCTGAGGGCCCGAGACTATGAAGGGAGCACTGGGCACTTCGAATCCATTGTGTAGGTCCCCTTTTTTGGAGACTGTCATAATTTTGAAAGCTGACTAAGTAACTGGTCGTAATTTGAGGGCTACCTGTGTTCAGCTATGCTACAAAGATTTTGTGCATTTATTTCACCACTGTTGCATCTCTGTGTGTTGAGGGAGCTGGATAGTATAGTAGTAGTAGTAGTAGTAGTAGTAGTAGTAGTAGTAGTAGTAGTAGTAGTAGTAGTAGTAGTAGTAGTAGTAATTATCATCATCATCATCTTCATCTGAAGAAACAGTGGACCACCTGGTAAGCTGCTGCAAGAAGATCGCCCAGACTGACTACAAGCAGTGGCATGACAAAATAGCAACAATGGTGCATTGGAAGATCTGCAAGAAATATCATTTGCCTGTAAGCAAGAACTGGTGGGATCATAAAATAGAGAAAGTCTTAGAAAACGATAAAACTAAACTGCTCTGGGACTTCAGAATTCAAACAGACAAGCACCTGCAACATAACACCCCGGACTTAACAATTGTCGATAAGAAAGACAAAAAAGCCTGGATGGTGGATGTGGCAGTGCCTGGAGACAGCAGAATAGATGAGAAAGAACTGGAGAAGATCACAAAATACAAAGACCTACAAATAGAAATAGAAAGACTGTGGCAAAGGCAAGCAAGGGTAGTACCAATAGTAATAGGCGCCTTGGGTGCAATCCCAAAAGAACTGGAGCACCACTTGAACACCTTCATCGGCATTGACAAATTCGCCATTAGTCAATTGCAAAAGGCAGCCTTACTAGGAACGGCTTCCATCCTGCGACGAGATCTGTAATACCATCATACATCCACATCTGCCTATCCCAGGTCCTTGGGAAGGACTCGAAAGGTAGACAAAAAGGCCAAATCTGGCTGACTGTGCTATGATTAATAATAATACCGATAGTAATAGTAATAGTAATAGTAATAGTAATAGTAATAGTAATAGTAATAGTAATAGTAATAGTGATGATGATGATGATGACGATGTTGGAAGGACCTTGGAGATCATCTAGTCCAACCCGCTGCTCAGGCAGGAAACCCTATACCGTTTCAGACAAATGGCTGTCCAGTCTCTTCTTAAAAACTTCCAGTGTTGGAGCATTCACCGCTTCTGGAGGCAGGTAGTTCCACTGGCTAATTGTCCTCACTGTCAGGTAGTTTCTCCTTAGTTCCAGGTTGCTTCTCTCCTTGATGAGTTTCCATCCGTTGCTTCTTCTTGTCCTGCCTTCAGGCACTTTGGACAACAGCTTGACTCCCTATTGGGCAAAGAGCCGTGATAACCTCCTTGGGACTCTTAAGACTAGGAATTGAACAAACAAACTTTGTTGGCTGCTGGAAGTCTCACCCTATTTTTGGAATTCCACCTTTTTTTGCAGACCTAAAGAATAAAAACATTTTTTTAAGGAGAGATTCTAAGGTAGATGCGCCCTCCCCTGCGCATCAGATGCATGTAAAAAGGTGGCCTGAATTAACGTTCCATCCTGTGAGCAACTGGAAAGCAAAGCCACCCATCCTATAAAGGGTTAATAGGTTGTTTGGGGCAGAATATAAGTAACCCTTACAACAACTCATGAAGCGGCCCTTGGAAGTTACAATGGCACTGAAAAAAGTGACTTTTGGCTGTTTTTCTTTTTTTTTTTTTTTCAGAAGGGCATTTAATAGGCTTCGTGAAGCCAAAGAACTGAATACAGGAATACCTTAACCACTTTTAGTACAATATTGAATTACATGTGAGTCTTCCAGTTTAAAAGAAAAATATAAACAAACAGTTTTTCAAGAACTTGCAAGTTCTGCAAGCTTCAGGTTCTAGGTACATCATACAGTATAAATTTGTTTCTGAAGATCAACACGAGTCTCCCTTAATAATCAAGGGGGGGGCTGCCTTCCTCCATGCCCCTTCCTCACTACATCATAGTACTTTTACAAACCTACCAGGTATTAATGCATTTATAAAAACAAGGAGGATCTTGCTCAGGCTCTGGGGAATTATAGATGATATATAGGTCAGACCCCCCACCTTGGCTTGTTAAAAGAAATCAGGGGGGGGGAACAATAAATGTATTATTCAAAATGCTTA
Organism: Bothrops alternatus; assembly: GCA_034064705.1. Lineage (NCBI taxonomy): Eukaryota > Metazoa > Chordata > Lepidosauria > Squamata > Viperidae > Bothrops > Bothrops alternatus. The sequence goes on along the minus strand of JARGCV010000185.1, from coordinate 515,709 downwards.
AACACACCTGTAAAAAATAAAAAAGGGAAAAAAAGCAAATTAAAAAAAATTCCTCCAAAAAGATCTAACAGGCCATCCTGTAGCAGAAGCTGTTGGGCTGCTTGTGATAAGACTACAAAAAGGGAAGATACAGGTAGAGAACTAAACAAGATTCAGCGAAGCTCCAAAAATCTTTATAAATACAGCCATTGGAAGGACGATCTTGAGTCAGGAAGGATTTATGCTCGGTGCAAGCTAATTATCATAATTGTCTCTGTAAGAGCTTCCAGAGTAACGGTCCCCATAGCCTCCCTGATTTCTGCTGCCATAATAGTCTCTGGATCCACCATATCCACCGCTTCTGTTGTCATAATGGCCACCTCCATATCCACCGCCTCCTCTAGAAAATCCACGTCCACGCCCTCTGCCTCCAGAAGAGCCACGGGAAGATTTTCCAGCCTGATCAACTCTGATCTGACGTCCATCCACAGACTCTCCATTCATGGCTCGCACGGCATCCTTGGCATCTTCAGGACAGCAATAGGTGATAAAACCAAATCCCCTGGATCGTTGGGTCTCTCGGTCTTTCACCACAACCACTTCTGCAATGTCGCCATAGGGCGAGAACAACTGCTCCAAATTTTGTTCACTGGTGTCGAAACTGAGTCCTCCAATGAAGAGCTTTCCTTCATCTGACGCCATTGTCTAAGTGATCGAAATAGGCCTCGAAGCAAGAGCCGCGTAAAAGACCCGTCCGCTACCGAAGCAAGAGCTATCGCGATCCTTTTGGCTGTTTTTCACACTGACCCCCTTGCTCACATGATTAAAATTCAGAAGCTTGTCAACTGACTCATATTTATGACGGTTGTCATGTCCTGGCATCATGTGATCACCTTCTGCATTGTTCTGGCACGGAAAGTTAATGGAGAAGTCCGATTCCCTTAACAACCCTGTTACTAACATTTAGCAATTGCAGCTGGCCAGTATAATGAAAAGAAGGACGACGGGTGACGGATAGCAGTGGTCCACTATTGGATACTTGCCATAAAGAAGAGGGCGGTCAACCTATTCGCCAAAGCAGGGGTCCCCAACCTGTAGGCCGCGGCCTGGTAGCGGGCCACAGCCTGCTGGCCACTGGACCCTGGGCCAGGCTGGCCAATGTGCGCACATGAGCACGCACATTCCCTTGCTTGTGTTAGCGCCGCAGCCACGGGGTGCAAAACAGTACATCACTCCACAGGGCGTAAAAACAGGAAGCCGCTGCCTTGGGGCATGAAAACGGGATGCCAATGTGCCTCAGGGCGCAAAAATGGGGCACCATCACGCTGGGGGGGCCATGAAAACAGGCTGCTGCCACGCTGCAAGGTGCAAAAACAGCCACCGCTACGCTGCAGGGTGCAGGAACAAGGTACTATGCCACACAAGAACAGGGTGGGACCAGTGAGTATCATGTGGGTGCTAGCCCCACCCTGTTTGTGGTGCATGTGCGCTCACGGCCCTGTGCGGTGCGCGCACAAGCGCACGCATGTAAATTGCTTCCCCCTCCCTTTTCCTCCTGTCCACCAACCGACAAAGGTTGGTGACCTCTGGTCCAAAGCACCTGAAGGCCGGACAAAAAGCGATGGATGGAAACTCATCAAGGAGAGAAGCAACCTGGAACTGAGGAGAAACTTCCTGACAGGAAGACATTGTGGGTGCTTCATCACTGGAGGCTCTTAAGGAGAGACTGGACAGCCATTTGTCTGGCTTAGGGTCTCCTGCTTGAGTAGAGGTTGAAGTAGAAGGCCTTCAAAGTCCCTTCCCAGTCTGTTATTCTGTTATTGTTCTATTATTCTGATCTTAAGATGTGGGAATGCTATACTGTCCCCCTCACCTTTCCATCTAACTACCTACTTTTCCCTTTCTCTACTTCTCCACTTCCCATCCGCCCACCTCTATCCCCTTTCTTCTCCCCCTAGGAGGATGTGGTGGTGGGGGTACCGAGCACTTATTTTGATTATATGGCAAATGTTTTAAATGATTGTTACCAGTTGAGTTGTTTTTTTTTCTGTAAAAAATTTGAAAAAATTAATAAAAATATTCTTTAAAAAAAAGATGTGGGAATGCAGCTGGAAGGGGCAAAGAGTGCAGAGAAGAGCAACAAAGATGATTAGGGGACTGGAGGCTAAAATATATGAAGAATGGCTGCAGGAACTGGGTATGTCTAGTCTAGTGAAGAGAAGGATGAGGGGGGACATGATAGCAGTGTTCCAGTATCTCAGGGGCTGCCCCAAAGAAGAGGCAGTCAAGCTATTCTCCAAAGCCCCTGAAGGCAAAGACAAGAAGCAACAGATGGAAACTAATCAAGGAGAGAATCCAATCTAGAACTAAGGAGAAACTTCCTGACGGTGAGAACAATTAACCAGTGGAACCACCTGCCTCCAGAAGCGGTGAATGCTCCAACACTGGAAGTTTTTAAGAAGAGACTGGACGGCCGTTTGTCCGAAATGATCTAGGGTTTCCTGCCTGAGCAGGGGGTTGGACTAGATGACCTCCAAGGTTTCTTCCAACTTTATTATTATTATTATTATTATTATTATTATTATTATTATTATTATTATTATTATTATTATTATTATTATTATTATTATTATTATTATATTACTACTTCTAACAGTTAATTTAATGAACTGCCTTAGCATGATCTGCGAACTCAGACCTTTTCCAATGTGGCCCTTTTGGTATGCAGCGGGACTTTGTTTGGTCCAAGTAGTGCTTGAAACTAAAATCACAAACCCAAATCCTAGTTTTAGGGCATTTATTCTGTCAGCCAGCTTCGGTCTCCAGACTCCATTTAAAGAGGAGCTTTTCATGTTGAATTTTGGCCTAAGGACGCAGCCTAATCATGATCTTCTCATTTCTCTCAGAGGAAAAATAGCCTATCCCTGCTAACATTTTATCTCTGCCAACGTGGACTTTGAAGATGCCCAGAAATTTTCCTTTGAAATAGACCCTTGCTGGGCTGTTTTAGTTGTATATTTTATTTTTATTTTTTGTGTGTGTGTGTCAATCTTTTTTATTAATTTTTTTTCATCAACATATGTTAATTTTTCCAATCAACAAGTTGTCTGGAGTTTGCTAAGCTAATACATGTTCAATTCCTAATCCTTCATTCTTTTCTCTAACCAAGAATAAAATAAATTCCAAATTTGATGGTAGTCTGTATCTTCTTTATCTTTCAGCCTCATAGTTAGTCTGTCCATCTCTGCACATTCCAATATTTTCCGTATTATTTCTTCCTCCGATGGCAGTCCTTCATTCTTCCAGTATTGTGCAAAAATTATTCTCGCTGTTCTGGTAATGTGTAAAATTAAATATAATTTCTGCTTATTCGTCTTTTCAGACATAACACCTAGTAAAAAAAATTCAGGCTTAAAATCCACTTGTTCGCCCAATATTTTTTCTAACCACATATGTATATTTTTCCAATAGGCCTTTACCTTCCCGCATGTCCACCAAATATGATAATACGTGCCTATGTTATGTTTACATTTCCAACATCTATCTGACATATTTTTAAACATTTTTGCTAATCTTGCTGGTGGAAGGTGCCATAACATTTTATAATAACATTTTATCTCTGCCAATGTGGACTTTGAAGATGCCCAGAAATTTTCCTTTGAAATAGACCCTTGCTGGCCTGTTTTAGTTGTATATTTTATTTTTCAAATGCGCTGTGATGTTTTGGAGGTTCACAGGATCCCACAACAGTGTTTCTCAAACTTGGCAACTTGAAAAAAATGGGCGGGATTCGACTCCCAGAATTCCCCAGCCAGCAAAGTTGACTGGGAGAATTCTGGGAGCTGACGTCCGCTCATCTTTGAGCTATCTAGATTGAAAAACATTGTCCTGGAGTTGGAGAAGGCTGTTTATCTCTTTGTTTCCCAAGTTTGTATTTAGGCCATGGAGTCCAGTTCCAGCTTATTGCCGAAATTTAAATTAATTTAAATTAACGCATGCTTGAGAAGTGGCTGTCTCTGCTTCCCTTTTTCCAGCGAAGAGAAGTTGACCACCAGTCAACACTTCCATTGTCCAGATTAGGGGTCTTCAAACTTTGCTCTTTTATGGCTTGTGGACTTCAACTCCCAGAATTCCTCAGCCAGGCACCCATGCTTCTACTTCTAGGGGCCTTAAATGTTAAAAAAAGAAAGAAAGAAAGCATTATCTGCCTTCTTGTCAACGTAAATCCACATTCCAAGGTCTGAAGCACCTTGGCAAGAAGATAATTGTATTTTCAAAGGTCTTTTTGAAAGCTGAAGCTGCCCAGCTCTTTCAGTCATTCTTCTGGATTTCCAGGGAAACGTCTAGACTCCAGAATTAAGCAGCTGAAACAGATACCCACCTTCACATTTGCTGGCCTTTTTCCGTGTCGCCCAGAACTTTGGGTGAACTTTGCAGGCAGTCAGAATTACTTGGGTTGGCTTCAGGCCAACCCAGAGACACACCGTGAACACCTTGAGCTTGCACAAGGAATGAATGGGTCATGAGCCACCTCAGCAGACAGGATGTGAACCCACAGAAATCTATATTGCACCTTACTTCGCGTTGCCCAAGCTTGTGGTGTCACAAAAAGGCTTTTCCTTTTCCACCCAGGTCTGAGGAAAAAAGAGATTTGCCTACGGTTTGGAAAGACCCTCCTGCATGTCTCTTGAAATCGTCATGGCAAAAGACATTCCAGGAAAGCGGTGGCTGAGAATGCAGCTAGACAACCAGGTGGGGGAAGATAGCGGGCGCGTAATTAAAGAGGAACAGCTGCTACTTGCTAATTAATCAAGCTGATTAATTTGCAGGTTATCTCGGCAGCCACAGTAGCTACTGAAAAATGAGCTTTTATGCCAATGCCAGTCTGCACTGTAGGATTGAGGCATCACTAATATGCCTGTGTATGAGTTTGCATGTGTGTATGTGTGTATAGCTCTGTGTGTGTGTGTGTGTGTGTGTGTGTGTGAGAGAGAGAGAGAGAGAGAGAGAGAGAGCTGATCCTTTTGATGTGGTATGGAAAGAATTAAGTCCCTAACACAACAATCAGCCTTTGCCTATTCTGTCAACCAGCCAGCACAATCCTAAAGCAGCCAAGATGGCTTAGGAACCAACCAACCTACAGCTCACCGGATCTGAATTCTCTTTCTCCAATTCATGTGAGAGCAAGGGAATTCCAGAATGAATAAATGAATGAATACTCATGGAACGGCGGGGGGAGGGGGCGGGGTGTCCCTCAACCTTGGCAACCTTAAGACTTTCTTAAAGACTTGGAATTCTGGGAGTTGAAGTCCACAAGTCTTAAAGTCGCCAAGGTTGGAAACTCCTGTTACAGAAGGTATCGTAGGAGGAGAATCCGCTTTGTGCAGGGTGGTCAAAATTCAGGAGGCAGCCCCTGGTAGCCTCTTTTGTGAGTAACCCACTTGATTGATAAAGGAGAATATCCGTAGCTCAGGGTTGAAGTGAGGGGTCCTGGCTGCTCTCTGAGTTTGGTGGTTTTTGTGTAGACGTTTCATTACTAGGTAACACCTTCAGTACTAGAAGGGAATGAAGATTGTGGGAGGAGGAGGAGGAGGAGGAGGAGGAGGAGGAGGAGGAGGAGGAGGAGGAGGACTGTGGGGGTCCTTGGTGCTCTCTGAGTTTGGTGATTTTCTTGCACACGTTTCATTACCTGACTAGGTAACATCCGTAGCACTGATGATGTTACCTAGTTTGGGTCATGAAACGTCTGCAAGAAAACCACCCAGCTCAGAGAGCACCAAGGACTCCACAGTCCTTACTCCCCCTCCTCCTCCTCCTCCTCCTCTCCACAACTCTTTATTAAAAGTCAGGGTCTTTTACAGTTACTCTGTGCATCTGATGACGTGATCTGCAGCTCACTGGAATTTCTGCCTTTTAATAAAATGTGTTTAGTCGGAAAAAGGACATTTCCTGATTTTTACTTTTATTTTTTTAACCTGTAGAAGGGTAATAGAGATGTAGCCTGCAACTTCTCTCTCCTGGAATATTCTGAATGCCCCAAGCCACCCCAAGAGACTCTGGGTATGCATTCGTGCTGGCAAGTGTGACGGTCTCTACAGAATTCAAAACATCCAAAGCCAGATGTGTCATCGAGGTTTAACCAGGTCCAAAATGGCCTATCTTGCAGCAAAGAGATTTGGGGTCCTTTTGTGGGCGTGTGCACGCACATGTATGTCTACCCGTGTGCAAGCAGTCCCATGTCATTCGTATGACTTGAGTCTCCCCCTCACTGCTAGCCACACGTGCCGTCCTTGGAGAGAAGTCGCCCGTCCTTTGCAGTTTAGTGAGAGCCTCCGTTTGAGCCAGCATTTGTAAAATGATATTTCTATATTTACTTAAACATCTATTTAAAGAGAAATCCTTCATAATTACTCACCCCCCCCCCAATAGATGATACTGTTTTGGCTGTGTTTATTTAGTTTCTATTAGCAATTGGCAAAATGTCTACTCTGGTCTTAAAAGAAGATCTAGACGAATAGCCACTTGATCGTAAAATAATGTTTGTTTCTGTTTTCATATATATATTTTTTTTAAGGAAAAACTTGTGGGAAACGGCATGCAGAAGCCCACAGAGCATTAAAAATCTCTCCCAGGGATGGATGGATGGATGGAGAGGAGAGGCTAAAACTCTCAAGGGGATCAAGTGACGTTGTAAATGGCCATGTCTGAAGGTCAGGGCAATTGCTGAGAAAGGGTCCATCTCCCTCAACCTGGTGCCCCCACAATGAGTAGGGACTACAACCCCCAGAACCCCCAGCCAGCAAGAGGAATCTGCTTTCCATTTCGCAAAGGAAGGCATGCATTGGAAAACAACACCTTTGCACCTTGAAAGGGCCAGATGGACAGAACGTTTATATTTGGGGGGCTAAATCTCTCTTTTGGGGCGGGGGGAAGCAGGAAGTTGTAGCTAAGCAGCCCTGGGCACGACAGAGATGTAAACAGGGTGAAAGGGGGATATTTGGCGTGCGATGGGAGTTATTGGTGGGGTGTTTGGTTTTTGAAAATGATTGAGTTTGATATATATTATTGCTTCCCAGTCCCGCGTCAAGCTGTAGATCACACCGTGGCCAGGTGGAAGCTGAGGGCATCTATCGGTCCAGTATCTGATTATTATCTTTTTTATATAAACAATGCTGTGCTTCAATGGTTAGATGACTGAGACATTGGAATCTGAAAGTAGATCTTGTTAACATTTACGTTTTATTGCTTTTTACTAATTAGATGAAATGTTAATATATGTTGCTGGTCCATGTATGATCCGCCATATGCTAAATAAACAGCTGCCAAAAAGGCCAACACACTGCTAGGCTGCCTTAACAGAGGGACAGAATCAAGATCAGGTGAAGGGTTAATACTACTTTACAAGGCCTTGTTAAGGCCACACTTGGAATGCTGCATCTGGTTTTGGTCACCACGATGTAAAAAAGATGTTGAGACTCTAGAGAGAGTGCAGAGAAGAGCAACAAAGATGATTAGGGGGCTGGAGGCTCAAACATAGAAGGAACGGCTGCTGGAATTGGGTATATCCAGTTTAATGAAGAGAAGGACGAGGGGGGACAGGATAGCAGTCTTCCAGTATCTCAGGTGCTGCCCCAAAGAAGAGGGAGTCAAGCTATTCTCCAAAGCGCCTGAAGGCAGGACAAGCAACAGATGGAAACTCATCAAGGAGAGAAGCAACCTGGAACTAAAGAGAAACTTCCTGACAGTTAGAACAATTAACCAGTGGAACCACCTGCCTCCAGAAGTGGTGAGTGCTCCAACACTGGAAGTTTTTAAGAAGAGACTGGACAGCCCTTTGTCCGAAATGGTGTAGGGTTTCCTGCCTGAGCAGGGGGTTGGACTAGATGACCTCCAATGTCCCTTCCAACTTTTTATCATCATTATTATTATTATGGATCATCGCAGTCAGCCAGATGTTCAGACTGGATCTGGCATTTTTGTCTACCTATCGAGTCCTTACAAAGGACCTGGGATAGGCAGATGTGGATGTTTGATGGCGTTACAGATCTCGTCGCAGGATGGAAGCGGTTCGTAGTAAGGCCGCCTTTTGCAATTGACTAATGGCGAATTTGTCAATGCCGATAAAGGTGTCCAAGTGGTGCTCCATTTCTTTTGGGATTGCACCCAAGGCACTTATTATTATTATTATTATTATTATTATTATTATTATTATTATTATTATTATTATTATTATTATTATTATTAATGTTTTCCGGTATTTGTCATAAAAAGCTGTGAAACACGGACGCGTGACCATGGGACATTGCAAACGTCCGTAAATGCAGGCAGTTTGCTGAGTGCCTGAGATGTCGTCGCCTGACCATGAGGGGTGCTGGGGGGGGTGGCTGTTGGGACTGGGTCATAAGTACCCCAGAGAGTCCATCGTAGCTTTGAATGTTGACTAAGCCACAGGTTGTAAGTGGAGAACTCCCTGTATCGTAGGGGCTCCGTCTTCCAGTTCTTTCTGTTTCTCTCTAAAGACCTGAAGGGCAAGGGTTTTTCTTACAAATGTGTGGAAAGGGGCTTCTTCCACAGGGCGAAGAATTTCTAAGAACCCCCCCCCCTGTGAGCCTTGGGTCTTTTCCCCGAAGGAAGCCGAGAGAGACACGCTTTGTGCATTACTTGGAGATGGTGTCACCGCTGGTGTGCAATAGAGTGCACCCATCTTCGGCCTGCCCACACAGCCTGTCGAAACGGATGGAGAAAGAAGAGCGCAGGAAAGTCTCCGCCTTCGTCGGAGCCTCTGGCGAGAGTGAGAGCTTGGCCAAGGGAGGGGGGGGCTTTGGTGGGTCTGGGTGGGGGGGGCAGCCCCATGGGAGGGGGTTCCTTTGACAGAGCAGCCATCCGGGAAAGAAGGAGGTTTGAAGGTGGAAAGGAAAGGACTTCCTCCGGGTCTCTCTCTGTCTCTCTCTTTTCTTTCTTTCTTTCTTTCTTTCTTTCTTTCTTTCTTTCTTTCTTTCTTTCTTTCTTTCTTTCTTTCTTTCTTTCTTTCTTTCTTTCTTTCTTTCTTTCTTTCTTTCTTTCTTTCTCCTTCACTCCCTCCCTCTCTCTTTTCCTTCCTTTCTTCCTTCTTTCCTTCCTTCCTTCTTCCCTCCCTCCCTTCCTTCCTCTTTGTCCTTCCTCTCCTCTCCTCTCCCTCCTTCCTTCCCTCCCTCCCTCCCTCCTCCATTTTTCTCCCCTTCCTTCCTTCCTTCCTTCCTTCCTTCATTCCTTCCTTCATTCCTTCCTTCTCCTTCCCCTTCCCTCCCTCCCTCCCTCCCTCCCTTCCTCTTTGTCCTTCCTCTCCCCTCCCTCCTTCCTTCCTTCCTTCCCTCCCTCCCTCCCAGATTTCAGTCCTCAAAGGCAGGTTGCCCAGGATTTTTCTGGTGTTGCAGATCATTTGATCAACCTGCTCCCGCCAGCCTGCCTCTCCTGTCCCTGTTGTCCCTCTGCCATTTCGGGCTGCTGCTAAGATGACCCCTTTGGAGCAGGTCTCCTTCTGTACTGTAGCAGCTGCCAAGCACGTACTTGGACCCAAGCAGAGATACACAAAGTTCTGTCCTAGAGCTTTGACTGTATTAGCCTCCAGTCTCTGCACTCCTGATCTTTTCCAACATCAGCTCCCACAAACTCGGACATTTGACCACTCCGTTCTATTGCTGTCCCAAATGCTAACATTAGACAATCTTGCTCTGATCAAGTAACCCACAAGGAGCGCCCAGCCTCATGGGCTCCGGTTTTTGAGAGGGCCCCCTTCTCCAAAGCTGGAGCCAAAAGAAACCTCCACTGGGTTTGGTTTCGTTTATATCTAAAGGTCATGGAAATTAAAAGTTGTTACTGGGATTACTCCACTCGTGGATTGAATAGAACAGCAGAGCTGGAAGGGACCTTGGAGGTCTTCTAGTCCAGCCCCCCGCTCAAGCAGGAGAACCTAGACCATCTCAGACAAGGGACTGTCTAGTCCAGTGAGGGAGAACCTTTTAGAGACCGAGGGCCCAAACTGCAACCCAAAACCCACTTATGCGTCGGGTGCCGGGTGGGTGTGGCCCATTGGGTGGGCGTGGCCCATTGGGTGGGCGTGGCCCATTGGGTGGGCGTGGCCCATTGGGTGGGCGTGGCTGCAGTGGTAACGGTAGACTGGGTGGGACTAAAAAGTTCAATCCATCAATTCCAACTTTGCAAGAACTTTTTTTTCCCCACGAGAAGTTGAAATTGACTGATTGAACCTTTTTTTTTTTTTGCACACGGCAGCGAAGGCCTAAAGCGAAAAGGATTTATAAAACCCAGCTGAAGGCCCAGGACTGGGGCGAGGGCGCACGTGCCCACAGAGAGGGCTCTGAGTGCCCCCTCTGGCACCCCTGCCATGGGTTGCCATAAGTGCCCTATACCACTTCAGACAAATGGTTATCCAATTCCTGTGTGATATAGAGGTGGACACTTGTCTATACCAGGGGTAGGCAACCTTGGCTCTTTTATGACTGGTGGACTTCAACTCCCAGAATTCCTGAGCCAGCCGTGCTGAGGGGACAGGGAGAGGTTTCCATGCTGAGCCAGGCTGGCTCAGGAATTCTGGGAGTTGAAGTCCACCAGTCATGAAAGAGCCCAGGTTGCCTACCCCTGCCCTACACCTTCTCTCTTTTACTGAAAAATGGGAAAGCACGCAGGTCAATATCCATGTCCCACTTGGGATGACCTCAGCATATAGGTGAAAGTAAGTTCTTTTCAGTCAGGTCTGTTTCTGGGACCTTAATCTCTACCCACATCAACATCAAACAACACCAGTTCGATTGGAGCAACACTGAAATCATTGGCCAGGCTACCGCCTGCCATGCTAGTGAGTTCATCAAAGCCTGCCCCCCCACCAGCAACTCCATCAAGAGACACATCAACCCACAGCCAGCCTACAAACCCCTCAGGACCCAACTCAACCACACAGCCAACCAGGGACGGCACCAACCCTCAACCATCCCGTGCAGTCCCCCACTCCCCGTCCAGCAGTTCAGCTCCCAATGACTCTCACCTGATATAACCTCCCCGTCAGAAGCCTCTCACTGATGACTCACACCTGACTCACCACGAGACCCTCACTTGACACACCCACACCTGAAGCCCTTATCAACAAAAGAACACCGACATCCCCTAAGATCCTCTGAAGATGCTATCTAGCCTGGTAATGAAATGTTTGGAAACCAGCCCACAAGCTAGGAGAAGGCACCTCCACCCTCATCTTTGTGACAGTCTCTGGCAGACATAATGCTTCTGAACAGATTGTAGAGGCTTCTTAGTAGCTTCAGGTGAGCTCATATCTGCACAGGGTTTTCTCTCCCTAAAATTATATTGTCATGGTTCCGACAGATGAAACTCTTCCAAAGAACTTCGAGGCATTGTTTACCTTAAAGGATCTTTTATTTGAGTAGCATAAAAGCGGCAGTGCATAATCGAAGCCAAAAACTGAATTCCCCTCCCCTGAGCACAAAGTATCAAAGCACAATTCCCTCCTCCAATTGACAGTCATAAATCACATTCCCCAATTAGCTTGAAACGCAGGCTTCCTCTCCAGTTCTCCAGCCCGCCAATTCTTTATCAGCTCTGGGCTCAATAACCTTGATTCTCACACTAAGTTTAATGTTGTTATGTCTAGATTCTCATTCACATCCTCCCCCCAGCATCATCTAACTCTAAAAGCGAAAGGGAAAAAGATGGCTACGTTTCCATCAGTTGTCAATGCGAAACATCCGATGTTAGCAGCATTGACATATATGATAATGATAATGATAATGATAATGATAATGATAATGATAATAATAATAATAATAGTAGTAGTAGTAGTAGTAGTAAAGTTGGAAGGGACCTTGGAGGTCATCTAGTCCAACCCCCTGCTCAGGCAGGAAACCCTATACCATTTCAGACAAATGGCTGTCCAGTCTCTTCTTAAAAACCTCCAGTGTTGGAACATTCACCGCTTCTGGAGGCAGGGAGTTCCACTGGTTAATTGTTCTCACTGTCAGGAAGTTTCTCCTTAGTTCCAGGTTGCTTCTCTCCTTGGTGAGTTTCCATCCGTTGCTTCTTCTCCTGCCTCTAGGGGCTTTGGAGAACAGCTTGACTCCCTCTTCTTTGGGGCAGCCCCTGAGATACTGGAAGACTGCTATCATGTCCCCCCTCGTCCTTCTCTTCATTAAACTAGACATCCCCAATTCCAGCAACCGTTCCTTATATGTTTCAGCCTCCAGTCCCCTAATCATCTTTGTTGCTCTTCTCTGCACCCTTTCTAGAGTCTCAACATCTTTTTTACATTGCGGTGACCAAAACTGGATGCCGGATTCCAAGTGTGGCCTTATATTCTGTGAACTCCTGGGCTTGCCCTCAGGGGTCGGCATTCAAAAAGCTTTCACTTGTCACCTTTCAGATCATAGCTTTCTTTTTAGGTTAGCAACACTGGAGACCCAGAACCGATGTTATATAGTGCAGCTCTTTTGAAATGAAAATCTGGAAATGACAATTCAAGCTCCTGTGGAAACGGATCAATCCAACTAAGAGGACAGAGACTTTTCTTGTGTATTTCCACAGAAACCACTTCCAGTAAATTAAAAGGCCATTTCGAACTTTAAAGCTATTCATGGGATGCTGGTATCTTAACCATGTAAATAATCTACCATGGGCCTTCCCCGAACTGGAATATTGTAAGTCCAAGGACGCTGTCTCGGTGAATAATCAGAGGAGCCATTTAAAGCATTTACGAGGCGATGGCACAAACCCAACACAGACATAAGCCAAGGGATGAATGAGCACATCAGAATATTGGTTTCCTTATCTCAAGCATCTCACACACACAAAAACCACACCCAAATAGAGAGAGCATCAGAATTCAGTTCGATAGATTCCTAGGGGCAATGGGTATCAGTTGGGCTGGGCTGAAAAACAGCAAGTGGTTTTCTGTTAGGCATAGCTGACTCAGCCTTCTGTGGAAATAGAAGGAACTTGGTCTGAGTAGGGAGAATGGCTGTAGGAAAGTGAGGATCTTTGCTGTGGTGCAACAGGGTCTCGTGAATACACAAAACTCTTAGTAGTCTGTTAAAGATCTGTGGGTCATAGCTAGGCACGCAATCTTGACTGGTGGAACCGCACCTACCCATTTTGAGAAATTGCAACAGATTCTTTCTGCCTTGGAAGCACAGCCCTAACGTGCTTAATTAACATTTAGTATCCAAATTCAGAAATCAGTGAAAAGGCTTCCTTGTATCAGCGTTTGAGATGGGACCACAGACCCCTGGGTGAGTTGGCTGGACAACAGGCCTTAAAGGGGCTGTATTGACCTTAAGAGCGTTAAACAAATTCCATGGGGATGTAGTTGCTTTTGGCTTTATTGATTTAATTGTCATTAAATACTGTGTTGTATCCTTTGCTTGAATTTATATGCCGACGACTCCCTTCTGGAATAAGGGATTTTATAAGTCAAATATAGATAGATAGATAGATAGATAGATAGATAGATAGATAGATAGATAGATAGATAGATAGATAGATAGACAGACAGACAGACAGACAGACAGACAGACAGATGATATGTGATAAATATAGATATATGATAGATATAGATGGATGATATATATAGATATAGATATAGATGTAGGTCTTTGGTTATTCGGGTTTTCTCCCGCATAAAATTGGAAGTGTCTTGTCGACGATTCGACGAAGTCCCATTTGTCATCTTCAGGCTGATGTTTTCGGCTTCATGCTTCTATTTGCTTCTAGAAGCACGAAGCTGAAAACACCAGCCTGAAGATGACGAATGGGACTTCGTCGAAATGTCGCCAAGACACTTCCAATTTTACGCGGGAGAAAACCCGAATAACCAAAGACCTACATACAAACACCTGCGAAAACCTCAGAAAACAAACACAGATATAGATAGGTAGGTAGGTAGGTAGGTAGGTAGGTAGATAGAGATAGATAGATAGACAGACAGACAGACAGACAGACAGACAGACATGATAGATGGATAGATAGATAGATGGTAGGTACGTAAGTAGATAGATAGATAGATAGATAGATAGATAGATAGATAGATAGATAGATAGATACGTGATAAATATAGATATAGAATAGATATAGATACATGATAGATATAGATGGATGATAGATAGATAGATATAGACAGTTAGAAAGACAGACAAACAGACATATGATAGATAGATAGATAGATAGATGATAGATAGATAGATAGATAGATAGATAGATAGATAGATAGATAGATAGATAGATAGTAGATGAATAGATAGAAAAATGATGGGGAGAGATGGATGGATGGACGCAGATTTATATATATATATATATATATATATATATATATATATATATATATATATATATATATATATATATATATATATATATATATATATATATATATATATATATATATATATGTTTTCTGAGGTTTTCGCGGGTGTTTGTATGTAGGTCTTTGGTTCTTCGGGTTTTCTCCCACGTAGAATTTGAAGTGTCTTGGCGACACGTCGCCAAGAGAGAGAGAGAGAGAGAGAGAGAGAGAGAGAGAGAGAGAGAGAGAGAGAGAGAGAGAGAGAGAGAGAGATTGTTAGAGAAAATAGATGGTTAGAGATAATGATAGATGGATGGAGATGATAGATAAATGGATAGAATTATAAACAAATAATATGGATTATTTTATTTTAGTACTATGATTCTACTCAGTTTGAACACCCAAAGCAGCTAACAAGTGTATTACAACATACTTTAAAACCAATATATTAGTTCTTCTGACTAGTAGAGCAGCAGACAAAAAAGAAAGAGTTTTTAAAAATAACAGTATAACAAAATGTTACAAGGTTAAGCTTAAGCAAATATTCAGTCATGTTCATGGGTAAAAAAACCTTGGTTTACTGAGACCCAAATACTTGTGAGCCTCTTTTCAGTGTGTCACAGTTAAAAGTGCTAAAGGTAATTCACTATAGTCCTTGTTACATTTGAACTAGGGAATTTGGGTTACTAAAATTGGGACAAACTAGGATCTATAACCATAGTTTGAAGTTGGTCAGAATCAGGTTTGTTCTGACTTCCATATCTCGTATGTCCCACTCAGTTCAGTGTAGAAAAACCTGCTATTACTTTCACAGCTAGAATTCAGTTTTCTCTCGTAAAGAAAGGCGGCATCTCAAAATTTAGATATAACTGAATGTAATAAATAACAAAATATTATCTCAGAACTAACATCTTAGTGGAGAGGATCTTTGCGGTAAGATCTTTTTGCAACAGCTGATCTCAATCCCAATTTTAAATTGCAGATTTTCCTCCTCTCAATGTGCATTTAGAAATGTGGCTTGATTGAATACGGCTATTAAAATACCAAACTTGGTTTTACTGGGGCTATTAACATGACTCAGGAAGGGAGAGGTTTCTGGGTCAACAGGCCAACATTTAAAAAAATTTCTGTTGAAAAGTAGATCAGAAGATGGTGCCAGCCTCCTAGCCAAGATTTTATTGGTCTGATAAGAATGGCAGTCAGTGTATTATAGTCTGCAATATGCAAAGAAAATAATAATAATTGACATTTGTGTTCCTCTCTGTGTGATTCTGCCAAGTTTTACTCATATTTATGAGGCTTCATCTGGCACAATCTTATTTCTCTATGGCTGTGTTTGTACAATTTAAGCAGGTTCTGTGAAAAGCGTAATAGCTCCTCTTACACATCTGAAGCTTGGCTAGTTTTAAGCATTTTCCTGGATGATGAAGCTGTCCAAAACCCAGCCATTTTGTAAATTCATTTCACTATATTATGTAAATTCCAGAAAACGGATTACCTCAGCAATCATGTTAAGTGTGGGGAAATTAAAAGACACCAACCAACCAACAGGATTCTCCCATCAATATAGGAACCAGATCAGAGTCAGGCAGTGATTATTATTATTATTATTATTATTATTTATTAAATTTCTATGCCGCCCTATTCCGGGAACTCAGGGCGGCTTACAGCATAAATAGAAATCCAAGTGATTCAAGGACCCTGTACCTAATAAGCCAATTTTATTTATTTACCAAATTTTCCTACAATGGCCATCTCATCTGAGTGACTCTGGGTGGTTTAACCTCCAATGGAGTTTAAAAATATCATTAAAAAAGTGAGTTAAAAATGGAATTAAAAGAGAGTTGACGTTTTATTTATATATTACGTGATACACTGCCCATCTGTCATCAAAGAACAACTCTCAAAATTGAGACGGTAAAAAGTAAAGAATCAGAGGGAGCACCCACAAGACACCAACCACCCCCAGGGACCCCCTAAGCCAGGGGTCTTCCAACTTGGTCCTTTTATGACTTGTGGACTTCAACTCCCAAAATTCCTCAGCCAGGCACGCAGGGAAGACCCCTGCCCTACGCCAATTGACAGAATCAGGTCTTGATGTTCTTCCAAAAGGCCTTGCCCAATAGGGAGTCAAGCTACTCTCCAAAGCGCCTGGAGGCAGGACAAAGAAGCAACGGATGGAAACTGATCAAGGAGAGAAGCAACCTAGAACTAAGGAGAAACTTCCTGACAGTGAGGACAATTAACCAGTGGAACCACCTGCCTCCAGAAGCAGTGAATGCTCCAACACTGGAAGTCTTTAAGAAGAGACTGGACAGCCATTTGTCTGAAATGGTGTAGGGTTTCTGGCCTGAGCAGGGGGTTGGACTAGATGACCTCCAAGATCCCTTCCAACTTTATTATTATTACTATTATTATTAAACATTGTTGATGGTGACTTTGGAAGCCACTGATGCAGAGTAGTCAAGCTAAGATTTGATAGGGGAAGCCCTTTATTAAACTAAGCTAATTTGTTAGGAAATGTTACTCAAGCAAGAGAGGGGATTTGGACAATTAGTGCAACCTCAGAAAGCAAGAAATCTTGTGGAAGAGAGAGTGTTTTGTGTGGAAAGCTGCCTTCATTCCAATTTGGAGCATATTGGAGGAGAAACATATTGAGATGATGTTTAGAAGAAGGAAGCAAATCAGAAGCTTTGAAGCAAGCCATTCTTTCCAATTCCCTTTTCTAATATAAACCACAATCTGTGAAACTGGCTGACACAATATACTGTGGTTAATAAACAAACAAAAAAAAAAACCAGAAGCAGCACTTCTGATTTTTTTCTTTGCAGCTGTGTTAGTGAAAGAAGATGGAGAACATGCAAAGAATAGGATAGGATAGGATAGGATAGGATAGGATAGGATAGGATAGGATAGGATAGGATAGGATAGGATAGGACGGAATGGAATGGAATAGAATAGAATAGAATAGAATAGAATGGAATGGAATGGAATGGAATGGAATGGGATGGGATGGGATGGGATGGAATAGGATAGGATAGGATAGGATAGAATAGAATAGAATAGAATAGAATGGAATGGAATGGAATGGAATGGGATGGGATGGGATGGGATGGAATAGGATAGGATAGGATAGGATAGGATAGGATAACAATTGGAAGGGACCTTGGAGGTCTTCTAGTCCAGCCCCCTGCTCAAGCAGGAGAACCTATATCATCTCAGACAGATGATTATCTAGTCTCTTCTTAAAAACCTCCAATGATAGCCCATGATTTCTGGGGGGAAGCTGTTCCACTGCGTAACTGTCCTCCCTGTTAGAAAGTTTCTCCTTAATTCCAGGTTGCTTCTCTCCTTGATCAGTTTCTATCCATTGTTTCTCGTTCTGCCCTCTTGTGCTCTGTTGAACAACCTCTGCCTTGTGGCAGCCCTCGATTCCTGGCTAATTTGGTTAGACATTTGATGAATGAAGACCTTGGGATGGTCTGGAGCCTCAGTAGAAGCCAAGGCAAGGAAAGTAGGAATTTGGGGAAAAGGTTCAATGGATGAAGATGATCTCTGAGCATCCTTTCAAATGTGACCAACTTCCATTCTCAGCATGGTTAACAGCTACCACGTTAGTGGGAAAGAAGGCAACGCATTTGGAGAGTCTCCGTGACAGAGAACTCTCTCTCTCTCTCTCTCTTTTTTTTTAGAATAGAAAATAACTTTATTGTCGCTTTGAACGTACGCTCGATGTCCTAATTAGACCTTTGTTCTGCCTGCTATAACCTTAGGAGAGTCTGTTGCCTACTTAAAGAGCAGAGGAATATTCCACAAACAAATTCCCCTTGTAATGTTCAGCTCTTAAAATGGCCTTGTCCCCAGTTGTTGATCAGATAGAAATACAGTATATGGTCCATTATAAAAGTGGGTCATCTGATTGGGACAAATGGTGAGTGCTTGTTCATGAATAAGCCCCAACTACAGATAATCCTCAACTTACGATCACATTTGGGACGAGAATATCCTTGCTAAGTAAGGGAGTCATGCACACAATTTTACCTTTCTAACCTGGTTGTTAAGTGAATCACACTGTCACGCGAATCCAGCTTTCCCCGTGGACTTTGTTTCTTGGTAGCCTCCTGAGATGTTTGCAAATGGTGACCAGGTGATCCCAGGACACTGCAGCTGTGGTAAATCCATGTCAGTTGTCAATGCCCAAATGCTGATCCTCTGTGGGGATCCTGCAATGATTGTAAGTGGGAGGGCCAGGCTTAAGTCTGGCCCTCCCACTGTTGTAACTCTGAATAGCCACTATGTGAAGCCACTATGTGAAACGTGGATCTACAGGTGGCTGTTACGTAGAAGCTGGGTTGACAAGATCAGAGATGAGGTGATCAGCCGCCTGGGAAAGCCAAGGGAAATCATCAAAATAATTAAAAAAAACGAAAATTAGAATATTTCGGACATGGGATGCGACACCCAGAAAAATACGGCCTACTCCATTTCATCCTCCAGGGAAAGACGGAAGGCAAGCGAGGTCCAGGCAGAAGAAGAACATCATCGTGGCTTCAAAATCTCAGGGACTGGTTGGGACAAAACTCAGCAGCACTTTTTTGTGCGGCTGCCGATAAAAACAGGATCGCCAACGTCCAATAACGGATAGGGCACAAGAAGAGGAAGAAGAAGGATTGTAAATAGAGGACTGCCCACATTTAAGAAAACAGGTTCTTTTTCATTTGCACAACCCTGATCAAAATTTCAGTATTATGAAAATTGGATCTCTGCCTCCTTGCAGACACAGCTGTTCCAAGGCTCTGGGCTTCCTGGTCAAAGAATCAGAAGATCCCACTTCCTCCTTCATACACAACCTCTGCACCAGAGTGGCAGTTCACTAGGTCTTCTGCAGTAACGTCGGGGAAGTATCTACTCCATCCAGAGAATCCACTTGCCAGCCTAGAACAGGAGTTTCCAAACTTGGGGACTTCAACTCCCAGAATTCCCCAGCCAGCATGATCGTTATCCTCCTTCCGTAAAAGCAGAGCCAGACATGGATGCTCCTGAGATACCTGGAGTATGGGTTGTGCTTGACCCTGCATCACAATTTTCGTAAACCCCAATAAATGACCTATGGGGCCATCCAAGAGGACACTGCCTGTTTTAAAGGCTCGTGCGGAGATCCATCCACATCCCGTTCAGCTTCCAAAGGGATTTTGGTCTTGGAAACGTCAGCGGAGTGAGACTTAAATCGCTGAGGCACATCAGAGAAAACTGGAGGGAGAAATTGTGGTGTGACATTTCCGAAACCAAGGGCCTTCCAACTTGGCCACTTTAAGACTTGTGGACTTCAATTCTCAGAATTCCTCAGCCAGCCCTGAGGGCTGGCTGAGGAATTCTGGGAGTTGAAGTCCACAAGTCTTAAAGTGGCCAAGTTGGAAGACCTTTGATCTAAACAGGAAGACTTTTTTGTTTTGGTCACCATGATGTAAAAAAGATGTTGAGACTCTAGAAAGAGTGCAGAGAAGAGCAACAAAGATGATTAGAGGGCTGGAGACTAAAACATACAAAGAACGGTTTCAGGAATTGGGGATATCCAGTTTAATGAAGAGAAGGACCAGGGGGGACATGATAGCAGTCTTCCAGTATCTCAGGGGCTGCCCCAAAGAAGAGGGAGTCAAGCTATTCTCCAAAGCCCCTGAAGGCAGGACAAAAAGCAATGGATGGAAACCAAGCAAGGAGAGAAGCAACCTGGAACTGAGGAGAAACTTCCTGACAATCAGAACAATTAACCAGTGGAACCACCTGCCTCCAGAAGCGGTAAATGCTCCAACACTGGAGGTTTTTAAGAAGAGACTGGACAGCCATTTGATTGAATGGTATAGGGTTTCCTATCTGAGCAGGGGGTTGGACTAGATGACCTCCAAGGTCCCTTCCAACTCTGTTATTCTCTCATTCTACATCTTCTCTATTCCATTAACAGAAGGCAACCAAACCAGGAGGGATTAAAACTTGTAGGTTTTTTTCTTCAACCTTGCCCACTTTAGGATGTGTGGACTTCAACGCATCTTTACGTGACCAAGGTTAAAAAACACGGCTTCACTCCAGCGTCTTGCCAAAGGGAGGAAAGTTTAGGCCATCCCAGATAAATAGTGGTTAGGTTTTGTTTAAAGACCCACATTGATGGAGTCCCCACAACACCAAGATTATTATAGGTTGCTGCCCTGTGTGTGTGTGTGTGGGGGGGGAAATCTGGTTTTTCAAGTTATCTTACACATTCTCTCTCATTTTTCTCTCTTGCCTCATTGCCTGGATCCAGCACTTAAAGTGGCGGTTTGAGGGGAAAAAACAAAATAAGTGGTGTGGAACTATTATTTTGGAAACTGTATTTTTGTTGATGCATTTTTGTGTTTGGCAGCCACATCACACTTTGGTCTGATATTCTGCCTGGATTCTGTTACCATTCCGAGACCTTTTTCAGAAGCGCAACTGCCAGAGTTTCCCACTTCCTGTATTTTGCAGTGTCTGTTCAGATATGAAATGACTTTATATTTATACAAAGATGATCAGGGGACTGGAGGCTAAGACATATGAAGAACGGTTGCTGGAATTGGGGATGTCTAGTTTAATGAAGAGAAGGACTATATCTAGAAAAGAACAACCATGTGAAACCGCTGTCATCCAAGTCCTGAAACAGACCCAGATTTTCAGGGCCTTTGAAAACTCAGCAGGGAAGAAGCCCTACAATTCTCTGGGGATGATGCTCCAGGCAGTGGTGGGATTCAGATAGGTGAACAACCGGTTCTCTGTGTGGATGCCATTTCCGGAAGTCCATTGTGAGCCTGGGCAACAAAAAATTGGCTACCAGTGCTCGCTTCGGCAGCACATATACTAAAATTGGAACGATACAGAGAAGATTAGCATGGCCCCTGCGCAAGGATGACACGCAAATTCGTGAAGCGTTCCATATTTTTGCAAGGCATACATGCGCGGGATCCTCATGGACATGAATAACAGGCACCGTGGCAAACAAGAACAAAAAAGAAAAGAGTTAGAAAACGAGATAAGTAAGAGGGAGCGGCTATTAATAAAAAGACCAGAGGACAAAGTCACCAAAGAAGGAATCAAGATCTTAAGAAAGCAATTTGACATGTTGATGGCAGACCAAGTTGCAAGGAATATACAATATGCAAAACATAAGACATTCTGCAAGGCCAACAAGCCGGGCCGATGGCTAGCCTACATCATAAGAAAGAAACAGAAATCCCGCATAATTGAAAAGATAGAATACAAAGGCAAGGAAGAATTCCGACAAGAAACCATCAAGAAAGCCTTCACAGAGTTCTACTCGAAACTATATGCCGAGGAAAAGACACAAGACAATGAGATAGATGAGTTTCTACAAAACGAAAAGATACAGGCAATCACCGACACACAAAGAGAGGCCCTGAATGCCTTAATCACAAAGGAGGAGATACACTCAGCGATCAAACAACTGAAAACAGGAAAATCGCCCGGGACGGATGGGATAACAGCGACCTACTACAAGTATCTCCAGGAGGAGATGTTAGAACCCCTCAGAAAGCTATTTGTCAACATACAAGAAGGAGGCCAAGTCCCACCATCCTGGAAAACAGCCTACATCTTGTTAATCCCCAAGGAGGGGAAAGACAACGCACAGCCCGCAAACTACAGACCCATCTCACTACTAAACACGGACTACAAAATCTTCACAAAAATTTTAGCCAATAGATTAATGACTGTACTACAAAAAACAATACACCCGGACCAAAGGGGATTTAAACAAGGACGCCAGATGAAAACCAACGTGAGACAGCTGTTGAACATAATAGAGTACTTGGAAAGGCACAACCAGGTACCCGCCACTCTTATGTTTGTGGATGCAGAAAAAGCTTTCGACAGACTGAATTGGCCGTTTCTGACGAACTTGGTCCGGAAGATGAAAATGGGAGTACAGTTTCTCAACTCCATAACGGCAATTTACCAGAAACAAACAGGCCAGATCATTGTTAATGGAGACCTAACGGACTCATTCAACATAGAGAGAGGCACGAGACAGGGCTGCCCGCTATGACCCCTGCTATTTGTCCTAACGCTGGAGATTCTACTGAACAGGATAAGAGCGGCAGAAGACATACAGGGCATACAGATCAGACAACAAGATTACAGACTATGTGCCTTTGCAGACGACTTGCTGGTGACAATGTCGCAACCAGTACAGTCAGCAAGGAGATTGATGGAGATAATGGAAGACTATGGTAGGGTGTCAGGCTTCAAAGTAAATATATCAAAAACAAAGATGCTAGTCAAAAATCTAGACAACAAAGCAAGACAGGACTTGGAAAGAATAACGGGTTGCGAAATAGTCAAGAAAGTTAAATACTTAGGAGTGGAGATAGAATCAACGAATGCGAAATTATACAAGAATAACTATGAGGTGCTGTGGAACAAGATACAAGCAGATCTGGAAAGGTGGAAAACACTACGACTGTCCCTGCTGGGCAGGATAGCAGCAGTAAAGATGAACGTATTGCCAAGATTTCTATTTCTCTTTCAAATGCTACCCATACTCAAAAAGGATGTGGACTTGGACAACTGGCAGAAGGACATTAACAGATATATTTGGGATGGCAAGAGACTGAGGGTGAAACTAAAAATCATCCAGGACACACGGGAGAGAGGGGGACTAAAAATGCCTAATCTAAAGCTATATTACTACGCAGCGACACTGGTGGCGTTGAGCGACTGGATCAACATGACGAATGATAGAATATTGAATGTTGAAGGGCATGGTCTACTATTCGGCTGGCACGCATACTTGGTGTATGACAAAAAGGCAGACAAGAACTTCAAGGAGAACCCACTACGAATCCCGTTGTTATGGGTCTGGAAGAAATATAAACACCTTCTACACGACAAGATCCCCATCTGGACGATCCCCGGACACGCAATAGGGGATGTAAACATATCCCAAGGGCAAGAAGTGGTGCCCTACAGTAGACTTGTACTGGAAGAAGAAAATGGGTTCTCCTTGAAACCCCAAACAACGCTAGCAGATGAAGGAATAGGAAGTACCTGGCTATCATATCTACAACTGCAATCAAGGTGGCATAAAGACAAGAAGAAGAGTTTATCCCAGACTGACGAGAATCTCATTAAACAGATTAGAGAACAGGGGATCATGCACATCAAACGAGTGTACAGCATTCTGATAGAAATGGACTCTGAAACCGAGCTAGTCAAGAACTGTATGGTAAAGTGGGAACAAGACTTTGGGCATTCTATCACCATGGACACGTGGGAGAAAATCTGGGTGAGAAATGTAGAATTTACGAAATCGCAACACTTAAGGGAAAACTTCTACAAGATGTTCTATAGGTGGCACCTCGACCCGAAAAAACTATCACTCATCTATCCAGACTCCCAGCCCAAATGCTGGAGGTGCGGTGACGGGGAGGCTACCTACTTTCATGTATGGTGGACATGCAGAAAAATCAAAGCCTTCTGGAGGAAGATATGGTGGACACTCCAAACCATTTTCAAAAAGCGTATTGAATTTCTACCTCAGGTTTTTTTGTTAGGGATAATAAAGGATTGCACTACCTCAGAGACGAGCTTATTTCTGAACTTGATCACAGCAGCCAGATTGTTGGTGGGACAATACTGGAAGAATCCAGAAATACCGCCTATGGAACAATGGACTGTGAAAGTAACAAATTTGGCGGAAATGGCGAAAATATCGGCATACTTGAAAGATCGCTCAAATGAACAATATTTGACAGACTGGAAACAGTGGATAGACTATATACAAGAGAAACACCAATCAAACAAAATGCACCTGGCGTTTAGTTGAGGCTCGACGTAAAGAGGGAAAAACGTTTACCAAATCAAATGTTTACAAAGACTAACACCTAATGTTGTATGTCTATGTTATATGACGAAAGCCTCTTAATATGATCTTATGCTTAATGTTGTTTGCCTTAATATAGATAAAGCGGATTGAATTTCTGCCTCAGGTTATGAAACTTCTACCTCAGGATCCCTGGTCAGGGACTATAAAAGATTGCACTATTACTGAGACGAAGTTAATTCAGAAGCGCGAATGAACAATAGGTGATAGACTAGATATAGTAGATAGACCATATATAAGATTTACCTCAGGTTATCAAATTTCTACCTCAGGATTTTTGGTTAGGGATCATAAAAGACTGTACTAATATTGAGATGAATAATATGTGATAGACTAGAAACAGTGGATAGACTATAGAAAAGAGAAACACCAATCAAATAAAGTGTAACAGGCGTATAGTTGAGGCTTGACGTGAGGAGTGAAAAATGTTAGCCAAACCAGACGTTTACAAAGATTAATACTTAGTGTTGTATATCAGGTGCTATGACGATTGATGCATACTATGATTTTATGTTCAATGTTGATTGTTTTAATAACAGAAATTTTATAAAAAAAAAAATTGGCTACCGGTTCTGCCGAATTGTTGTGAACTGGCTGAATCCCACCTCTCTCTCTCTCTCTCTCTCATCTATCTATCATCAACAGCCAGTTCTCTGCGTGGATGCCACTTCCGGAAGTCCATTCTGAGCCTGTTCCCACCACTCTATCTATCTATCTATCTATCTATCTATCTATCTATCTATCTATCTATCTATCTATCTATCTATCTATCTATCTATCAACAGCCAGTTCTCTTCGTGGATGCCACTTCCGGAAGTCCATTCTGGGCCTGGGTAACAAAAAATTGGCTACTGATTCTGCCGAATTGGTGCGAACCGGCTGAATCCCACCACTGGCTCCAGGTCAGGTGTGCCGATAGAGAAGGTCAATTCCAATGGATTGATATCGGAAATATCTTAGCACGGGGACCTCCAAACGTGGCAACTTTAAGGCTTGTGGACTTCAACTCCCAGAATTCTCCAGCCAGTATAGCTGGCTGAGGAATTCTGGGAGTTGAAATCCACAAGTCTTAAAGTTGTTGGTTAAAATAAAATCTGGCTGATGGATTGCCACACAGCAAAGAGTTGTCCCTTTGCAACAATATTTGCCCGCAGTTCATGGTTCTTATAGGACAGTCCTCAAGACTTCCAACAACACTGGCTTGCATTGTCGTCTTCAGGAAGATTACTTCCCCCCCCCAACTTCCCTGTCTTATGTACAGTCATGGGGTTTCCTGGATGTCCCCCATCCAAGCACTGACCACTTCTGCCCCTGCTTAGCTTTTTCAGAATCACCTACACTGGAGAGTGCTGCCCCCTGCTGGTCACAACACACTGAAATGTTCTGAATGAGAAGTAGCAAGTTAGCAAGGCTCTAGAGCAGCGGTTCTCAACCTTTTTCAGGCTGTGACCCCGACCTGCACCGTGCATGCGCAGTGCGACCTCGACCTGCACCGCGCATGCACGGCGCGACGGCCCACATCTCGCATGCATGGAGTGCACGCGACGGCCCGCATCTCGCATGCATGGCACGCACGCGACGGCCCGCATCGCGCATGCGCGGCGTGACAGCTCGCATCGCGCATGCGCGGTGCTACCCCTGCGCATGCACAATGCTGCCCCTTGCGCCGGCCGAGGGGAAAAGGGGAAAAAAATGGCGGACTGCGGTGTTTGGCGACCCCCGTGAAATGGTCGTTCGACCCCAAATGGGGTCGCGACCCACAGGTTGAGAACCGCTGCTCTAGAGGTCCAAATGGGGTCAAACATAGTTCAAGGTAGTTCTTGCCATAGACCTGGGGTCTCCATCTTTGGCTGGCTGAAGAATTCTGGGAGTTGAAGTCCACAAGTCTTAAAGTTGCCAAGGTTGCAGATTCCTGCTATAGAGGACATTTGTGCTCGTAGCAACAACAATACACACCTAGGTAAGGAACTGTATGCTTCAGAGGACATATACTTCTTTCCAAATCCCATGTTGGCTATCAAGAAATTGCAAAAATGCATCAGCTATTAAAAGCACCACTGTTGGTTTGGATGGAGATTTTAAGGGGTAGTGGTGGACACAGATGCACACAAATTAAAGGAAACTAAGTCCCATCAAGGAAAGTTGAAGGACCAGAGAGTAGACTTGTGAAGGCAGGAAGCTCTGGGTGTCTGTCCCAAGCCAAGTTGACAAGAAACAACAACAATAACAAAAGTGTATTGTAATACCATAATGCAAATTGTGGCCTCTCCAGTTGCCTGTTGACATTGGACATAAGAAGACAAGTCATGGGGTTTGTGTCTTGACATTTCCACATCTGCTTTCTCATTTGCTCTTCTTTGCTCCTTTGTGAATGTCAGGAGGGTCCAAAATGGTCAACTTTAAGATCTGTTGAGATCAACTCACAGAACTCCAGCATGGCTGGCTGGGGAATTCTGGGAACTGAAGTCCACAGTTCTTAAAGTTGACAAGATTGATCACTCCTGGCCTACATTGAGAATGAGGGAACATGGAAGCAGCTCTGCATGGACTGGGGGAGAAGCCAATGGCTACTTCTCCCTCGTCCCCTAATGCAGAGTACATAAGTGTAGCCCGAGAGCCAATTTAGTATAATGGTTAGCAACCAGGAGGCTGGGAATTCTAGTTCCATGTTGGGCCAAAGCCATCCGGACGCCCTTGGGCCTGTCCGTTTCTCTCAGCCCTAGGAAAAAGGCAACCTACTTCTCAAAAACATGGCAGGGATTTATCCAGGCGGTTTCTAACCACAGCTGAGCCCCAAATTTCTGTTGCTACGCAAGACAGTTGTTAGTGAGTTTTGCCCCATTCTTGCCACCGTTTAGTTCCATGTTTGAAAATATTCTGCATCTTCTTTTTCTTTGATCCTCAATGTTAAGTCTGTCCATTTCACCACCATCCGGTCTTTTCTGGATTATTTCATCGTCCAGTGGCGTTTCTTCATTTTTCCAGTGCTGAGCAAATACAATCCTCGTAATGTAATAAGATAAGATAACCTTTATTGTCATTTTTATACTGTGAGCACAATGGCACACATCAAAAATGAAATGTAGTTGCCCGCTCTCAAAGTGAAACACATACATGACACACACCTAAACATACTATGAACAACAGATATATAGACCCACATCCCTACATATACGTAGCAAATAAATATTAAATATTGTCCATCTTGAATATATAACGGAAAGAGGAAGCTTGAGAGTTTGCAAGGTTAATGCTGTATGGAATGAAACCCTGGCTGAATCTGGATGTTCTGCTTTGGATACCACGAAGCCCCCTCCTCCCGGAAGGGAACAAGGAAAACAGGCCGTGGAGAGGATGGGTCGTGTCCCCTGATCCAGTCCTAACCTGGAGTAGCTGGCACAGTCGACCACCCACGTGCAGGTTTTTCTTCACATTTGCCTTGCTTCAGGCTCCTGCAAACTCTTCATTCCTTGCTTTGGCTGCAGAGACTCACTGCCTCTTGAATGAAAAACCTGCTCTTCCTGACCTGCTTTGCTCCATCTTATTTACAGCAAGCCACTTTGTGGGGTGGGGTGGGTAAGGAAGGACATCTAGCAGTTACTGCTCGACATGCCGGCTTCCTACATTCACATAGCTTGCTTGACTGGAGACGGCTCTCTCTCCGTTGTGCTATTTTAAGGGGAGGCCACAAAAAACACTCTGTGGATCAGAGCCCGCCCATCTCTCTGGTTTTCTCACCCCAAATCCTGAATCTTGGACCACTTTGGCCCTGCACTGTTTTTCTCCGTTCTACGGGAATGACCTAGGTCAGGGTAGGCAACCTCGGCTCTTTGATGACTCGTGGACTTCAACTCCCAGAATTCCTGAGTCTAGGTCAGGGGTAGGCAACCTCGGCTCTTTGATGACTCGTGGACTTCAACTCCCAGAATTCCTGAGTCAGCTGTGCTGACTCAGGAATTCTGGGAGTTGAAGTCCACGAGTCATCAAAGAGCCGAGGTTGCCTACCCGACCTAGGTAGTCTCTTCTTAAAAACCTCCAGTGATGGAGTGCCCACGAGTTTTACGAGTTGTATTTATAGGGTTCCTGGTTGTGTGTAGCTTTTCAGTTGTTGATTAGGTTTGCTGGCTGGGGAATTCTGGGAACTGTAGTTCACCCATCTTAAAGAGTTGCCAAGATTGAGAATCCCTGGATTAGGGTATTAATTCTTCAACCCTGGGGACCCATGCATTTCATCCATATCCAACCAGGTGCTCTCCAAAAGGCACAGGACTACAACCCCCATGGTCCCACAGATTAGCGATGGGAGCTGTAGTCCCAACCTATGCAGACCCTGAGGCTGCAGAAGCCTGGATGAATACCTTCTGCAGATACCGATAATCCTCCATTTACGATCACAATTGAGGCCCAAATGTCTGTTGCTAAGCGGAACATTGAGTCTTGCCTCGTTTTATGACCTTTTTTTGCCACAGTTATTAAGTGAATCCCTGCAGTTGTGAAGTTAGTAACACAGTTGTTCAGGGAAATCTGGCTTCCCTCATTGACTTTACTTGCAAAAGGAGATTGCGTGATCCTGGGATACAGCAACGGTCATAAATATGAACCGGTAGCCCAGCGTCTTGAATTTTTATCATGTGATCCTGGGGATGCTGTAATGGCCGTAAGGGTGAAACACAGTCATCGGTCACTTTTTGCAGACCGGCACGTCCCACTCTTGGCCCTTCATTTGAGGACTGATCTCTCCCTGCACCCAATTTGATCCGGTTCTGCCATATTCCCAGAGAGTTATCCTGCCGACAGACAGCATCCCGAGATCCTTTGCAAAAATGTCTTTCCAGCGTTTTGGAAAAGGATGTTTAAAGAACTCCAACATAATCACATCCAACTGGATGAATCAATAATCAAGATATGGCCAATTACATTAAATAACTAAACGTACAGCGGGATTTATTTTAATTCACTTGGGTTTTGTTAAGATACTGCTTGCATAATCCTTTTTAATGATGCATTACCTTGCACGAGGTTTGACCTACGTTTAGCCTGGAGATGGACCCCAAAGAGGAGTGCGCCAAAAAGTGAATTTAACACAACAATGCATAAATCAGACCGTAATTCTCCCTGGGTTTTTCAGAGGGAGTCAACTTGGCTGGGCCAGAAAGACGGCGCTTTGTGAGTGTTCAACCAAGAGAGCCTTTATTTCAATTTAGATGGCCGCCCAATGTATTCCCAACACAAAACGTAGCCCGCTTTTACAAAAGTGCCCGGAGAACAAAGATAGATTTACAATGCCATTTCCCCGTGTTGTGGTCTGTAAAAGTTCAAAGCAGACATTATGTAAACACTGTTTTCCCATGTCTTTTGGAAACCTCTGGCTTTGTACATGCAACCATGCCAAGCACTTGATTTGGGTTCAGCAAAAAGGGAGAGAAGGTGCTTTGAAGGAGATCAGCTCCTGGTTGGGAAAATTAGTCTCCTCGTGTTTCAGATCTCTATTGATGTGTTTCTCAACCTGGAAACTTGAAGATGGGTCTAGATTCCCCCAGCCAGGAATGCTGGGAGTTGAAGTTCAGGCATGTTAAAGTTCCTGAGGTAAACACTATAAAGACATTCTTCAAGAACATAGGTACCGTAGTTCTTGGTGAATGACGGTAATTGGGACCAGGAACTCTGTTGCTAAAGCAGGGGCCTTCAAACCTGGCTCTTTGATGACTGGTGGACTTCAACTCCCAGAATTCCTCAGCCAGGCATGCCTGGCAGAGGAACTCTGGGAGTTGAAGTCCACAAGTCATCAAAGGGCCAAGTTGGAAGGCCCCTGGTCTGGATCCAAGCCCGCAGTTTCATCAAAATGGCCGACTGAGGAATTCTGGGAGTTGAAGTCCACCAGTCACAAAAGGGCCAAGTTGGAAGGCCCCTGGTCTGGATCCAAGCCCACAGTTTCATCAAAATGGCCGACTGAGGAATTCTGGGAGTTGAAGTCCACCCATCATGAAAGAGCCAAGTTGGAAGACCCCTGGTCTGGATCCAAGCCACGTTTCATCAAAATGGCCGACTGAGGAATTCTGGGAGTCGAAGTCCACCAGTCATAAAACGGCCAAGTTGGAAGACCCCTGGTCTGCATCCAAGCCCGCAGTTTCATCAAAATGGCCAACTGAGGAATTCTGGGAGTTGAAGTCCACCAGTCACAAAAGGGCCAAGTTGGAAGACTCCTGGTCTGGATCCAAGCCCACAGTTTCATCAAAATGGCCGACTGAGGAATTCTGGGAGTTGAAGTCCACCCATCATGAAAGAGCCAAGTTGGAAGACCCCTGGTCTGGATCCAAGCCACGTTTCATCAAAATGGCCGACTGAGGAATTCTGGGAGTCGAAGTCCACCAGTCATAAAACGGCCAAGTTGGAAGACCCCTGGTCTGCATCCAAGCCCGCAGTTTCATCAAAATGGCTGACTGAGGAATTCTGGGAGTTGAAGTCCACCAGTCATCAAAGGGCCAAGTGTGAAGACCCCCGTGCTAAAGAGTGTGATCGTAAACTATGATGTGATCGTAAATATTTCACCGTTTCAGTGGTGGTCTTGAGGCAAATCCATCCTGGCCATTAGGTGTGACATCACATGATTGCCATTTGCGAGTTCCTGCTGGCTGCCCCAATGACTCTGCTTATCCGAAGACGGCGGTGAAGCTCTCCAGTGCCCCTCAGGTCATCACAGGTACACTGCAACTTTGGAGACCGGTTTATCTTGTTCAGAGCCAGTTTAACTTTAAATGGTTGCTGAACAAATGGTTATTAATCAAGGTCTACCTGTTCTACCAAGAAAATATTAAAGTGTGTGTGTGTAATCATCTTCAGGCTGGTGCTTTCGGCTTCGTGCTTCTCCGTACAAAATGGCGCCTCCCAGTCAACCGGTGACCGGATGAGGTGGAACTTCCGTTTGGACGATCCAAAAATGGCGCCTCCAGGGCCGGTTTGAACCATGCACTGTCGGTGAACGAGCAGCGCGCAACTCGGGTCTTCTGAATGGCGCTTCCTGTGACCCCAATATAGGTATTCCATATATATATGTTTTCTGAGGTTTTCGCGGGTGTTTGTATGTAGGTCTCTGGTAATTCGGGTTTTCTCCCGCGTAAAATTTGAAGTGTCTTGGCGACGTTTCGACGAAGTCCCATTTGTCATCTTCAGGCTGGTGCTTTCGGCTTCGCGCTTCTAGGAGCAATGAAGACCCCTGCTTTAGCCACCACTGCTCCTAGAAGCGCGAAGCCGAAAGCACCAGCCTGAAGATGATGAATGGGACTTTGTCGAAATGTCGCCAAGACACTTCCAATTTTACGCGGGAGAAAACCCAAATAACCAAAGACCTACATACAAACACCCGCGAAAACCTCAGAACACACACACACACACACACACATGAATGATTATATTTCTTTAAGTATCTTTTCCAGGAGTTTGGTACTTCTTTAATGGGACCTTGTTTGCTTCAGTGTAGTCCGGGGTGAAGGTGCTTCTGGAGAGACCCAGGCTGTGCCTTTTCTCTTCCAGGGGCTTGCAACCTTGACAACTTTAAGATTTGTGGACTTCAGCTTCTGGGAGCTGAAGTCCACAAGTGTTAAAGTTGTCAAGGTTGCAGACCCCTGTCTTAGGCATACGAGCCAGTTGCACCCCTGGCCCAGTCCCTCCCTCTCAGCTTCACTCCAGATCGGGGTTTGCAACAAGCCAGTTGAAGAGCCAACCTCGTTGTATTGTGTGCCGATAACCGTGAAAAACTAGGAGAGCACATGCAAAAATTAGCTGGCGTTGCAAATGCTAAGAAGAACCCCAAGTTGTGTTTTGATGAGCCGGAAGGCAACGGGAGCCACTGATGTTGCCTGCAATTCTTTAACAAAAGCCTGAGAGCGCTGCTGGCAATTGCCGAGGCCCCTGGTTGTAGAAAATGTATTTTAATAATAACAGAGATAAAATGAAATGCAGCTAACAAATAATACAAATTCACGATAGCTCGGAGTCTTCGCCAGGTTGCATAATCTGGACTCAGCCCATTCTGGAAGCTGAATTTTGTGGAAAAGGTAACCAAAATGGAGAGATCCTCCATGAAAACATATTCTTGGGAGCCGCTTAGTTACCCGTAAAATGAAAGTAAGCTAGAGAGAATTACCGGATTGTTTGTTTTTAATGCTCTCTCTTCTTGAAGGGAAATCTTAACCGCATATTTCTGAAAAGAATTCCCAGAGAATGTGCTTCATGCTGTAAAAGACAAATATATAGACCTGTCTCGGATTGCAGTTTCCATACATCACAAAGCTTTTGTATTGCTCCATAGAGGACATTATATCAAACGCTATAATTTCTGCATAAATCTCTTTATTTGGGTCCGTTCCAGTCCTAAGCAAGCTGCCCCACACTTGAAACCAAAGAAGTATTTGTACGCCAGAGAAGCCATTATTCTCGTAATAGAAATGTGTGGCACCCTTTCCCCCCCCCACCCCCACCCCCACCCCGTAGTTCTGGAAACCTGAGACCAAGATGGCCTTTGAGGGCAGTGTTGCTCAACATAGCCATTAAAGATGGGTGGACTTCAACTGCTAGAATTCCCCAACTAGTAAAGCTGGGGGATCCTGGGAGTTGAAATCCACCATCATTAAGATGCCAAGGTTGAGAAGTTTGGGCTGCAGATTCCATTCACCTCTGAAAGGGTGTTTTAGAGTAAACTGACAACTTGTCTGCAGCTCTTTAAAACAGCTGCATCTTTTCTCAGGCTAATGTGGCGGCGGCAGCAGGCAACCTTCACATCCCAAGAAAAGCCAAAGCTATTTTAAAGAGCTGCAGACAGCTGCTGGAGTCGCACTTCCTTGCACACTCCGACAATTCTTGCCCAAAGTGCCACCCAGCCCTGCTCAAAAGGCCCGGCCTTCTCCCGTAGAGCCAGTCAAAGCGGCAGAATTTAGCCCTTTCCAGCCTCCCATTTGGACAGGTAATAAAATAGTCAACGGTTCTCATTTGTCGTGTCCAATTGCCCCTTTCAAACACTGAATTTGCCACAGCTTGCAGTCAACAGCCTTTTATTTGAAGGAGAGGGTTGCAGGACAGTCAGCTCACCCAGAGACCAAACACCGTGTGAAATATTTCTCCTGTTATCAGGTCGCCTTCCAATTTTTAAAAATCGGTGCTTAGATTCCCCAAAAACCCCAAATCTGTCTCTGTGCAAAACTAAATGAACTCAAGTCGCTACTCAGGTTTCTCTACAGCTGCAGAAGGAAGTAAATAGGTTTGTCATTTTAAGCATCACTTTTACAGAATAGACGGGGGGGGGAGGAACCATGCTGTTCTAACTAACATTGGTCAGGAGGTTAAAAACCAAGTAAAATAATTTGTGAAAAGATATTTAAAGGGGGGCTCCTCTTCCCCCCCACGTTGCCAATCTCCCATGTCATCTTTATTTTGTATGTCATCTTTTCTTTTTTCTGTAAAAGAGTACAGTGGGCAAGACAATTGTCGATCTTTTTTGCTCCTTAACCTGGCAGCCTGGCCTAGAGCTGTGGTTTTTTTTTGGGGGGGGGGGGAAATAACAATCACAAGCTCATATTGTGTGTTAGTGCTATACTAAGTGCTTTTCCCATTTTCCTCTCCTGTAGCATGTTGTCGATTCTCTTTAAGGTACATAACATGGACCATTTATTTTGAAATGTGTGTGCCTGTCAATTTCTGTCAAAAAAAAAAAATTAATCCGAAAGAAGTGTTTCTGGGTGTGTTCTGGGGGTGAAGCACCAGTGAAATTTTGGAGACATCTACACTTGTGCAATAGCACTTCTGAAACCATGAATTGTGAGCTGCTCTTAATTTTTTTGGGGACTTTTCTAGATTTGCAGAGCAAGAAATGGTCCTTTTAAGTGCCTTTCAAAAGGAAGCATTTAAATAATAATAATAAAAAAAAAATCAATGCCACAGGGTTAATTTAGACATTTCTGTCACACCCAGCGTGAAAAGGTACTAAGTCTGCACAGATCAAGCTGGAAGCTGCAGCAAAACCTCAAAGGCTTTTGCAGACAGGCTGAGAGAAGGCAGGAAGAGAACCAGCTTGCAAACACAGACTTCCCAAAAACAAAATACATTTTCTCACATTCCCCCGCTTTGCATTATTTTGTGTTCCCCCCCCCCCAAAGCTGACTGCTGTTAATATCTCACCTTAGCGTCGAGTTCTTCCAACCCAAGTGCCAGTGTGGATGGGGGAAAAAAAATCCCCCTCCCCCATCTCTTGGCTTTACAAATAGAGAGGTTTAAAAATCAGCATACAATCTTATGGGAGTCCGGGTGTTTTTCCTGGCTTCTGACCTGCTCCCGGGGAAAGAATACGTGGGGCTGTACAAGGGGGACAAGCATCCTTCGTGGGAAGTCTCAGCTGGAAAGCACTCCTTCGAGGACAGGGGTGGGCGAGGCGGGTTGGTCTTCCCGGTGGGGTCTCAACCCGAATCCCTGGTGAACAGCCGGATATCTTGCGGGTTCCAATAAAGAGCCACCGCCGAGTTGTAGACCAGAGACCAAACGTAGGGGATGAAAAACTCTTCCGGCTGCTCCTCCTCCACGTATTTGAACTTCAGCTCTGGGAATTTCTGCAAGGGAGAAAGAAGAGCGTCAAGAAGGCAGGAGGGAGAAGAAGCGACGGATGGAAACTATCACGGAGAGAAGCAACCTGGAACTCAGGAGAAACTTCCTGACAGTTAGAACAATTAACCAGTGGAGCCACCTGCCTCCAGAAGCGGTGAATGCTCCAACACTGGAAGTTTTTAAGAAGAGACTGGACAGCCATTTGTCCGAAAGGGTATAGGGTTTCCTGCCTGAGCAGGGGGTTGGACTAGATGACCTCCAAGGTCCCTTCCATCATCATCATCATCATTATTATTATTAAGACGAGGGAAAGGAGTGGAGGCGCCCGAGGGCTTCTTCTTCCAGGAAGCCACATTTGGGGACAGGAACACAAGCCTGCATGGACTCCCCTGTGAGGACGCAAGTCACACAACGCACAGGATCACAACTGGGAGGGGCTCGGAGGTCTTCAGGAGCAACCCGCTGCTTAGACAGTGCTCGACTTACAAAAGCTCGTTTAGTGACTGTTCAAAGTTACGACGGCACTGAAAAAATGTGACTCATCACCCCCTTTTCACACTTACGACCGTTGCGGCATATCCCCCCCCCCAGGGTCACGTGATCAAAATTTGGAGGCTTGTCAACTGGTTCCTATTTATGATGGTCGCAGTCTCCCGGGGTCACGTGAGAGTCCCCTTTCAGCGACCTTCTCACGGGCAAAGTTGACGGGGGAAGCCTGATTCACTTACAAAATGGTGTTGCTCACTTGCCAACTGCAGTGATTCCTGTCACAACAGAGGCAAGAAAGGTCGTGAAGCGGGGCAACACTCAACGACTGCCTCGCTTAGCCACAAAAATTTGGGGCTTTTGCCCTCCTACCGTGTTTCCCCGAAAGTAAGGCCTATCCCAGCGTGCCTGGCTGAGGAATTCTGGGAGTTGAAGTCCGCCAGTCATCAAAGGGCCCAGTTGGAAGACCCCTGCTTGAACATATCCCGGGGTCATTCTGACTCTAACTCAGAGGCCCCCAGCCTTTGGGGCACCAGGGACCACCGCTTCCGTGGAGAGAGGTTTTTCCACGGACCGGAGACTGCGCGGTTTTGTGTGCTGCCTGCATCCCACGGATGGGGCTCTGCCTGTTTGTGCGGACCGGTTGCTGGCATGCCGCGGCCCGGTGCAGTTCTAGGGCCCAGGGGTTGGGGACCCCTGCTCTAAGCCTCATCACATCAGCCTTCTCCCACCCAGTACCCCAGATGCAAAACCTGGCTGAAATGATTTCCAACCTGTTTGGAAAGTGTCAGATTACCGGCGTCTGGATTAAACCTTTGTAAGCAAAGCCATGTATGGGGGTTTTTTTTGTTTTGTTTTTTGCTAATTTTGAGATTTTATCTTCTTGTTTTCATACTTTTATTTTTTTTTTTCTTTAAAGTGCACTAAAGCAGGAAAGAAATGTCTGTCTCTTGGTTGCATCTCTTTGCTAGAACTTCCTGTGGTTGGTTGTGCGTCCGATCACAATCTCAACGGCTCAGAGAGTCTGGTAAACTTTGCACTCGTCTGGCTCCCCGCTCTGGTCCCAACCACCAGCTCAGACATCTGAGACAGTGGGGGGGGGGAATCTCTGCGGTTGATTAAAGGAGTAATAACATCACAAAAGTCTGGGACTTGAGACTGGCCTACTTTGGCTGGACCCAAAGTCCTTTGTGACTCACACACACACACACCACAACAGCTCCGCAGAAGAGTTTGAGTTCAGAGAGAAGAGGCTGCAGGGATTCTTTCTTTGTTGTCAGAAAGAGACAGCTGCTTCTCCCAGTTTCTCTTCTGCAAGAAAATCTCCTAATGATGGAGCGTTAATCCTGTACAGGGAGTCCTCGATTTACGACCACTTGTTTAATGGCTGTTCAAAGTCACAGTGGGGCTGAAAAAAGTGATTTATGACCGTCGTTCACACTTGAGACTGTTGGAGCCTTCCCATGGTCACCAGATCAAAATTCAGACAATTAAATTAGAACAACTAACCAGTGGAACCACCTGCCTGCAGAAGCGGTGAGTGCTCCAACACTGGAGGTTTTTAAGAAGAGGCTGGACAGCCCTTTGTCTGAAATGGTCTAGGGTTTCCTGCCTGAGCAGGGGGTTGGACTAGATGACCTCCAAGGTCCCTCCCAACCATGTAATTCTATGAATGATTAAATTACCTGGGTGTCCCTTGAACTTTTAAGTGCTGTCCTCCCCCACTACAGTATCCTCAAGCAGCCTTTTGCCTCCCTTTCCTCCCCCCACGCCCCCCCATTGCCTTGGACAGAGAGTCGCCTCCAGAAACCCGGGGAGATGTTTCGGTTGAAGTGTCCGCCTGGTATGCAGCCATGCCTGCCTGATCATATCTTCATGCCTTTTTTCGGACTTAAAAGACGAGACAGCAGCCATGGAAAAACTCACAGCAAAGAGAAACGAAGCAGAGCAAGTGGAAATTTCCAAGGCGAAGACAGGCTAGGCCAGGGGCAGGCCGCCTTGGCTCTTTTATGACTCGTGGACTTCAACTCCCAGAATTCCTGAGCCAGCCATGCTGAGGGGAAAGAGCATAGGTTGCCTACCCCTGATCTAGGCCAGGCCTCTTCAAACTTGGCCCTGTTATGACTGGTGGACTTCAACTCCCAGAATTCCTGAGCCAGCATGAGGGAAACTTTGGCCCCTTCATGACTGGTGGACTTCAACTCCCAGAATTCCTGAGCCAGCATGGCTCAGCTTGGAAACTTCTCCATTTCCCCTCAGCATGGCTGGCTCAGGCATTCTGGGAGTTGAAGTCCACCAGTCATAAAAGAGCCAAGGCGGCCTACCCCTGGGCTAGGTGACTCATTATGATCTGAATGCTAAATGAATTTAAAGAACCAGGCGCGGGGTTAGTCGTCCCTCTCTCATACAGACATATTCAAACACACACACACACACACACACACACACACACACACACACACACACACACACACACACCATAAGTCTCCCTTTAAGCAGCTTATAATTAATGCCCCCCAGGACGGGGTCAGGGCAGGCCACCTTGGGAAGAAAAACCGGCTCCTTTGCATTAAGAAATGGCAGCCTTGCCGTGGGAGAAGGGCCCAGGGTGCTTGCTTGGGCTGTCTGCAGACTTTTGCTGCAAATTTTATAAGTTGAGGAAAGCTGCGCAAAATCATGATGGTATATTTCTTTCAAGGAACGTTTGTTCCTTTCGTTTATCTCTTCTCTTCCTGTATGTCAAGATGCTATTGGTTTCCGAAGCCTAACAACCATCCCTTCCCTCCATGATGTGGAAGAGGGTTGGTTTGTGGGACTCCAACTCGTTTTATTTCCATTTTTTCTTTTTTTGGCACAAGAGTTTCGTTCTTGCCTCTTTTTTTTTTTTCTCTTTCATGCAGCCTGGCAAGCCACACTACTATGATTTATTAGGTTTGGGTTCAATGTGTTGTGTGAAGCCAGCCAAGGTGATTTATAAACTATAGCTGAAACTATACTGTGAGAACATTAGCAGTGAGAATGCAAACACCTGTGGCTTATTCAATATAATACAACTATGGTTTGGCATGAAGGAATTCTGACATAGTCTAGCTAATCTATCTTGGCCTCAGTTGACTTTTTCCAGTCAGAAAGGATACAGAAACACTGATAGAAAAACATAAGATGAAAAGCAAAAAATGATTTTTTTTAAAGGGGGTCACCATTTATTCTTTTCAAATGTTACAATAAGACCCATACAACTTTTGTTTAGGAGTTAGAAAACTGCAGATCAGAAGTAGGGTCATTAAAAAATTATTTACAAAGACAAGGAAACGAAAATTGAAAGTCACATCATACAGCCAGCCCTCCCCCTCTCCCACCCCCTCCCCCAGGGGTTGCCCCCCATCCCTAAATAATTTTTGAACCCCTATAAAATTCCATGATTGAAGAGATAAGTATACAATATAACTTTCATCTGGAATATCCCAATTAAAAACAAAAAGGCAAATTTGCATGCATAGCCAGCATGAATACCACAAGTTTCTTAAAATACAAATAAAAGGAATCGGTCAAAAAGGAAAAGGAGGACAGAACAATTTTTGTAAAAGTCTTTGAGATTTGGTCATCATCCTGTGAACACACTCTTGGCTAAAAGATCCTTATCTTCTGCCACTCTCTGCCTTTCATCTAGATATGCTACACACATTGCTTGTTGTTGTTGTAGTTAATATTTTCCTTCCTGCCTGCCTGCCTGCCTGCTCAATTTGTAAGTCCAGTTCTGCATCTTCCTTTATGGGTGGGACGAATACTTCCGTCTGTCTTTCCTGAATTAAGTAGCCTTCATTTGCGTTTCTGTCTACAAACAGGAACCTTTCATACCTGCCACTCTCAATCTCGCCGCCTTTCTTGGCCGTGGCCGCGTTGCCCATGGCCAGGCGGGGTTGGGCCCTTGGGGAGGGGGCGGTCTCCCCGCACAGTCGGTCCCAGGCTGCAGGAGGCTCCGGCTGGGCCCAGCTCGTTCTTGCCTCTTGACTTATTTCATCCAGTAAGAGCATCCACAAGGCAGTTGATGCATGGCAAAATCTCTTCTCTTCCCCCCGCCCCCAGTTCTTTCTTTCTTTTTTTGGCAATCACATAGTATTTCTCGTTCCTTCTCACCGTTTGCTTTATTGTTCTATGATCTTACTTCTGTTCACAGTCTTTTCGTTTCTTCCCATTTATTGTTGCAACCTGCCCACAGGAGCCCCATGGTGAGACAAGCAGCAAATAAATTAAACAAACAATCATTTAAATATGGTGGACAATCCCTTAAATAGGAGCCGGCCGTGTGCTGCAGCTGCCAAAAAAGCCAACACAGTGCTGGGCTGCATTAACAGAGGGACAGAATCAAGATCACATGAAGGGTTAATACCACTTTACAAGGCCTTGGTAAGGCCACACTTGGAATACGGCATCCAGTTTTGGTCCCCACGATGTGAAAAAGATGCTGAGACTCTAGAAAGAGTGCAAAGAAGAGCAACAGAGATGATTAGGGGACTGGAGGCTAAAACATATAAGGAACGGTTGCTGGAATTGGGGATGTCTAGTTTAATGAGGAGAAGGACGAGGGGGGACAGGATAGCAGCCTTCCAATATCTCAGGGGCTGCCACAAAGAAGAGGCAGTCAAGCTATTTTCCAAGGCGCCTGAAGGCAGGACGAGAAGCAACGGATGGAAACTCATCAAGGAGAGAAGCAACCTAGAACTTTAAATGGTATAGGTTCTCCTGCTTGAGCAGGGGATTGGACTAGATGACCTCCAAGGTCCCTTCCAACATCATCATCATCATCATCATCATCATCATTATTATTATTATTATGTTATATTTAATATGAATTATTTTTATTGTAATTTTTATATGGTTTAGTTTCATATATTGGTAGCTGTATACAGTCGTATGAAATGCAGGCAAACAAATAAATAGAAAATTCATTTTAATTAACCTCAAAGAAAGACCTGCATAAAATAGAGAAATAAATCCATTTACTAGATTCATTTCCATCAGCAAGAGAATGGCCACATGCTTTATAAGGCACGGTATTCTGTGATGCTCTGATTGGAAATCCCTAACCAGAAGGATGAAAGTAGACAACAGAGGAAAACAACAACAAAACAACAACAAAAATAATAAAAATAGGAAAAGAAGAATTTGTGCATGGAGGCTTTGCCATTGCTGAAAGGAAATTAAAACAATTTGGTGATGGGTTTGTGCCAACAAGGAACGGTGGTGCTACGTGAGCCAAAATGTTCCAGAGCACCCTGCCTCAAGATATTGAGAAACAGTTGACAAAAATGAGAAGATAAATTAAATTGTAAACTACTGACAAAAAAGGCAGAAATGTAGGTTTTAGTGCCCAATCTTGTTTAAATATTTGTGACCCCACTAAGCACACATTTTTCTGGGAGAGAAGTAAAACCCCTTCGGATGTTTTAGTTTGGGGAACTAAAAATGAAAAACAAGGTTAATTGGAAGAGCTGCATTTTCCCGTTATAAAAAACGCAGGCCCTGCTCGGATCGCCTGGTCCTATTGCAGAAAGGAAGCTGCGGGATCTATTAGGGAACTGCGGGGACAAGTTTTATTGACGTGAAACCGACATGAAATTCTGCCTTGTGAGGGATTGGTGGGGAAGAGTTGCTTAAGCTTTCTCAGCAAAAGCATCCTCTTTTTCAACTCCCCGTTTCCTCGCCGAAATGCAAAATATTTTGCACGGTGAACGAAGATCAGGGCCTGGACTCAGATAAAGGATCCTTAGGAAACTCCTGCCCAATCCGTGCAAGGTTGCTCTGAAGCTCCAGGGGCATCTCCAGGGGGAAAAAAGCATCCTGGGTACCAGAGAAGAATAAAAGGGTCGATGCTCTGTGGATTCGCCCTCTTATTCAAGAAGGACCTCAAATGCAGGTAGATGTCTGCTTACAAGAGTTCATTTAGTGCAAGGGTTCTCAACCTTGGCAACTTTAAGACTTGTGGACTTCAACTCCCAGAATTCCTCAGCCAGCTTTCCTCAGCCTGATTTAGTGACTGAAGTTACAACGGCACTGAAAAAAGCGACTTATGACTGTTTTTCATACTTGCAGCATCCCCCAGAATGACGTGAACAGATTCAGATGCTTGGCAACTGACTCACATCTATGACGGACGGTGTCCCGGGGTCACCTGACCCACATTTGCGACCTTCTGACAATCAAACTCAAAGGTTGAGGCCTTTGTTACTAAGTTCATGTTACTAAGCCATGTTACTAAGTTCACTGCAGGGATTCTCTTAACAATCGGGGCAAGAAAGCTCGTACAATCGGGACAGATGCACTTCAAAACCGCCTCACTCAGCAACAGAAAGTGGAGGACCACCTGTAAATGACATAAAGTCTTATAACACCACACCGTCAGAGTTTAGGTGTTACCGTCTAGATCGCTGTTAGATGGAGATGCAGCCATTTTCCTTCTTATGTTTTACTCTTAGAATTAGAGTTAGAATTATATGATACTGGGGGGGGGGAGGAGGAGGAGGAGGAATGTGCATGGGAGTTTAGTCAGACATAACAATATTGTAACCAGTGTGAGAATCAAGGTTTTCGAAATAAGAGATAATAAGAAAGGTGGGTTGGAGAACTGGAGGGGAAGCCTGCCTTTCAAGCTAATTAGGGAATGTGATTTATGACTGTTAATTGGAGGAGGGAATTGTGCTTTGGTACTATGCGCTCAGGGGAGGGGAACTCAGATTTTGGCTTTGGCTGTGTACGTGCCCATGCTATGCTACTCGAATAAAGATTCTTTACGATAAACAATGCCATTTGCTTCAGAAATGACGTTATTGGGTCTTTGAGTTGGTCTTGACGCCTGGCGACGGCCTGGACAAGCCTCTGCAGGTTTTTGGGCAAGATTTTGGCAAGCACTTTGCCTTTGAACTCTTCTCCCCGGGAGCGTCCTAAAATCACCCAGCTGGCTTTGTGCCTAAGGCAGGACCATAACTCATCATCTCCCACTTTCTGGGTCATTTTCTTCAACCAGTGCACCAAATTGAGTCCCATTACTGTTCAGTCGCTAAGCTGTGCCTGACTCTTGGTGACTCCGTGGACCATCCCCTGTCCTCCCTCGTCTCCTGGAGTTTCCCAAATTCATGTGCACTGCCTCGATGGCCCTATCTGGCTATCTCCTCCTGCTGTCCACTTCTCCTTTGGCCTTCCGTCTTTCCCGACCTCGGGGTCTTTTCCAAGGAATCCTGCCTGCTCATTAAGTGGCCACAGCGTTTGAGCTTCAGCTTCAGGATCCGTCCTTCCGAAGGACAGTCAGTATGGATTTCCTTTAGGATCGACTGGTTTGATCTCCTTGCAGTTCCTCAAGGGCCTTCTCCAACACTACGACCACAACTCCATTATCAACTACTTTGAAAGCAAAACCCGGGCATTTTCTGATTCAAAATGCCTTTGCAAGGCTGGCATTTATCCACAGAATCCCCTGCAGACGTCTGTATCGTAACTATGCAAATAAACAATGCTATGGATGGGATGCATCCATCGCTAGGGACACAGATGAGTTCCAACAGCTATAAACTATTTTTTTGTGTGTGTATTTCTATAAGATGTAATCTTTTTTTTTTTAGGAAAAGAAATGCTGGCTCAAATTCAACAGGATTTAAAAGGGTTTTGCACTTCAAGAGCAATACAGAAATAAATGAAAACATATCTGATACAATTATATTGGACACACCCCACCCCCACATCCCAGGCTTTGTCCCTAAAAAGCCGGTTCTGTACACACGAAAGATTTGACATTGGATGCTCCATCCCTGGAGGTCTTTAAGAAGAGACTAGACCCATGGTGGGGAACCCATGGCACGGGTGCCAGAGGCGGCACCCAGAGCCCTCCCTGTGGGCACGCGCGCCGTCGCCCCAGTCCTAGGCCTTCCGCTGGGTTTTATAAAACCTTTTCGCTTTAGGCCTCCGCCGCCATGTGCAAAAAAAAAAAAAGGTTCAGTCAGTCAATTTCTCGTGGGGAAAAAAAAGATCTCACAAAGTTGGAATTGATTGAACTTTTTAGTCCCACCCAGTCTGCCGTTACCACCGCAGCCACGCCCACCCAATGGGCCACGCCCACCCAACGGGCCACACCCACCCGGCACCCGACGATGCATAAGTGGGTTTTGGGTTGCAGTTTGGGCCCTCGGTCTCTAAAAGGTTCTCCCTCACTGGACTAGACAGTCACTTGTCTGAGATGGTCTAGGTTCTCCTGCTTGAGCGGGGGGCTGGACTAGAAGACCTCCAAGGTCCCTTCCAGCTCTATTCTATTCTATTCTATTCTATTCTATTCTATTCTATTCTATTCTATTCTATTCTATTCTATTCTTTATTCCTATATTTATTCTGTTCTGTTCTATTCTATTCTGTTCTGTTCTGTTCTGTTCTGTTCTGTTCTGTTCTGTTCTGTTCTGTTCCGTTCCGTTCCGTTCCGTTCCGTTCCGTTCCATTCCGTTCCGTTCCATTCCATTCTGTATTTCTATTCTATATTCTATTCTATTCTGTTCTAATCCACCCCATTCCATTCCATTCCATATTTTCTATTCTATTCTATTCTATTCTATTCCATATTTTCTATTCTATTCTATTCTATTCTATTCTATTCTATTCTATTCTATTCTATTCTATTCTATTCTGTATTTCTATTCTATATTCTATTCTATTCTGTTCTAATCCACCCCATTCCATTCCATTCCATATTTTCTATTCTATTCTATTCTATTCTATTCTATTCTATTCTATTCTATTCTATTCTATTCTATTCTATTCTATTCTATTCTATTCTATTCTATTCTATTCCATATTTTCTATTCTATTCTATTCTATTCTATTCTATTCTATTCTATTCTATTCTATTCTATTCTATTCTATTCTATTCTATTCTATTCTATTCTATTCTATTCTATTCTATTCCATTCCATTCCATTCCATTCTCCAATCTGTCCTATTCTATTCTATTCTATTCTATTCTATTCTATTCTATTCTATTCTATTCTATTCTATTCTATTCTATTCTGTTCTGTTCTGTTCTATTCTGTTCTGTTCTGTTCTATTCTATTCTATTCTATTCTATTTTCAGAGCAGCTGGACATCTTACTTGCAACAGCTGCTCACTGGAAAACCCTGCTTGAACGTGTGGAGGATGCTCTAGGGCACGGGTGTCCAACTACTGGGCCGGGGCCTTGGACTGGGCCGCGCAAGTGATAGACGAGCGCGCTTGCGCATCCGCCCCTCATACAAAGCCTGCCTCTTCCCCCTCCCTCCCTCCCTCTCCCCCCGGCTGGTCCGCAAAGCCGGAAAGACTGGGGACCGCTTGCCCTGTGCCAGTCAGGGATGTCCAACGTTGGCAACGCGAAGACCTGTGGACTCGAACTCCCAGAATGGCTGGCTGGCTGGGGAATTCTGGGAATGGAGGTCCACAGATCTTAAGAGTTGCCCAGGTTGGACACCCCGGCTCTGTGCTTCGATTCCGCTGACGACGTTTCTTTGTACGGGTGTGA
Source organism: Bothrops alternatus (assembly GCA_034064705.1). Lineage (NCBI taxonomy): Eukaryota > Metazoa > Chordata > Lepidosauria > Squamata > Viperidae > Bothrops > Bothrops alternatus. Next base: position 470,879 of record JARGCV010000185.1, on the reverse strand, counting down.
ATTGGCCCTAATGGGCGAAGGACCAAAAAGAACTAGTCAAGGAAGTGAGATAAAACGTGTTGAGAAAGTCAGCAATATAATGAATTTATACTGAATATAAATTATAATGAATATAAATACCCTTCCGGGGCAGGGTATTAATTTGAGAATGTTTTTCTGCGTAATTAGTTTTTTTGCTGGCCTGACCGACAATAGTTTTATCTGTGCACCCTCCTTCCTCTCCTGAGATTAGTCAGAGATTAGTCTGATGCTCAATAATAACCTTCTCCCACTCAAATGTGTTTCTCCTTTTGTTGCCCTCTAAATTGCCCTGCTTCAAACCCCGGAATGACCCAATTTTTAGATGTGGCGAAAGGGCTCTTTCCCTAAAATCACGAGCCCTTTTTATCTCCGTTGATCATTTTGTTTTGTTTTTTTCAACTAATCTGTGCTCGGCTCAAAGGATCCCAAAGTGATAAAACTCCTCTCTTAGGTGTGCAAATCATTTTCTGCACCTCTTCCATTTTCTCATTTAGGGCTGGTCCCCGGCTTACAGCCGTTCATCCGTCGTGACACTTTGAAGCGCTGAAAAAAGGGGTCCTCGCGCTTACGGCCAATGAGTGGGTTGCTTGGCCACAGGCATGTATTATTATGATGGTTGCAGCGTCCCTGGGTCACGTGATCGCCCCTTGCTGCCTTCTGGCAGGCAAAGACAAGGGGCGGAAGCCAGATTTGCTTAATGACCACGTGATCCGCTTAATGACTGCAACAAAAAAATGTGGCAAAAATCACTTAATTGTGGGCATAACAGCACACATCAAAAAAAGAAATTTAATTGCTATCGTAAGTCGAGGGATTCTGTACTCACTTCTGAGGTGTGACAATGGGAGGTGCACATCATATCCGCCCTGAGTTCTCCGGAATAGGGCGGCATAGAAGTCAAATTAATAATAATTAATAATAATAATATTGTCCATGGCTCCCTGCAAGTCTCAACACCTGTCGAACTATGGTTTGATTCTTGTTTTTTCACAGCGGTATCATCCTGCACCTATATTTCCCCTAAACTCGTTCATTATCCCTTTGATATAATGCTGCATCCGCTGTTCCATATTTAACCTAACAGGCTGTATCTATTCTGGAGGTTTTGGGGCTGTTTCCTGTACTCTTTCGAATCCAGTGGGAAGTTGGGCAGAAATAACGCAGGAAGGCCTGGGAACTGGGCGAGTAGACAATCAAGTAAGCAAGCCTCTCTCCAGCCTCATCCCAAGAAAGGACAGACCGCTCTCACCAGAAGCCTGAGTGGGGTTTGGAAAGAGGCTTTGCTGGGAGCAGAACGAAATGATGACTGATCTGTCACTCAAACGTAACACCCTTGGAATCCTGCATCCAGTTTTGGTCACCATATTGTAAAACAGATGTTGAGACTCTAGAAAGAGTATTTATTTATTTATTTATTGGATTTCTATGCCACCCTATTCCAGGAACTCAGGGCAGCTCACAACATAGATAGAAATCTAACATTAAAATACTTTATAAGAAAAACCCCTTAATTAAAAAATCAATCATCCAAACAAACATGCACACAAACATACACTGGCTAGGGGCAAGATGTTAACTGCCCCAGGCCTGTCGGCAAAAATGAGTCTTCAGTAATTTGCGAAAGGCGGAGAGGGTGGGGGCGACACGGATCTCCGGGGGGAGTTGGTTCCAGAGGGCCGGGGCCGCAACAGAGAAGGCTCTTCCCCTAGGCCCCGCCAGGCGACACTGTCTGGCTGACGGGACCCGGAGAAGGCCGACTCTGTGGGCCCTAACCGGCCGCTGGGATTCATGAGGCAGCAGACGGTCCCGTAAGTAACCTGGTCCGATGCCATGTAGGGCTTTATAGGTCATTATAGAGAAGAGCAACAAAGATGATCAGGGGACTGGAGGCTCAAACATATAAGGAACGGCTGCTGGAATTGGGAATGTCTCTAGTCTAACGAAGAGAAGGACGAGGGGGGACAGGATAGCAGTCTTCCAATATCTCAGGGGCTACCCCAAAGAAGAGGGAGTCAAGCTCTTCTCCAAAGCCCCTGAAGGCAGGACAAGAAGCAACGGATGGAAACTAACCAAGGAGAGAAGCAACCTGGAACTAAGGAGAAACTTCCTGACAGTTAGAACAATTAAGCAGTGGAACATCTGGCCACCAGAAGTTGTGAATGCTCCAACACTGGAAGTTTTTAAGAAGAGACTGGACAGCCATTTATCTGGAATGGTGCAGGATTGCCTGCCTGAGCAGGGGGTTGGACTAGATGACCTACAAGGTCCCTTCCAACTCTGTCACTCTGTTATTCCCTTCCAGGATGAGGCTGGAGAGAGGCTTGCTTACTTGATTGTTTATTTGCCCAGTTCCCAGGCCTCTCTGCGTTATTTCTGCCCAAGTTCCCTCTGGGTTAGGAAGAATACAGGAAACAGCCCCAAAAGACAGACCGTTCTCATCAGAAGCCTGAATGGGGTTTGGAAAGACTCCATATTGCGGGGAGCAAAAAGAAATTAAGACTGTTCTGTAACTTACCCCAATGTGGGGACTGAACGTTCAGGAAAAAAGTGCACGAAATGAACCGTAGCTGGAATCTCACCGCAACGCTGAGTTACGGAGTCGGTGAAAAAGCTGCCCTGACCTCGAAGCCCGGATCAATTTTCAGTGGCAGAAATCAAGAACGCTCCTCCTGGGAGGGTGATGCGCCCAGGCCTTGCGAATGGTGCGACACAAGCCACTTTTGAATCACGGCTTCCGAAGGGAGCTGAGATTGCCTAAATCCCCTCCTCTCTTGCCCTCATTTCCAATCTCCGTCACCCTCTCCTTGGACGCCACCGCCTGCGCCTCCAGTTCCCACCTCAGGGCCGAAGGACGGAAGGGACCCGGCTGCGGGGAGAGATTTATTTATTTATCAAATTTGTATGCCGCCCCTCTCCCGAGACTCGGGGCGGCTCACAACAACAATATGGGTACACATAAAAATTATCCAATAACAATAGCAACATACAAACCAAGGATCCATACATACAACATTCAAACACACAATCAAGGATGGAAGACAAGGATGTCTAGTTTAACGAAGAGAAGGACGAGGGGGGACAGGATAGCACTCTTCCAGTATCTCAGGGGCTGCCCCAAAGAAGAGGGAGTCAAGCTATTCTCCAAAGCGCCTGAAGGCCGGACAAGAAGCAACGGATGGAAACTGACCAAGGAGAGAAGCAACCTGGAACTAAGGAGAAACTTCCTGACAGTGAGAACAATTAACCAGTGGAACCACCTGCCTCCAGAAGCTGTGAATGCTCCAACACTGGAAGCTTTCAAGAAGAGACTGGACAGCCCTTTGTCTGAAATGGTATAGGGTTTCCTGGCTGAGCAGGGGGTTGGACTACATGACCTCCAAGGTCCCTTCCAACTCTATTATTATTGTTATTGTTATTGTTGTTGTTGTTATTATTATTATTATTATTATTATTATTATTATAGCTCATGCCTGGCACCCACCCATAAAGACCCCCTGCTGCCTGTTTCAGCCCCCAGGGAACACAAGGGAGCCCCCTCTGCCTTGATCTGCCAAATCACGAAAGCCCCTGCCCCCCCCCAGCAGAAGAAAGTCCATTTTGGCTGCAGGAAGAGCTGCGGAGAGATCAAAATGGACCTCTCCTTTTCCTTCTTCTTTCAAGTGGCCGGAGGGCCATGCCCCCCCCCCCCCAAAGCAAATGTCTGGGGCAAGCCATTGCACAACTTTGCAAAGGGAGTCATTCTTGATTTTGGACATCTTAATCTGAGCAAGCCAGACCTGTAAATATTACAGAATGATAACAATTACTTAAGAAACACGAGGCAGACTCGGTGTCACCAGCTGTTAACTTTCTGATCAGGCCAGCTTAGGAAGTGGGCCCTTATCTGTCTTAGTTCAGGACATGCTGACTAACGCCCCGACGCAGCAGACCTTTGGCTCCACAATCGTCGTGTATTGGAAAATGTACACGGCTGGCTGACCCCGTTCACTTCTAAGTAACCGAAGGTCCCAGGAGCAAACGGGGGACTGGCTGCCTGGCTTCGGAAGGGCAGACGTCAAAACAGGAGAAAAATCAAATGTGGATTTCTGCTTAGAGAAGTGAGACAAGAGCAGAGTCTTTTGAAAGTTCATTTTTCTGAGAGAGACAACAAGCAGAGCAAAACAAAACAAAACAAAACAAAACCCTGATAGCAATGGAGGAAGTACGTGCCTCAGAGCCAGGGCCAGGCATGTTGTGTGACTTTGCCATTGTTGCGTTTTTCTGCATCACACTCCAGAGCCAGGGGATGCTAACAAGTCTTGATGGGGAGCCCCTACAACGACCCACAAGATAAGAAAAACTGCCTTTATCCACCCAATTTTATATTCCTAGGCTTTATGTCACTGGGAGCCTTGAGACATTGGGAGGACAACTCAGTAACCTGAGCAGAAGGGATGAAATAGCTCAAATGCTGTCATCCTCTGCATTAACAGAGGGACAGAATCAAGATCACCTGAAGGGTTAATACCACTTTACCAGGCCTTGGTAAGGCCACACTTGGAATACGGCATCCAGTTTTGGTCACCACGATGTAAAAAAGATGCTGAGACTCTAGAAAGAGTGCAGAGAAGAGTAACAAAGATGATCAGGGGACTGGAGGTTAAAACATACGAAGAACGGTTGCTGGAATTGGGTATGGCTAGTTTAATGAGAAGGATGAGGGGGGACATGATAGCAGTATTCCAATATCTCAGGGGCTGCCCCAAAGAAGAGGGAGTCAAGCTACTCTCCAAAGCGCCTGCCGGACAAAGAGCAACGGATGGAAACTCATCAAGGAGAGAAGCAACCTAGAACTAAGGAGAAACTTCCTGACAGTGAGAACAATTAACCAGTGGAACTCCTTGCCTCCAGAAGCCGTGAATGCTCCAACACTGGAAGTTTTTAAGAGGAGACTGGACAGCCATTTGTCCAAAATGGTATAGGGTTTCCTGCCTGAGCAGGGGGTTGGACTAGATGACCTCCAAGGTCCCTTCCAACTTTATTATTATTATTATTATTATTATTATTATTATTATTATTATTATTATTATTATTATTATTATTATCTTTGACTACAACTTGCAAGTCAAGAATAGTTGAAGGTAGACATGAAGAAATGAAACCAGCTCCCATCAAAGGCTCCTGGCTCCTTAGATAAGTCACAGGGTCATTCATGGTGGGAGCAGAAGTTGCAATCCAGAGATTGCAGATTGCAGATCAAGCCCAAGACCCCTGATTTGGGGGTCCCACTAGGCTTTGAACGATCCCCGTTCCTGTTTCACCTCTACAGGAAGCCGCTGAGTCTGGGCATCCAAGGAATAAGGGGGGCTATCAACCGCGTGCTGAGGATGTCCAGTTGGATATCTCTATCCATGGCTGCCCCAAGCGATGCCACTGACGTTCTGGAGTGTTTGGGTGGTGCTGTGGGGATCTAGTTCAACCCTAGCAACATTGAGTGGGGCTCTCGAGTTTCTCCTACCTTTTGTTCGGAAAGGGGCTGCCCTGCTCAAAGAAAACCAGGATATTTAAAAAATGTCGAGACTCTAGAAAAGAGCAACAGAGATGATCAGGGGACGGGAGGCTAAAACACGTGAAGAACGCCTGCTGGAATTGGGTATGTCTAGTTTAATGGAGAGGAGGACCAGGGGCTGACATGATATCTCACAAAGAAGGGGGGGTCAACCTATTCTCCAAAGCATCCAAAGGCCGGACAAGAAGCAGCAGATGGAAACTCATCAAGGAGAGAAGCAACCTGGAGCTAAGCAGAAACTTCCTGACAGGAAGAACAATTAACCCGTGGAACTACCTGCCTCCAGAAGTTGTGGGTGCTCCTACCTTGGAGGTTTTCAAGAAGAGACTGGCAGCCCTTTGTCTGAAATGGTACAAGGTCTTCTGCCTGAGCAGGGGGGGTTGGACTAGATGACCTCCAAGGTCCCTTCCAACTCTGCTACTCTGTTTATTTTATTTATTTTTATTTTATTTTTACGATTTTTATACCGCCCCCCTCCCGAAGGACTCGGGGCGGTGTACAGCCCAATTAAAAACATCAACATACAAAAGGTAAAATTATTAAAAATAAATTAAATAATTTGGCCCAATCATTTAAAAACCCAATACATAATCTTAAAAACAATTAAAAACATCAAAAGATAAGGTTATTAAAAATAGATTAAGTAATTTAGTCCGATCATTTAAAAGCCCAATACATAATCTTAAAAGATCAATCCCCTAAAAACAATTATGGCCTTGTTGGTACCGGAGCTCCTATCCCAGGCCGGCTTTGTCGAAAAAGATGTGTCTTTAATTCTCGACGGAAGGAACGCAATTCCGTCATCGTACAGAGTTCGGGGGGGAGCTCGTTCCAAAGCGTTGGAGCTCCCACAGAGAAGGCCCTCCCCCTGGGGGTCACCGGCCGACATTGTCTGGCCAACGGCACCCTGAGGAGACCCTCTCTGTGGGAGCGTACCGGACGGCGGGAGGTATTTGCTGGCAGAAGGCGGTCCTGTAGATATCCGGGTCCGATGCCATGGAGCGCTTTAAAGATGGTCACTAACACCTTGAAACGCACCCGGAAGGCCACCGGCAATGTGTGCAATGTCACACCCGGTGTGCAAAACCAGTGTGCATTGTGTGCAAAACCAGTGTGCAATGTCCTAGTAGTTCCTGCTTGAGGAATGGGTAGCAGTTGTGACCAGGAGATCTTCCCTACAGCTTGTTGCACATAATTGTGGCCATTCCCTAGATTGTGGGGCTCACACTCACTCACGCCCCACCGTCGCTTCCCAAGCAGGTTACTGAAATATCCCTTTATCCCTTGCAAGGATCCCCTTCCCCTTCCTACCTCCTTTTCTTGCACATCTCATTCGCTGGCCCCTCTTCCTTCAGACGCCTCCCTCCAAAACAGGGCACGACTGCCTCGTCTCTGGGCTTGCCAAGATATCCCTTCTTAGTCATTACAGGCCTCTGCAGTGTTTCTCACCTCGGCAACTCGAGGGTGGGTGGACTTCAAGTCCCAGCATCCCCCAGCCGGCGAGGCCTTTAACCTGAGCCCAACCAAGCCGGTTTCCCTCACTTGTCAAAGCTGGACTGCAAGTTTCTTTAGAAGTTGGACACTTCGTCTGGGCGTGGTGTTTTCATTTAAAACATTTATGTCCAGCTGACTGTGCACAATCCATGTCAGCTCAGCCAATTAGCCACAGAAAGTCCCTGCTCTGAGGACAGTGGGGATTGTGGGAAAACGTGTAGCACAGACCTTCCGTTATGTTCTTCTCAGTGCCAGTCAAGGGGGAATGTAATGCAGAGAGGGAGCATTCCCGCGTCAAATCGTCACGTGCGGTTTTAACACAAAAGAGAATAGAAGCTGGAAGGGACCTTGGAGATCTTCTAGTCCAGCCCCCCCCCCCTGCTCGAGCAGGAGAACCTATAGCAGGGGTAGGCAACCTGGGCTCTTTTATATGACCCGTGGACTTCAACTCCCAGAATTCCTGAGCCAGCTATGCTGAGGAGAAAGGGAGAGGTTTCCAAGTTCCCCCATGCTGGCTCAGGAATTCTGGGAGTTGAAGTCCACCAGTCATAAAAGGAGACATTCAGCCATGCAGAAATAATAATAATAATAATAAATAAATAAATAAATAAATAAATAAAAAAGTTGGAAGATACCTTGGAGGTCATCTAGTCCAACCCCCTGCTCAGGCAGGAAACCCTAGACCAGTGGTGGCGAACCTATGGCATGGGTGCCAGAGGCGGCACTCAGAGCCCTCTCTGTGGGCACATGCACCGTTGCCCCAGCCCCGCCTCCCCCCAGCCCCCTCACCAGCAGCCCCCCCTAGTGGAGCATTGCCCCCGGGCGTGGCCTGCGCAGAACAACGCAGCCAAGGACATGGCAGCCGGGCAGCGGGGACAAGACTCTGTCCTTGCGCCCCATCGCATGCAGATGATGCTGTGGGGCGCGGGCAGAGGGCGTGACCATGGTGCTGCTGGGCCACCAGAGCGATGGGCTGCGGCAGGCCATGGAGGCGGTGGGTGGCCCTGTGGGGGGGGCAGAGCGCAAAGTGGGTGTGGAGCGGGGAGCGGAGCATGGAGGGGCGGAACATGGAGGGGCGGAGCAGGGCTGCAGGGTTGGGCACTCGGTCTCTAATTTAATTTTAATTTAATTTAATTTTTCGGACTTATATGCCGCTCCTCTCCAAAGACTCTAAAAGGTTCACCCTCACTGCCCTACACCATTTCAGACAAATGGCTGTCCAGTGTCTTCTTAAAAACTTCCAGTGTTGGAGGATTCACCGCTTCCGGAGGCAGGTGGTTCCACTGGTTAATCTAGTCTCTGGGGTTTTAAGAGAACTAAAAGCTACTCAAATATGTCGATCTCTTGCTCCAAAGCTTAAGCTGACTTAGTTTCTTGAATTACTTCATGCTCAAAAACATCACCATCCCACCTTTGTTAAGCTATGTAAGAGGATGAAGAGTTTTGTGCTAGTCGAGGGGTTTTAACCAGGATCTTCAACCAGGGGTCCCCAACCTTCGCAACGTTAAGACTTGTGGACTTCAACTCCCAGAATTCCCCAACCAGACAACTTTACGACATGAGTGGCTGAGGAATTCTGGGAGTTGAAGTCCACAAGTCTTAAAGTGACCAAGATTGGATACCTCATCTATGGATTACATCAGGGGTCCCCAATCCCCAGTTTGTGGACCGGTACCGGGCCGCGGCATGCCACCAACCGGTCCGCACAAACAAGCAAAGAAAGGCCCATCCACGGGATGCAGGCAGCACACAAAACCACGCACCCTCCGGTCCATGGAAAAACCTCTCTCCACGAAATCGGTCCCTGGTGCCCCAAGGGTTGGGGGCTTCTGGATTACGTGGCTCAGACAGGAAACTCGGGTTTTTAAAATACCGTCCCCTGTGGAATGAAGATGCTTCTTTCTCCCTTTTTTTTCAAAGGCATTAATTCAGGGGTTCTCAACCTTGGCAACTTTAAGACTTGTGGACTTCAACTCCCAGAATTCCTCAGCCAGCAAAGCTGGCTGAGGAATTCTGGGAGTTGAAGTCCACAAGTCTTAAAGTTGTCAAGGTTGAGAACCTCTGCATTAATTGTATATGCATGTAATTAAAGGCCTACAAAGACGAGATCTCTTTTTTTTTTTAACCTTATTTGGTTATTTTTTTCACTTTTATGCAAAAGGTGCATAAGGGGTTTTCAATCGCTGATAAATGTAGATATTTAAAAATGAAGAGATAAAGAAAGGATGTTCCGCTCCAAAATCTGGAGAACCATGAGCACATTTTGATGGCGTGGACATACTGGGTCATTTGAGTAGGTCAAGGAGTGGGGTGTCATAGCAACCAGAATCTAGACATAATCAACCTAACTGATCCTAAGTTTAGGAAAGTTCCCACATGCTATCGAATCAATAAAATTTTCTGATTCTTGTACCTTAAGAGAAATAAGGTTAGAAATATCAGACGACAGGGAACCGAGGCAGAACTCTAAGAAAACTATGGATTTGAGTTATCATTTACGGTTATCGCTAACAATTTTGCAATGGGAATGTCATTCTCTAAGTCTGGACAATACTACAATTTTTCCTACTGTACATTTACCTTTCATTCCACTTATAATTCAATACTGCTATTATCGCTTTACTCCCATCATTTTCTTTAAACCAATGAAGCAATGTTCTTAATAAGTCCAGACTCGGAGAATCAACTTTTCCAAAAGTGCAATAGGTTGAGCCTTTTTTAAAAAAATAATGTACAGAGTAGTTTATGTACTCAGAATTGTTGCATGTTCTCCTGCAGGGTGAAAATATCAGCCCCATGATGTTTCTGTCATTATATAAAATTGAGCCAAGAACTTAGAAATACTTAAAATTGTTTTTCTTCTTTTTTTTTTTTTTTAGAAAAAACGAGAATAAAAATTGCTCAACGAATCAATGCTAAATATGTCAAATGACCTAAATATCCTGTAATACCATAAAATCTGCTAGGAATGGTGGAAGAGAGAATATCTGCTTCCTGGCTACTTCTAAGCATTACAGTTGTTCAAACTTTTGGTTGCATACTTTTAAAACCCAGAATGTATTGGGTGGCACATTTTACTCACATTTGAAAAAAGTCACTTCCTATTAGTGTACTAAACAGCAAGCTAATTAGAGTTAATCACCTATAGTTCCATGTGATTAACTGGTCTGTGAAGGAATACTGAGGAACAGTCAGTCATGCAGAGGCCAAAGGGAGCCTCTTTTAAGGAAAGTGTGGCTGTATTTCATTTTTCAACATGGAGGACAGCCTGCTGCAAAAACAGAATGGAAATCAAAAAGATGATCTGTCTCCTCTGTGGATCATCCGTGCCTTGTTCAAGTCCATGTCTTTACTTCCTCCTAGAGACAGCAATGGCCCTTAGACTTATATCCCGCTTCGCAGGGCTTTGCAGCCCTCTCTAAACAGTTTACAGAGTCAGCCTATGGGCCCCCCCAACAATCTGGGTCCTCATTTTACCGACCTCGGAAGAACGGAAGGCTGAGTCAACCTTTGAGCCGGTCAGGATCGAACTGACGACAGTGAAGAATAAGTTAGCCTGCAGTACCGCATTCTAACCACTGGGCCTTCAAAGAGGAAGGGAGGAAGGAAGGAATGAACAAAGGAAAGAAGGAAAAGGAATGAAGGAATAGTAATAACAATAGCACTTAGACCAGCAGTTCTCAACCTGTGGGTCGTGACCCCATTTGGAGTCGAACGACCGTTTCACGGGGGTCGCCAAACACGGCAGTCCGCCATTTTCCCCCCATTTTCCCTCGGCCGTCGCGCGCGCGCTGCGCATGCGCAGTTCGGGCTGTCGCGCGCGTGCCGTGCATGCGTGGTTCGGCCCGTCGCGCGCGTGCCACGCATGGGCGGCGCAGGTGGGGTCTTGGCCTGAAAAAGGTTGAGAACCGCTGACTTAGACTTACATACCGTAGTGCTTTACAGCCCTCTCTAAGCGGTTTACAGAGTCAGCCTATGGGCCCCCCCAACAATCTGGGTCCTCATTTTACCGACCTCGGAAGGACGGAAGGCGGAGTCAATCTTGAGCCGGTCAGGATCGAACTCCTGGCTGTGGGGTCTGAGTTAGCCTGCAATACTGCATTCCTACCACTGGGCCACCAGGGCTCTTAATGACAAATTCAGAAAACACAGGTAACTGTGATAGGGGAGGAAACTTGAAATTTATCTTTAAAATACCCTCTCAGTTACATATGAATTGCACGGCCCGATTAATGTAGGAATGCCAGGCTGAGACAACAGGAAACAAGTCACCATCTGGATTTGGCCAAGTTACTTGCATATAACGACTTGTAATACTGGCTATTTTGAAAATAAGAATATTCCCATACTGCCTTGTAGGATCCTTATGTGAACATATTCGGGATAGTTACTAATAATAATAATAATAATAATAATAATAATAATAATAATAATAATAATAATAATAATAATAATAATAATAATAATAATATAATGGTGCATTGGAAGATCTGCAAGAATTATCATTTGCCCATAAGCAAGAACTGGTGGGATCATAAAATAGAGAAAGTCATAGAAAATTATAAAGTTAAACTGCTCTGGGACTTCAGAATTCAAACAGACAAGCACCTGCCACATAACACTCCGGACTTAACAATTGTCGATAAGAAAGACCAAAAAAAAAAGCCTGGATAGTGGACGTGGCAGTGCCTGGAGACAGCAGAAGAGACGAGAAAGAACTGGAGAAGATCACAACATACAAAGACCTACAAATAGAGATAGAAAGACTGTGGCAATGGCAAGTAAGGGTAGTACCAATAGTCATAGGCGCCTTGGGTGCAATCCCAAAACAACTGGAGCACCACTTGGACACCTTCATCGGCATTGACAAATTCCCCATTAGTCAATTGCAAAAGGCGGCCTGACTAGGAACCGCTTCCATCCTGCGACGAGATCTGTGATACCATCAACCATCCACATCTGCCTATTCCAGGTCCTTGGGAAGGACTCGACAGGTAGACAAAAATGCCAGATCCAGTCTGAACATCTGGCTGACTGTGCGATGATCAGTCATTAATAATAATAATAATAATAATAATAATGATGATGATGATGATGATGACAATAATAATGATGATGATGATGTTGGAAGGGACCTTGGCGGCCATCTAGTCCAACCCTACTCAGGCAGGAAACCCTATATCATTTCAGACAAATGGCTGTCCAGTTAAGTTAAACAATTATAGAATGCAGAATAACGGGGTTGAAAGGGACCTTGGAGGTCTTCTAGTCCAGGAGAGCCTATGCTATTCAGGACAAATGGCTGTTCAATCTCTTTTTAAAAACCTCCAGTGATGGAGGACCCACAACTTCTGGTGTTAAGCTGTTCCACTAATTAATTGTTGTCACTGTCAGGAAATTCCTCCTTAGTTTTAGGCTGGACCTCTCTTTAATCATTTCCCATCTATTACTCCTGGTCCTTCCTAGAAATTAGTAATAATTACGAAAGGGTCTCCATTTAGCAATAACTGCCTCATTTCTAGCAAAAAATGTGGCCTCTTGCATTGAGAGAATGGGGCTGGATCAAGACGATATGACCTCTACGCACTTTCTTAGGAAATGTCTCATCTCTCTGGATTATTTTGTCTTCAAGAACGGAGGAGAAAAGAATGCAAATGTGCTTTTGACAGACAGGCAGAGCTTTGAAAAACAAGACTTTGGGACATTTTCCACCACGAGGTCCATGATGAATGATTACCTGGAAAGACAGACTCATTTGTTTGGCCTTCATTTTAGCTGGTTTTATCCCGGTGGGGTCTAGACCGAGCCAGGCCAATCGTTGGCACCAGACAGGGACGGGTCCTGAGAGACCTCTGTAAATCCCAGGAAGGGCAAAGGAGACGGGCAAAACCTCTGCACTGGGTCACGGAGGAAAAAAGCAAGTGTTAGGGAGAGGAACCCAAGTGCACGAACAGAGAGGCTGGGCTACGACAGGCATGGCTGGCCAGTGAGTCATTCCAAATACACAGGCCAAAACTTCAGCATGGCTGGGTTTCAGGAACAGATCATAAGACCAGATGAAAGCTAAATAAGGCGCTTTGAGGGAAGAAAAACATGGGTATGAATGCCAGCTCGCCTGACAAAAATGATGAAATAAGAGTTAAAATTATGAACGGTTAGCAGTGCCCGGACCAGCAGGCAGACAAAACAGAAAGGAACATTTTATTTGTGTATTTGGAGTGCCTGCCTTTATTATTTTTACAAATAGCTCAAGGTGGCAAACATACCTAATAGTCCTTCCTCCTCCTGTTCTACCCCTAACAACAACCCGGTGAGGTGGGTTGACTGGCCTAAGGGGTAGGGTTTCCTGCTTGAATAGGGGGCTGGACTAGAAGACCTCCAAAGTCCCTTCCAGTTCTATTGTATTGTATTGTATTGTATTGTATTGTATTGTATTGTATTGTATTGTATTGTATTCTATTCTATTCTATTCTATTCTATTCTTCAATCAATTTCTCCTGTTCTATTCTGTTCCTATTCTATTCTATTCCATTCCATCCTATTTATATTCTATTCTATTCTATTCTATTCTATTCTATTCTATTCTATTCTATTCCATATTTTCTATTCTATTCTATTCTATTCTATTCTATTCTATTCTATTCCATCCTATTTATATTCTATTCTATTCTATTCTATTCTATTCTATTCTATTCTATTCTATTCTATTCTATTCTATTCTATTCCATATTTTCTATTCTATTCTATTCTATTCTATTCTATTCTATTCTATTCTATTCTATTCTATTCTATTCTATTCTATTCCATTCCATCCTATTTATATTCTATTCTATTCTATTCTATTCTATTCTATTCTATTCTATTCTATTCTATTCTATTCTATTCTATTCTATTCTATTCCATTCCATCCTATTTATATTCTATTCTATTCTATTCTATTCCATTCCATTCTTCAATCAATCAATTTCTCTATTCTGTTCTGTTCTATTCTATCCTATTAAGCCGCTAACCTGGAACTCAGGTGTCTGTGGAGATTCTCAGTCATCCTGGTCATGGTTGCCCCAAAGGTGCTCTTTCAAAAGGCAACTGGACTTTACAACCTGGTCCTTTTAGCAGTTCCAAGAAGGCCAGTTGACCCTGAGAGCACAGATAAACCTCCAGTGGCATCAACAACTCTCAGAAAGAGTGCTAATGACCATCTGGCTGCAAGGAATATAAATTCTTCCATCCTCCACCTTCAGAACTGAAGAAGCTTCTTGGATTAGAAGCAAAACATCTTCAAGGAAAAACAAAGAATCCAGTTGCCTTTTGAAAAACCACAAGACGGGACACAAGATTACACGTTTGTACTGATGGGTTTGAAATGTCCTCATTTTTGGACTTACGCTGGGTGGATTAAAATAAAAGTGATGAAGCTGTGTTTCATTGACTGAAACTCTGTTGTTTCACCCATAGTTCTTTCTCATCCCTCTTTCATTCATCCTCATTACATATAATTTAGGCTAGACTGAGAGTGTGACTAATTTAAGTTTCTACACCCGAAGGTGGCTTTGAAATCTGGGTTTCTCTCCCCAATTCTACATTTTAGTCATTGCATTAGATGTCAGAGGTCCTGGTTTATTGTTTTTTTTTAAAAAAAGTATGCATTATGAACCCAGGGTAAATCAAATCCTGGGTTAGTTGGGAAAGAGTAAAATATGTTGAATTCTTCCTAGTGGCAGGAGTAGCTCAACAAAACTCATAAGTAACTCAAGAACTCCTAATGGGCTCTTCTTAAGAATAAACCAAAGCTTCTCACTCATCGGAGTTAATGGATAAATAAGGTCCACAATAAATTGTGGACAAAGCCATCAGGCTAGGCCAGGGCTAGGCAACCTGGGCTCTTTTATGACTCGGGGACTCCAACTCCCAGAATTCCTGAGCCAGCCTGGCTCAGCTTGGAAAACTCTCCCTTTCCCATCAGCATGGCTGGCTCAGGAATTCTGGGAGTTGAAGTCCACCAGTCATAAAAGAGCCAAGGTGGCCTACTGCTGCCCAAATGCCTGAATTTTGATCATGTGACCGTGAGGAAAAAATATTTAAATATTTAAACCAGGGGTCTTGAAACATGGCACTTTTATGACTGGCTGACTTCAACTCCCAGAATTCCTGAGCCAGCATGGGGGAAACTTTGGCCCCTTCATGACTTGTGGATTTCAACTCCCAGAATTCCCTCTGCCAGCCTGGCTCAGCTTGGAAACCTCTCCCTTTCCCCTCAGCGTGGCTGGCTCAGGAATTCTGGGAGTTGAAGTTTACGAGTCATGAAAGAGCCAAGGTGGCCTATCCCTGAATAGGCTTTCCTGCCTGAGCAGGGGGTTGGATTAGATGACCTCCAAGGTCCCTTCCAACTGTATTATTATTATTATTATTATTATGTAATATCCTAACATTATAATTGTTCTTGACTACCGTAATCCGCAATTCTAAGGAAATATGATTTATCGCTGCATACAAATGCAGCCATACCTTGCAAGAAAAAAAAAGATACGCTTTCTTTCTCAGGGAATATATATTTAACTGGGAAATGTGGTGAACGCCAGTAGTTTGATGAATTAACAGAAGGGCAGATGCATTTGTGTGTCTGTCTTCAAAGATAAAAAGCCTACCAGATTTAAGAGTCCTAATAAGGGGCTAGCACAGGGGAAGCCTCTATCTCCACTTCCATCCGTGAGGATCTTGAAGGCCATTTCCAAGAGAGAAGCCAGTGCATTACGTTCAGTACGTTAGCTTCATATTTGACACAGATTTGCTGGACGCAGATTTTGGATTTCTTCAGAACCTAACCAAAATAGTTAACGTTACACCTTATGGGCTGCATTAGGATGTAAGCCACCGAAACCGTTCCCTGTTGGCGAGGCTGTGTTCCATGCCAGACTTTGAGCAAGCAAATTTCAGGTCTGGAGCTGTCTGGCACATAGGTTTCAATGCCAAATAAATGATAAAATCCCAAAACATTTCCCAGCCCTTTATTTTTCATTTAGAGTACCGGTATATTTTTACTGCTTGCCTAATTGATCCCGAAACAAAGGCTACACACATCATGGAATGGATTGCAGATGTGGAAATCAGCAATTCATTGTATCAAGGGAAGCATCATATATGTTTGTGTGTCTCTCTGTGGTTTTCTCTTTTTTCTCTTCCCCTTGGAAGTGTACTCTGAAGGACAAAAATGCTTGCATACATATGTACATTCTGAAGAGTGCCAAAGCTGTAGGGCTGCCAATCGCGCGTGGCTTGCCAGGAAAAGCTGTGATTTATAGACATGTGCCATTCATGAGCAAATATTGTTTGCACGTACTTAACACTCAGGAAAGATAGCAAAGGAATTGAGCTGTAAGGCACAAGATTGCAAATGGCTTCCAGAACTGGTCATCCTGCATTATTATTTTAGGAAGCTTTTTTTTAATTATTCGTGACTGGTAAAAGAAGGATCAGTTTATAATTTAGAATGATTTAATTTTCGCCTTTACATGGAAACCTACGGGTTTTCTTATAGATAAGCTAGGCCCGTACTTTCAAAGATCCAGCAAAGGTTCTAGAGCATGTATTGCACCAAAATTGCAACCTTTCCACCTTTATACAACAGAATTAGCAGGCTTGGAATCCCAGGGCTTAAGACAATTTGAACCCGATTTTATTTCCTCTGCCTACCCCTGAGTTGAAAAGAACCAGGATTACTGAATATGCATAACCCAAGATCAAGCTTTCTCCACCATCATGTTGGCTTTCTTCAACCCTGTCCTAACTAGTACCGTAGTTGCTCTGCTGGGGTCCTTTATTAGGAGATATTAGCACGGTGTTTCTCAACCTTGGCCACTGGAAGATGTGTGGACTTCAACTCCCAGAATTCCCCAGCCAGCATGGCTGGCTGAGGAATTCTGGGAGTTGGAGTCTACAAGTCATAAAAGGGCCAAGTTTGAAGACCCTTGATCTAGATCTAGCATCACTGGAAACTAACCAAGGAGAGAAGCAACCTGGAACTAAGGAGAAACTTCCTGACAGTCAGAACAATTAATCAGCGGAACCACCTGCCTCCAGAAGCGGTGAATGCTCCAACACTGGAAGTTTTTAAGAAGAGACTGGACAGCCATTTGTCTGAAATTGTCTAGGCTTTTCTGCCTGAGCAGGGAGCTGGACTAGATGACCTCCAAGGTCCCTTCCAACTACTACTACTACTAGTACTACTACTTCTTCTTCTATTGTTGTTGTTATTATTATTCATTAGACGTGAACCTCAGTCAACTGAACATTCAAATTGGCTGGCGCTGATGGTTGGCACGGGTTGCTGCCAACATCCTAGGTGTCAATCAGGTACCTCCTTAAAATGTAAGATGTTCCACCCAGCGCAGTTTTTTTGTTGCACTGCTGGAGTCTTTGCAGGAAACTGCAGTTTTTAAAAATATTTTGCGAAGTTTTTGGACATAGTTCCCAGTGCCCCGATGGCAATAGGTATCACTGTTACACGTTTTTATATTATTATTATTATTATTATTATTATTATTATTATTATTATTATTATTATTATTACCACCTGTTTCACAGGACCAGTTGCTTTGGCAGCTGAAGCCTGCTGGTTCAGAAGAGCTAAAAGACCCCAGGTTTGCTACCATGTCTCTGCTGACCCCATTCCACTTTCAAGGAAGAAACATCTCCCCTTGCAACACCAACAGAATAATCGCCCCGATCCACACCCCGCCATCCCCCCGGCTTCTGACTCAAAATGGCCAGGAGCATGACGACCCTGTTTTTTTAATTTACAGGTAGAGAATAAATACCGAGGCAAAGGTGCTGAATCTCCTTTCTTTCCTTTCCTTTCTTTTTTTTTGCACAAACAGGGCTCCTGTGAGGAGGGGAGTTCAGAGCGCAAACCAAGCCAAGCAATCTGCACTTTTTTAATTTCTGAAGCTGAAAGCAAAGCGGATTTCGTCAGTGAGGTTTGGCAGCTGAAGGCATTCTGTAGCTAGTTTTCGTTTCCTGATAAATGAACGGTCCGGTGGGAAAAGCCAGGCTGAGGGAGGAGGTTGGGGTTTTGGGTTTTTTTGTTGCAACTGTGGAGACACCACCGAGAGACTCCTGGACGGAGCCGGACTGCCGTGCCAAGCAGCACCAAGCGAGGAGGAGGAGGAGGAGGAGGAGGAGGAGGAGGAAAGGCCCGGATCCCATTCAAGCTCCTATTGAAGAACAATGTGTGCTGTTCACACATGTGACACGGCCTTCTCAAAACCCAGAGGGACCCGACTCCACTTCCTGCAGGGCGGTGCGTGAAGACGCAGAATGAGCAGTGGGGAGCTCTTAGCTGCGCTTCCGACCCGTGCATTTTCGAAATGAGCCTCATAACCAGAGAAATCAATTTCTGAAATGCTACCAGTAAATAAATAGATAAAATCAAAGTTTGGGGAACGAAAGAAACTTTGGATACATTTTTTTTAACCCACCCCCACCCCCAAAAAAATTGCAGACGAAGCTTCCAGTTTGAAGGAGCCGATCGCTCGACTCTTATTTCAGGAATCTTACAAACTCTGTTTTGGAATCTTAAGGTAGTAAACCACTAAAACCTCACATTCGGGAAATGAACGCATCAAACGCTACTGCTCTGTTGGTCGCCCCTCCACACACCCCCCCCCGTGGTCCCAAAGGAAGAACACACTCACAACGGAAAACTCGGCCACAACTTCAGGCGCTTCAAGGCCTACGTCCCCAAATGAACACATTTAAACTACTCTGCTTGTGACAACGATACCCAACGGGAGCATCAGGAAAGGATGGACGTGACACTTAATGCTACGAAAATGTGTTTATTTCCCGTCTCACAGCACGCACGGGGGCAGCCTCGGTGGCTGAGCGGTTAAAGCGCTGGGCTTGTCGGCCAGGAAGCAGGCAGCCCGTGTTTGAGTCCCAAGTGCCATGCGACGGGGTGAGCTCCCGTTCCTTGCCTCGGCTCCTGCCCGCCCGGCGGTCCGAAAGCGTGTGAATGCGAGTAGATAAATAGGCACTGCTTTGGTGGGACGGCAACGGTTTCATTTTTGACGTGTGCCGTTGTGCCCACAGTAAAAAAATGACAATAAAGGTTATTTTATCTTATCTCATCCTATCCTGTCTTGTCTTATCTTACCTTACCTTATCTCGCCTCACCCCACCTTTTCTTATCTTATCTCATCCCATCCCATCCCGTCTTACCTTGTCCTGTCTGTCCTGTCTTATCTCATTCTATCCTATCCTATCCTATCCTATCCTACCTATCTTTATCTACTCTTATCTTATCTTATCCTATCCTATCCTATCCTATCCTGTCTTGTCTTATCTTAATAATAGTAGTAGTAGTAGTAAAGTTGGAAGGGACCTTAGAGATCATCTTGTCCAACCCCCTGCTCAGGCAGGAAACCCTATACCATTTCAGACATCTCACCTCACCTCACCTCACCCCACCTTTCCTTTCCTTTCCTTATCCTATCCTATCTTATCTTAAATGTCTTCAAACAGCACTGGCTGAACCCCCCTTATAATCGGCAACGGCTCACGAAGTAGAATCCACAGGGATTCCTTACTTTATGTGACCATATAATAAGACAGTGCAGGCAGTGCTCAAGTTACAGCCTTCTGTTGCTAAGAAATTGGGTTGTTAACTGAGCTGTGTCCGATTTTATGGCTTTTTGCCGCAGTCGTTAAGGGAATTCACTGCGGTTATTAACTGAACCACACGATTGTTAAGTGAGTCTGGCTTTTCCCATTGAGAAACCTCTGGAGAAGGTCAAAGGTGGTGATCATGGGACCGCGGCGATTCGCTTAACAATTCTGGCAGGAAAAGTCATTAAATGGGGCAAAAGTTTGGGCATGGTCGTAAGTTGAGGACTACCTCTAGCATGCCACTTAACACTTGTGTGAAGAACCAGGAGAAAGGAATTGCCATATTCCAACAATGGACGGAAACTGACCAAAGAGAGAAGCAACCTGGAATTAAGGAGAAACTTCCCGACAGTGAGGACAATCAACCAGTGGAACAGCTGGCCACCAGAAATCGTGGGTGCTCCATCACTGGAGATTTTTAAGAAGAGTAAAGACAGTCATCTGTCTGAGATGTTATAGGTTCTCCTGTTCGAGCAGGGGGCTGGACTAGAAGACCTCTAAGGTCCCTTCCAGCTCTATTCTATTCTATTCTATTCTGTTCTAATTCTATTCTATTCTATTCTATTCTATTCTATTCTATTCTATTCTATTCTATTCTATTCTATTCTATTCTTTTTCTATTCCATTCCATTCCATGAGTGCTATCTATAGTTCCTTTAGTTTGCTCTTTGGCTAACTAGTGCTAATTAGGAAGATCTAGGCCAGCAGTTCTCAACCTGTGGGTCGGGACCCCATTTGGGGTCGAACAACCATGTCACGGGGGTCACCAAATAATGCAGTCCGCCATTTTTTCCCCCTTTTCCTTAGCTGTGCTACTCCCTCTTATTCTATTGGCTTTTGAAAGCCAATAGAATGGACTCTCTTGAATAGAGTCTAATTCTATTGGCTTTCAAAAGCTAATAGGAATTGTCCAGGCTGTCTCTGCCCTGCTGAGCCCGCCAAAAGTCCCAGTCTGCAAACGGTGCTGCAAGTTGTCTGCAGCGAAGGTGAGCTCTCCGGAAGTTTCCACCCCTCCCTGCTGAGCAACTACTAAAAATGTAAGTCAAAGAGGGCCAGGGGTGGGGGGTGGGAGGCCGGCGGGCGCAGGGAGGGTTTTTGGCGCGCGTGGGGCCCGGCGGGTGCCTTACCTCCCTTGGGCTGGGCCAGCTGGTGGCCCAGCCGGTGGTCGCCCTGCGCCGTCACTGCCCCTTGCCAGCTACGCCTCGGCCGGCGCAGGAGGTGGCACCACGCATGCGTGGCACTCCCGGGCAGGGAAAGTCCTCGACTTACGACCGGTTGGGAAGTCCTCGACTTACGACCAGTTGGGGGTCGCAGCATTAAAAATGTTGAGAACCACTGATCTAGGCTAATTAAGGATCTTGATGTGATGTTGAGCCTTTATTATTTATTAAATTGATTGATATTTGCATAGATTTATATTCCTAAAATACAGACTCTACCATCTCATTAACAGCTTTGGCTTTGTAACCCTAGGATCATGGCAAAGAGGACTGTTTGGTATATCTAGAAATAAAATTGTTTCTCTGATTTTAAGGAGCAGATCCAGGAAATGAATTTGTTATCTAACTTGAAAAGTCTCTGTGATTTACAAATTAGAAGATGACCCTGCAGAATCGGTCTAGATTTAAGAAAAAAACAAAATGCAAGGATTGCATTAATTTTATATTATTTATGGTCATTACATGGAATTTTTTTGCCACGTTTAATTTTTTAATCATTATAATATATTTACGATTCCTTTTTTTCAGTGTACAGTATAATCACAATAGACCTTTTTTCCTCTGTTGCTGATGCACGTTTTTTGTTTGTCCTTTTGTTGCTTCATTATTTCAAAATAAGTAGATGTTTTAAAAGGGCAACTCTCAGGAATTTTATAGAGAATGTCAGCCTTAGGCATCCCCTTTTGTGAAAACCACTGCTACATTCACCCCCCCCCCAAAAAAGATGGGTACCCTTTTAGTATTATGTCCAGCAACCACAGAAAAGAATTATTTTACACAGATTCATCTGGAATCTTTTCCCAAGCTATCTGTGGTCACAGCTGTCACAGCATCTTGCAGTCACAACTCCATATGCTGAAGGAGCAATATGGCAGGCGTTACCAATGATGCTTTTCCATTTCATTGGAAGAAGTTTGCATTTAGAGGTGAATGTTGGGGAGAGAGGTTGCATCGTATTTTATAAGATAAGATAACCTTTATTGTCATTTTTTACTGTGGGCACAACGGCACACATCAAAAAATGAAATGCAGTTGCCCGCTCTCAAAGTGAAACACATACATGACACACCTAAACATACTATGTACAACATACATATAGACCCACACCCCTACATATACGTACCAAATAAATACTAAATACTGTCCATCTTGAATATATAACGGAAGGAGGAAGCTTGAGAGTTCACAAGGTTAATGCTGTATGGAATGAAACTATGGCTGAATCTGGATGTTCTGCTACGGATACCACGAAGCCCCCTCCTCCCCCCCCAGAAGGGAACAAGGAAAACAGGCCGTGGAGAGGGAGTGCCGTGTCCCAGATGACGGACCCTGCTCAAGCAACGCTTCTGTGCTACGTCCTGGATGGGAGGGAGGGAACTGCCCGTGATCTTTTCTGCCGTCCTCACCACTTTCTGCACCGCCTTCCTGTCCGAAGCAGGGATGCTTCCAAACCAGACTGATGATGCTGTGTGACAGGATTCTCTCGATCATCCCCCTGATGATGTTACCTAGTTTGGTAATGAAATGTCTGCAAGAAAACCACCAAGCTCCGAGAGCACCCAGGACCCACTTCTCAGTTTCCATCCATTCTGAGAAATAAACAAGTGAACCAAAACAAGATCCTTGTCGACACCTTCCTGGCTAATGCATTTATCGAAGCACAAAGGCAGAACAAGAAGCAACGGGTGGAAACTCATCAAGGAGAGAAGCAAGCTAGAACTAAGGAGAAACTTCCTGACAGTTAGAACAATTAACCAGTGGAACCACCTGCCTCCAGAAGTGGTGAAGGCTCCAACACTGGAAGTTTTTAAGAAGAGACTGGACAGCCATTTGGCCGAAATGGTATGGGGTTTCCTGCCTGAGCAGGGGGTTGGACTAGATGACCTCCAAGGTCCCTTCCAACTTTATTTTTTATTTATTATTATTATTATTATTATTGTTATTATTATTATCATCATCATCATCATCATCATTATCATTATTATCATCATTATTATTATATGGTGTGCAACTAAAGCCCACATTATCTGATGTGGGAAAAGGCTTGTAGCACAAAGTATTTGTCTTGGCCATAATAAATTGAAAATGTGACAAAAAAAAAACCTCTGCCAAAGTGTTGTGAGAGCTCTCTCTTACAACCCTCCCTATAGTACACCCACGCGCGGGTTTCTCCCAAGCTATAAAGAACCCAATTATTTGCCTTCCTGACTGAGGGGGGGTACGTAAACCGATTAAATATAAATACACAGGATATTTCCTGAAGATCAAACTCCTGTTTCTTGGTAACCATTTGCGGCTGCGACGCAAAATGCTAAGCAACTTACTCCTCACATTCTTGGAAGCGGGACAAAAATAAGGTTGTTCAGTTACGAAGAGAAATGCTTTGTGGAGGGCTCCTGAAAGCGGAAAAGCTGGGCAATTATGTTCTGCCACAGAACTCTGTGGCTTGCGTGCCGTAAAAACTGGAGGCTACATGAATGAGCTTCCGTGGCAGACATTCAAGGAATTCTCGCTAATGGCCTTTGCCCATGCTGAAAGGGAAAAAGTTGGCTTTACGCGCCTTTTTTCGGCAGGGACCAAAGGCGGGGTAGGCCACCTTGGCTCTTTTAGGACTCGTGGACTTCAACTCCCAGAATTCCTGAGCCATTCTGGGAGTTGAAGTCCACGAGTCCTAAAAGAGCCAAGGTGGCCTACCCCGGGCTAGAAAGGCAAGGAAAATAAACTGAGTCACCCGTCCTTGCATTAGTCAGCATTTCTGCCTTAATTTTCCCTCTCCTGAGTGGTACATTCCCCTATCGCTGTCTGATGTCTCTTCTCCAAAACATACATTTCTCCCATCTCCATGTCTCAGCTGGGGGATTCTGGGAGTTGAAGTCCACCCAGCTTAAAGTTGTTGAGGTGGAGGAAGGCGGAGATAGAAAATGTATACATTAGATTTTTATCCCACCTTTATTACATTGTAAGTAACTCAAGGTGATGTTACTCTGCCTATTTTCCCCGCAAAACAGCCCTGTGAGGTGGGTTGGGTTGAAGTCGCCCAGCCAGCTTTCATGCCAGCGGTAAGACTAGAACTCACCGTCTCCTGGTGATTGGCCCAAAGTCGCCTAGCTGGATTTAATGCCTGAAGAGGGATTAGAGCTCACCGTCTCCTGGTGATTGGCCCAAAGTCGCCTAGCTGGATTTCATGCCTGAGGCGGGACTAGAGCTCACCGTCTCCTGGTGATTGGCCCAAAGTCACCTGGCTGGATTTCATGCCTGAGGCGGGACTAGAACTCACCGTCTCCTGGTGATTGGCCCAAAGTCACCTAGCTGGATTTCATGCCTGAGGTGGGACTAGAGCTCACCGTCTCCTGGTGATTGGCCCAAAGTCACCTGGCTGGATTTCATGCCTGAGGCGGGACTAGAGCTCACCGTCTCCTGGTGATTGGCCCAAAGTCACCTGGCTGGATTTCATGCCTGAGGCAGGACTAGAGCTCACCGTCTCCTGGTGATTGGCCCAAAGTCACCTAGCTGGATTTCATGCCTGAGGCGGGACTAGAACTCACCGTCTCCTGATGATTGGCCCAAAGTCACCTGGCTGGATTTCATGCCTGAGGCGGGACTAGAACTCACCGTCTCCTGGTGATTGGCCCAAAGTCACCTGGCTGGATTTCATGCCTGAGGCGGGACTAGAACTCACCGTCTCCTGGTGATTGGCCCAAAGTCACCTAACTGGATTTCATGCCTGAGGCGGGACTAGAACTCACCGTCTCCTGGTGATTGGCCCAAAGTCACCCGGCTGGATTTCATGCCTGAGGCAGGACTAGAACTCACCGTCTCCTGGTGATTGGCCCAAAGTCACCCGGCTGGATTTCATGCCTGAGGCGGGACTAGAACTCACCGTCTCCTGGTGATTGGCCCAAAGTCACCTAGCTGGATTTCATGCCTGAGGCGGGACTAGAACTCACCGTCTCCTGGTGATTGGCCCAAAGTCACCTAGCTGGATTTCATGCCTGAGGCGGGACTAGAACTCACCGTCTCCTGGTGATTGGCCCAAAGTCACCTAGCTGGATTTCATGCCTGAGGCGGGACTAGAACTCACCGTCTCCTGGTGATTGGCCCAATGTCACCCAGCTGGATTTCATGCCTGAGGCGGGACTAGAACTCACCGTCTCCTGGTGATTGGCCCAAAGTCACCCGGCTGGATTTCATGCCTGAGGCGGGACTAGAACTCACCGTCTCCTGGTGATTGGCCCAAAGTCACCTACCTGGATTTCATGCCTGAGGCGGGACTAGAGCTCACCGTCTCCTGGTGATTGGCCCAAAGTCACCTGGCTGGATTTCATGCCTGAGGCGGGACTAGAACTCACCGTCTCCTGGTGATTGGCCCAAAGTCACCTAACTGGATTTCATGCCTGAGGCGGGACTAGAACTCACCGTCTCCTGGTGATTGGCCCAAAGTCACCTAGCTGGATTTCATGCCTGAGGCGGGACTAGAACTCACCGTCTCCTGGTGACTGGCCCAAAGTCACCTAGCTGGATTTCATGCCTGAGGCGGGACTAGAACTCACCGTCTCCTGGTGATTGGCCCAAAGTCACCTAGCTGGATTTCATGCCTGAGGCGGGACTAGAACTCACCGTCTCCTGGTGATTGGCCCAAAGTCACCCGGCTGGATTTCATGCCTGAGGCGGGACTAGAACTCACCGTCTCCTGGTGATTGGCCCAAAGTCACCTAGCTGGATTTCATGCCTGAGGCGGGACTAGAGCTCACCGTCTCCTGGTGATTGGCCCAAAGTCACCTGGCTGGATTTCATGCCTGAGGCGGGACTAGAACTCACCGTCTCCTGGTGATTGGCCCAAAGTCACCTAGCTGGATTTCATGCCTGAGGCGGGACTAGAACTCACCGTCTCCTGGTGATTGGCCCAAAGTCACCCGGCTGGATTTCATGCCTGAGGCGGGACTAGAACTCACCGTCTCCTGGTGATTGGCCCAAAGTCACCTAGCTGGATTTCATGCCTGAGGCGGGACTAGAGCTCACCGTCTCCTGGTGATTGGCCCAAAGTCACCTGGCTGGATTTCATGCCTGAGGCGGGACTAGAACTCACCGTCTCCTGGTGATTGGCCCAAAGTCACCTAGCTGGATTTCATGCCTGAGGCGGGACTAGAACTCACCGTCTCCTGGTGATTGGCCCAAAGTCACCTAGCTGGATTTCATGCCTGAGGCGGGACTAGAACTCACCGTCTCCTGGTGATTGGCCCAAAGTCACCTGGCTGGATTTCATGCCTGAGGCGGGACTAGAACTCACCGTCTCCTGGTGATTGGCCCAAAGTCACCCAGCTGGATTTCATGCCTGAGGCGGGACTAGAACTCACCGTCTCCTGATGATTGGCCCAAAGTCACCTGGCTGGATTTCATGCCTGAGGCGGGACTAGAACTCACCGTCTCCTGGTGATTGGCCCAAAGTCACCCAGCTGGATTTCATGCCTGAGGCGGGACTAGAGCTCACCGTCTCCTGGTGATTGGCCCAAAGTCACCTAGCTGGATTTCATGCCTGAGGCGGGACTAGAACTCACCGTCTCCTGGTGATTGGCCCAAAGTCACCTAGCTGGATTTCATGCCTGAGGCGGGACTAGAACTCACCGTCTCCTGGTGATTGGCCCAAAGTCATCCGGCTGGATTTCATGCCTGAGGCGGGACTAGGGTTTGTAGGCTGCCCTCCCCAAACCACTACATCAAACTGGTTTAATTATCATGCTTAATGTTTTGATCCAAACAAAATCAGGAACATTGCTTAACTCTAGGTCGGATTGGCAGCTGCAAGATGAAAGCAAATTCCAGGTGCTTTGAATTCTCGGGTTTAATCACAATTTAAAAAATAAATTTCCTAGAGCCCATCTGGGGATTTCCCCTTCTCCAGAGAGGTCTATGGTCACATTTATTGAAATAGGCACTAGAGTATTTTGAGGGCCTATCGATACCTGGGGAGAGTTAAGAGGGCGCATCCCGCATTTCAAGCATTAAGAATAATATATAAATAAGGTCATTTCAACACACGTAGATCTCGCTTTCAGAATCACACAGGGATTGTGGGTGCCACGATAAACACCACGGCTGCTAAATCAAGCAATCCACTAGGACCTTATGTGGAAAAATAACTTCTCTTTTCTAGCAGCAAAATAAACCAATCCTTGCAACTAATGAGACTTAAAAAAGGAAATTTTAAACGTCCCTGATATTTTTAAGACAAGAAGAGATATTTTACTGGGTATGTGGATGGCATTTTCAAGCCTCCAGAAATTCATTTTGTGGATATTTCGTATAGCTTCCTTCCAAAATGCAATTGCTTTAAACTTTTTAGAAGGTTTAGATTCCAGCAAGAGAGTGTACTGAGAATTATTACAGTAATAAGGGGGTCACTGAGCCCAACCCACATTCAGTGAAGGAAATCAAATTTAAGATTATTTATACCCAATGCTTATCTAGGCTCTGCATTAACATATATTAGGAAGATCTAAGCGTTTTGTCTAGAAGCCCAGATGACAGGAATTAAAGTCCATCAGATCTGCCTGCCAGCTACAGGTAAAAAAATAAGACTTTTTTTCCCCCCTCCAACCACGGCCAAAAAAAGTGATTATAAGCTACCCAAAGACCATGTGTAAGCAGAAGGAGGGGGGAACCCCAACTAGTAGCCCTTTTCACATCCTGTTTGGGAATTTAGTCCAGTGTAGACGTATCACGGCGTAAAATAGATGTTGAGACTCTGGAAAGGGTGCAGAGAAGAGCCACAAAGAGGATCAGGGGACTGGAGGCTAAAAGATATAAGGAACGGTTGCTGGAATTGGGGATGTTTCGTTTAACGAAGAGAAGGACGAGGGGGGGACAGGATAGCAGAGTTCCAGTATTTCAGGGGCTGCCTCAAAGAAGAGGGAGTCAAGCTATTCTCCAAAGCGCCTGAAGTCAGGACAAGAAGCAACGGATAGAAACTCATCAAGGAGAGAAGCAACCTTGAACTAAGGAGAAACTTCCTAACAGTTAGAACAATTAACCAGTGGAACTACCTGCCTCCAGAAGCGGTGAATGCTCCAACACTGGAGGTTTTTAAGAAGAGACTGGACAGCCATTTGTCCGAAATGGTATAGAGCAGTGGTTCTCAACCTTTTTCAGGTTGAGACCCCACTTGCTCCGCCCATGTGCGGTGCGACCCCGGGCCGATCCGCGCATCGCGCCCCCCAAAAATGGCGGCCCGCAACGGGCCGATCCGCGCATGCGCGGCACATGCGTGATGCCCGAACCGCAACGGGCCGATCTGGGCATGCAGGGCGCGTGCGCGCCCAAAAAAAATGGCGGCCCGCGATGGGCTGATCCGCGCATGCGCGCCCGTGACACCCAAACCGCGGCGGGCCGATCCGTGCATGCGCGGCGCGCGCGTGATGGCCCGAACCGCGATGGGCCGATCCGTGCAGGCAGGGCGCGCGCACGCCCCCAAAAAAAAAAATGGCGGCCCGTGGTGTCCGGCGACCCCCGTGAAACGGTCGTTCGACCCCAAATGGGGTCGCGACCCATAGGTTGAGAACCACTGGTATAGAGTTTCCTGCCTGAGCAGGGGGTTGGACTTGATGACTTTATTATTATTATTATTATTATTATTATTATTATTATTATTATTATTATTATTACTATTATTACTATTATTATTACTACTACTACTATTATTATTATTATCATCATCATCCTAGTACAGTTAGTCCTTGATTTACAAACACAATGGAGCCCCTAATTTATGTCGCTAAGCGAGACACTTGTTAAATAAATTTTGTCCCATTTTACGACCTTTCTCGCCATTCACTTAACGCTTGTTAAGTGCAGTTGTTAAGTTAGTAACGTGGTTGTTAAATGAAACTAGCCTCCTCCATTGACTTTGCCTGTCAGAAGGTCGCAAAAACAGATCACGCCACACGGCAGCCGTCGTAAATATGAACCAGTTGCTAAGCATCCACATTTTGATCATGTGGCCGTGGGGATGCTGCAATAGCCCTAAGTATGAAAAAGGGTCATAAGTCACTTCTTTCACTGCCATAGTCGTAAGCCGAGGACTACCGGTATCCCCAGACCCAGCAGAACCAGCCCAGATTCTTTTTGAAACCCCTTCAAGAACCAAGCCAGCTGAGCTCTAGATTCTTCTGCCTCTCAAATTAATCTTTCCTTCTGCACATTTAAATCTAAGCCACCTATTCTCAAGCTTATATTTCAAAATTCAAAACTCTGATTTCCCCGTGGAAAAAAGCAATATTTTTTTGGCTCCAGAGTCCTGTAGCTACAGTTGCTTGATGATTGTAAATGCTTGCTTTCTGAGTCTCACACTTACACAGCTGGCCCAGTTATCTTATCCAAAGGAATTCTACAGAATTACCCGTTCTGTAATCTTCATTTTGGGATTAAGAATGTACTGGTTTTATGTATGGCAGAGCCTCCTTTCTTTATTCACCCCCATAGCTCGGAGGGGCTTTACCCCTGAAAGTTTAGTGCAGGGGTAGGCCACCTTGGCTCTTTTAGGACTGCTGGACTTCAACTCCCAGAATTCCTGAGTCAGCCGTGCTGAGGGGAAAGGGAGAGGTTTCCAAGCTGAGCCAGGCTGGCTGAGGAATTCTGGGAGTTGAAGTCCACCAGTCATGAAAGGGCCAAGTTTGAAGACCCCTACCCTAGGCCTAGAGTCTAGATCAGGGGTGGGGAACCTTGGCTCTTTTATGACTCGTGGACTTCAACTCCCAGAATTCCTCAGCTAGCATGGGGGAACTTTGGCCCTTTTACGACTCATGGCCTTCAACTCCCAGAATTCCTGAGCCAGCCATGCTGAGGGGAAAGGGAGAGGTTTCCAAGCTGAGCCAGGCTGGCAGAGGGAATTCTGGGAGTTGAAGTCCAGGAGTCATAAAAGGGCCAAGGTTGCCTAGCCCTGGTTTAGTGCATTTGTAGCCATCTGCTGGGGGGCAAATGCCAGTATTTTGTATGGCTGGAGCTAAAGAGGATTTGCATACAAATAAACTGAACAGAGCGCAATTCTTCCCTTCCTGTCTGAATTGTAAGGAACGGATTTCAATGTTCTGCTAACAAACACGGAGCTATTTTACGCAATGCAGGTATAGATCGTAAAGCAACTTATGGGTAGCATGTGGGAAGGCAAAGGAATAATAATTACTTTTTTTAAAAAAACAACAACCAAAGCAATGAACAAATAAAACTGGAAAAAGGCAAAAGGAGAAAACCATTTACAAAATAAATGTTTTCTCTTCAAACAGAGTAACTGGCAGGGAATTTCTTTCAAGGCGTTTGAGTGTGCTAACTGGAAGCTGATGTTCAAGTTTATGTTGTTCTTGTTAGTTGCGAAGTCGTGTCAGACCCATCGTGACCCCATGGACAACATTCCTCCAGGCCTTCCTGTCCTCTCCCATCTTCTGGAGTCCCTTGAAGCTCCCGCCTCCTGCTTCAGGGACTCCAGCCAGCCACCTCCTTCTCTGTCATTGTCCCCTTCTTCTTCTCTTGCCCTCCATCTTCCCCAGCATCCGGCTCTTCTCCAGGGAGTCCTTCCTTCTTCTCATGAGGTGCCCAAAGTCCTTGAGTTTCAACTTCAGGATCTGGTCTTCTCAAGAGCAGTCGGGGTTGATCTCCTCCAGGACTGACCGGTTGGATCGCCTTGCAGTCCAGGGCACTCGCAGGCGTCTTCTCCAGCACCAGAGTTCAAAGGCCTCCATTCTTTGGCGCTCGGCCTTTCTTATGGTCCAACTTTCACAGCCATACATGGCAACTGGGAAAACCAGGGCCTTTAAAGAGATCACATTCAAAAGCTGGCCTTCAGAAGGTGAACCACTTATTACCCCAAAAGAGAGGTAGGCCAGCTATCTGGCTAAGGTCCAAGGAAAGGCTTTCACCCAAAGGAAGGGAGGGAGGAAGGAAGGAAGGAAGGAAGGAGGAAGGGAAAGAGAGAGAGACTATGAACTTTGGAAGTGGGGAAAAAAGGAAAACAGGGAAGAGACCAAGGCCTGCCGTGCTGGGACTAATCGCCCAGATCTTTTAAGTGCCTCCCTTCTCCTAATCGTCTGCAATAAAATGGGAAGCCTGCAAATGTGGGCCTGCTTGTCTAGGAAGGAGACGACTCTGTCTTTGAAGGCAGCCGCCTCCAAGCCCAGACCCAGGCCTATTAACTCGGTTTATCTCCTCCCACAAGGTGAAGGGAAACATCCCCGAGCTGGGTATTTCAACACCTGCCGCCTTTTTTTTTTTTTTTAATCTCCTGGCTCCTGCTGCTATCATCTAAGGCGCTTAATTGCCCTGTTTGGACTTCTCCCGGGGAGAGAGAGGCAGCCCACGGGCACTTTAGACAGACAGCTAATGATGCTGCGCTTATCAGCGCATGAGGCTGCTCCCATCTTCCAGGTCCCGAGACCTTCACTTGCCAAATTTGTATAAACAGAGGCACAGAATCAAGATCACGGCAAAGTGTTAGTGCCGCTTTATAAAACTCTGCTGAGGCCCCATCTGGAACATTGCAGCCAATTTTGGTCACCACACTTTAAAAAAGATGTTGAGAGTTTGGGAAAAAGTGCAAAGAAGAGCAACTAAAAACGATCCAAGGCCTGGAGACCAAAACGTACGAAGAACGGCTGCGGGACTTGGGTTTGGCCAGTCTAAAGAAAAGAAGAAACAGGGGAGACACGATAACAGAGTTCCAGTATTTGAGGGGCTGCCCCAAAGAAGAGGAGGGGGTCAAGCTATTCTCCAAAGCGCCAGAGGGAAGGACGAGAAACAACGGTTGGAAGCTGATCAAGGAGAGAAGCAACCTGGAATTAAGGAGAAACTTCCTGACAGTGAGAACGATTAACCAGTGGAACCACCTGCCTCCAGAAGTGGTGAATGCTCCAACACTGGAAGTTTTTAAGAAGAGACTGGACAGCCATTTGTCCGAAATGGTAAAGGGTCTCCTGCATGAGCAGGGGGTTGGACTAGATGACCTCCAAGGTCCCTTCCAACTTTACTATTATTATTATAAATAATTAAACACTGCTCATCTTGCTAGCTTAACAACTGAGAGATTCGGTTAACGTCTGTAGCAAGAAAGGTCTTAAAATGCGGCAAAGCTCACTTAACAAATGTCTCACTTAGCAACAGAAATTTTGGGCTCCATTGTGGCCGTAAGCCGAGGACTACCTGTGCGTGCTTAGGCACGTCGGAGCTTAAAGGTCCAGGATGGTGGGTAGCCTGGTCTTCTGAAAGAGCAGCCCAGGGGTTCTGCGGGACCAAAATTGCAGCCCTTCCCCTCTCACCATAAACAACCGAGCTGGAACATGCAACAAAATGTCCGAAAATCACACACCACAACAGGCTTAGTGGGAAAGCAAGCGGAGCATCAGACCTTCGGGTGTCCTTAGTTACGTCTGCAGTGTATAAACATTCTCTTCTCTGCTATCCAAACAGAAGGAAGTCCTCCTTATCTGTTCCTGGGGATGATGTTACTCTAAACCAGGGGTTCTCAACCTTGGCCACTTTAAGACTTGTGGACTTCAACTCCCAGAATTCCTCAGCCAGCAAAGCTGGCTGAGGAATTCTGGGAGTTGAAGTCCACAAGTCTTAAAGTGGCCAAGGTTGAGAACCCCTGCTCTAAACAGCCTGCCCGCTGGTTTGAATTGCCCGCATCCCCGAAGGGGCAATTACTGACTCCAAGACGTTGTTTTGGGGTGTGCAAACAGTCCTCAACTTACAACAGTACATTTAGCGACCATTTGAACTTACAGCGGCACTGAAAAAAAACAACAACTGGCTTAGGAGCATGTTTCACACTTAGGACCGTTGCAGCATCTCCGTAGCTCACGTGATCAAAATTCGGATGCTTGGCAACTGGCATGGACCTGTGACGGTTGCTGTGTCCCGGGGTCCCGGGATCACAACCTTCCGAGAAGCAAAGTCAGCGGGGGGGGGGGGGGAAGCCGGGTTCACTTTACAACCATGTTACTCACTGAAGCACCGCAGCGATTGGCTTCATCACGGTGGCGAGAAAAGGTGCAAAATGGGGCAAAACTCATTTAACAACTGTCTCGCTTAGCGACAGAAATGTTGAGCTCCATGGTGGTGGTTATTCTGGCCGAGGACTACCTGCAGTCCATCTGATGAGGGTAGGGAGAGAGTTCTAACTTGGCGTGTGTGTCCTAACCTTAACGGGGACGCCCCCGCTCTCCTAAGAAACAGGTGCCTACCTTGCAAGATGGTTTTTGACCCAGCCGTTTGTCGGGATTCATTTCCAATCCCCGTTTTAGGAGCCTTATAGCCTTATGTGAGGAGTTTTACATCAAAATATATGTTACTCTTTATGTGGTCTCCATCTTCCCTTCAAATACTAACCGAACCCACAAGGGTCAGAGAATCGAGTGTCTCCAGTAGATATTTGACAGTCAAGCCGAAACTAAATTAATCAAGTAAAAATAGTAAATGGGGGAAAATCCCTCTCTTGAACATCTTCAAACCCCCAAATAAGTTACCCAGACCTAATCTACATATCAAAGGATAAGGTCTGCAAACACAGGAGTTAATTAAATTAGCTCTCTCAGAGGAACTGCGTGTTCACAAGAATAAACATACCTACACACACACACACACACACACACACACACACAAACCCCTCAAATGTTAGAATCGGCATGTAGACACGTCAAGCTACTGTACTCTCATTTCTTAGCCTGCCCCTAAATATTTTAGGAATAAATATTTCTTCTTTCCTCACAACTGTCTGGATCTCGTTTTCATCTTGTCTTGGGCAACCCCGGCTGGACTCAGACCCACGAATTATCCTTCTGACACCAGGAACGGTCACACTCTACTCATTCTCCATAAACGGTGAGGACTGCCTATTTTAGCCCAATTGTGGAGCCCTGGTAGCGGTGAGAAGGTGCAGTACTACGGGCAGACTCTGCCCACAGCCAGGAGTTTGATCCTGGCCAGTTCAAGGTTGACTCAATCTTCCATCTTTCTGAGATCGATAAAATGAAGATGCAGATTGTTGGGGGCAACAGGCTGACACTATAAACTGCTTAGAGAGGGTCTGTAAAGCACTTGGGGGGGGTATATAAGTCTAAGGGCTATTGCTAATTCAAGGCACTCAGCTTAATTTACAGAGCTCTAAATACTGGAGACCCTCTCTTTATGTCAGGGGTCTTCCAACTTGGCCCTTGGATGACTGGTGGACTTCAACTCCCAGAATTCCTCAGCCAGGCACACATTATATATAGCATTTCCTGGTGTAAAAAGTAGTTGAGGAGTGGAACAGACATGGTGGATTATTCCTTCATGGAAGGAATAAGGAAGATAAGGAAGATATATGTTGTAAGCCGCTCCGAGTCTTCGGAGACGAGCGGCATATGTCCAAACTAACTAACTAACTAACTAACTAACTAACTAACTAACTAACTAACTAACTAACTAACTAACTAACTAACTAAATAAATAAACAAGCAAGCCGTTTCTTGGGTTTGCAGATTCCTCCATTGGACCTAAATGTTCTCCTTTGCCCTTTCCGGCCCATTTTATTATTCTAAATGCAGAGATAGATTGCCATATATAACAACAATGAAACACAATGATGACCTGTCGTGTAATAAAGACTTTTATCATATGCATGGTTGATCGTTTGGCTGAGCTGAATCTTGCTGAGATTTCAGGACTGCAGGAAAGAGCAATCAATAATCCGTGGAAAATGAAGGAACTCTCCAGCTGGTTTCTGAAATACTTTGTGTCACCTAGAGAGTGGTGTTTAAAGCAGGGGTCTTCCAACTTGGCCCTTTGATGACTGGTGGACTTCAATCCCCAGAATTCCTGAGCCAGGCACGTGTGCCTGGCTGAGGAATTCTGGGGATTGAAGTCCACCAGTCATCAAAGGGCCAAGTTGGAAGACCCCTGCTTTATGTCATCTACCTTAAGAATATTAGCAGAAAAACCTCCTTTCAGGACTTTGAGGATATGATGAAAAAACAAGGCAGGAAAGATTCTCTGTGCAAGACATTTCAGTAAACTGAAACAGGAAGCACTGTTAAAATTAGCTTTGCCACACTCACCCGCAGCCTGTCTTTGGGCAGGGCCACGGCTCCTTGTTTGATAATTTCGAGTACCCGTTCCACGGACAGGGCAGCGCCAGGATGCTCAATCCGTGAGCTAAAGAAGCTGATCACCTGGAAGGAAACGGGAAATAAAAGACAGCGACGTGATTTAATTCAGCAATGCCAGGAATCTATCCGCCACATTAAAAAAAACCCAAATTTGAAAATCTGCACAACTGGATTATGGTGATGATTGAGCGGCTTCTTATTGGGAACTGGCCAACTACCCCTGTCCCCCCCCCAAAATAAGCCCTAAGGCAGGGGCCTTCCAACTTGGCCCTTTTATGACTTGTGGACTTCAACTCCTGCTTGAGCAGTAAGAACATAAGAACATAAGAACATAAGAAGAGCCATGCTGAATCGGGCCAAAGCCCATCGAGTCCAGCATTCTGTGTCACACAGTGGCCCACCAAATGTACATGGGGATCTTGAGCAGAAAGAGAAGGCAAAACCCTCCCTTTCCCTTGACCCCCAAACAAATGGTACTCAAGGGAATCCTGCCTGCCTCTAGAAGATCTCCAACTCTGTTGGGATATTAACCAGTCTAGCAACGTCTCTAAATATACACCTTATCTCCAGAAATCAGGTAGACAGAAATATTGGCCCTGCCACGGAGACTGCTACTATTTCTTTAATAATACTCCTTCAAGGCCTTGGAAATGGCTTGCTGCTTGCGATTCCTTTGTACTCAAAGAGTTAGACACCCACCTGGAGCCATTAAGCCCCATTAGGCCTTTACAACTCTGCTGCTATTAGTAAAACAAAAGAGAGCTGATGATCTGATTATTCAGGGATTCAAATCACACACACCATTGCTGCAAGCAACTACAGACGCTGCCTCCCTAATCTGGAGCAGAAGATTATTGCGGCCTGGACCCGGGGCTTTGGAGAAAAAAGTGCAAAGCAAATGAAATTCAGCTGGAAAAATGTTTGCTGTACTCAGTAATGAATTCTTTCCAAGGTGTGAAAAGCACCCAATTAGAAGCAGACTTTTTTTTTTTAACAATGCTGCACCACAAAGAGCATTTGCAATAAAATGGATTTTTTTTAAAGGGGAAAAAATGTGCCTTTTTTATCGGCAACATTGGTTCCAGGTTCCAAATACTTTGCAATATTTTTTCTTTTTTTATATATATATATTATTTTTCCTTTTTCACTTTACAACAAGCACAATAAAATACATTTTTTTTCTTAACAGTACTGTTATATATCTCTTACATATTATTTACATTAAGTTTCATACATTTTTATTTCTCTGTTCTAACCACGCTATGGCATTTATTTCACATCTCGTAAAATTCTGTTGCTTCCTTGTCTTTTATTTCTAGAGTAAGCTTGCACATCTCCGCGCATTCTAGTATCTTGTGAATAATCATCTCATTTGTTGGTATATTTTCATTTTTCCAACACTGCGCATACACAATGCGTGCCGCTGTTATTATGTGTACAATGATGTATTGGAGTTGTTTTTTAATCTTTGAATTAATTATACCTAATAAAAATAATTCGGGTTTAAGTTCAATTTGTTATCTCCTGTGTCCATCTCCTCATCTGTTTCCAATAAATCCTTGCTTTGGGGCATTGCCACCACATATGGTAGAATGTTCCCCTCCTTGTTTTTGCACTTCCAACAATCCGGATTCCTATTTTTATATATCTTAGCCAATCTCGCCGGTGTTAAATGCCATCTATAAAACATTGCAATATTTTTCACTAGGGTCGGGGTGGGCAACCGTGGCCCCTTTATGGCTTGTGGACTTCAACTCCCAGAATTCCCGAGCCAGCCACGCGAAGCCATTTTTCACACTTAGGACCATTGCAGCGTCCTGTGGTCACGTGATCCAAATTTGGATGCTTGGCAACTGGCATGTACTTAAGACGGTTGCCATGTCCCGGGATTATCTGTGATCAATTTTTGCGACCGGGGAAGCTAGATTCACTTAGCAACCACGTTACTAACTGATCAACTGCAGTGATTCATTTAACAACTGTCGCAAAAAAAGATTGTAAAGTAACTTAACAACTGTATTGCTTAGCAAAGAATTTTGGGGCTCAATTGTGCTTCTAAGGACAGCTCAGGATAGCTGCCTCCCTCATTTTAAACCCAACA
This sequence comes from Bothrops alternatus, assembly GCA_034064705.1. NCBI lineage: Eukaryota > Metazoa > Chordata > Lepidosauria > Squamata > Viperidae > Bothrops > Bothrops alternatus. The sequence continues at coordinate 433,706 of JARGCV010000185.1, read as the reverse complement.
AGTCCTGTTAAATCACCACCGATCGTTTAAAAATAACACTTCTTCATTGTGAGTTCACAAAGACATCCACAGAAGTGAACAACTGACCAGGTAGATCTGCCTTCTGCTTTCCCAGTTCCTTTGCCGTTGTTGCTTATCAGATCGATTTGTCTAATAGGAAAATTCTCAACAGAACAAAAGAAATAGCCAACTTGCTATATAACACGCATGACTTCAGTCCAGCTTTTGCAACTGCCAGCAAGGGGAAAAAAACCCACCACGTTCGCCAGAAGGGGAGTCCATTTAGTCCTGGAACAGACTTCGGCAATAAACAAAAACAGAATTCGTACTAGCCTTGGTTACTAAGTGACCCAGATGTTTTTTATATATGCACAACTCAAATCCACAAATCTAAGCAAGCGTCAATCGAGTATTCTGCAAATAACATTAAGCACGGCTTTAGGAATATAAGATGCACAGGGTATCTTTCTGCCCTTGTGGTTTTTTTTTCCTTTGCATCTTCTGAAGACCAGGGAGAGAGAGAGCTGGCTCCCTTATACAGCCACAGGGGTGGCTGAAATCTCTTTGGCAAGGGATTCCTTTGTTTTACAGGTATAGCCCAGGGGTGGGCAACCTTGGCCCCTTCATGACTGGTGGACTTCAATTCCCAGAATTCCTGAGCCAGCATGGGGGGGGAAACTATGGACTCCCTCATGATTTCCTCTCCCTTTCCCCTCAGCATGGCTGGCTGAGGAATTCTGGGAGTTGAAGTCCACCAGTCATAAAAGGGCCAAGGTTGCCTACCTCTGACCTAGGCCTAGGCTGCTTTCTGACTGGTGGACTTCAACTCCCAGAATTCCTGAGCCAGCCATGCTGAGGGGAAAGGAAGAGGTTTCCAAGCTGAGCCAGGCTGGCAGAGGGAATTCTGGGAGTTGAAGTCCACCAGTCAGAAAGCAGCCTAGGCCTAGGTCAGAGATAGGCAACCTTGGCTCTTTTATGACTCGCGGACTTCAACTCCCAGAATTCCCTCTGCCAGCCTGGTTCAGCTTGGAATCCTCTCCCTTTCCCCTCAGCGTGGCTGGCTGAGGAATTCTGGGAGTTGAAGTCCACGAGTCATAAAAGAGCCAAGGTTGCCTACCCGTTCTATGCGCTGGCTGGTGTCAGCTTGGACCAGGGGTTCTCAACCTTGGCAACTTTAAGACTTGTGGACTTCAACTCCCAGAATTCCTCAGCCAGCTTTGCTGGCTGAGGAATTCTGGGAGTTGAAGTCCACGAGTCTTAAAGTTGCCAAGGTTGAGAACCCCTGGCTTGGAGGGTGTCCAGCCACCGTATTCTCTGGTAGGCTGGTTTCCTTTTACCGCTAACTCTTCCAATTGCTTTTTCCAGTGAATCCCCCTGCATGACATGGCCAAAATAAGCGAGATGCAGTTTTGTGATTTCCCCCCCCCCTTCTTCTAGCGACATGTCTGACATTAAGCGTGCCAGTCCTTGCCTGTTAGTCACCTTTGCTGTCCAGGGAATATGCTGGAGCCTCTTCCAGCACCCCTGCTCAAAGGAATCTCTTGTCTTCCTGACGTGGTTTTTTAAGATCCAATTTTCACAGCCGTAGTTGTGATATATAATTATTAAACACTCTTCGGTTGGCAACTCGGTGGATTTCCCCAATGATGGGTTTTGGGGAGCAAGTCAAAATATTATATTTTATTTATTTATTTATTTTTGCAGGATTTTGGAAGACCTGGCGAGAATTGTTACTTTTTCTTTTGTTTTCCTGTTATTCTGCACTGTAATACTTTTCCTACGCTGGCTGTAATAGAGCAACTTTTATTTCGGTGTAAACCTCCCACGCGGATCTCTTGATGAAAAGCTTGGAGAAACTATTTTAAACAAATGCATATGAAAACTTTGTTGAACAGTTTTTCAGGAATACATATATATGTATATATATAAATTCAGTTGATCCACTAATGACAAGTGACAAACTGCATTATTGAAATGTCTTTGCCAAGAATTCATTAATAAATTCTGATTTCCAACATTGAGCGTAGATCCAGCATTTTCCAATCATTGTTCTACTTGTTGATTTGCTTTTCGAGAGCGTTAAAAAATTTATTTTTGTCTGTTACAATTCCTCTGAGCTTATGGAATAAATAAGCATGGATTTATTTCTTCCAATATACTGATGTTCACAGCTGTGTTTGCAATAAAATAATATTATATTCCTACAGAATTTGGCTGGAGGAAGAGCATATTTTTACTCATTTATTTTAAAATGTGTCTAGATTATTTTTATATGTTTCTTTAGGTACCCTTCAGCGGATAAAGCAGCATATTCTCATATCAAAGCAGCCACAAATAAAGAAATATCCCCTCCTGCTAGAAAGCTGAAGCAATCTGAAGTCCTTTCAAAAGCATCTGATCTCTTCTCATTTCTCTGCCAGGAAACGTGGAGGCATTCTTGGCCAAAGCTGGCTTCTCACAATATAAAAAATATTTAAATTCTCCTATGCTAGCAGCTTTCACATTCCACTTCTCTAGAAAATTTAACGGTGACTTCTTGTCGAAAGAAAAGCGCAATATAAAGACACTGACATAACCAGCAGATGAACAGTTAAATTGAGAAACAAATGCGACTATTTTAGTGGAAGGTCTTAAATGCAGAGGCAAGATGGCAAGTGAAGGGGCCTGTCAAAATAAGGGCTAGCAAATTCCACAGATTTACACCCAATAAAGTTATTTTTGACCTCTTTGAAAGGTTCACTTTTACCGTTTGCAAAATCTTCAACCCAATCCCATTATGATGAAAACCCCTTGACTTACAACTATTCATTTAGTGACCGTTCAAAGTTACAACGGCACTGAAAAAAGTGACTTATGACCGTTTTTCACACAACAGTTGCGGCATCCCCTATGGCAGGGGTAGGCAACCTTGGCTCTTTTATGACTGGTGGACTTCAACTCCCAGAATTCCTCAGCCAGCATGGGGGAACTATGGCCCCTTTATGACTGGTGGACTTCAACTCCCAGAATTCCTCAGCCAGCATGGGGGAACTATGGCCCCTTTATAACTGGTGGACATCAACTCCCAGAATTCCTCAGCCAGCCTGGCTCAGCTTGGAAACTTCTCCCTTTCCCCTCAGAATGGCTGGCTCAGGAATTCTGGAAGTTGAAGTCCACCAGTCACAAAAGGGTCAAGGTTGCCTACCTCTGGCCTAGGCCCCTTCATGACTGGTGGACTTCAACTCCCAGAATTCCTGAGCCAGCCTGGCTCAGCTTGGAAACCTCTCCCTTTCCCCTCAGCATGGCTGGCTCAGGAATTCTGGGAGTTGAAGTCCACCAGTCACAAAAGGGCCAAGGTGGCCTACCCCTGATTTCTATACAAAATAAAAGTAGCTATTTTAAATTTTAAATAGCATTTTGACAGATATTTAGTACATACCAGATCTATATTCTGCATTATATCCTGGAAAGAGGGATGAGTTCGAAATTGCTCAAAGAGATCCCGCTTATATAGCAAGGCGTACACTAAATTGGGGTTATGATGGAGGGAATTTGTTAAGCAGGAGTTGATTATTTCTAACATCATTCGAATGACTTCTTCAATTACATTCAAATCCTGGGCCTAAAAGAAAGAAACAAAGATATTTCTAGTCAGTACAGGTATTAATATACATATAACAGATATAAAAATACTTCATTTACTTTTTCCCTAGGTTATCGTTCAAGAACAAATTAATTAAACTTTTTAGCAGAGCAAATAATTTTGACGAAACATAATACATTTATTTCCATATTTAATTCTCAGCAAAATTTATTTCCTTGACAATATAAATAAATCATCCATCTCAAAAGGTTCAGCAGACTGAGTGATTTTGTTATTTTTAAAAATGTAAGCAATTGTATGGGACCTTTCAGATAGCTTTACAGGCAACAAATGCGTGTGAATTCCATCAAACTGTACAGTTCTGCAGAAATTAGCAGGGTTTTCTTGATAAGGACCCCAAAACAATCCCAATGTAATTGTATTTTATTATTTTACACCAATTATACTAGGGATCCTTTTAGTATTCAGCAATCTGAATGCTCAATAAATAATAAAAGTGTTATGGAAAAATAAGCTGATTCTGATCTTAAATGCCCAGGAGTGAAGGGCTGTTTAGGATATTATAATAGTTGCAATGGGGTAAAAAGCTGTCAATGGCAAACCACTTCGCAAATCTTGGCAAGAAAACTTCACAGATTAGTCCAGGCGATTGCCAGGAGTCAATACTTGCCTTGGAAACACCAAATAAATTATTTTTTTTTAAAAAAAGTAAGATTGGGGAAGATTTGTAAGCTGAAATGTCCTCTTTGGAAATCATCAAAAGGCAGAGTTGTGATAGAGTTGTGGGGTCCTCTGGTATTCCCTGGGCTCAGTTGTTTTCTTGCAGACATTTCATTATCCAAGTAGGTAACATCATCACTGTTAGCCTAGCCCAGGGCTAGGCCACCTTGGCCCTTTTATGACTGGTGGACTTCAACTCCCAGAATTCCCTCTGCCAGCCTGGCTGAGCTTGGAAACCTCTCCCTTTCCCCCCAGCACGGCTGGCTCAGGAATTCTGGGAGTTGAAGTCCACCAGTCATGAAGGGGCCAAGGTTGCCTACTCCTGGCCTAGCCATTCATTACCCATGTTACCCAAAGAACATGGTGGTTGAGCATGATCAAAGCTGACACCAGTCAGAGCATAAACTCAAACAAATAGAGAGGACCGGAAGATATGTGTAGACCAGGCCCAAAGAATTGCCAAGAGGCAGATACAACTGAATGGATAATCACTATCTTAGAAGACCCCTCCTCAACAGAAAATAGGTTCCTATCATATTCAAGAGTCTCTCGGATTCATAAATGACTTTCCAAAATGATCATTAGAATAACTAACCATTGTGTTTAATCATATCCTTGGAAGCAGAAGGAATTGCATGTAAAGAGGTTGTAGAGATGAGATGGGAGGTTTTACACCAGGGGTCTTCCAACTTGGCCCTTTTAGGACTTGTGGACTTCAACTCCCAGAATTCCTCAGCCAGGCACACTGGCTGAGGAATTCTGAGAGTCGAAGTCCACAAGTCACAAAAGAGCCAAGTTTGAAGGCTCCTGGTCTGGATCCAAGCCCGCAGTTTCATCAAAATGGCCGACTGAGGAATTCTGGGAGTTGAAGTCCACCAGTCATCAAAGGGCCAAGTTGGAAGACCCCTGGTCTGGATCCAAGCCCGCAGTTTCATCAAAATGGCCGACTGAGGAATTCTGGGAGTTGAAGTCCACAGTCATCAAAGGGCCAAGTTGGAAGACCCCTGGTCTGGATCCAAGCCCGCAGTTTCATCAAAATGGTCGACTGAGGAATTCTGGGAGTTGAAGTCCACCAGTCATCAAAGGGCCAAGTTGGAAGACCCTTGTTTTACACCCTACTATTGCAAAAGGAATTGAGTGGGATGTTAGCAGAGTAACTCCATTCTTCTACCTCCCAATGTAGAAATGTAGCAGGGGGACTCAAGGAGAAATGCAGTTAATTTATTCCCTCTTTTCAGCTACCCTGTACAAGACTAAGAATAGTTTACTTTTGGGCTGTTGAGAAATGGGAAGAAAGAAATTGGGGAACAAGCAGAAAGTCAAGAATAAAATGTACATAAGAATGTTGAAATACTATCAACAGAGAGTAGAATCCTTCATTGTCTTAAACTATCAGTACAAAGCTGAGAGATCTCTGAATACAGACATGGCATCAGGGCAGATGTAAACAATGTAATAAAAACATTTCACCATTACTAAAAATGTTTGATTATCCTGCGCAATAACTTTCATACCCAGCTGCAAAACAACTAAAGTACAGAACTGGGATTTCTCCTCAAGGCAGAGGCTTAAGTAAGGAAGATTTTAGCAATTATCCTCCGGTGCAACAGCTGCTCTCCATGTGAAAAAGATATTTTTATTAGTCTAGCGTTTTTTGTACTTCAGAGCTTAAGACTTCTGAAAGGACGGTGAACATTCCCCTTGTAAAAACATTCGCTTGGATTCTAATTCTGAAATATTAACAATAGCCAAGATAATTATCCAAGTGTTCTTCGGAAGCATTTAGGTGCTGGCCCTGCCTGATTTGGGTGACAACTTCTATAATATCAAACAAGCTCCTTGCATAAGGAAGTTCTCTAGGAAGAGGTGAAATCCTTCTCTAAAGGAAGCTGGCCAGAATTTGGTATAGGAGGGAGAAAGAAAGAAAGAAAGAAAGAAAGAAAGAAAGAAAGAAAGAAAGAAAGAAAGAAAGAAAGAAAGAAAGAAAGAAAGAAAGAAAGAAAGAAAGAAAGAAAGAAAGAAAGAAAGAAAAGAAATACAGAGAGAGAGAAGGAAAGAAAGAGAGAGAGAAAGAAAGAGAGAGAAGGAAAGAAGGAAAGAGAGAGAAGGAAAAAAGGAAAGAAGGAAGGAAAGAAAGAATGAAAGAAAGAAAGAAAGAAGAGGGAGGGAGGGAGGGAAGGAGGAAGGAAGGAAGTTGACTGAACCTGCTATCTACTTCATAAACATAGCAAACTCATTAATGATTGAGTAACTTGTGTACAGGATCTCTGAGGCAAACAGAAGCATTTCAACCCTATATATGAGATCACTTAGCTCTAAAAGTGTGTTGCTGTAACCCAGTTCCCAGATGTTTGCTACTAACCCAGCTATAAACTGGGCCAAGAGTAATTTGACCAACATAATCAGGGCACCAACGTAATCTGAACAAGAGTCTCCTGGCTGTAACTCCCATTTGCGTTTCTGTTTTATCTAGATTAGCATTCTTAGGCTGTGGACCTCATCCTTGAAGGGAACTATAATCCGATTTAAAACAGGCTTAAGTCCCGTTCCTGGACCTGCCTGTGTCCCAACCAGCGGCCTTTTCAATCTCTTTCTCAACCTGAGCAGCTTTAAGAGGTGTGGACTTCTTTAAGTTTAACTTCCCCTCTCTGTTCAAATTGAAATAGGAAATGTGAGGACAAGTTATATGATGATTTAATAAGATGATTTTCATAAATATAACTGAAATATAAGCCGATTAGAAAAGAGGTTATAGGCTGAGCTAACTGTTATTTGTACAAACACAAGAAAAATGTTTATATTCAACTGTGTTATGTACTGAAAGTATTAAGAATTATATTTGTTAAATGCCGATAAAAGGAGAATAATAGTGGAAGAAGACCAAGGAAATACATTATGAATTAATACATTGATTATGGAATTATAGAAATTAATTATTGATTTTTAAATACATGAACCCAGACAACATGCTGTTTACTAAGTACTAAAGATCGTTATTTTAAAAAATCAATTATATATATATTGATATATAATTGATATATCTTTAAAAAGAAAAAGAAAAAGAAAAAAAAAGAAAACTTGGCTTAATTAGAAAGCACCAGAAAGTTTGCTTTATTTGTTTTGGGTTACTATGGGAGAAACATATGCATCTCATTTATCATCGTTCTAGGAAGTTTTCAAAACATACAAATATTTATCTATTGATTATTGGAAGGTATATATCAAATAGACTAAGAATGTACTTGTTGAAGGGAAGGGCATATCGACATGAAAATTATTAATTTTAATAAGATGACTTGTTTGTTTGATGTCCAATGGATTGATCTGAAAAGAAGTGAAAGTTAAATTTTTTAAAATGTAGTTGGTTTATAGTTAAACTTGGATATACGGAATGAAGAAGGTCTACAAATTTAAAATGATTGTATTAAGTTAAAAAAAAAAAAAGCACCGCTTGGATTTCCTGCATTTTCAGTAACAACAACAACAAGGTGAGGTGATGTGCCGGTGTCTGGAGGCTGTGAGGGTCTGGATGGGTGTTAACAGATTAAGGCTCAACCCTGATAAGACAGAGTGGCTGTGGGTGATGCCTCCCAAGGACACTTCTATCTGTCCTTCCATTACCCTGGGGGGTGAATCTATAAACCCCTCAGAGAAGGTCCGCAACTTGGGAGTCCTCCTCGATCCACGGCTGACATTTGGAACATCATTTGTCAGCTGTGGCGAGGGGGGCATTTGCCCAGGTTCGCCTGGTGCACCAGTTGCGTCCTTACTTGGATCGGGAGTCGCTCCTCACAGTCACACATGCCCTTGTCACCTCGAGGATCGACTACTGCAATGCTCTCTACATGGGGCTACCCTTGAAGAATGTTCGGAGACTACAATTAGTGCAAAATGCAGCTGCGCGAGCAATTGTGGGCCTTCCACGTTGTGCCCACATTTCATCAACTCTCCGCATGCTGCATTGGTTGCCTATCGGTCTCTGAGCGCAATTCAAAATGTTGGTTATCACCTATAAAGCCCTTCATGGCATTGGACCAGGATACTTACGGGACCGCCTTCTGCCACATACTTCCCTATGACCGGTGAGAGCGCACAGGGTCGGCCTCCTCCGGGTCCCGTCAGCGAAACAATGTCGTCTGGCGGGTCCTAGGGGGAGGGCCTTCTCTGTTGTGGCGCCCGCCCTCTGGAACCAACTGCCCCCTGAAGTCCGTGTTTCTCCGGCTCTCCCGGCCTTCTGGAAAAATCTAAAAACTCATCTTTGCCGGCAGGCCTGGGGATGACTGTGATTGTGTGCGAATGATGAATGTGTTTGGGGTCTTTTTAAACGCTTTTTAGCTTTGGTTTTAGTTTTGAAATGTTGAAATGTTGTTTTATTTATGCTGTTAGCCGCTCCGAGTCTTCGGAGAGGAGCGGCATAAAAATTTAATTAATAAATAATAATAATAAATAAATAAAAACAATAACAACAAAAAAGGTAAAAGTCTTCAGTAAAATTTATGTGGGGGTTGGGGAGGAGAAAAGGAAATGTGGAAGTGTGTTGCGTTTTCAACTCAAGGTGCAATCTGTCTTCACAGGCAACCTTTCCGAGGCAGTGCATGCATAATTCTGTATTTATTTATTTATTTTTGTCATATTTATGTAGTGTATATCAAAGGTGGTGATCCTTTGAGAGCTGAACGCAATGAAATTTCATTTTAATGTATGCCGATTAGTGTACATTCAAAGTGACAATAATTATTCTATTCTATTCTATTCTATTCTATTCTATTCTAGTGTAGTTCTGTTCTGTTCTATTCCTTTTTCTGTTCTGTTCTATTCCTTTTTCTGTTCTATTCTATTCTGTTCTGTTCTATTCCATTTTCTATTCTATTCTATTCTATTCTATTCTATTCTATTCTATTCTATTCTATTCCATTCCATTCCACTTCACTCCACTATCCTATCCTATCCTATCCTATCCTATCCTATCCTATCCTATCCTATCCTATTCTATTCTAATTGTATTCTATTCTAATTGTATTCTATTCTAATCTATTCTAATTCTAATCTGTTCTGTTCTATTCTATTCTTCTGCAGCACGGTGCTTTGTGTAGTTAAATTCATTCCTAGGTATACAGAACCGTTTCCAGACAAATTACACTATTTGCAGGATAAAGAACAAAATATATCAGAAGAACCATTATCCCTTCAGAGCTGACCTGCTTTGCAACTGGAGGACTCATTTGAATGAGGAATGAGACAGCTCGTGATGATCCCTAGGCCAAGTGTGAATGTCTTTAAGCTGTATATCCTTCCATCCGGTCTGGGGTTGTGTTGGCAAGAAAAAGGAAGGGTTTTATCAAATATAAAGCACTCTCTTCGTCACAGGGCTTAGATGAACAGAAGCAGAAATATCCTCCAGGCGACCTCCTGATACGCTAGGATGTCAGGGGAAGGATATTAAGGTAATTCATCTTAAAAAACGAACAGGAGCCCCACTCCTTCAAGCCAAATGTTTATTTAGTGCCGTGTGGTGGTTCCCCACAGTGACCAGCTACTTATCTCATTCCTGGGGGCCTGCAGGCAAGGAAAGGCAGCCGTTTTCTCCTGCAACCGGGATTCGGTGGCAGACTGGAGTCCATGGATTAGTCCAGGGGTGGGCAAACTTGGCTCTTGGACTTCAACTCCCAGAATTCCTCAGCCAGCCTGGCTCAGCTTTCCCCTCCGCATGGCTGGCTCAGGCATTCTGGGAGTTGAAGTCCATAAGTCATAAAAGGGCCACGTTTGAAGACCCCTACCCTAGGCCTAGAGCAGGGGTAGGCAACCTCGGCTCTTTTATGACTCGTGGACTTCAACTCCCAGAATTCCTGAGTCAGCATAGCCTAGAGTCTAGACCAGGGGTAGGCAACCTTGGCTCTTTTATGACTGGTGGACTTCAACTCCCAGAATTCCTGAGCCAGCCTGGCTCAGCTTGGAAACCTCTCCCTTTCCCCTCAGCGTGACTGGCTCAGGAATTCTGGGAGTTGAAGTCCACCAGTCATAAAGTGACCTAGGCCTAGGCCAGAGGTAGGTAACCTTGGCTCTTTTATGATTGGTGGACTCCAACTCCCAGAATTCCTGAGCCAGCCTGGCTCAGCTTGGAAACCTCTCCCTCTCCCCTCAGCGTGGCTGGCTCAGGAATTCTGGGAGTTGAAGTCCACCAGTCACAAAAGAGCCAAGGTTGCCTACCCCTGGACTAATCTATCAATTCTGCAAAAGTGAGAATGCTCAAATCAGGCCTTGCTCTCTTCTAGGGCTGTAGGTGTTTTCCTGGAAGGAAAGCATCTGGAAAGCATCACACTAAAGTGGGACAAACCTAGATAAATGAGTGTGCTCAGTTTTCTAGGGGGGGGGGAACCCAACAACTGTGAGAACTAGGAGGGGAATGAATTCCTGATGTTCACTGACTGAAGCTGATTCCTGGGAAATTGGGATTCACCCCCTTCCCCTTTGGGAAATACAGGCAGTCCTCGCCTTACAGCCATTTATTCAGGGGCTGTTCGAAGTCACAACAGCACTGGAAAAAAGGACAACTGCTGCAGCATCCCTGCGATCACGTGATCACGATTGGGATACTTGGCAAGTGGCATGTACCTAGGACTGTTGCAGGGTCCCCCTGGGTCACGTGATCCCCTTCTGGCAAGCAGAGTCAAGGGGGGGAGCCAGACTGAATAAGCAACCATGTTGTTAACTTAAGAGCGCCGCTGATTCACTTACCAACTATGGCAAGAAAAGTCGTCACATGGGGCGAAAGTCACTTAGCGACTATCCTGCCTAACAACAAAAATTATTGGGCTCAATTGCAGTCGTACGTTGAGGACAACCTGGACTGTAAAATTAAGTAGAAGTCTGAGGCGGCCTTAACCTGTGGAGTTGCAGCTTATGAACACGGGTCTACCTAAGCTCCACATGGAACATAATGTAGATCAGGGGTATGAAACTGCTGGCCGGCAGGCTGGATGCGTCATGCCGAAACTGCACCCATCCTATTGCTGACAATGGAAAAAAAAGTCGTGATACGTCGCGACACGTCACGTGACGTTGCGAGTTTGACACCCCTGATGTAGATAATAAATACAATCTCAATAATCATGGCAATGAACATGGGTTGTTTTCAGACCACTATTCAGATTAGGTAGTATTTGTTTTGAACCTTTTAGGAGATTAAAAACATGCCTACAGAAAACCAGAACCATTTTCAGGCAGAGCAAAAGAAAACGGCAAATATTCACAAAACCTATGTCAATGATGCTAACACTGAATGTTTCGCATTGACAACAGATGGAAATGTAGCCATCTTTTTCCCTTTCATTTTTAGAGTTAGATGATGCTGGGGGGTGGGGATGTGGATGAGAGTCTAGCTAGACATAACAACACTAAACTTAGCGTGAGAATCAAGGTTATTGAGCCCCAAACTGATAAAGAATTGGCGGGCTGGAGCGCTTCAAGCTAATTGGGGAATGTGATTTATGACTGTTACTGGAGGAGGGAATTGTGCTTTGACACTATTTGGCCAGGGGAGGGGAATTCAGTTTTTGGCTTCGATTATGTAGTGCCGATATTATGCTACTCAAATAAAAGATTCTTTAAGGTAAACAATGCCTCGAAGTTCTTTTGAAGAGTTTCATCTGTCGGAACCATGACAGCCTATAAAGAAACATCTTAGGGCCACGATTTCCAAATTGCGCACCCTGGGAACTACCACCCTCATATCAGTGTGTTTCTCTCAAAACTTTAACATAACCTGGAGTGACCCTATGAATTTATTATTTCTGTTAAGCCCCCAGTTCTCAAACTGTGTGCTGGGGCACATATTTGGGAATTGCAGGCTGCTATGAAGAAACTATTAGACCAGGGCTAGGCAACCTTGGCTCTTTTATGACTCGTGGACATCACCTCCCAGAATTCCTGAGCCAACCTGGCTCAGCTTGGAAACCTCTCCCTTTCCCCTCAGCATGGCTGGCTCAGGAATTCTGGGAGTTGAAGTCCACCAGTCATAAAAGGGCCAAGGTTGCCTACCCCTGGCCTAGACCCTAACTGGATCCATGAGCTGAAAAGTATGGCGTATCTGTTTTGGGGATTTTCTTTTCGAGATAGATAAAAGGAAACCAGGCCACCAAAGAACACGGTGGCTGGACACCATCAAAGCTGACCCCAGCCAGAGCACAGAACAACTCCAAGAAGTAGCGCAAGATGGGAAGATGTGGGGAGAGCTGGCCGACTGAATCCCCAAGGGTCAGACACGACTGACTGGATTATTCTATAGAATTCTTTATTATTTATTGGCCGAGTGTGACTGGACACACAAGGAATTTGTCTCCGGTGCGTAAGTCCTCTGTGTACATGTAAGCAACAAATGATAAATCGTGACCACAATCAGAAAATGCAATCATCATAAATCATAAGATACACCATTCAGTGATAGTCACAGGATACTAATAAAGACAATCAACATAAATCATAAGAGACAAACAACAAACATATTCATGAGAAGCTAAGGAAATAGGTAACAGGAAAGGTGAGAAAGACAAGGGTAATGCAGCTCTACCAGGTGGTTTGACACCCCAGGGCATAAGACAGCATGGTGGGAATTAGTTGTTTAGCAGAGTGGTGGCCTGGGGGGGGGCGAACTGTCCTTGTGTCTAGTTGTTTTGGCGTGCAATGCCTTATAGCAGAGGCCCCCAACCTTTTGGGCACCAAGGAAAAGTTCCGTGGAGAGAGGTTTTTCCACAGACCGGAGGGTGCATGATTTTCTCTGCTGCCTGCATCCCAGAGATGGGCCTTTCCTTGTTTGTGCAGACCGGTTGTTGGCATGCTGCGGCCCGGTGCCAGTCCAAGAACCGGTGGGTGGGGACCCCTGCCTTATATATAGCATCGTCTGGAGGGAAGAAGTTGAAATATTTTATGTCCAGGATGTGAGGGATCTGGAGATATTTTCACAGCCCTCTTTTTGGTTCATGCAGTAAAACAGGTCCTCAATGGGAGGCAGGCTGGTTGCGACTGGTTTTTTCTGCAGTCCTAACTCTCAGTCGAAGTCTGTGTCTCTGTGTCTGTCTCGTTTGGTTGCTGGGCCAAACCAGACAGACTCAAACATTCCTTTGTAGAACGTTATCGGCAGCTCCTTTCTGAGTTGGCGCAGGAAGAACATTCTTTGTTGTGCTTTTTTCTGATGACATTTTTGACGTTAGGTGTCCATTTTAAGCCTTGAGATATTGTAGAACCTAGAAACGTGAAGATGTCTACTGTTGACACTGTGTTGTCTAGTATTGTAAGAGGTGGCAGGATAGGAGGGTTCTCCTAAAACGCACAATCATCTTTACAGTTTTGAGTGTGTTCAGTTCAAGACTGTTCCGTCCGCACCGCGGGGCCAGTTGCTCAACTTCCCGTCTTGTATGCAGATTCGTTGTCGTCTCGAATGAGACCAATCACTGTTGTAACATCAACAATTCGAAGCAGGATCTGCTCGGCCCACATGTGCAAGATGGGAAACGAAGCTTAGGCTCCTGTCTCCACAATCCTCTGTGATGATTCCTCACTGTGGAAAACTTTGCTCTCCCAGATGCGTCAGGCATCCTGTTTATTTACTTTCTCTCGTTATGAAAACGATTTTGTTTCAGTAGGCCTTTGGCAATGGACTTGTAGCATTGTTATGATTGTATGGGATTTGGGCTGCCATTTTCCTGTCAGCTGTCAACTGCTTGAAGTCTCTGAAGCTGGGTGGGATGTAAATCCATGTTAGCAGAGATTAACACCGCAGAAAAGAAATGATTTCTTTGCTGGAATTCACTATGTAAGCAATTTCCATTTTCAACCGCTCAAAAAAAACCCTAAACTGCTGGAGGAAAACATTTTAAGGAGATAAGTGGGAATGGAAAAATACAGAATGGCATTTGGGAAGCACAGATCGGTTTGCGGCAGTAACTGGATGAGGAAGGACGCGCGTTTACTGTGTCCGATGGCGAACGTTAAGCGTTTTTAAAAGATCCGAAATGGATTACGAACTTGAACATTCCTCCTCAAATACCATAGAGTCATCTCTGTTGGCTGGAGAAGACAGTGTTTGTTCTCAAAATATTTGGACTGGGTGGGAAAGATTGCTGTAAACATTAATGAAGTAGAAAATTACATAAAGGAGAAGGCAGGGGGGAAAAAGCAGAGTTTAGGAATTTAACCTTGTGCGTGTATACTCAAGGGTAAACCATACTAGGCTGATCTGGAGCATCTTCCTTGTTAGTGTTCCAACAGAGGACAGAGAAGTCCTTGGTCAGGGCTTTTCAACCAGTGGGATGGGTACCACCTGTGGTCCATTGGCACCTGGCAGGTGGTACGCGGCCATCCTAGAAAAGTGGTAGCAGGGGAGGGGAATGAGCTGAACGGGTGGCAGCACCGCACAAGCCTGAGTGAGAGACGGCTGGAGCTGCAGGCCTGTCAGGGCTCAGCGGAAGCGCCAGGATCAGTACTTCTTTGGGGCTGTCAGGGCTGAGCGGAAGCGCCAGGATCAGTGCCAGGCTCCAGCTGGAGCTCGGTGCTGATCCTGGCGCTTCTGCTGAGCCCAGAAGAAGCGCCAATAAGCTGGAATGTTGCAGCCTCTCCAGAGTCTTGTCATTTACATTCAGATGCTTGGCAACTGATTCATATTTAGGACGGTCACAGTGTCCCAGGGTCATGTGAAGTGACCAAAACCTGCTGCAACCACCCAGCAGACGGGGGGAATAAAAACCAAACACCCCCCACCCCACCCCCGCTGCCAATCCTCAACAGAAATGCTCACAACAATGAAAACCTCGGACAGAAGGAAGAGCGCGGACGGGTGGGCAGGCAGGTGTCTTGCTTGGCTGTGGCTTGAGGGGCACTTTTTTCAGTGCCACTGTAACTTCAAACAGTCACTAAGTGAACTGTTGTAAGTCGAGGACTACCTGTACTTTATTACTTTTTTTTTTTGGGTCATCAAGTTTTTGACACCTTGTTAGGCGACTGGTGGTACTCGGATACTGCCATATCCTAAAAGTGGCACAATGGGTGAAAAGGCTGAAAAGTCCTGTCCTTGGTAAGAGAGATTAGAATTTCCCAGGTGAGCAGTCTGAGCCAAAGGCACCATCTTTGAGGCACCAGTTCCGGTTCCGTGGGGAGAGATTTTTCCACGGACCGGAGTGTGTGTGGTTTTGTGTGCTGCCTGCATCCCGTGGATGGGGCTTGGCTTGTTTGTGCGGACCGGTTGTTGGCACACCGCAGCCCGGTACCAGTCCACGGACTTGGGGTTAGGGACCCCAAAAGTGGTGCTGGCCATCCATCATAGCTCTTACTGGAGAACCCTTGAAAGGAAAGATCTTCCGGAGATCCTGGCCATAAAAGGAGTCCAGTTCATTTTAGTAGGACAGTCTTTCAGCTTGAAACTGCTATGTTTTTTTTCTTACACACCAAGCCACAATTAGATAGCCCCACATAGTAACTCAGAACGTGAAGAAGATATAACCGCATCTTCCAAGATGACTATTTATTTATTTATTTATTTATTTATTTATTTGACTTATATGCCACCCTTCTCCCAAGACTCAGGGCGGCTCACAGCAAAAATACAAGTACAAAAAATATAGTATAAATCAATTAAAATACTAGTTAACAGTGTAAAAACTATAAAACTATTTCCACTCATACAACATACAGTCACAATCAGAGGCCCTGGGGCAGAGTACAACTCACACGCCCCAAACCTGCCTGCATAAATGTGTGTTTAACAATTTCTGGAAAGCTAGGAGGGAGGAGGCAGTACGAACCTCTGAGGGAAGCTGGTTCCAGAGGGCTGGGGCAGCAACGGAGAAGGCCCTGGCCCTGGGCCCCGCCAGATGACATTGCCTGATGGACGGGACTCGCAGGAGGCCAACCCTATGCGCCCTGACCGGTCGCTGGGATTCATGGGGCAGAAGATGGTCCCGCAAGTATCCTGGCCCATTGCCATAAAGGGCTTTATAGGTCACAAGCAACACTTTGAATTGTGTTCGGAGACCAATTGGCGGCCAGTGCAGCTCACGGAGGGCTGGAGTGACATGAGGATGTCTTGGGAGACCCAAGACGGCTCGCGCGGCCGCATTCTGGACTACCTGCAGTCTCCGGACATTCTTCAAGGTTGCCCCATGTAGAGAGCATTGCAGTAGTCGAATCTCGAGGTGACAAGGGCATGGGTGACTGTGAGGAGTGACTCCCGGTCCAAATAGGGCCGCAACTGGCGCACCAGGCGAACCTGAGCGAACGCCCCCCTCGCCACAGCCGAAAGATGGTGTTCTAAACTTAGCTGTAGGACTATGCCTGTAGTCCTCGACTTACAACAACTGAGCCCAACATTTATGCTGCTAAGTGAGACACTTGTGAAGTGAATTTTACCCCATTTTACGACTTTTCTTGCCACTGTTGTTAAGTGAATCACTGCAGTTGTTAAGTTAGTCACACGGCTGTTAAGTGAATCCGGCTTCCCCCACTGGCTTTGCTTGTCAGACGGTCGCAAAAGGCGGATCACGTGACTCTGGGACCCTGCAACCGTCGTAAGTATGAGTCAGTTGCCAAGCATCTGAATCACGTGACCCTGGGGGGGGATGCTGCAGCGGCTGTAAGTGTGAAAAGTGGTCATGTGTCCCTTTTTAAAGTGCTGTTGTAACTTTGAACGGTCACTAAATGAACTGTTGTAAGTTGAGGATCCCCTGTACTGAGAAATAATATTTAAAATAATAACTGGGAAGGCAGATGTCACCATCATGCTGGTTTGTCCATAACAGAGACTAATATATTAACTGGAAGTGCAGAACTGACTTTTTAACTACGTTTTACATGTGGAGCCTAGTGAAAACATGAATAAAAATTTAGCATGATTCACCACGATGTGCTGTTTTTGTTATTCATGCAGAGACAACTAATTCAGGAGTTCTTCATATTTGTCGTCCTTTGTCCCTTAACGCAAAAAGTACAAACAGGAAGGAAAAGATACGATGACTCTGGAGAACTCTGAGAGCAGGCACATACCATTGTTTGAGAATAAGCATTGTTTGTGACATTCCCTATTATTTTTAAAGTTTATTCTATTTAATGCTGGATAAGAATTCTGATAAACATAAACATGTATGACGCTATTCGGCATCCTGTCTCGTAGACGGAGAGCAAAGGGATGCACCAAAAATTAAAAAAAATATAAATCCCGAAAGGGAGGATATAAGACACATCCCAAAGGCCTTTTGGGGAAGTCTAGAACTGTGTTGGCAGCCGTGGAAAAAACAGCAGCGGACTAAATAAGAATTGGAAGAATCCATCAATTCTGCTCAGCTTCTGACGCTGATTATCTAACTGGGCAAACCGATGGGATCATACAACAATTCTTACTTTCAGTAGTATCAATCTAAACCGCATTAAAATACATGGACCTGGTACTGTCACATCTCTTTTATAAAGATCACATTAATGCAGAATGTGCAAGCTTTTGTAACAGTAATATATAGAAAGAAACACAGAACCATTGAGTTGGAAAGGAGTATTTAGGTCACTGCATCCAATACCCAGCTCAGGGCAGGAATCCAAATTAAATCGTCCTTGACAGATGGATGTCTACGGAATTTAAATTATGGTCTCCTCTTAAGGGTGAAATCTTCTTACTCTAAAGAAGGTTTGAAATAGTCAGATGGTAATTTTTGATTCTCTTCTCAGAAAAACTCTTTCTAGAAGTAAATTTCTAGAACTCGGAAAACTATGACTGCTAAGTCTTTAAATTCTGGGATGAATATATATATATATATGTATAGGGCAGCATTCCTGGGTGCTGTTAGCCAAAGAATATTCCCTAATTCTCAGCAATAAATCTACTTATCTAACAACCTTTTTGCGCCAGCTTAAAAATGTGGAATACGGGCTTTCACATGTAGGACCATAGCAGCATGCCCCCAGGGTCACGGGATCAAAATTCGGGCGTTTGGCAACTGACTCGTATTTATGACGGTTGCTGTGTCCCGGAGTCACGTGATCCCCTTTTTGTGACATTCCAGCTGGCTTCCGACGAGGAAAGTAAATGTGGGAAGCTCGATTTGCTTAACAACTATGATTCACTTAAGAACGGCAGTGATTCACTTAGCAACCATGGTAAAAAAGTTGTTAAGTGAGTCGGAGGCACAGCCCACCTAGCGACTGTCTTGCTTAGCGATGGAGATGTTGGGCTCAGTTGGGGCCGTAAGTCATGGGCTACCTGTCCTCCTACTGTAGGTTTCGTTGGTTAAAAAAGAAAATGGAGCTGTTAAAAACAAACAAAAAAAATAAGAAAAAATTTAAGATTTGATTTTATTTGTTAGCTATAAGAGATTAGATATATATAGGATAGATTAATGCTTTACTTTAATTAAGGGATATTAGTGGAAGAAGAATTAAATAAAATTTACAATAAAAACTAAGGTACCAGAATATATTTGGAAGGAATACCCGAACTGATAGAGTTTGTATTTAAAGTTAATTTGATTATGGTTGTATAAATTTTTAAAGTGTTAGAAACAGGTAGAGGTTGACTAAATTTAAACTAGATTGAACTATCTTAAATAAATTATGTTAGTTAAGGGGAAAGAGAGGGAATACTAGAGGTACTGATTGAAGTATGCATAAATGTTTTGCTTTTGGATGATTGTTTACCCTAACACCACGGTGTGCTTTGAGCATTTTATTGTAAAAATTAAAAATTAAAAATTAAAATTTTTTTGTAAAAAAAATAATAAAAACAACAACAACAAAACAGCCAGGCAGGGCAACAAAAAGCCCGGATTTCTTTGAAGGTTGGTTGTGGCTTAGGAGAAAGCCTGTTTCTCCTTCCTTTCATCCCCTCTCCATCTTTTTTCTTTCTTGATATTTCTGCTATTTCACAGTGTGTGGTTATTTTCTTGGGTGATCAATTATTATTATAATTATTTTAAAAAAGGGTTATCTGACTCCACAGACAATTCAAATTAATCAGTAGCTTTTAACAGGGTTTTTTTTTTCCCACCCTGTCTTCACAGCCTACTTTGTTTGGAGTGTGGCCATGCCGTATGTACACACATACACGTAAGTGTAACCTATTCGTGGAGTGGAAGGAATATCCAGGATGGGTTTCAGCTAGATGGGGCAACCCTGGCTGGACAAGGGGAAGAAGTGGAGAACGGCACAGAATCTCCGTTGGGAAGACAGGCGAGGGGGGCGTCCCGGGGAGTCCCTGGAGGCTCCCTGACCTGGGCTGTTGATGGAAGGAGCCAGACAGAGCAGCCAAAGGGCTCCCCAGCTCCACACTCTTGGCATTCTCTCTCCTATTGGAATTTCCTTCCTTCCTTCTCTCTCCTTCTTTCCTTCCTTCCTTCCTTCCTTCCTTTCTTTCCTTCCTTCCTTCCCTCTCCTTTCTTTCTTTCTCTCCTTTCTTTTCTTCCTTCCTTCC
Organism: Bothrops alternatus; assembly: GCA_034064705.1. Classification (NCBI taxonomy): domain Eukaryota; kingdom Metazoa; phylum Chordata; class Lepidosauria; order Squamata; family Viperidae; genus Bothrops; species Bothrops alternatus. The sequence goes on along the minus strand of JARGCV010000185.1, from coordinate 413,961 downwards.
CTCCCTCCTTCTTTCCTTCCTTCATTCCCTCCCTCCCTCTCCTTCCTTCTTTCCCTCCCTCCCTTTCCTTCCTTCTTTCCCTCCCTCTCCTTCTTTCCTTCCTTCTTTCCCTCCCTCTCCTTCCTTCCTTTCTTCCCTCCCCTTCCTTCCTTCTTTCTCTCCCTCCCTCCCCTTCCTTTCTTCTTTCCCTCTCCTTCCTTCTTTCCCTCCCTCCCTCCCTCCCTCCCTCCCTCTCCTTCCTTCCTTTCTTCCCTCTCCTTCTTTCCTTCCTTCCTTCCTTCCCTCTCCTTTTCCTTTCTTCCTTCCCTCTCCTTCTTTCCTTCTTTCCCTCTCCTTCTTTCCTTCCTTCCCCCTCCTTCTTTCCTTCCTTCCCTCTCCTTCCCTCCTTTCTTCCCTCTCCTTCTTTCTTTCCTTCCCTCTTCTTCTTTCCTTCCTTCCCTCCCCCCTTCTTTCCTTTCTTCCCTCTCCTTCCTTCTTCCCTTTTGTATACCACAGAAGGTGCACCAAATTATTTCAGGTGCTGTAATAAGAACCGGCCTGGAAGCTACCTGGCCCTGCCTTTGTGGAAGTGCTTTCCAAAGCGACAAAATTAGGCCCAGAGTTTGCATTCAGGAGCGACAAAACCGCCACACCGTCTTCTGTAAATCCACGTTGGAGCCACTTAATTATCGTTGAAGGAAATTCTGTCAGCCTGGGAGGATTGCTGGCTCCCAAATTAAAAGTGAGAAGTCAAGGCTAAGATTTCTGGAGAATTTTCATTAACAGGCCAGAAGATGAAACGTCAACAAACCAATGAAACACGAGGCAAACAATAATCGCAGCAGTAACAACAACAACAACAGTAACAAAAACTAAATATTTTTGAACGCCACAGCAGTGTAACAGGAGTTCCCCTGTGATTCGGATACACAAACAAGCCGAAAAGATCAGTGTGGGAAGTGGAAAAATTCACAATCCCGAGGAGGACTTCTTCATTTTCCCCAGGCTGAGGGTGTGTTGACAAACACGGGCAAGCTGTGTTCCTTTTTCCCTTCTCCTTATGTGAGGAAAAGCAACAATTAGCAGCAGCCCTCAGAGTTTTGCCTGAGGCAACTGGGGTGTCAAGCCAACCTAGTTTCTTCAGAAACACAATACATGATAAAAAAAAAAAAAAGGACTCTCTGCAGAAGCAGCAGTTCCTTGGAAATTAAACTTCTCCCGTTCCCCTTTCCCTCAGATATACACATACATATACATATTGCTCCTAGAAGCACGAAGCCGAAAGCACCAGCCTGAAGATGACGAATGGGACTTCGTTGAAACATCGCCAAGACACTTCAAACACTTCAAATTCTACGTGGGAGAAAATCCGAAGAACCAAAGACCTACATACATATACATATACATACATACATACACATATACATACACACATACATACACACACACACACACACACACATAAAATGACTTCTTTTTATTTTCTCAAGTTGTTAAAGCAAGGGGATGGAAAACTATGGAAGCCATGCTACTCAACCCATCCTGTTCAACAGCAACAAATCCTCCTGAATTTGAGCTGGAGAAATCTGAGGCGGCCATTTTGGAATCTGAGACTGAAGACTTAATTTTCCGTAGGGGGAAAAAAATCGGGGACGAAAAGAGCCATGTCCTGCCTTCGAATGGTAGCCAAATTCAACCACCTTCTGGAGTCAGCCACCTCACTTGGCCCAGGAAGCCCAAATCTTGGCTTCTTTTGAGGGGTCAAGGACAGGGGTAGGCAACCTCAGCTCTTTTATGACTCGTGGACTTCAACTCCCAGAATTCCTGAGTCAGCACAGCTGGTTCAGGAATTCTGGGAGTTGAAGCCCACGAGTCATAAAAGAGCCGAGGTTGCCTACCCCTGGTCGAGGGGAACTCGCCACGGCCTACTCGCTACAGCCAACCGAGTAACTTCAGTTCTGGATCATAATAATAAATACATAAAAAACACAGGCTGTATGGCCAGGCACGCAGCAAATACGCAGAGAAACTGTTGTGTGGGGAATTTTGTACAACTGCTGTAAAGCAATGCGATGTTTCTGCTCTTCCTCCTCCATCGAGCAAAATGCCGGGAAAAAGATATGGAGGAAGAGCCTACAGATAGGGTGGGTGGGAAACCTGGAACCGGGCCCTAGTAGAGAGGCTCAGATATCTGTGTTTCTGGTTATATCATCTTACTTTTCGCGCGCGCGCGCGCGCGTGTGTGTGTGTGTGTGTGTGTGTGTGTGTGTGTGTGTGTGTACACTAGAAGCATACTCTCCAGGATGAAGATTGGACTGCATAGAGTGCATCCTTAAGGGAGTGTCTTGGTTGAAATGTCAGCTTTATTTCATTTATTTTCATTCAACATCAAGATTGCCCCCCAAAATACAGTACACCTGCTGTGATATCCTATCTTTTGTTCTGGTAGTGAAAGTAAGTCTATTATGTGTTGTTCTATGTGCTCTTGTGCATACTTATAATTGTTGAGGATCATCTGCCAAATCCACATACCTGGGAGGGACACCCTCTCCCCTCCCGTGTGTGTGTGTTTGTGTATCTCCTGCCCACCTAGCAACTTGAAAGCATGCAAATGCAAGGAGATAAATAGGTACCACTTTGGTGGGGAGATAACAGCATTCTGTGCACTTTGGCACATAGTCATGATGGCCACAACACCATGGAAGCATCCTCGGAGGATATTGGATCCATTGGTTAAGAAATTTATATCTATCTATATCTATCTCTCTATCTCTAGTCATCCATATCTATCCATCCATATCTATCTATCTATCTCTATTCATCCATCCATCTATCCATCCATCAATATCTCTCTATCTCTCTATCTCTCCATCTATAGACAGAGACAGACAGACACATAGATAGACATACATACATACATGTATGTATGTATGTATGTATGTATGTGTGTGTGTGTCTATGTGTTTTGTAAAGCCTTGTCTGAAGAAGGGTTCTCTTACAGTGTCTTAACTCTCTATTATCATTCAATTAAACATCTGATTGATGGTCAGACCCAAGTCTCATGCATGGACTCCCTCAGCTCATGCAGATCTTTCTTGCAAATAAACACTACCTCAAAAACATCTTCCCATCAACCACAAGTAGACACTTAAAAGCTACGGGAATAGCTGGTAGACAATGAGTAAATGAGTTCGGTACATTAGTCTAGTTTCATTTTTAGTGAATAAATGGTGTCTGACAGAACGAAATCACCATATCTATTTATGGACAGTCTCGGTTTCATCTTGAGGAACTTGACACAAAGGTGGTATGTCTCTCCACAGAGGCAGAGAGGCCTGTCCCTAACCAGAGAGCTAAGTTCCTCTGCCTCGTTTCACAGCTGAAATCTAGGTCAGGGGTCCCCAACCGTGGCCACTTTAAGACCTGTGGACTTCAGCATGGCTGGCTGGGGAATTCTGGGAGTTGAAGTCCACAGGTCTTAAAGTGGCCACGGTTGGGGACCCCTGACCTAGATCACAATCACAAAAGTACGGCACGCTGGAGAAACCCTTGAAGTGCATCAGCTTTTCGCTTCCTACATCTCTTTTGGAACCTCTTTTCCAGTTATAGAGCTAAATACATCCGAAACAACCATCCCAAGCACCCATCTGTCCTCTCCCTAGCTTGGTGATGACTTTCTCTGTCCAAAATAGGGAGAAGCCGAAAGAAGGGAGAAGAAGGGGGGAAGAGAAGAGAGAAGAAGGGAAAGAAGGAGGAAGGGAAAAGGGAGGGATGCCTCCTCCCACAGCATCTGAATAGTTGCCCATTGTTCCTTACTGCCAACTAGTTATGAAAGGTATGGCGACGTCCCATCCATAGACGCCCATGCTTTTTTTTTAATTAGCATTCCAGCTGCTTTTGTATTTATTCAGGCAACCCACAGTTCTCAACACGACATACTAAAGACAGTGAGCCCAGAGTCCTCCCCTTAGCAACTCCAGGTAATTGTTTGCAACCTCCTGTTGCAAACAGATTTCACACAGTGAAAGTGGTGTTGTTGTTGTTAATTGCGAAGTCGTGTCCGATCCATCGTGACCACATGGACCACGTTCCTCCAGGCCTTCCTGTCCTCTCCCATCTTCTGGAGTCCATTGAAGCTCAGGCCTCCTGCTTTAGGGACTCCATCCAGCCGCCTCCTTCTCTGTCGTCCCCTTCTTCTTCTCTTGTCCTCCATCTTTCCCAGCATCGGGCTCTTCTCCAGGGAGTCCTTCCTTCTCATTAGGTGGCCAAAGTCCTTGAGTTTCCACTTCAGGATCTGGCCTTCTAAAGAGCAGTCGGGGTTGACCTCCTCCAGGACTGACCGGTCGGATCACCTTGCAGTCCAGGGGACTCGCAGGCGTCTTCTGCAGCACCAGAGTTCAAAGGCCTCCATTCTTTGGCGCTCGGCCTTTCTTATGGTCCAACTTTCACAGCCCTACATGGCAACTGGGGCACCCATGGCCTGGACTAGACGCATTTTTGTTGGCAGGGTGACGTCTCTGTCTTTTTAGATGCTGTCTAGATTTTACACAGAGTGAAAGTGACATCTATTCCCTCCAAAGGTATAATGTTCGCCCTAAAACTTTGAGCTCCTCCAAAAGGCAACCAACAAGCAGCCGTGCTATTGTTCAGCCGGAGGGTCCACATGCCAAAGGATGTGAGGGGAAATTAAATAGGACTTCTAAAATACCATTTGCTTTAAGGAACTAAAGCAATATAAGGGAGCAATTTAGCATCTACCAAGGCATAAAGACAGTAAAATTACTGGGGTTTTTTTTTTTTTTGGCCTCTCTGCTGGGGGAATGAAATGAAGGGCTATTTATAAAGCGCTCCCTGCTTTGGCTATAATCAAATATAATAACAAGATAGAACAAAAACAATCTCTTTCTGGAAACCACCTTTGTAATACTCCTTTTTAATAAGCCTCCTAATGGCCAAATTAGAAGGACCCCAACCGAAGTCATTCATCCCACATAAAACAAACATTGACTTTTTCTTCTTAGCTTTGTTTTACCAGCTACATCAGTTCCAGATGAGGCTTCAGGGGCTGGAGGCTTTTTTCTCTCTCCAAGAGTTTAGATGCAGCTGCTTTTTATTTACCGGAGGCAACACGGGGAGGGCTCTGAACTGGGGAAGGGGCCTTCCGTCAGCTGTCGACAAGAGCGTTCGCCGGAAAAGGACCCGCAGCATTTCACCCGGCGACTACCTAGGCGAGCTGACAGGTAGTCCCCAACTTACGACCACAACCCAGCTCAGAATTTCCGTTGCTAAGTGTGTGAGACGGCTGCTAAGCGAGCTTTGCCCCGTTTTACAGCCTTTCTTGCTACCGTTGTTAAGTGGATCACTGCGGCTGTTAAATTAGTCACACGGTTGTTAAGTGAATCCGGCTTGCCCCCGTTGACTTCACTTGTCAGAAGGTCGCAAAAGGGGATCCCGTGACGCCGGGAGACACTGCGACCGTCGTAAATACGAGTCAGTTGCCAAGGGTCTGAATTTTGACCCTTTGACCTATGGAGATGCTGCAATGGTCGTTAAGTATGAAAAACGTGACACTGAGGTCACCCTGGTCTAGATCTTTTTGGATCCTAAAATGATCCAGGGCCTGGAGATTAAAACATACAAAGAACAGCTGCGGGACTTGAGTTTGGCTAGTCCAGGGGTAGGAAACCTTGGCCCTTTTAGGACTGGTGGACTTCAACTCCCAGAATTCCTGAGCCAGCCATGCTGAGGGGAAAGGGAGAGGTTTCCAAGCTGAGCCATGCTGGCTCAGGAATACTGGGAGTTGAAGTCCATGAGTCATAAAAGAGCCAAGGTGGCCCACCCCTGATCTAGTCTAAAGAAGAGAAGAAACAGGGGAGACATGATAGCAGATATTCCAGTATCTGAGGGGCTGCCCCAAAGAAGAAGAGGAGGGGGGTCACGTTATTCTCCAAAGCACCAGAGGACAAGAAACAATGGTTGGAAACTGATCAAAGAGAGAAGCAACCTGGAATTAAGGAGAAACTTTCTAACAGTGAGGACAATTAACCAGTGGAACAGCCTGCCACCAGGCATCGTGGGCGCTCCATCGCTGGAGGTTTTTAAGAAGAGACTAGACAGTCACCTGTCTGAGATGGTATAGGTCCTCCTGCTTGAGCAGGGGGCTGGACTAGAAGACCTCCAAGGTCCCTTCCAGCTTCTATTCTATTCTATTCCATATTCCATATTCCATATTCCATATTCCATATTCCATATTCCATATTCCATATTCTATTCTATTCTATTCTATTCTATTCTATTCTATTCTATTCTATTCTATTCTATTCTATTCTATTCTATTCTATTCTATTCTATTCTATTCTATTCTATTCTGTAGCACCAGAGGACAAGAAGCAATGGATGGAAACTAATCCAGGAGAGAAGCAACCTGGAATTAAGGAGAAACTTTCTAACAGTGAGGACAATTAACCAGTGGAACAGCCTGCCACCAGGCATCGTGGGTGCTCCATCGCTGGAGGTTTTTAAGAAGAGACTAGACAGTCACCTGTCTGAGATGGTATAGGTCCTCCTGCTTGAGCAGTGGGGGCTGGACTAGAAGACCTCCAAGGTCCCTTCCAGCTCTATTCTATTCTTCTATTCTATATTCTATATTCTATTCTGTTCTGTTCTGTTCTTATCAAAGATCATAGTAGCTGCAAAACTGAATATGTGCCCTCCTTCATTGCAATGTGTGGCTACCAAGTAGTTCCAAAAAACCATTTTTTAAAATTATGTTCAATTATCACAACTTCGTCTTCCTTTGTCTTAAAAAAAAATCACATCATGAAAAACGTTAAAAGAATGGAGAAGCTATGCTGTTTTTTGGGGGAAATCACTGAATAGAAGATCAAAACAGAAATTCATGAACATTGCTCATTTACCCACAATTCAGAAAGCAACCATAATATAATTTTATTTAATGCATTGTCTGGGAATTTCTCATTAAAGCCCTTCCCATGTGCGAGTCACCAAGTTTACAAAGCTATCCATTTGTGCTTCGAGTCTGACAAAACCTTTTTTTTACATATTTTTGGGCTTCAGGCAGGAAAAGACAAACCGCCTTCTAGGTTGGGCTTAACACCTGAAGGGACCAGTGGCTCAGCCTGTCTACCACAGCTTCAAGTAGCTTTCAGAGACTTAAACGACGTTACTTAAAATTACTTAAAAGAGTAATTCCAGTGAATTACTCCCTCTGAATCTGCAACACCCTTTCTACGTCAAGCACATGAAAGCTGAATGCACTGCAATGTAAGTTACTTCATTCATTTTTCTAGGTCAGATCCTGAAGACTGGAGAAGCTGAAAGGTTTCCCGCAGTCCCTGGGGTTCTCCTGCAATCTTGGCAAGCCACATTTCAAAGCCATACTTGACCCTTTGGAAGGGGAAAGTGGTCCAGGCTTTTTGATGGAATTGCCTCTGAATGACCTGCCTCATTCAAAAAAACCAAACTTGTGAACTGGAGGGGAAGCAATGAGTGGGACAAAGATTCATGTGGATGGAAAACCTGGGAACGGTTGGCGTAAACAGCCTCCAGCTTGTCTCCAGGCACACGCTGCTGCGGTTGGGCACAATGATACTATTCTTTCCCTCTGCATTCATATTTGCACAAAGTCATTCAAGGGGTGGTCTAATTTACTGCCTTTGGCCACGCCCACCCCAAAACAAATAAACATAACTTAATAGCTTGTTGTGATCCATACGAATAACACTTTCCTTGTTTCCATGCCGACCTCAGTGTTCAACGAATCCAACTGAAGTCATGGATATTTTTCGGCTTACAGATGCGGATCAGGAACCCAGTTCTTGGCCTTCCCTGCTTTAAATCAGTAGCCAAGAGCCAACGGTGTGAATGGGGTGAAAAGTGAATATTTGCTTGCAACGAAGGATACTTCCATCGTTCTCAAGAGAGGAAAGGATTTTGAAATAAAACCATCCCTGTAGCTCATTTCTCAGAAGTCTCCAGTATTACGTTTTTGGGGAAAGGCTTGGAAATTGGACAGTCTCTTGGCTCAAAGTATTTCTGGGTAGTATACATTATCTGGGTGTATTCAAACCATCAAAAAAAGCCCACGCAGTCATAGGCTGCCTTAACAGAGGGACAGAATCAAGATCACAGGGACTGTTAGTACCGCTTTTTTAAAGGCCTTTGTAAGATCACACTTGGAAGACGGCATCCAGTTTCGGCTGCCACAATATAAAAAAGATGTCACGCCTCAAGAAAGACTGCAGAGAAGAACATCAAAGAGGCTAAACCATATGAAGAACGGTTGATGGAATTGGGGATGTCTAGTTTAACGAAGAGAAGGACGAGGGGGGACAGGACAGCAGCCTTCCAGTATCTCAGGGGCTGCCCCAAAGAAGAGGGAGTCAAGCTCTTCTCCAAAGCGCCCGAAGGCAGGACAAGAAGCAACGGATGGAAGCCAACCAAGGAGAGAAGCAACCTGGAACTAAGGAGAAACTTCCAGACAGTGAGAACAATTAACCAGTGGAACCACCTGCCTCCAGAAGTTGTGGGTGCTCCATCACTGGAGGTTTTCAAGAAGTGATTGGACAATGATTTGTCTGAAATGGTGTAGTAGGATCTCCTGCTTGAGCAGGGAGTAATAATAATAATAAAGTTGGAAGGGACCTTGGAGGTCATCTGGTCCAACCCCCTGCTCAGGCAGGAAGCCCTACACCATTTCAGACAAATGACTGTCCAGTCTCTTCCTAAAAACTTCCAGTGTTGGAGCATCCACAGCTTCTGGAGGCAGGTAGTTCCACTGGTTCTAACTCTCAGGAAGTTTCTCCTTAGTTCTAGGTTGCTTCTCTCTTTGGTTAGTTTCCCTCCGTTGCTTCTTGTCCTGCCTTCAGTAGTTGGACTAGATGACCTCCAAGATCCCTTCCAACTCTTGTTATTCTGTTCTGATTTCAGTAAGGCTTACAGCACAGTCACTGTTTTCCCTCCTGAAAATTGACTTAGGAATCCTTCTGTGAAATATGTCAATGGATTCAAACTCTGCAGTGCCCTGACTCCCTGGAAAATGATAAATAAATACATTTGGGTGGAACTCTTCCCCTCTCTGCCAAAGAAAACCAATGATTTCATTTGCGATTAAAGTTAAGAAAGATCATTTTTAACAATTACATTTTTAATCTAGGCGTCAAATACGAGGCTAGAATCTTGCATCTTTATAAAATAAGATTTTCCCATCAGAAACAGATAATAAAACAATCCATTCTCAAACCATATTTTTTTTTTTTTTTAAATTCTTTTATTAAAACAATCAGCATTGGACATAAAAACATATTATGCAGCAATCAACATGATACCTGGTATACAATACTAAGTATTCGTCTTTGAGAAAGTCTGAATTAGTAAGCCTTTTTCCCCCCCCCCACCCCTCGCGTCTAGTCTCAACTATACTCCTGTTACATTTTATTTGATTGGCGTTTCTTCTATCTGTTTCGAAATTAATGTGGTCAACATGAAACATAAGATCTTATTGCTAAACAACCCTCCTAGAACATAGCATACAACATTAGGTATTAATCTTTGTAAACATCTGTTTTAGTAAACGTTCTACCCTCCTCCCTTGCATCTTCAAGTATAATCCGAATACATTTTGTTGGATTGGTGTTTCTCTTATATATGGTCTATCTACTGTTTCTCTTATATATGGTCTATCTACTGTTTCTAGTCTATCGCCTATTGTATGTTTGCGCTTCTGACTCGATTTCATCCCATTACTAGTGCAATCTTTTATAGTCCCTAACCAGAGGTCCTGGGGTGAGAGTTTCATATCCTGAGGTAGAAATTCAGTCTATTTTAGCCATATTAAAGCAAACATCATTAGTCATAAGGTTATGTTAAGAGGTATTAGTTATAGAACATATACATTCAACATTGGGTGTTAGTTTTTGTAAACCTTTGATTTGTTAACCCTTCTTCCCTCCTCCCGTCGAGCCCTAGCTGAACGCCAGCTGTATTCTGTTTGATTGGTGTCTCTCTTGGATATAGTCTATCCAATGTTTCCAGTCCATCACAAATTGTTCATTGGAGCGATTTTTCAAATATGCCGATATTTTTGCCATTTCCGCCAGATTTGTTACTTTCACAGTCCATTCTTCAATAGGCGGTATTTCTGGATTCTTCCAGTACTGTCCCACCAATAATCTTGCTGCTGTAATTAAGTTCAAAAATAAAGTTGACTCTGAGGTAGTGATATCCTCTGTGATCCCTAGCAAAAAAGCCTGAGGTAGAAATTCTATACGCTTTTTGAAAATAGTTTGGAGTGTCCACCATATCTTCCTCCAGAATGCTTTGATTTTTCTGCATGCCCACCATATGTGAAAGTAAGTAGCCTCCCCATCTCCGCACCTCCAGCATTTGGGCTGGGTGCCCGGGTAGATGAGTGATATTTTTTTCGGGTCAAGATGCCATCTATAGAACATCTTGTAGAAGTTTTCCCTTAAGTGTTGCGATTTCGTGAATTCTACATTCCTCACCCAGATTTTCTCCCACGTGTCTATGGCGATAGGGTGTCCGAAGTCTTGCGCCCACTTTATCATACAGTTCTTGACTAGCTCGGTTTCAGAGTCCATTTCTATCAGAGTGCTGTACACTCGTTTGATGTGCATAATCCCCTGTTCTCTGATCTGTTTAATTAGGTTCTCGTCGTTCTGTGAGAAGCCCTTCTTCCTGTCTTCACGCCACCTTGACTGTAGTTGTATATATGATAGCCAGTTACTTCCTATTCCTCTGTTTGCTAGCATTGCTTGAGGTTTCAAGAGGAACCTGTTTTCTTCTCCCAGTACAAGTTCACTGTAGGGCACCACTCCTTGCCCTTGGGATGTGTTCATATCCCCTGTTGCGTGTCCAGGGATCGTCCAGATGGGAATCTTGTCGTGTAGGAGGTGCTTATATTTCTTCCAGACCCATAGCAGTGGGATTCGTAGTGGGTTCTCCTTGAAGTTCCTATCTGCCTTTTTGTCGTATACTAGGTATGCGTGCCAGCCGAATCGTAGACCATGCCCCTCAACATTCAGAACTCTATCATTTGTCATGTTGATCCAGTCACTAACCGCCACCAACGTTGCTGCATAGTAATATAGCTTTAGATTAGGCATTTTGAGTCCCCCTCTCTCCCTTGCGTCTTGGATGATTTTTAGTTTCACCCTCGGTCTCTTGTCGTCCCAAATAAATCTGTTGATGCCTTTCTGCCAATTGTCTAAGTCCGCATCCTTCTTGAGTATGGGTAGCATTTGAAAGAGAAATAGACATCTGGGTAGTACATTCATCTTTACTGTCGCTATCCTGCCGAGCAGGGACAGACGTAACGATTTCCACCTTTCCAGGTCTGCTTGTATCTTATTCCACAGGACCTCGTAGTTATTCTTGTATAATTTCGCGTTTGTAGATTCTATCTCCACTCCTAAGTATTTGACTTTCTTGACGATTTCACAACCCGTTATTCTTTCCAGGTTCCGTCTTGCTTTGTTGTCTAGGTTTTTGGCTAGCATCTTTGTTTTTGATATATTTACTTTGAAGCCTGACACCCTACCATAGTCCTCCATTATCTCCATCAATTTCCTTGCTGACTGTGCTGGTTGCGACATTGTCACCAGCAGGTCATCCGCAAAGGCACATAGTTTGTATTCTTGTTGTTTAATCTGTATGCCCTGTACATCCTCTGCCGCTCTTATTCTGTTCAGTAAAATTTCCAGTGTTAGGACAAATAACAGGGGGGACAGCGGGCAGCCCTGTCTCGTGCCTCTCTCTATATTAAATGAGTCTGTTAAGTCTCCATTGATAATGATCTGGCCTGTTTGTTTCTGGTAAATTGCCGTTATGGAGTTGAAGAACTGTGCTCCCATTTTCATCTTCAGGATCAAGTTCGTCAGGAACGGCCAGTTCAGTCTGTCGAAGGCTTTTTCTGCATCCACAAACATTAGAGCGGCGGGTATCTGGTTGTGCCTTTGCAGGTACTCTATTATGTTCAACAGCTGCCTCACGTTGGTTTTCATCTGGCGTCCTTGTATAAATCCCCTTTGGTCCGGGTGTATTGTTTTTTGTAGAACAGTCATTAGTCTATTGGCCAAAATTTTTGTGAAGATTTTATAGTCTGTGTTTAGTAGTGAGATGGGCCTGTAGTTTGCGGGCTGTGTGTCATCTTTCCCCTCCTTTGGGATTAATGAGATGTAGGCTGTTTTCCAGGATGGTGGGACCTGGCCTCCTTCTTGAATGCTGGCAAATAGCTTTCTGAGGGGTTCTAGCATCTCCTCCTGTAGGTGCTTGTAGTAGATCGCTGTCATCCCATCCGTCCCAGGCGATTTTCCTGCTTTCAGTTGTGTGATCACTGAGTGTATTTCCTCCTTTGTGATTGGGGCATTCAGAGCTTCTCTTTGTGTGTCGGTAATCGCCTGTATCTTTTCGTTTTGTAGGAATTCCTCTATCTCTTTGTCTTGTATCTTATCCTCGGCATATAGTTTCGAGTAGAACTCTGTGAAGGCTGTCTTGATGGTTTTTTGTCGGAATTCTAGCTTGCCTTTGTATTCTATCTTTTCAATTATGCGGGATTTCTGTTTCTTTCTTATAGTGTAGGCTAGCCAGCGGCCCGGTTTGTTGGCCTTGCAGAATGTCTTATGTTTTGCATATTGTATATTCCTTGCAACTTGGTCCGCCATCAACATGTCAAATTGCTTTCTTAAGATCTTGAGTCCTTCTTTGGCGACTTTGTCTTCTGGTCTTTTTATCAGTAGCCGCTCCATTTTGCTTATCTCATTTTCTAACTCTTTTCTTTTTTGTTCTTGTTGGCGCCGGTGCCAGCTATTCATGGATATGAGGATCCCTCGCATGTACACCTTGCTGCCTTCCCAGATCTGTTCTATCGGTGTTCCGTTGTTCATATGTGTGCTGAAGTATTCCTTCATAGCTTTTTTGCATTCCGCCACCTTGTCTCCATGTCTAAACAGGTTTTCATTGATTCTCCAGGACCTCCTCTGTGTCTGGCCGTGTCTTAGCTCCATCCTCACAGGGTTGTGGTCCGTCAGAGCTTTGGGTAGGATTTCCACTGCATTTAGACGAGTTAGCAAGTCGCTAGAAGTTAATATAAAGTCAATTCTGGAGAAGGATTGATGTCTGCCAGAGAAGAAGGTGAATTCTTGTTCTCTGCCATGTCTTTTCCTCCATACATCTGTCAGTTCGAGTTCCTCCTTCATGTCAAAGAAGGATTTAGGCAACTTGGGGTGTTTTTGTGGGTTCGGTGCAGTTCTTTTTTTGTCTAGAGCGGTCTCTATGACCCCGTTCCAGTCGCCCATGATGATGTAAGATCTGTAGTTAAGTTGTGTTATTTTCTTGTGTAGCTTTTTGTAGAATTTGCCTTGCTGCTGATTTGGTGCATATACGCCCATTACTAGAATCTTCTTGTCTTCCTGTGTTATTTCAATTGCCAGGTATCTACCTTGGGGGTCGGATTCTATTAGCTTCGCCATTATATGTTTCTTTACGTATATAACAATCCCGTTCTTTTTTCTTGGCGCCGCTGCCACAAATTGCGCACCTAGTTTGTAGCTGGTCAGATATTTCTGGTCTGCTGCCCTGATGTGTGTTTCTTGTAAGCAAATTATGTCGTTTCCTCCATGAAATAGATAATGAAATATTTTCCTCCTTTTCTGTGGAGAGTTTAGTCCGTTAACGTTCCACGTCAAGTATTTAGTCATCAATATCGGTTTCAGGATACTCTTCCGAGACCGCTTTCATTCTATCTCCTGTGATAGTCTTTGGTCTCGCTCCCATGGTATCCGAGTTTGTGATCGAGTTGCATATCGGGATCGCGTCGTGTTGATCTGTGCGTTTGGTGGTGGATCTTGTTATCCTGCCCTCTGCAATCTGACTTGTTCCCTTGTTGTTGTTGTTGCTTCCTGTTCTCTGTGTTGTCGTGTCTCTAGTTGGTCCTTTCCTTTTTCGTGTTCTTGCAGCAGTCTGTCGGTCTGGTGGATTTTCTGCGTTTTCTCTCGTGGCGTATTGGGATCCCTCCGGCATCAGTTCCTTTTCCAGGAATTCTCTGGCTTGTTGAACCGAGTTCAGTTGATGTCTTTTATTGTTATAGTAGAATGTCATCCCCGTGGGGGTTTCCCATCTGAATCGCAAGGCACGTGATCTCAGTTCGTCGACCAGGAACTTATATTCCTTTCTGTCTCGCAGCATCGTCTGGGGGATCTCTTTCAGTACTTTCACTTCTTGCCCCTTTATGTATAAACTCTTGTGGTAAGACGTGGCTGAGATGCGATTCCGGAATCCCTGCGTCACAAAGCGGATGACCACGTCCCTTGGTTGGTGTCTGTTTGTTGTCGTCCGTGCGCCCACTCTGTTGATTCCGTCAATTTGCCATTCGATAGCTGAGGCTGGTAGTCCCAGAAATGCTGCCAGGGCCTCTATAAAGGTTCCGGCCAGGCTTCCTTGGGTTTCGTCTGATGTCTCTTTCAGGCCCCTGAACCTGATTGTGGTCGCCAGCTGCCAGTACTGTATCGTGGTGGCTTGGTCTTGGTGCACCCCTCTCATCTCTGCTATCTCTGTTCTCTGGCCTTCTACTTGATTCTCCACTTTTTCCATCCGCTCGTCCACCTTTTCCCTGATTTCCTGAAAGTTTCTCTCCATTTCCTCCCCTACTTCCTTGTAGTGTGTTTGCATTGCCTCTTTCATTTGCTCCAAATCTGCAGCCATCGCCTTGCGTTGCTCCTCCCATTTTCTCTCTAGCCCTCTACCTTGATCTTGCAGCATTTGTTTTATATCGTTGTATCTTTTCTCCATCTTTTGTTCTGCCTCTATGCACCTCCTCTCCATCTCTCTACCTTGTTCTTGCAGCATTTGTTTTGTATCGTTGTATCTTTTTTCCATCCTTCGTTCTGCCTCTACACACCTCTTCTCCATCTTTGTGTCCCTTTCCACCAACCTTTTATCCATTCCATCCAACCTTTCAACCAGCATTTCTATTGCCTTTTGTATCGTGTGTGCTGTTGGGCTGGCCTGTGAAGGTATATGGTTCTGGATGCCTGTATTTGGATGGGAGGGTGTGGGGTTGGGTAGAGTAGTTCCTGGTGGTTTAGTACGCTGGGCTGGGGAGGATACAACTCCCTTCGGTTGTGTCAGTGTGGTCTGTTTGGAGGCCATCTTGAGCTTGTCCTCCCTTTGTCCAGGCACTGTTTTGGTTTTGGTTTCCAGCTTGGGCCAGGGTAGGCACTAGACTGCGATCTGGTGTTGGTTCAGTAATCTGTCCTTTCAGTGGGAGGGGGGGGCTTCAGGGTTCAGGCAGTGCAGGTCTAGGGGCCTGTAGGCAGGGAGGTCTGTCTGTGTTCAAGGAGTCTATTCAGTGCCTCTGCCTGTCTGTGATTCCAGGCCCCTTCTGCCTTCCCTCCACAGCCGCCCTGGATGCCTTTTAGTTTTCCTCTGACGCCCACCTTCCTCCCTGGTGGGTTCTGCTCTCTTCAGTGTCCCTGGGGCTCCCGTTCTGGGGGGTCTGGGGCACAGCTTGTGGAGTATCTCTCCCCCGTCCCTCTGCCGCCCAGGGTACCCTTTTCCTGTGTCCTCTCCCACTGTCTGCTTTCTTGCTTCTTCCCACTTGGTTCTTCTCTCCTCCCCTCTATTGTTCTGGCTTGCCTGCAATCAGCTCCGTTGATTGCCTCCGTCCTTTTCCGCCGCTTCAGGCCGCTCCGCTGCCCTCTCGGCTATTCCACCCTCTTCTGCTCTTCTGGGGGCCCTTTCCAGGTTGGGAGACCCCCCCAGTTGCCTTCGCCCCTCCTGCCTATGTCTCCCTCGCTTCTCTCACCCGTTCTCCGCCGCTTGGGGCCTCCTCCTTTTGTCCGGCTGCCCCCGGCCCTCTCCTCTTCCGATTCCTGCTGCCGGCTCTCTCTCACCTCCGCTCTCGCGTTCTTCCTCGCCCCCTGGGACTCGTCTGGGGGCCGTCTTCGGTCGGTGGGCTCTCCCGGCAGCTTCCGTCTGTCTGCGCTCGCTCTCCCCTGCAAATTCGGATTTTGGGGCCTCCCGCCCTCTTCCAGCCCTCCGGCCGGCCGGCCGGCTGCCGCCGGCTTCCTCCGCTCAGCTGGTTGTCCGTGGGGGACCCTCGGCGGCGATTTATACTTCTCTGGAGTGCCCCGAGGGTCCTCTTCAGATGCGCCTGTCTTTCTGGCGCTCTCTGCTCTCAGTACTTTTAATTTTTTTATAAAAGTTCTAAGCCACGGTCCGGAGCTTTCCTAGAAGGGCTCCGGACCTCATGACCGGAACCGGAAGTCTCTCAAACCATATTTTTAACGGGAAGGATAAACTTGCCCACTTTTCCTATGTCAGCCACTCACAAGAATTAGTTTGGATCAATGCTTGTTTTTTTTTTTTTTTTTTTACAGCAACTCATGATTTTGTAGCCAGCTCCTCCAGGCTCAGCAGAAGGGACCAGGGACAGCAATCCTGATTTGCATGTCCAAGCCCCCCTCCCACCCACCCCCCCAGACCAATCTGAGAAGAGACAAAACAGGCTGAGATGAATGAAGATACTTTCAGAAGTGCCAAAGCAGATGCTGAGCCAAATCCTGCCTTTAAAATATACTTTTGTAAGGAAAGTTCTCGTCGGCATCTATGCCGACAGGCTTGGGGCATATGAGCTGTGCTCTGCCCCTCGGCCCTAGGAGTGTCCCTCCATCGACGACTGCGAGCTGATTGTGTTTGTATGTGGTGTGAGTGTGGTTAATTTTTAAAGTTTTTTTTATTGTATTCTTGTTGTGAGCCGCCCTGGGTCTTCGGAGAAGGGCGGCATATAAGTCTGATAAATAAATAAATAGATTTTAGTCTTGATGGGAGCTAGACAGGAAGAGCAGCCAGTGAGGTTAAGTTCTACCTCCCCTCTTTTTTTTCCTTCCCTTTTTTCAAGGCTAGCAAGAGATTAAATCCACAGGTAGCAAGAAAAATGAAACCAATCTCGAAAAAAAAATCCGAATGTAATTTGTTCCCTACAAGCAAATAGAGCAACGCATCAAGATTATTTATTAAAATGTTATGTTAAGCAGAATTATAAAACCTGACTGAGGAGGCAATATTCAATTGTTACATATTTTTTTTAAAACACAGAATGGGCTATCAGATATGCATTAAACATGTATCGGAATGCTCCTGATAAACAGATGTTTTTCTCGGCACCGTCTTCCTTTTACTGGGATACAGGCTCCAATCGTGCAAAAAAATGATTTTTAAGCGCATTAGAATTAATTGAGATATTACTGCATTGTGTTAAGATTTAAAATAATTTCTTTAGAGGAAAAAAAATCCATCCAATTCACTAAGCCAAGTACATAAAATTGTAACATTGGAAGCAAAGCAGCCCCTTTGCTCAATGTCCACTTTCAAGTAAAACGTATTTAATTACTTTGGAGTTAACCAAGATACCAAAACGATATATTAATTAAAGCTGCAAAATATTCAAGAGCCAAGAGAATTAAGGTATGTGCTACATTTAATATACATTTTAATACATTTTATTCAATTTAGGCCTCTCTTTTTTGGTGAAGAAGGCTAATTATTATGGGTCTACCCCCCCCCCCCCTGTGAGTTTCAATCCATGTTCATTCCTGGCAAATAGCTGGCAAAGCCTTGGCACTTTTCTTGAAGATTTTTGGAAGTGGTTTGCCATAGCCACCTTCCTAGGGCTGAGAGTGAGTAACAACAACAACAACAACAATAATAATAATAAAGTTGGAAGGGACCTTGGAGGTCATCTAGTCCAACCCCCTGCTCAGGCAGGAAACCCTATACCATTTCAGACAAATGGCTCTTCTTAAAAACCTCCAGTGTTGGAGCATTCACCGCTTCTGGAGGCAGGATGTTCCACTGGTTAATTGTTCTAACTGTCAGGAAGTTTCTCCTTAGTTCTAGATTGCTTCTCTCCTTGATCAGTTTCCATCCATTGCTTCTTGTCCTGCCCTCAGGCGCCTTGGAGAACAGCTTGACTCCCTCTTCTTTGGGGCAGCCCCTGAGATACTGGAAGGCTGCTATCCTGTCCCCCCTCGTCCTTCTCTTCGTTAAACTGGACACACCCAATTCCAGCAGCCTTTCCTTGTATCTTTTAGCCTCCAGTCCCCTGATCATCTCTGCACTCTTTCCAGAGTCTCAACATCTTTTTTACATCGTGATGACCAAAATTGGATGCAGGATTCCAAGTGTGGCCTTACCAAGGCCTTGTAAAGTGGTATTAACACTTCACATGATCTTGATTCTATCCCTCTGTCAGTGACTGACCCAAAGGTGGGTCTAAAACTCACAGCCTCCCTGTGTCTAGCCTGGTGCCGTCATCACAACACAAATTGACTCTTAATGCTAAATTGGAAACCAGACCTGTCCTTTTGCTACTTAAGGACAGAGGCTTGTTTACAGGGCATGCTAGAGGCGTCACTGTTTTATCATATTATAAATTGTGTTCTTCCTTCCACTGACAATCCTACTGCAGCGGGAACCATTTGCAAATGCTCAAGATAGGAAAACTAGAATAAAATGTTTGCTAAAAAATCACCATAGTTCTCATTTTGCCATTTGCAAGGTTTTTTTGTTTTTTTTTTTAAATATCTTTTAGGGAGTTTCAGACATGATGTCACCAGTCAAACTTCCTATATTTTGGTGATGGTGGTTGCTAGGCTGTCACACTCTTTAATAGACTTGTGCAAACTGAGGGGATGTATTTTGACTTCTTGCTTAAAAGATTATATTCGATACTCACGTAATCTGGAAGTGGAGAATCAGGAGCAGACAGGGAACTTCTCAAAGACTGTGTGGCCTGTTCCAAAACTTTGTTGTGCTTTTTGGACAACAAGGAAAACAAGCTGGAGGGGAAGAGAAGGGGGAAAGAAAAAACAAGTATATTGTTTTCATAGGAATCAACGGAAGGTGTTCTGTTTTTATGAAGCAATTTAGTGCAGTGTTTCTCAAGCTTGGCAACTTGAAAATGTGTGCCCTGGGGAATTCTGGGAGTTGAAGTCCATACATGTTCCAAGCTGCCAGGCTTGAGAAACACCGGTGCAGACTTTACCTTGCAGAGGTAACTTTTAAAAAAAAAAGAGTTTATAAAGTGTTTTCTCAGAAATTGAATTCTACAAAGGACATATTTAGTTTGAAAGCAGAACATTTCCAAAGTAGATCACAAAACAAACATTGTGTTTGGACTGCAAGGAGACACTGCAGATTTAAGTTAATCCAGAACCACAATTCAAGGTAAAGAACTTGGATAATTCTTTTTTTTTCTTCATGAAATTTCCCTTCATCCCTGCTATCAAGTTGAGCATTTATTTTGACTTTTTTTTTTTTTTGGCCACCATCTTAGGACGCTTGATGGCTTAAAAGTATATCCACCTACCACGAATAACAAAAAATGAACCAAGGGTTAATGTTAATATTTCTAATTCAAAAGACAGCCCTACGTGTTTTCTGCTGAACCTCGCCAAAAGGTCCTCGTGGAAAAATGAAAAATCCGCTACGGTTTCCTTTAGTTACCCCAACGTTTTAGTTGTCAAAAACGCCTTCGGTTCTCCATCCACCTGCAGCCTTCTAAGCGGTGAGCTTTGCAGACCTTCAAAAGCGTCAGGGGGGCAAAGAAATAGGATTGGAAACCCCAGAACCCCAGAACCCCAGACTTAAAATCACAGTTGAGACCAAAATTACCACTGCTAAATGAGGCGGTTTGTTAAGTGAGTTTTGCCCCATTTCACAAACTTTCCCTGTGCAGTGATTAAGCGAATGGCTGCCATTGCTAAGTGGATCACGCAAATCTGGCTTCCCCCACATTGACTTTGTTTGTCAGGATCCTGCTGGGAAGGTTACAAATGCAGATCACACAGGACCGTGCAGGGCAGGCAAGCTTGGCTCTTTTATGACTGGTGGACTTCAACTCCCAGAATTCCTGGGCCAGCCTGGCTCAGCTTGGAAACCTCTCCCTTTCCCCTCAGCGTGGCTGGCTCAGGAATTCTGGGAGTTGAAGTCCACCAGTCATAAAAGAGCCAAGGTTGCCTGCCCCTGGTCTAGACTCTAGGCCTAGGGTAGGGGTCTTCAAACTTGGCCCTTTTATGACTCATGGACTTCAACTCCCAGAATTCCTGAGCCAGCCTGCGGAAACTATGGCCCCCTCATGACTGGTGGACTTCAACTCCCAGAATTCCTGAGCCAGCATGGCTCAGCTTGGAAACCTGTCCCTTTCCCCTCAGCATGGCTGGCTCAGGAATTCTGGGAGTTGAAGTCCACGAGCCATGAGGGGGCCATAGTTTCCCATGCTGGCTCAGGAATTCTGGAAGTTGAAGTCCACCAGTCATAAAAGGGCCAAGGTGGCCTACCTCTGGCCTAGGCCTAGGCTGCTTCATGACTCGTGGACTTCAACTCCCAGAATTCCTGAGCCAGCCTGGCTCAGCTTGGAAACCTCTCCCTCTCCCCTCAGCATGGCTGGCTCAGGAATTCTGGGAGTTGAAGTCTGCAAGTCATAAAAGAGCCAAGGTTGCCTACCCCTGGACTATCACAACAAATGCTTGCCACTGGCCAAGGGTCTGAACTTTGATCACGGGGGGGGGGGGTGGATGCTGGAACAGTTGTGTGAAAATGGCCCTACCCTGTTTTTTTCAGTGCCGCTGGAACTTTGAACAGTCACTAAACGAATGGTTGTACGCCCAGGACTGCCTGTATATATAACTTTATTCAAATTCCACACTCCAGGGTAGGCAAGGACTGTGGGAACAGGGGTAGAGGTTCAAAAGTATCTCCAGCAGCAATGCATCTGCAGGGATTAGGGATCCTGACCCCGGATCTGACCTAGCTCTCGTTTTATCAACTTTGGTGCTCTTGAACGTTGGAAAAAGATTGACAGGAGCTTCAGGAAGTCAGTAGCGTTTTCACTGCTCTCCCCAAATTTGGTAAATGCAACCGATTTCTTGTCTATGGAGATTCTCAGTCATCCAGGTCAATGGCTGTGCCAAAGATGCTTTTTCAAGAGGCAGCTGCACTTTCTTGTTTTTCCATGAAGAGATTTTGCTTCTCGTCCAAGAATGGAATGGAGTGGAATGGAATGGAATGGAATAGAAGCTGGAAGGGACCTTGGAGGTCTTCTAGTCCAGCCCCCTGTTTAAGCAAGAGTCCTATACCATTTCAGACAAGTGGTTGTCCAGTCTCTTCTTAAAAATCTCCAGTGACGGAGCACCCACGATTTCTGGTGGCCAGCTGTTCCACTGGTTAATTGTCCTCCCTGTCAAGAAGTTTCTCCTTAATTCCAGGTTGCTTCTCTCTTTGGTCAGATTCCAACCGTTGTTTCTCGTCTTTCCCTCTGGTGCTCTGGAGAATAATTTGACCCCCTCTTCTTCCTTGTGGCAGCCCCTCAAATACTGGAACACTACTATCATGTCTCCCCTGTTTTGTTTTTTTTATTTCTGACTCAAGAACCAAGAAGCTTCTCCAGGTCAGTCAGAACTGACGAAGCTTCTTGGATGAGAAGCGAAACGCCTTCAAGGAAAAACAAAATAAGTCCAGTTGTTTTTGGACAAAGCCTCCTTTGGGACTACTGGCTTCTCACTGCTTTCTGGACCCCCCCTCCCCCCCGAATCTCACTGTCTCTTCCAAAAGCTATCAAGAAAACCGTAGCAAAGTATTGTGTATGTGTCAGTGTAACGTGGGTTGGAGAATTAATTTCAGGAAGCAAAACGCAGCTTTCCCGGAGGGAGGTGGTGGAAGGTGGACCAGGCGCACCCGTTACATATTTAACTTATTATTTCTATCTCTATTTTAGGCCTGTATTGATTTGAATACTATCTTCATTAGGCGTCAGTCCAAGAAAAAGAACACCTAACACCTTATTCAAACTCTACCGCCAATACAGACAGTCCTCAACGCACAATGATTCATTTAGTGACCGTTCAGAGTTACGATGGCGCTGAAAAAAGTGACTGATGGCCGGTTTTCACACTTACGGCCTTCGCGCCCCCCCTAGGGTTGCCTGATCCAAAATCGGATGCTTGGCAACTGACTCATCTTTATGACGGTCGCAGTGTGTCCTCGGATCACGTGATCCGCTTTTCCGACTTTCTCACAAGCTGAGTCCATGGGGAAGCCAGATTCGTTTAATGACTGTCTTACTGTTAACAACTGCCGTGATTCATTTAACAACGGGGGCAAGAAAGGCTGTAAAATGAGGCAAAATTCAGTTAACAACTGCCTTGCTTAGCAAGAGAAATATTGGGCTGGAGGGCTGCCTGTAAACATTATTTAGAGAAGGGGTCTTCCAACTTGGCCCTTTGAGGACTGGTGGACTTCAACTCCCAGAATTCCTCAGCAGCCTGGCTGGGGAATTCTGGGAGTTGAAGTCCACCAGTCCCTGGCTGGGGAATTCTGGGAGTTGAAGTCCACCAGTCCTCAAAGGGCCACGTTGGAAGACTCCTGGTCTGGATCCAAGCCCACAGTTTCATCAAAATGGCCGACTGAGGAATTCTGGGAGTTGAAGTCCCCCAGTCCTCAAAGGGCCACGTTGGAAGACCCCTGATTTAGAAGATATAAGCTATTTATCTGTTACCCAGGCTGATCAAAGCAAGTTTAGCTTTCCAAGCAATTCACTTCACAGGATAACGACGTTTGATGGTGTTTGCAGTTAGAACAGTGTTTCTCAACCTTGACAATTTTAAGGCATGTGGACTTCAACTCCCAGAATTCCACAGCCAGCAATGCTGGCTGTGGAATTCTGGGAGTTGAAGTCCACATGCCTTAAAATTGTCAAGGTTGAGAAACACTGAGTTAGAAGGAAAACAGAGGCTCTGTTTCCCTTCCCTTCAAAAAACAACTCACAAGAAATTCTTTTTCTCCTAGCTACTGATGTAATGCCATTAAATAAAGTGGTTCACCGAAGTTAATCATTAAGCCCAAAATACAGATTTCAGATAAAGACTTGGGACTGTTGCTGAAATGGTTTCTCAAACCTCTCTCGATTAAAATAAATGAATAAATAAATTCAGAAACCGCACCGATTCATAAAATTAGTGACCACTATTACCTATATACTATGTTTAGTGTATGGAAAATAAAAGGTGGTTAAACTCTTCGTTTAGAAAGACAAAATATAATTTAATAGGTAAACAAGGAAAGTCAATGTTCTTGCGTTCAAAAAGGATGTGGTTTGGGAAGATTATGGAATGGAGTATAACAAAAATCAATGCAAAAGTACGTTGAAAATAACGTAATTATTACTACAAATGGGTTTATCCAGCAGACTAATATATTCAGCAGACTAACTAACTATCCAGACTAACTTTTTATACATATATCACTTCCTTAACACATTGTGGGAATGCAGTAGACTTATTTGAACTTGATTTCTTTGACAGATCTGAAAGGAACTCTCATGTAGTACGAATTAAACTCTGATGACGTGACAGTGAAGCGGCCACACAGATGGATTACATAGATGTGGGAGCCAGTTTGATGCAGAGGTCAGAGTGCTGGCCTAGAAAGCAGGAGACACAATCCCCGGTCTCCCATAGGCAGGCAAGGTGGCTGTGTGTGATTTTGGGCACAGCCCAACCCAACTCACAAAGTTGCTACTGTGGGGAAAATAGGGAGGCTGGAATATTAAATGTGATTACTGCCTTGAGTTATGTGTATATTAAAAAAATGGATGTAATAATAATGGGGCAGCACCAGCCAATCAAAGGCCAATTACACATGCTTACACACAACTTTCCTTGTACCTTGCTCAATAGTAGTAACTATGAGAGGGATCTCGGAGTCCTGGTGGAGAATCCCTTAAATAGGAGCCAGCTGTGTACTGCAGCTGCCAAAAAGGCCAACACAGTGCTGGGCTGCATTAACAGAGGGATAGAATCAAGATTACGTGAAGTGTTAATACCACTTTACAAGGCCTTGGTAAGGCCACACTTGGAATACGGCATCCAGTTTTGGCCACCAGGATGTAAAAAAGATGTTGAGACTCTGGAAAGAGTACAGAGAAGAGCAACAGAGATGATCAGGGGACTGGAGGCTAAAACATACGAGGAACGGCTGCTGGACCTTGGAGGTCATCTAATCCAACCCCCTGCTCAGGCAGGAAACCCTATACCAGAGTAGGCAACCCAAAACACTTGGACCCGTTTCCCACCGAAAACAAAACACCGGGAGCCGCAAACCCTTTTTGATATCTAAAATGAAGATAACACTGCATATATCCTTTTTTACCTTTATTATAGGGGTGTGTGTGTGTGTGTGTGTGTGTGTGTGTATGTGTGTGTGTATATGTATATTATATATACACACACAGGTAAAAAAGGATATATGCAGTGTTATCTTCATTTTAGATGTCAAAAGGGTCTCTCTCTCTCTCTCTCTCTGTCTCTCTCTCTCTCTCTCTCTCTCTCTCTCCTCTCTCTCTCTCCCTCTCTCTCTCTCTCTTTCTCTCTCTCTCTTTCTCTCCCCCCCTCTCCCTCTCTCCTATCTGCTGCTCACCTGGCAAGCTGGCTTCAAGCTGTTCTCCAACAAGCTCAGGGGTAGGCAACCTCAGCTCTTTTATGACTCATGGACTTCAACTCCCAGAATTCCTGAGTCAGCACAGTTGGGCTAGCTAGCTCTCTGCTTCCTGCAGAGACGCAGCAAAGGGAGGAGCTCCGCTCAATAAGCTTTTCAACTCCTTGGAGAACACTGTGAGTGCACTTTCTTTTACACACACACACACACACACACACACACACACACACACACACACAGAGAGAGAGAGAGAGAGAGAGAGAGAGAGAGACAGACAGACAGACAGACAGACAGACAGACAGACAGACAGACAGAAGCAGGGAAGCGCAATTGCCTCTCTCTGTCTCTGTCTGCAAATCGCAGAGGAGGCTGGGAGCCACAGGGGAAGGCTCAAAGAGCCGCATGCGGCTCCAGAGCTGCAGGTTGCCGACCTGTGCCCTATACCATTTCGGACAAATGGCTGTCCAGTCTTTTCTTAAAAACTTCCAGTGTTGGAGCATTCTCTGCTTCTGGAGGCAGGTTGTTCCACTGCTTAATTGTTCTAACTGTCAGGAAGCTTCTCCTTAGTTCTAGGTTGCTTCTCTCCTTGATCAGTTTCCACCCGTTGCTTCTTGTCCGGCCTTCAAGCGCCTTGGAGAATAGCTTGACTCCCTCTTCTTTGGGGCAGCCCCTGAGATACTGGAAGGCTGCTATCCTGTCCCCCCTCGTCCTTCTCTTCATTAAACTAGACATATCCAGTTCCAGCAACCGTTCCTCGTATGTTTTAGCCTCCAGACCCCTGATCCTCTTTGTTGCTCTTCTCTGCACTCTTTCCAGAGTCTCAGCATCTTTTTTACATCGTGGTGACCAAAACGATCAGCTCCTAATTGATAAGATGAATTTAGAAAAACAGTGGAGAAGGAAGGAAGACCTGAGACTTGACAGTATCTCTTGGATTGATTACACGAAGTCTAGATAATCCCCTGCCTGGAATTGACAGGTGCCAGTCGACAAATCAGGAGCTTTGGGCCAAGATCCAAGATCTTGGAGCTTTGGAGCTTTGGGCCAAGATCCAACCCCCGGCCAATCCAGTCGTTGGGTAGGGAGGGAACGGTGGACTGGACCCAAGCGGAACTAAAACATCTGATAGGAAAACAGGACACAAAACAATGAATCTGAGTTATGGCAGACAGAGTCCAGCTAAATAGGTTAAATAGTTCCTAACTGTAAAAAAGCATTTAGGCAGAGAAATCAATTAACCGTACAGAGGATAAGATTCCTGCCAGCTGATGTCTGAGGCTGGAAGTCATCTGTCTGGGAGACTTTAATTTGGATTCCAGTATTAGGAAGGTGAAGTCGATGGTCCAGATCAGAGGTAGGGAAAAGATGGCACCCTTTATGACTGGTGGACTTCAACGCCCAGAATTCCTGAGCCAGCTTTGCTGCTCAGGAATTCTGGGAGTTGAAGTCCACCAGTCATAAAGGGCACCATTGTTCCCCACCTCGGCTCTAGATGGTCAATTCCATCTTCTCTGTTTTTAAGCCATGTGAAACAGTGGACTGGGGCCTGGGAGGAAAACTCACCCTACACCCAGAGGGCTGAGAGGCTTTGCGCAGAACTACTCGCCTGACTAAACTCAGAGAGTAAGGGCGAAGGGAGTGTAGGAGGGCGCACAATTTGCTTCTTACACAAGAAGTTACAGCGGCACTGAAAAATATGACTCGGGACTGTTTTTCACACTTATGACCCGTTGCAGCATCCCTGGGGTCACGTGATCCAAATTCGGACGCTCGGCAACTGACTCGTAGTTACGACGGCCGCAGTGTCCCGGGGTCACGTGATCCCCTTTTGCGACCTCCTGACAAAGTCAATGGGGAAGCCAGGTTCAGTTAACAACCGTGTGCAACTTGCTTAACCACTGCAGTGATTTACTTAGTAAATAATAATAATAATAAGGTGGAAGGGACCTTGGAGGTCATCTAGTCCAACCCCCTGCTCAGGCAGGAAACCCTATGCCATTTCGGACAAATGGCTGTCCAGTCTCTTCTTATGAACTTCCAGTGTTGGAACATTCACCGCTTCTGGAGGAAGGTCGTAAAATGAGACAAAACTCACTGAACAAATGTCTCACTTAGCAACAGAAATGTTGGGCTCAATTGTGGCCGTAAGTCGATCTCCATTCAAGACTCGTCACGTTAATTCTTTAAGTTCTTTTCTTTTTATCAAAACAAGGGGAAATTTTTCTTTGTAGCCTGGCACTTCCAATTTCCTAACTACGTCTAGGACAGCAATGGCGCACCTTTTAGAGACCGAGTGCCCAAACTGCAACCCAAAACACACTTATTTATTGCAAAGGGCCAGGGCCGCATCAGCATTGTGGTGCTCTCATGGGGGGGGGCAGGGAGGCGCCTCTGAGTGCCGCCTCTGGCACGCAAAAACCGGGGGCGCAAAAACGGGCCACCGTGCTGCAAGGTGCAAAAATGGCCACCACCACGCCGCGGAGTGCAGATACAAGGTGCTGCATCCCGCAAGAACGGGGCATGGCTAGTAAGTATCACGCAGGCACTAGCCCCGCCCCATTGCAGTACGTGCGTGCTTGTGCCCCCCTGCGCACATGCACCCATGTAAAATGCTTCCCCCTCCCTTTTCTTCCAGTCCACCAATCGACAATGGTTGGTGACCTCTGCTCTACTACTTTTATTCGAACTTGCTAGTCGGCCACTTCGCCTCCTTTGTGCCGGGCGGGGCTCCTGCTCCGGGCGGCGGTGGCGGCCTGATGGACTTGCTGCTGGTGGGGGAGGCGCGCGTGTCAACAGAGAGGGCTCCGAGTGCCGCCTCTGGCCCGCGTGCCATAGGTTCGCCATCACTGGTCCAGGAGATTAAGCTGACAACATGGCCAAAACAAACTAAGGCATCTGCAATATTCTTCAATCAATTTTGGATATCTGCTGTTAAAGTGAGAGCTGGATCAGGTTAAGTCAGTAAAAAGTTTTCAGGAGAAGTTGGCCAGATGGAGCAAGAGAGCCTTTGTCTCAGGCTACCAAAGCTACCGTATAAAACTCCCCCCCCCCTTCTTTGTTATCTCTGAGTAAAGACAAGGATAGAGAAAGCTCCAACAGCATTCTTCAGAATGAAAAGGGTCTTCTGCAGTCACGACAGAAGCCTAAGACTGAAAATCAGGCTTGTCAGAGGCTATATTTTTTCTATCCTGCTCCACGGAGTAGAGAGTGGGTCTCTGACAGAAGCCCACCTGAAGAGACTAGAAGCATCTGAAATGTGGATCTACAGGCGGCTGTTACGCATAAGCTGGGTTGACAAGATCAGAAATGAGGAGGGGATCAGCCGCCTGGGAAAGCCAAGGGAAATCATCCAAACAATGAAAAAACGAAAATTAGAATATTTCGGACGTGTGATGCGACACCCAGAAAAATACGGCCTACTCCATTTCATCCTCCAGGGAAAGATGGAAGGCAAACGAGGTCCAGGCAGAAGAAGAACATCATCGTGGCTTCAAAATCTCAGGGACTGCTTGGGACAAAACTCAGCAGTACTTTTTTGTGCGGCTGCTGATAAAAACAGGATCACCAACATGATCGCCAGCATCCGATAATGGATAGGGCACAAGAAGAGGAATTATTATCTCGGACAAAAAGTCTGGGGCCCGAGGGACCCCTAATTAGATTGACACTGTATTCCCTTTATGTGGAAATCCATCTCATTTCCATACAAGAAACGTGATACGTTCTCTGAAAGCTGAAATAAAATGAGCCAAACATGACTTTAAAATGAAAACAGTCACTCTTTCGTAAAATTAAATCAATCCATCAACAAGTCCGTCACATTTTGGCTGTTGCTGGTTGAAAAAGAACGTATATTCTGAATTCCACGGGAATCCAAGGAGGATTTAAGGGTCAGCATTTTTATATAATGACAAAACAAAAATGGGTTCCAAATGTTGGATAAACATATTTATATCTTACAACTGTAGCGAGCATTTTTAAAAAGCTATAGCTTTTTTTTGGGAAAAACAAAGACTTTTATATACTTGGCAGAGCACAAGTCATCAAAGGGCCAAGTTGGAAGACTCCTGGTCTGGATCCAAGCCCGCACTTTCATCAAAATGGCCGACTGAGGAATTCTGGGAGTTGAAGTCCACCAGTCATCAAAGGGCCAAGTTGAAAGACCCCTGCACTAGATACTAAGAGTATATGATCCCAGAATCTGATAGGGGAAGGAAAGATTCATCTCCCACTTTTTAAGTTAATGTTCCCTTTGCAGGTGTGATGGCAGAAGCGGAAGGAAGGGAAAATATGCTAATTTGAAAAGGTGGAAGAAATCCAGAAGCCTGGCTTGCATTCGGAGTGGCGGGAAACCAGTGCAACAGATTGCAGGTAAACCTCAACTTACAATCGTAACTCAGCCCGAAATTTTGGTTGTGAGCCATAATTGTTGTAAAACGGGTCACATCACAGGGCGCGGCCCAATTTTACCCGTCCTTTTTTTGCGGTGGTTGTTAAGCAAATCCTTTGTTCTGTAGGGGGCGGTTTTTGCTGGAAACCAGAAGTAAACACCAATTGCTGTTAAAAGAAAAGGGTCATAAATTGTGGTTAAGTGACTGCTGGACACTGCAAGTTAGCTGTGAATGCCCCAAATGCTCCCCCCCCCCAAGCTGCCAACTTCAAGTCTGGGTTGCAAATCCCTTTTTCCTTCCATCACAACCTTGAACGGTCATAATCATAAACCATAAACAGTGGTTAAGTGACTAGTTGTAAATCAAGGACTATTTGTATACAGATATGGACGTTTTTAAGAAGAAACTGGACCGCCCTTTGTCCGAAATGGTATAGGGTTTCCTGCCTGAGCAGGGGGTTGGACTAGATGATCTCCAAGGTCCCTTCCAACTATTTTATATACACACACACACACACACACACACACACACACACACACACACACATTTCTGTCGTTAGGGTTATTTGTTATTTTACGAAGTTTCTTGCCTCAGTTGTTAAGTGAATTGCTGTAGTTAGTAAGTTAGCAAGACGATTATTAAGTGAATCCGACTTCCTCATTGACTTTGCTTGTCAGAAGATGGGAAAAGGGGGTCAGAGTTAACCCCGGGACACAGCCAAGGTCATAAATAGGATCTGGTAGCCCAGCCTCTGAATTTTGATCACATGATCATGGTCGTAACTCTGAAGAATGGCCATTAATTTGCTTTTTTCAACGCGGGTGTGACTTTGGTCACTAAGTCGAGGACTATGTGTGTCTGGGAAAGGAAACGTTGTTTAAAGACAGGAACACGTTAAAAGGCCTGACTGGAGAATGCAGCAGGATTCTCCCTTCCTTGTTTAACGTGCCAAAAGTCCAGTACAATATTATCCAGAAGATTTAAGGAAGAGAAGGACGAGGGGGGACACGATAGCAGTCTTCCAATATCTCAGGGGCTGCCCCAAAGAAGAGGGAGTCAAAGCCCCCGAAGGCAGGACAAGAAAAAGCAATGGATGGAAACTAACCAAGGAAAGAAGCAACCTAGAACTAAGGAGGAACTTCCGGACAGTGAGAACAATTAACCAGTGGAACCACCTGCCTCCAGAAGCAGTGAATGCTCCAACACTGGAGGTTTTTAAGAAGAGACTGGACAGCCATTTGTCTGAAATGGTATAGGGTTTCCTGCCTGAGCAGGGGGTTGGACTAGATGACCTCCAAGGTCCCTTCCAACTTTATTATTATTATTATTAGTCACCAAGTGACTATGAGTTCTAGTCCCACCTTAGAAGAGATAGGACAATCATTTGTCTGAAATGGTATAGGGTTTTCTGTCTGAGCAGGGGGTTGGATTAGACCAGGGGTAGGCAACCTTGGCTCTTTTACGACTGGTGGACTTCAACTCCCAGAATTCCTGAATCAGCCATGCTGAGGGGAAAGGGAGAGGTTTCCAAGCTGAGCCAGGCTGGCTCAGGAATTTTGGGAGTTGAAGTCCACCAGTCATGAAGGGGCCAAAGTTTTCCCCACGCTGGCTCAGGAATTCTGGGAGTTGAAGTCCACCAGTCATAAAAGAGCCAAGGTGGCCTACCCCTGCTCTAGTGGTTCCCACTTTGTCCTTGAAGTGAGGCATTCAAACAAGTGAAGCAAAGGGCAAAGGGGAAATGATACTCTGAAGGAGAACTATGTTTCCCCCCAATGACTCAACCCCCCCCCCATTTTAATAGCCCCATGACTGATGGATGTGGAGGAAGCTACCAACTTCTCAGTCCTGTCCCACTTGCCAAGAGGCTCCTTCCTTTGGTGTTCTGTCACAGGAAATGTGGGTTTGGAAGTGCGAAGTGCCAAAATACTTTTGTCCTTCTACCCAGAGTTTTAATGTCTAAAACTGCAGTGATGCATATCACTTTTATTATTTTGCTACCGACACACTCAGGCCCTTGAAATGCAGAAGCCGATGGCTGGGCTGCTCTGCTTTCTTGATGTTACTAGAAATGCAAATATTTCCGACTCTTCCGAAGGCTGTCTGAAGGATGAATCAAGGGAACTGGTGAGGCAGGAGTTGGTGTATTCCAAGGGCAGGCAACCTGGGCTCTTTTAGGACTCGTGGACTTCAACTCCCAGAATTCCTCAGCCAGCCTGGCTCAGCTTGGAAACCTCTCCCTTTCCCCTCAACATGGCTGGCTCAGGAATTCTGGGAGTTGAAGTCCACCAGTCATGAAGGGGCCAAAGTTTTTCCCATGCTGGCTCAGGAATTCTGGGAGTTGAAGTCCACCAGTCCTAAAAGGGCCAAGGTTGCCTACCCCTGGTGTATTCGAAGCCTGGATGGGCAGCCAAATGTCTCTCAAACTAGCAACAAAAATTAGCCCAGTTGCAAGGATTCAAACTTCAGACAACCTTCAGACCACTCTACCTGGGTGACTGAGAATCTTCATCGACATTTCTAATCATTCCTCTTAGCAGCTAAAACAGATTAAAAAATGCCTCCCCCCCCCAAAAAAAGTGAGCTTGATTCCTGGAGATGACAGTTTTCTTTAGCAAGAATGTAGAAGGGATTAATAATAATACTAATAATAATAATAATAATAATAATAATAATAAAGTTGGAAGGGACCTTGGAGGTCATCTAGTCCAACCCGCTGCTCAGGCAGGAAACCCTACACCATTTTGGACAAATGGCTGTCCGGTCTCTCCTTAAAAACTTCCAGGGTTGGAGCTTTTACCGCTTCTGGAGGCAGGTAGTTCCACTGGTTAATTGTTCTAACTGCTTGTTTCCAAAATTCTATTCTGACTGCTTGGTCCAGCCCACCACCCCAATTCTTCAGCCTTCTGAGATCACCCGAAGCTGACCAAGGACCGGTTCACATGTAGCAGGCAGCTACATTAACCAGATCCTCAAATCTGGTATTTCCACGGTCTCCCCCTTCCGTGCCAATAGGGAATTCTGGGAGCCAAAATGCAGCATGTTTGGATTTTGCACCAGTTATATAGAAAGGTAATACGGACATATATGAGAAAATAATTTTCATTCCTCTTTCCAGCAGGGTTTCCTGACCCACCCTCAGTTTAGATAAATTCAGTCGAGGATTTCATTCCTGCAGATGTTTGTTATTCCTGGTTTTAATCTGAACAGTTCGATAAACTCTCTTTTACTGCTATGTTTTCCTCTTGTAAAGACTTTTTTATTTTTTTAAAAAAAGTCTTTCTTTATAGACAACGATTGTTTGTTCTTAAGCAAAGGAAACTATTTTAAATTGCATGCCATGTTTTCTTTTTCTTCTTCCCTTAACAATCAAGCTGGTTTTATTTATGTTTACTGTGTGGTCTCTCTGCCTTATATGCCTGCATAGTCGGAATACTGTTATTCCCATTATGGATAATCTCCATCTTTATTTATTTATTTAATAATTTTTTATTTTTCCAAACTCTCCCCCATACATATACCGTGATATTCATCAGATGTTAACATACATTCTTTTTACATTCATATATAAGATACTTTTAATAAAATGAAATAAATACATACACATGACTTTTGGTGTTGCTTGCCCATTTTTCCTTTCACTGTATCCACACTCCTTCGTCTCTCCCTTCTTTCTCCTTTTCTTCTCTTCCCTACTTCCCTCTTCTCCTCTCCTCTTTCCTTCACCACTCTCCTCCTCTTTCTCTCCTCTTCTCCTCCAACCTTCCTACTTCCTTCTCCCCTCCTTTACTCTTTTCTCTCTCCTCTCCTTTCTTCCCTCTCCTCCCTCTTCAGATGCAATTCAGGGGTAATGTCCGAGCAACTCCTCTCTCCAAATTTCCCTATCTGTATTATATACAATAAGATTAATTTTCTCTTACATTAATACTTCTATTTATCTAACCTTCTCGGTATAGACTTCTATAAATATTTATACAACCTCCAGTTATTCAATACTGTGTCGCCTGGGTCTCCCTCCTTATCTGCTCCTTCTTCTTCCATCTCTAAATTGATGTTAACTATCTTTTAACCGTATTCTCTTTTCAGCTAATCATAAAAAGTTCCCCAGATTTCATAGTAGTCTGACTCTGTTTTATCTTTAATTGTCATTGTTAGTCTATTCATTTCTGCACATTCCAGTATTTTCCCAATCACCTCTCCCTCTGGGGGGGGGGGCTTTCAGTGCCTTCCAATTTTGTGCAAACACAATCCTGGCTGCCGTAATTATATGAATAATTAAATATGTTTTCTCTTTATTATATTTCCCTGGTAGAATACCCAACAGGAATATTTCTGGTCTTAGTTCTATACGTTGTTGTATCATCTTTTCTATCCATGTTCTAATTATATTCCAATAAGTTTTAGCTTCTACACATGTCCACCACATATGGCAGAAGGAACCTGGTATCTGATGACATTTCCAACATTTCATAGACCTGTCCTTAAACATTTTAGCTAATCTTTCTGGAGACATGTGCCATCTGTAAAACATTTTGTACATATTTTCTTTATACACAGTCGCCATTGTCAATTTATAGTTTCTTTCCCATAGTTGCTGCCATCTATCTAATTCAATTGTGTATCCAAAATTCCTTGTCCATTTTATCATTGTCTCTTTCACTTGTTCCTCCTCTAACTCCATATGTAGTAGATAACTGTACATTTTTAATCCATTTTTCTTCCGTTCCTGTATTTCATCTAACTCTGTTGTCCCCAAATTAACACCATCTATTTTAACATCTTTTTCATATCTAGATTGTATTTGCGTTCTCACGTACCAATTCCTTGTTCCTCTAATTGTTGTTTGGTTTTCAACTCCCCCATATCTGTTAGTAAGTCTTTATATCTTATAATGTTTCCCATGTTAAACATATTGGGGTGTATTAGCGCCTCCATAGTTGAGAGCCAATTTGGAATCTTCCAATAATGCTTTCTCTTTACTTTCTCCCAGACCACAAATAAAGACCACATAATAATAACCACATAATCTCCATATTCTGGTCAAATTTTGTCATGCAATTTTTCTCCTTTGCTGTCCCGAAATTTTTGGCACCACTCAAAAAACACTAAGGAATGTGCAAAGTGAGTTTAGCATGAATTTAAATGTACTATTTTATTTGGAGAAGCTATACTATGCTATACTGTGTTCTTTGGGGGGGGGACTTTTAGCATATATAACCTCAAGCTTTTCCACAAATTTGAAAAGTGACACAATAACCTTTTTTAAAAAAAGATTTTCTTATCTTAATTTTGGGGAAAAATCAATTAAACACATCCAGTGTCTCCCATTTGCACCTATTTGGTACTAATTCAATTGTTTCTTAGTGCACCTTGGTAAAACATGCTGCTTGGATATTGACCAAATCTGGACCACATTTTTGGATCTGACTAAAAGATGTTGAGAGTTTGGAAAAAATTCAGTGAAGAGCAATTAAGATGATCAAAGGCCTGGAGGCTAAAACATAAGAAGAACGGCTGCGGGACTTGGATTTGGCTAGTCTAAAGAAGAAATAGGGGAGACACGATAGCAGCATTCCAGTATCTGAGGGGCTGCCATAAAGAAGAAGAGGGGGTCACCAGAGGGAAGGACGAGAAACAATGGTTGGAAACTGATCAAAGAGAGAAGCAACCTGGAATTAAGGAGAAACTTCCTGACAGGGAGGATAATTGACCAGTGGAACAGCTTGCCACCAGACATCGTGGGTGCTCCATCCCTGGAGATGTTTAAGAAGAGATTAGACATTCACCTGTCTGAGATGGTATAGGTTCTCCTGCTTAAGCGGGAGGCTGGACTAGAAGACCTCCAAGGTCCCTTCCAGTTCTATTCTATTCTATTCTATTCTATTCTATTCTATTCTATTCTATTCTATTCTATTCTATTCTATTCTATTCTATTCTTATTCTAATAGAACAATTCCATAAGAGTAAGAGCAAGACCAAAGAAACCACTGATGTGAGATTTGCCTAATATGTTTTCAGTTCCTTTTGACTTCATCTCTTGAAAGAAGCAGCAAGCACTCTACAGCTGAAGTCTCCAACTTTTTTGGCACCAGGGACTGGTTTTGCAGAAGATAATTTTTCCACGGAATAGGAGAGGGGAAAGGAGGAGCGTGTAATATATATATGCTGCACAGACACAGTTTTACTCACCCACCCTCACCTCCAGCTATGCAGCTCAGTTCCTAAGAGGCCATGGATGGTACTGGTGCACAGCCCGGGGATTGGGGACCCCTGCTCTAGGGGCTTCAAAAAATTTAAAAAAGAGTGCCCAATTGGGGTTGAAATATAACCAGTTAGCCTCCGCCAAATCTTATATTCAAACCACTAGACCAGGGGTAGGCCATCTTGGCTCTTTTGTGACTGGTGGACTTCAACTCCCAGAATTCCTGAGCCAGCCATGCTGAGGGGAAAGGGAGAGGTTTCCAAGCTGAGCCACGCTGGCTCAGGAATTCTGGGAGTTGAAGTCCACCAGTTGTAAAAGAGCCAAGGTTGCCTACTCCTGCACTAGTCAGTCAAGTTGCAACCACAATCATAGTTTCAGTTGACTAAGAAAAGAACAAAAAAAACCAGGCAGGCCTTCTGTTTCATTTCCCTACACTAGTCTCCTTTTGATGTTATACACATGCAGGGCTCCTACTAACCCTGCCTCATCTGAATGTTACTCTTTGCTTATTTGGCATTCTTATCACCAAAATTTTACCCCCCAAAAAAAATGGCTCAGAAAAATCAGGGTCCTACCTAAGGGCCTCCGTGTGTCTGGTGACAGGAAGGGGGTGTGAGTTCTTCTTACACACACATCTGAGTAGGGAAATGTTTAATTATAGTGAGCTGTCTGGAAATGGAAGACGTTCTATTGTGGGATTCTTTTCCCCTGCAGGTGGCAATCGGTCGGAGTGAAGAAGTGCATGACACGACTGCTTTGGGGAAGGAAAGGAAAGGAAACTGCTATTATGAGCAATGATGCTTTCTGAGTAGATTGTAGGGGTGCAGTTCGGTCTAGTGGTTAAAGCACCAGGCTAAACTGGGAGGTCATGAGTTCTAACCCTGCCTTACCTACAAAAGCGAGTTGGGCGACTTTGGGCCAGTCCCTCTCTCTCATCCCAATCCACTGTGCTTGTGGTGGAAAAAAACACTGGAGGAGGAAGGAGTTTAACTGGGATCTTCAAACTGGGCCCTTTAATGACTTGTGGACTTCAACTCCCAGAATTCCTCAGCCAGGCACGCGTGCCTGGCTGAGGAATTCTGGGAGTTGAAGTCCACCAGTCATAAAAGGGCCCAGTTTGAAGGCCCCTGGCCTAGATGAAGCGTGCCTGGCTGAGGAATTCTGGGAGTTGAAGTCCACCAGTCATAAAAGGGCCCAGTTTGAAGGCCCCTGGCCTAGATGAAGCGTGCCTGGCTGAGGAATTCTGGGAGTTGAAGTCCACCAGTCATAAAAGGGCCCAGTTTGAAGGCCCCTGGCCTAGATGAAGCGTGCCTGGCTGAGGAATTCTGGGAG
Organism: Bothrops alternatus; assembly: GCA_034064705.1. Lineage (NCBI taxonomy): Eukaryota > Metazoa > Chordata > Lepidosauria > Squamata > Viperidae > Bothrops > Bothrops alternatus. The sequence continues at coordinate 377,532 of JARGCV010000185.1, read as the reverse complement.
TTGAAGTCCACAAGTCATAAAAGGGCCCAGTTTGAAGGCCCCTGGCCTAGATGAAGCGTGCCTGGCTGAGGAATTCTGGGAGTTGAAGTCCACAAGTCATAAAAGGGCCCAGTTTGAAGGCCCCTGGCTAGATGAAGCATGCCTGGCTGAGGAATTCTGGGAGTTGAAGTCCACAAGTCACAAAAGGGCCCAGTTTGAACGCCCCTGGCCTAGATGAAGCATGCCTGGCTGAGGAATTCTGGGAGTTGAAGTCCACCAGTCATAAAAGGGCCCAGTTTGAAGGCCCCTGGCCTAGATGAAGCGTGCCTGGCTGAGGAATTCTGGGAGTTGAAGTCCACAAGTCATAAAAGGGCCCAGTTTGAAGGCCCCTGGCCTAGATGAAGCATGCCTGGCTGAGGAATTCTGGGAGTTGAAGTCCACAAGTCATAAAAGGGCCCAGTTTGAAGGCCCCTGGCTAGATGAAGCATGCCTGGCTGAGGAATTCTGGGAGTTGAAGTCCACAAGTCACAAAAGGGCCCAGTTTGAAGGCCCCTGGCCTAGATGAAGCATGCCTGGCTGAGGAATTCTGGGAGTTGAAGTCCACAAGTCATAAAAGGGCCCAGTTTGAAGGCCCCTGGCTAGATGAAGCATGCCTGGCTGAGGAATTCTGGGAGTTGAAGTCCACAAGTCACAAAAGGGCCCAGTTTGAAGGCCCCTGGCCTAGATGAAGCATGCCTGGCTGAGGAATTCTGGGAGTTGAAGTCCACAAGTCATAAAAGGGCCCAGTTTGAAGGCCCCTGGCTAGATGAAGCATGCCTGGCTGAGGAATTCTGGGAGTTGAAGTCCACCAATCATAAAAGGGCCCAGTTTGAAGACTCCTGGCCTAGATGAAGCATGCCTGGCTGAGGAATTCTGGGAGTTGAAGTCCACCAATCATAAAAGGGCCCAGTTTGAAGGCCCCTGGCCTAGATGAAGCATGCCTGGCTGAGGAATTCTGGGAGTTGAAGTCCACCAATCATAAAAGGGCCCAGTTTGAAGGCCCCTGGCTAGATGAAGCATGCCTGGCTGAGGAATTCTGGGAGTTGAAGTCCACCAGTCATAAAAGGGGGGCCAAGTCTGATGACCCCTGGAGTATTAGATATGTGACATTAGATACCACCCTGAGTTGCTTATAAAAATGATAACAGTGGGATATAAACAAATCCTGCCTAGAAAATCTCCAGGGGAGGGAAAATACGGACGTCCCAAATAATAATTAGTTTTCTACATGACTTGAAAACACAGAAGAGAGTATCTGTGAAGTTCTTGGTGCTCTCTGAGCTTGGCTGTCGCCTTGCAGACATTTCATTACCCAAACTAGGAAACATCATCAAGAACAACAGTTGGATAATGAAACGTCTGCAAGAAAACAAGCAAGTGCAGAGGGTACCAAGGACCCATCTTGAAAATGTGCTGTAGAATATGGAGCCACAGGAAAGGTTCAATTCTATTCCCACCTATGCTAGTTAAATGACACAGCTGGTGTGGATGTGAAAATGAAGCTGAACTGGGAAAAGAGGGATATTTAATACAGGTCGGCCTCAAGTTACCACCAAAATTGAGCCCAAAATTGATGTTGCTATGTGGGAAAACTGTTCAGTGAGTTTTGCCCTATTTTACGACCTTTCTGGCCACAGTTGGTGGCAAATTAGTTCTTAAATGAGTAACACAGAATCTAGTTTCACCTGACAGTCAGAACAATTAACCAGTGGAACTACCTGCCTCCAGAAGCGGTGAATGCTCCAACACTGGAAGTTTTTAAGAAGAGACTGGACAGCCATTGGTCTGAAATGGTATAGGGTTTCCTGCTGAGCGGGGGGTTGGACTAGATGACCTCCAAGGTCCCTTCCAACTTTATTATTATTATTACTACTACTACTACCACCACCACTGACTTTGCTTGTCAGAAGGTCGCAAAAGAGGAAGCACATGACTCTAGGGCACTGCAACCGTCATAAATGTGAGTCAGTGGTCAAGCATCCGAATGCAAGCCAGGTGACCATGGGGGTGCTGCAACGGTTGCAAGTCACTATTTTCAGTGCCGTTGTGACTGCGAACGGTCACTAAATGAACTGGTTGTAAGTCCAGGACTACCTTTGTACTTACAAAGGAGATCTCCACTCCATTTCTGGGAAGAAAGAAGGTCCCGCCCAGCTCTACTTTACTCAGTGTGAAAAACCACAACCGGCTTGCATTTTTGTACGGTGTGTGGATGCTACGTGACACCAGCAGCTGCTTTGTTAGTAAAAGTTACTGGCCATCTAAAATCTGACAGCCTCCCCCCCCACACACTTTCCGCCCCCCCCCACTTGCCCCCTTCGCTCATGCACAGGCCGCTCACGCGTGGCATGCAGCATGCGGTAAGTGGAGAGCGGAGGTTCACAACCTGGAAGCATAGGATCTGAGCATGTGAGAGCAAGTTAAAGTCAAGAGTTCCTCTCCGTGGTCACCGAGGGCCGAGAAGCAACGCTCCAGCGCAGAGCAGTGGGACTGGCGGGGGAAATACAATCTGTCCAAGACACAGACGTATCTCCGCAAATGGCGGCAGGTGTAGCTGCAAGACAAGGGCAGAGGGGAGGGGAGGAGAGGAAGAAAGAAAGAAAGAAACGGGGGGAAAAGGAACAAAGAAAAGAGGAGTTTTCCTTTAAGAGAGCTGCACCCAAACACCCTGGAAATAAAAGTTCAGTGGCAGATGTCAAAGAGCAAAGCAATACTTCTTTTTAAAAAAATAAAATGAAAATGAAAATAAAAAAGTGGCAAAGGCAGAAAAGGGTGGATTAATCAGCCATTTTCTGAAATGGTATAGGCCAGGGGTAGGCAATCTTGGCTCTTTTATGACTGGTGGACTTCAACTCCCAGAATTCCTGAGCCAGCATGGGGGAACTATGGCTGGTGGACTTCAGCTCCCAGAATTCCTGAGCCAGCCACCCTCACCTCCAGCTATGCAGGGGATTGGGGACCCCTGCTCTAGGGGCTTCAAAAAATTAAAAAAAGAGTGTCCAATTGGGGTTGAAATATAGCCAATTAGCCTCCGCCAAGTCTTATATTCAAACCACTAGGCCAGGGATGGGCAACCTGGGCTCTTTTATGACTGGTGGACTTGAACTCCCAGAATTCCTGAGCCAGCCATGCTGAGGGGAAAGGGGGAGGTTTCCAAGCTGAGCCAGGCTGGCAGAGGGAATTCTGGGAGTTGAAGTCCACCAGTCATGAAGGGGGCACAGTTCCCCCAGGGTTTTCTGCCTGAGCAAGGGGTTGGACTAGAAGACCTCCAAGGTCCCTTCCAACTCTGCAGTTCTGTTATTTTACTTCATTTTTATCATCTACGCAACCATCCAGGATGATTTCATTAGTGACGCAAAGGAGGCTGCCGGCTTTGGCAGGGTGTAAACACACCCAGGGTTCGTAGATTTTACTTTTGGGAGGGGGGAAAGGGGGGGGGAGAAGAATCCAAACCATCTTTCATGCAACTCAAAAAACAAGGCACTTGTTGCCAAGATGTAATACAAAATGTTATGGGAACAGTCGTGCAGTTTGTGTGTGGTTTTCCACAAGCTGCCATCTACAACTGCAGAAACAGCAAAAGCCAAATTCAGTCATCCGTTACCACTTTCCCACCAGCTGAGAGAATCTTAGCAGTTAACAATAAGCCAGCGGCTAGGGAATTATGGGCTGGGGGAATCCTGTAGTCCGTGGAGCATATTGCCGGCATGGCTTCTGGATGGTTTGTCTTGTTTTACAGCAAACTCCGCTGTCTTTATCTCTCATAAAAAGCTTTGCGATAAATGTTATTCAGACACGAGGCTTTACTTCATTCGACTTTGTGCTTTGCTCCAGTTAGGCTGGATCTCACCTCCACAACCCTGAGCCAATGCATCAAATTGAAAATTCATTTATATAGTAATAATAAAAATAAAAATAAAAATAAAAATAATAATAATGTTGGAAGGGTCCTTGGAGGTCATCTAGTCCAACCTCCTGCTCAGGCAGGAAACCCTATACCATTCTGGACAAAGGGCTGTCCAGTCTCTTCTTAAAAACTTCCAGTGTTGAAGCATTCACCGCTTCTGGAGGCAGGTGGTTCCACTGGTTAATTGTCCTCACTGTCAGGAAGTTTCTCCTTAGTTCCAGGTTGCTTCTCTCCTTGATGAGTTTCCATCCGTTGTTTCTTGTCCTGCCTTCAGGGGCTTTGGAGAACAGCTTGACTCCCTCTTCTTTGGGGCAGCCCGTGAGATACTGGAAGACTGCCTATCCTGTCCCCCCTTGTCCTTCTCTTCGTTAAACTAGATATCCCCAACTCCAGCAACTGTTCCTTGTATGTTTTAGCCTCCAGTCCCCTGATCATCTTTGTTGCTCTTCTCTGTACTGAAATATTTCATATTTCTTAACTGCCCGTCTCTCTCGGAGTATTTGATTCCCCTCAACAAGCATATCAGGGTCAAAACCTCCATCTGAATTTAGAGCTAAGGTTATCTTGACACAGACGCCTCCCGTTGTTGAGTTCAACGGGGACACATTTTAAGCTCAAATGGAGATGTGTCCTCACCCTAAGTTCTGGGAATATCAGGGACAACTTCAGTTCCAAAGGAATGATTTCCTCTAGCTCAGCTGTTTCAATTTCAGGAAAAACGGAGAAGAGTCGCCTTTTATTTCTAGTAACAAAGTGAAGGGTTGCATGGAAACACTTTGGTGGAAAACACAACGATGGGGAACAGAGTCAGAGGGACGACACGGATATCCTGTTCCTTTCCTGGTAGGAGTGACCTCCCTGGAGAGCATTTCCCCTCGGGACACCTGATTTTTGTAAATATATGAATTTAATTTTGATCCTAATTTAAAGGAATGATGATATATTAAGATTGCATGTCCCCCGCTGCGCCGCGCTCGCTGGTGTGGAGCTGTGGTTGCTAGTCCTTGTCTGTGGCTGGTGCCGCTCTTTTTTTTTTTTTTTAAATTTTTACATTTCGCTCGCGCGGTGCGTTTCCCTCCCCCAGCCATGCCTAACCCTCTCGTGTTTTTCGATATCTGCGCCGACGGACAGCCCCTCGGGCGCATCACCCTCGAGCTGTTTGCAGACACAGTTCCAAAGACAGCAGAAAATTTCCGTGTGTTGAGCACTGGAGAGAAAGGTTTCGGTTACAAGGGATCATGCTTTCACAGAGTCATTCCTGGATTCATGTGTCAGGGTGGTGACTTTACCCGCCATAATGGAACAGGCGGTAAATCTATTTATGGCGAGAAGTTTGCCGATGAGAACTTCATTCTCAAGCACACAGGCCCTGGCATTTTATCTATGGCGAATGCTGGTCCCAATACAAACGGATCTCAGTTCTTCATCTGCACTGAGAAAACTGAATGGTTGGATGGGAAACACGTGGTCTTTGGCCAAGTCAGAGAGGGAATGGACATAGTGAGGAAAATGGAGAGTTTTGGCTCAAAGAATGGCAAACCAAGCAAGAAGATCATCATCTCTGATTGTGGAGATATGAAATAACATTCTTGTTGTCTTAACCAATCGACCATTCCTTCTGTAGCTGGGGTTTGTCCCCTCTGAATCTTTATGCTCCTGACTTACTGCTGCGTTTCTATTGGGTTTCGATTTCTGCTCCCTCACAAGTCCAGCTGGACTGAAGATAAAAATTTGTTTTCAAAATGAAATAAAACAAGTTAAACCAGGAAAAAAAAAAAAAGATTGCATGTGGACACACACATTCCTCCCTTTCTTCCTTGTCCAAAACTGTTGGTAATACGGCATCTTCAGCTGCCAAAGCATTTGTGACGCTCTTTTGGTCCCCCACGAAAAATAATCACAAGATTAATATGTACCCTCATGACTGTGTTTCCTCCCCTCGGCCAACTGAAGGTGAATGGACTTCAACTCCCAGAACCCTCAGCAACGGCTCGGCTGGCTGTGGGATTCTGGGACAGGAAGTCCACATACGGGTAGTCTTCAACTGAGCACAATTCATTTGGGGATGGTTCAAAAGTGACTTATGAATGTTTTTCACACTTATTAGCCATGGCAGCCTCCCCAGGGACACCTGATCAAAATTCAGACGCTTGGCCACGGCTTCATCTTGACAACGGATTGCGGCCTCCCAGGGTCACGTGATCCCCTTTGGCGACCTTCTGACCACTAAAGTCGAGGGGGAAGCCAGATTCACCTAACAAGCGGGTTACTAACTTAACAACTGCAGGGATTCACTTAACAACCGTGGCAAGAGAGGTCGTAAAAGGGGCAAAACTCACTTAACAAATGCCTTGCTTAGTAACGGAAATTTTGGGCTCAGTTGTGGTCCCAAGTATGGACTACCTGTACTTGAAGGTGAATGGACTTCAACTCCCAGAATTCTCAGCAATACTGGAGCTAGGCTGGCTGTGGAATTCTGGGACTTGAAGTCCATATCTATAGCTATATATCTGTGTCTATATCTATCTATATATCTATATTTGTATCCCTCCCTCCCTCCCTCCCTCCCTCCCTCCCTCCCTCCCTCCCTCCCTCCCTCCCTCCCTCCCTCCCTCCCTCCATCCATCCATCCATCCATCCATCCATCTATCTATCTATCTATCTATCTATCTATCTATCTATCTATCTATCTATCTATCTATCTATCTATCTGCCAAAAAGGCCAACACAGTGCTGGGCTGCATTAACAGAGGGAGAGAATCAAGATCACATGAAGTGTTAATACCACTTTGCAAGGCCTTGGTAAGGCCACCCTTGGAATCTGGCATCCAGTTTTGTTCAACACAATGTAAAAAAGATGTTGAGACTCTAGAGAGAGTGCAGAGAAGAGCAACAAAGATGATTAGGGGACTGGAGGCTAAAACATACAAGGAACGGCTGCTGGAATTGGGTATGTCTAGTTTAATGAAGAGAAGGACGAGGGGGGACAAGATAGCAGCCTTCCAATCTCTCAGGGGCTGCCCCAAACAAGAGGCAGTCAAGCTATTCTCCAAAGCACCTGAAGGCAGGACAAGAAGCGACGGGTGGAAACTCATCAAGGAGAGAAGCAACCTAGAACTAAGGAGAAACTTCCTGACAGTGAGAACAATTAACCAGTGGAACTACCTGCCTCCAGAAGCAGTGAAGGCTCCAACACTGGAAGTTTTTAAGAAGAGACTGGACAGCCATTTGTCCGAAATGGTGTAGGTCAGTAGTTCTCAACCTTTTTCAGGTTGAGACCCCACTTGCGCCGCCCATGCGCGCCGCGACCCCGACCTGGGCGCGCGCGCATGCCGGGCCGATCCGCGCTGACGAAAAAAAAAATCAAAAGCAAAATAAAAAAAAACAAAATGGCGGACCGCGGCGGGCCGATCTGCGCATGCGCGTGCGACGGCCTGATCTGCGCATGCACGTGCGACGGGCCGATCTCCACATGCGCAGAACCAGTGGGCCAGCCTCACCTCCCACCGCTGCCTCAGAGACTCAGGCAGGCACACCGAGGAGCGGTCCGGAGCAGGCAGGCGCAAAGCTGCCTCCTTCCCGCTCCGCTCCGCCACGTCCCAGGCCCGGCCTCCTCGCCCTCCAGCAGCCAGCCAAGCGGTCGGGATAGCCAGACCTCGAGGCGGGCCCGCACTTCACCGAGACCGGCCCGGCTGTGGCGAGAGGCGCCCCGCGGCCCGAGAGAAGCGAAAGGCGCCCGGCGGCCGCCTCCGGCCCCCAAGTCCACCCTCCGGAATGGTGTCCAGGTTGCAGCACTCCACCTGCCAGGCTCATCCTGGACTCCCGCGCCTTCCGCAGGGCCGGCAGCGGCCGCAGGTAGGTAGGCGGACGGCAGGACTGGGGAGCCCGCCCAGGCCAGCACGCTCTCGGCGCCAGTCCCGCTCGGGTCGGGCCGGCCAGCCGGGTGGGGGGCGTCTGGCCAGGCTCCCCGGCTCCCTCCCCGGCTCGGCCTCCCCCCATGCCCGGCAGGGACTCACCAGGTAGTTCATCTTGCCGATCCGCTGGCTGGGCGCCTTACCGCCTGCTTCGGCCGCCGCCGCCGAGCGAGGGAGGGAGCGAGGAGGGCCGAGCCAGAGCCACAGCCAGGCAGGCAGGCAGGCAGGCAGGCAGCCCCCGCGTGCCCGGCCGCCCCCCCGCGGTGCCTGGGAGGAGGAAGGGGAGCCGGAGCCCCGCCGCCCCCATTGGCCGCCGCGGAGAAAAGGGGGCGGCGCTGGTGAGGGCCGGCCGTGGAGGAGGGCAAGGAGAGGAGCACGGACTTGGGGGCCGGAGGCGACTGCCGGGCGCCTTTCGCTTCTCTCGGGCCCCCGGGCGCCTCTCGAGGCTGCCCCGACCGCTTGGCTGGCTGCCGGAGGGCGAGTTGGAGGCCGGGCCTGGGACGTGGCGGAGCGGAGCGGGAAGGAGGCAGCTTTGCACCCGCCTGCTCCAGACCGCTCCTCGGTGTGCCTGCCGGAGTCTCTGAGGCAGCGGTGGGAGGCGAGCAGCCCGGTTGCGTTGCGCATGCGCAGTTCAGCCCGTTGTGCTGCGCATGCGTGGATCAGGTCATCGTGTGCGCCGCACATGCGTGGTTCGGCCAGTTGCGTGCACGCGACAGGCCAAACTGCGCATGCGCCGGCCGAAAAAAATGAAAAAAAAAATGAAAAAAAAGGAAAAAAATGGCGGACGGCGGCGTTTGGTGACCCCCGTGAAATGGTTGTTCGACCCCAAATGGGGTCGCGACCCATAGGTTGACAACCGATGGTGTAGGGTTTCCTGCCTGAGCAGGGGGTTGGACTAGATGACTACCAAGCTCCCTTCCAAATTTTTTTAATTATTATTATGATGATGATTACGATGATGATGATCATCATCGCACAGTCAGCCAGATGTTCAGACTGGATTTGGCATTTTGTCTACCTATCGAGTCCTCCCCAAGGACCTGGGATAGGCAGATGTGGATGTTTGATGGTATTACAGATCTTGTCGCAGGATGGAAGCCATTCCTAGTAAGGCCGCCTTTTGCAATTGACTAATGGCAAATTTGTCAATGCCGATGATGGTGTTCAAGTGGTGCTCCAGTTGTTTTGGGATTGCACCCAAGGCGCCTATGACTATTGATACCACCCTTGCTTGCCTTTGCCCCAGTCGTTCTTTTTGTATTTGTAGGTCTTTGTATTTTGTTATATTCTCCAGTTCTTTCTTGTCTCTTCTGCTGTCTCCAGGCACTGCCACGTCCACTATCTATTACTATTACTATTACTATTACTATTACTATTACTATTATTATTGTTATTATTATTATTATTATATATTAGTATATATACCCCCCCCCTCTCTCTCGATATATAGGTACAGATTTTTTCTGAGGTTTTTGCGGGTGTTTGTATGTAGCTCTTTGGTTATTCGGGTTTTCTCCCGCGTAAAATTGGAAGTGTCTTGGTGACGTTTCGACGAAGTCCCATTCGTCATCTTCAGGCTGTTGTTTTCGGCTTCGTGCTCCTAGAAGCACGAAGCCGAAAACACCAGCCTGAAGATGACGAATGGGACTTCGTCGAAACATCGCCAAGACACTTCCAATTTTACGCGGGAGAAAACCCAAATAACCAAAGACCTACATAGATATAGATCTCTATATATAGCAGACCTGAACTCCGTCTTTGCTAAAGGGTGTACGACGATCTCATTTCCCGTAGAGCTCTTTAAAATAGCCAATGACTTTTGTTTTTCAAGAAACAAAAATATGCATTTTATTACTAAATCAGTGAAAAGGAAGTATTTAAGGCAAAAACAATAACCGTACCTCTTTCCTCACAGCTGAGTGAGGCAAAGCAACATGTGCTACCCACAGCAGATTATGGGCTGCAGATTTTCCTCTGACAAACCGTCAGCTTAATTTCTAGCTATGTGGCAGTAATGTACTCAAATGTTTGATATCACCCTCTAAAAAAGTCAGTATTTGGAATGTCTGGTTAGCTGGAGCCTGGGAAATCACTACGTGTGGTTTGGAGTTTTCCTATTGAAAACAGTTGTTCTTACTTAAGGGTGAAACCCTGCCATTTGGGGAAGATAATGAAACTAATAAAATATCTCTAATGCCTTCTCAGTGTACAAATTTTTTTCCCAGGTTTATGTGCTGCATAAATCTGAACAGTTATTAAAAACTAAAATACTTCAATCTCTTTTATTAAAAGAAATATTAAAAAATCTTTACCTTCTTGAACTACTGCTCTGTAGGATTCAGAATCACCCCAGGCAAACTAATATGAAAATAATTTCTCTGGAAAATAACCAAACAATTTCAGAAAACCTCTTTCAGAAGAATTCTTGATCCAACCAATCTGGATAATTACTAACCCTGAATAAAGCATCTTACTTGACTCAAGTGTTGGCATATGTGCTGGTATCACTGCGCTTGGTACTCCTGGATGAAACTGTTTTAATCCTACCCTGATCCAATTTATCTCTGAGATCAAAACTTCATTTATGAACGACCCACATCAGAGAGAGTAGACTGGCAGTTGGGGACAATTCCAATTTCGAGACATTTTATTTAGCATAGTTACCCAGCATATTTAAAGATGCCTTATAGTTACTGAGTGGGAGGCATTTTTAAGTTATTACGGTACCAATAACTAGTTAATGCTGGTTATTACTTCAGGATTAATCTCAAAAGGTGGCGAGATTTTTAACCCCATGGTTGCAACCACATGTGGCAGAGTTAGGCAATTCACAGGCAGCCTAGATCCACCAAGAACGATCAAGATATCTTCATCAGAGTACACTAAAATAAAAGGAGGCCTGTGTTTGTGTGAACATTTAGACCAGGGGTGGGCAACCTTGGCTCTTTTATGACTGGTGGACTTCAACTCCCAGAATTCCCTCAACCAGCCTGACTCAGCTTGGAAACCTCTCCCTTTCCCCTCAGCGTGGCTGGCTCGGGAATTCTGGGAGTTGAAGTCCACAAGTCATAAAAGAGCCACATTTGAAGTCCCCTACCCTAGGCCTAGAGTCTAGACCAGGGGTAGGCAACCTTGGCCCCTTCATGACTCGTGGACTTCAACTCCAAGAATTCCTCAGCCAGCACGGCTCAGCTTGGAACTCTCCCTTTCCCCTCAGAATGGCTGGCTCAGGAATTCTGGGAGTTGAAGTCCACGAGTCATAAAAGAGCCAAGATTGCCTACCCCTAATTTAGACCTAACCCCCATCACTCAAGATCTCATAACATTTAACCTGGATTGTTACAGACATCACTGCCTTTAACCAAATATTGTGACTGGTTTAACATGAGACCATCATATACTGGTTTGAATTTGGATAATATAATTTATTTCCTGCAAAACAACAGAAATGTTCCAGGGAGTATTTAATGATATAGACAGTCCTTCTTACAATCTTTGGTTTAGTGACCGTTTGAAGTCACAATGGCACTGAAAACAGTGAGTCATGACTGTTTTTCACACATTCAACCGTGGGGAGCCTGTAGCAGTCACAGGTGTGAAAAATGGTCATAAGTCAGTTTTTTTAGTCGAAGGGTAACAAAATGAATTGTTGTAAGTCAAGGACTACCTGTAGAGAGAGGGAATATATTATTGCTGTCAGATGTGTATAAGCAGAATGAGCTTTTTTGAGATATATAAATGAAGAGTCCAATGCAGAATACCTTAATTAGGCTTAGTTTTCTGAGGTCTTTCCTTCTGTTATGATAATTAATCTATATTAGCTTCAGCCCTTATTTTAATCGGCATCTCTCCTTGTTAGAATAATTTCCACTTTGTGCAATTATGCTTCCCAGAAGTAGCTGATTAGTTTATAAGATTCATTACAACTCAACTAGCTATGAGGTAGTTTTGAAACACTTGCTAATGCTGATGAGAAATACTCGGCTAAAAGATTTTGAATACTAATGTCCATCAGGATGGAATTGGATAATTTACCTCTATGAAATAATCTGATTCTTTTATAGAAAAACAGTTGCGTTTCTATTTCTTCAAGCTATTTTCCAAGGCGCCTGAAGGCAGGACAAGAGGCAACGGATGGAAACTCCTCAAGGAGAGAAGCAACCTAGAACTAAGGAGGAATTTCCTGACAGTGAGAACAATTAACCAGCGGAACCACCTGCCTCCAGAAGCGGTGGATGCTCCAACACTGGAAGTTTTTAAGAAGAGACTGGACAGCCATTTGTCTGAAATGGTACAAGGTTTCCTGCCTGAGCAGGGGGTTGGACTAGATGACCTCCAAGGTCCCTTCCAACTCTGTTATTCTGTATTCTAAAAGACTGGAATGCTGGAGTTTGCCAGCAAATAGGAAAACAAAATTCTCCCATCAGTTCTCAAGGGTACCACTCCTCCTGAAAATTACATCTTCTCCAGAAATTTAAAAGAAGCCAGCAATGCCTCAGAACATCAGTGGTGCGACATGTAACCAAACCAATCCAGACATGCCACTATTTACTGTAGTAATTTCTCTTTCTGGTCAACAACGCACAAGTGTGAATTCAAGCCCTTCTTAAGTTTAATGCCAATGCCCATCAATCCAACGCAAAAAAGATCTTTAGCCTTCACACCAGGAAAAAGAAATAGATTGTCTTTTTAGTGAGGTTACTAGGATAGTCCCAAAACGTGGTTGCCAGTGTTGTTAGTAGGGATTTAGGTTTGATTTTAGGTTTATTATTATTATTATTATTATTATTATTATTACTTGAAAAAGACTGAGATGAATATGGGTACATGTTTTAAACAGCAGTTTGAAAGATCTTGCAAGTTATGCTCAAAATCATTTTTTGAAGGTGGGATCATAGAGTGCTTTTAAAACTCCAAAGGGTTTGACTGGAAGAGGCAGTACCACATAATATTTCCATTTTCCCTCTTATTTAAACAAAAGACTATGAAAAAGCAGTTTCGGTTTTAGCTTCCTGGTTATTTTGGGAGATAATTTAGACAGTAGCTATTTAAATTAAGCCTTTCCACCCACACTGTAACTTTCAGTTTTCGTCCCTGTGTATACCATAGTTATAACCTGTACATCTGTACCTAACATGTATGTTAAAAGGATATTTTTCACCTGGAGCTGCCTTGCCCATTAGGGAAGGAGAAAAATTGATCTGATAAACCCAAACCAGGAATATGACTCCTGTCTATAGTTATCAAAAGAGCCTGGCCAAAGCTCTTGGCGCTTCGTCATTTCTCTCAGTGACATAAATTGGCAGCGATTGGTTTATTCATTCATTCAATTTCTATAAGCAGCCCAACTCGATCAAGTGACTCTGGGTGGCTTACAGTTCTAAAATTACAGAACAATTAAAACAATAAAATGGTAAAAACATCCAGAAGATCAATACAAACCGCAGCCGGGGCCAAGGAAAGGGGCCCTTAACACATCCCGAGTCTCAGGCCAGGCTTTGAAAGCCTCGTGAACGGCCCAAGGGGAGGGGAGGCTACTTCACAGAGCAGGGGCCACTGCGGAAAAAGACCCTCTTCCACTCCCTGCCAGCCAACACCCTTTGGCTGACGGGGTCTGCAAAAAGCCCCATCGGTTGGGTCAAATTGGACGAGTGGAGACGTTTGGAAAAGGACGGTCCCTCGGTTACGCCGGTCCCAAGCCACGTAGGCAGTGGTGGGATTTAGCCCATTTGCACCACTTCAGCAGAACCGGGAGCTCATGTTTTGTTGCCCAGGCCCAGAATGGACTTCCGGAAGTGGCATCCACGCAGAGAACTGGTTGTTCATATATTTGAATCCCACCACTGGATGGATGGATGGATGGAGGGACGGAAAGAAAGAAAGAAAGAAAGAAAGAAAGAAAGGAAGGAAGGAAGGAAGGAAGGAAGGAAGGAAGGAAGGAAGGAAGAAAGAAAGAAAGAAAGAAAGAAAGAAAGAAAGAAAGAAAGAAAGAAAGAAAGAAAGAGATACAGTGGTGGGATTCAGCCGGTTCGCACCACTTCGGCAGAACCGGGAGCTAATTGTTTGTTGCCCAGGCCCAGAATGGACTTCCAAAAGCGGCATCCACACAGAGAACCGGTTGTTCACATATTTGAATCCCACCACTGCACGTAGGCCTTTACAGGTGACAACCAGCCCCTGGAACTGGCCCCAGAAACACACTGGCAACTGGTGATGGCGTTACATGTGCCATGCATCCGGCACCATTTATTACCTGGGGAAGCCACATTGTGCACCAGTGGAAGTTTCCGAATGCTCTTCAAGGGCAGGCCCTACGCAGGGCATGCTGCAGTAATCTCAGCTTATAAGGGCAGGGGTAGGCAAGCTTGGCTCTTTTATGACTGGTGGACTTCAACTCCCAGAATTCCCTCTGCCAGCCTGGCTCAGCTTGGAAACCTCTCCCTTTCCCCTCAGCACGGCTGGCTCAGGGATTCTGGGAGTTGGAGTCCACCAGTCATATAAAAGAGCCAAGCTTGCCTGCCCCTGGGCATGGGTGACAGCCAGCAGGGCCTCCGGATACAAATTGCCTGGATTCAGCTGATGACCTTTTGATAATTAAACCTTTCATCATTTTTTATATCTTCTGGCAGAGACACACAAATGCACACCCACAAACACACACGCCTCCTGTTTTGGGTTAATAATTTTGTTCTAGGATGTTCCTCTTCGGTGAGGCTTCCTCGCTTCCCGGACCCTCCAGTCAGCTTTCAGGGGTACAAACAGCTCCTGGTCGATTTTAGGATGACCAGCCATCCTTTCTCTGGGCTAAAGCCAACCATTCACCTTCCACAGTCACTGGAGCCAAGTTCATTCCAGCTCCCTCAATTTCTCAACTTCGTCCCATCCACCTGCTGGGCCTTTCCATCTTCCCCCTTTGTCACCCCCATAGCTTCTTTCCTTCTTCTCAGTTACAACGGCACTGAAAAACGTGACTCACCACCATTTTTCACACAACCGTAGTGGAATTCCCATGATCACGTGAACGAAATTCAGAAGCTTGGCAAATGGTTCATATTTACGACGGTCGCAGTGTCCCGGGGGTCATGTGATCACCTTCAGACAATTTATGTCAAGGGGAAGCCAGATTCACTTAACAGCTCTTACCCACTTAGCATCTGCAGTGATTCACTTAACAAATAATAATAATAATAATGATGATGATGATGATAATAATGACAACAACAACAACAACAGTTGGAAGGGACCTTGGAGGTCTTCTAGTCCAGGGCTTTTCACCCCTTGTGCCACTTTTAGGATATGGCAATATCCAAGTACCACCAGTCGCCTAGCAAGGTGTCAAAAACTTGATGACCCCCCCCCCAAAAAGGAAAAAAGTGATAAAGTACAGGCAGTCCTCGACTTACAACAGTTCACCTAGCGACTGTTCGAAGTTACAATGACACTGAAAAAAGTGCCCCCCCAAGCCCCAGCCGAGCAAGACACCTGCCTGCCCGCCTGTCCGCGCTCTTCCTCCTGTCCGAGGCTTTCATTGTTGTGAGGGTTTCTGTTGAGGATTGGCAGTGGGGGTGGGGTGGGGGGGTGTTTGTTTTTTATTCCCCCGTCTGCTGGGTGGTTGCAGAAGGTTTTGGTCCCTTCACATGACCCTGGGACACTGTGACCGTCCTAAATATGAATCAGTCGCCCAAGCATCTGAATGTAAATCACAAGACCCTGGAGAGGCTGCAACATTCCAGCTGATCGGCGCTTCTTCTGGGCTCAGCAGAAACGTCAGGATCAGTGCTGAGCTCCAGCTGGAGTCTGTCGCTGATCCTGGCGCTTCCGCTGAGCCCTGACAGCCCTGCAGCTCCAGCCGTCTCTCGCTCAGGCTTGTGCGGTGCTGCCACCGGTTCAGCTCATTCCCCTCCCCCACTACCACTTTTCTAGGATGGTTGCGTACCACCTGCCATGTGCCAATGGACCACAGGTGGTACCCGTATCACTGGTTGAAGAGTCCTATTCTAGTCAAGCAGGATACACAATCAGAAAAATGGCTCTCCAGTCTCTTCTTAAAGACTTCCAGTGTTGGAGCATTCACAACTTCTGGAGGCAGGTGGTTCCACCAGTTAATTGTTCTCACTGTCAGGAAGTTTCTCCTTAGTTCCAGGTTGCTTTTCTCCTTGATCAGTTTCCCTCTGTTGCTTCTTGTCCTGCCTTCAGGCGCTTTGGAGATTGGCTTGACTCCCTCTTCTTTGGGGCAGCCCCTGAGATACTGGAAGGCTGCTATCCTGTCCCCCCTCGTCCTTCTCTTCATTAAACTAGACTAAACATACTGTGCAAGAAAGCTGGTAAAAGGGGGCAAAACTCACTTAACAAGTGTTTCCACTGACAACAGAAATTTTGTCCAGGATGGCCTGTAGTAGCGTAACTATCTCTCTCTGCGGCTTGACCTGTTCTCCTCCAAATACACGGATGTCAATAGGTCATTATTTTCAATTACACTGTCAATCCTATTTTATTTTTTGATGTCATAGAAAAAAAGTACATCCTCATCTATTCCTTTCGGCTCGGCTGGGTTAACCGCCCAGATCAGAATCTGGGTTAACAGCCCAGATCTTAGGACAGGGGTTCTCAACCTTGGCCACTTTAAGACTTGTGGACTTCAACTCCCAGAATTCTGGGAGTTGAAGTCCACAAGTCTTAAAATGGCCAAGGTTGAGAACCCCTGTCTTAGGAGAAGGGCGGCATATAAGTTTAAACAAACAAATAATAATAAATGCATAAATTTCCCAGCCCTCTGACGTGTCATTCTTTCCGAGAGGGAAAATCAGCTGCAGCCCTCATTAGCAGCAGCTGAACTGCAGAAGGCTTCATTCTTGAGTTGTGTATTGTAGCTCTTCCTGTTCACACATTTACTCCCAAATAAGCAACAGATGTGATTTTTTATCCCTAGTGAGATCAGCTGCTTTGCATAAGATATGAACAGGACGGTCCCTAACCTGCCCTGTGAAATGAAATACCTCTTAAATATCATTCTACTTGGCCAAAATCTTGAAACCGTCTTGAAAGGATATTATCGGGTCCTCCATTATGTTCGTTTCAAAGACAAATAATAAATAATATCTTGTGGCAACTATAGAGAGTTGCCTATTTGCTTGCATTATCTTTCCCTTAAAGACTCTTCTGGAGTGTTAGCCACAACTGTGTTTTGTTTTTTTTTACTGGTTTATGCATTTTGATGTAAACACAAATTGGGATCTTTGCCATTTGTGGTTGATGAAGCAGCTTCACAACATCATTTGACATTCTGATTTGGCAGCCTCGTATACTTGAGAGTAGGCTAATCTAAATAAAAATAAAATCGAAATGACGATAATAGGCATTTAAAAATTCATTCATTCTCCTGTCCTCCAACTAAGAAAAGAACAAAAGGTTGGGTGTTCTGGTGAGATGAGCTCTACTAATCCTGGAGAAAGAGAGAAATCCTTCCGTAGTAAGAGCAGATTTAGTTTCTGGTCATCAAAGCCAAGATACTCTTTTTTTGTCCTATTTTTCTACACAACTTCGTGGGAAGAAAAGATGGATGCCCTGCATGGGGGAGTAATTAGTTTTTATCTCTGTATAGGGTGACTCAGAATTTAAAAAAGGGAGTCAGACAAGGATGCATATTACCTTCTTATCTATTTAATTGATACAGTTATGAAGGCAGGTTTTGAAATGATAGCTGGACTCAAAACAGGAGACAGGCAGAAAACTGCTGCTTTCCTAGCCAAAAGTAAAGGAAGTAGAGAAGAGTTCACTAAGAAAGTAAAACTGGGAAAGGAAACATCTGGATTAATCGGGAATATTAAAAAGAAATAATAATAATAATAATAATAATAATAATAATAATAATAATAATAATAATAATAATAATAATAATAATAATAATAATAATAATACAAAAAAGACCATTGACCAGCATGCTTAGTGGATTTACAATTCAGGGTGGAAAAAAGATGGTGGTAAACGTTGTGTGTGGAGGACTTGAGGAAGGCTGGGAGAACACACAGGAAGAGAAAAACTAGATTCAAATGAATTTGCGTTTTGTAATTTAAGGGATATTTGGGGAGGGGGCAACCTACTTATCTTGTAAAGTAGTGCAAGATCGGAGGGTCCTGGCCCACAGAATCGCCAGGAGTTGGACATGACTGAAGGGATAACAGAAGCATCACTTATCTTGTGGATTTGCAAGTTTTGCTTTCTGTGAAACTGAGAGTTTTATAAAGTTCTGTTTAAGTCATTCTGCAAATGGACCCTCCCCGTAGCCTTTTTGTGATGGTAGCTGTGACGCTCTTAAATTTCGTATACATCCACGAGTCCCATAGGAGAAGACAGGGGAGGATCTGGACAGACTGGAACACTGGGCGCTATCTAACAAAATGAAATTCAGTGGTGAAAAAAGCAAGGTTCTACATTTAGGCAAGAAAAACCAAATGCACAGGTATGGGATAGGGGGTACCTTGCTCAATAGTAGCAACTGTGAGAGGGACCTCGGAGTCCTAGTGGACGATCCCTTAAATATAGGAGCCGGCCGTGTGCTGCAGCTGCCAAAAAGCCCCACACAGGGCTGGGCTGCATTAACAGAGGGACAGAATCGAGATCACCTGAAGGGTTAATACCGCTTTACAAGGCCTTGGTAAGGCCACACTTGGAATACGGCATCCAGTTTTGGTCACCACGATGGAAAGACTGCAGAGAAGAGCCACAAAGATGATCAGGGGACTGGAGGTAAAACATACAAAGAATTGTTACAGGAATTGGGTATGTCTACTTTAATAAAGAGAAGGACCAGGGGGACAGGATAGCAGCGTTCCAGTATCTCAGGGGCTGCCCCAAAGAAGAGGGAGTCAAGCTATTCTCCAAAGCGCCTGAAGGCAGGACAAAGAAGCAACGGATGGAAACTAATCAAGGAGAGAAGCAACCTGGAACTAAAGAGAAACTTCCTGACAATGAGAACAACTAACCAGTGGAACAACCTGCCTCCAGAAGCGGTGAATGCTCCAACACTGGAGGTTTTAAAAGAGAGACTGGACAGCTATTTGTCTGAAATGGTATAGGGTCTCTTGCTTGAGCAGGGGGTTGGACTAGATGACCTCTGAAGTCCCTTCTAACTCTGTTGTTGTTGCTATTAAGTCCTAGGGTACTTTGTACTTTGTAGTTCATAGTCAGGAACTGAACAAAAAGAAGTACATTTATACAAATCCACTAAAAGTATTATTGTATTGTATTATTATAAATACAACTCCATTAAAGAAAAATACTGGAATCTGTCTGTATTCAGAGGAAGATTTTCAAATTCACACTGAATTAATTCAAGCATTTAAGGCAAGAATTACACCAGGTGTTAGAATATCTGGTGAATGTTGAATGATGCTCCTGTACTCTCTTGTTAGTTCCATGGCTGAGTATATTTTGAGTGGAAAGTTCCGTAGTTATTGTACTACTTAAAAAAAAAAAGAAAGAGTACCAGATTAAAACTGAGCTGAGTGGAATTTCCTTCACCTAAATCCTGGCAACTTTGCAGTCTTGTATAGTCTAAAATTATCCTCGTTTTTCATCTTTGTCCAAAGTCTTCTGACATGTTATAATCCTGCTATAAAGTTGTGAATGCTCCAACACTGGAAGTTTTCCGTGGACAGCCCTTTGTCTGAAATGGTGTAGGGTCTCCTGCCTGAGCAGGGGGTCAGACTAGAAGACCTCCAAGGTCCCTTCCAACTCTGTTATCCTGTTATTCTCTATCTCTCACTGCTTTTCTTCCCAGCAAACTCTTCAAAGCCAGGTGATGCTATTTCATTATAACACCGAAAGCTTCTTTGGGATGGGACAATTCAGACCAACAGCCAAAGGGCCATTGATCATTAAATCCCCGTTGCGTCATCACACCAACGCTATGACCTGCGTGCAGGGAGTCCTCAATTTCTGACCAGTGGTGAAAAGTGAAACTGATTGTCGGGAGCTCCAGAAGGATCTCTCGAAATTGTGTGAGTGGGCAACAAAGTGGCAAATGCATTTTAACCTAAACAAGTGCAAAGTTATGCACATCGGGGCAAAGAACCCCAATTATACTTACCAACTGATGGGGACCAAACTTTCTGAGACAACCCAAGAAAGGGATCTTGGGGTTTTGGTGGACAGCTCGATGAAGATGTCAACCCAATGCGCAGCGGCAGTAAAAAAAGCAAATTCCATGCTTGGCATGATTAGGAAGGGAATCGAAAATAAGTCAGCAAGTGTTGTATTGTCTCTGTACAAATCGATGGTGAGACCACACTTGGAGTACTGTGTACAGTTCTGGTCACAGCACCTCAAGAAGGATATAATGGAACTGGAAAAGGTGCAAAAAAGGGCAACAAGAATGATCAAGGAAATGGAGCGCCTCCCTTATGAAACCAGATTGCAACGCCTCGGTCTCTTCAGCCTTGAAAGACGGCGTTTAAGGGGTGACTTGATCGAAGTGTATAAAATCATGCATGGGATAGAAAAGGTGGATAGAGAAAAATTCTTTTCTCTATCACACAATACCAGGACAAGGGGGCACTCCCTA
This sequence comes from Bothrops alternatus, assembly GCA_034064705.1. NCBI lineage: Eukaryota > Metazoa > Chordata > Lepidosauria > Squamata > Viperidae > Bothrops > Bothrops alternatus. The sequence goes on along the minus strand of JARGCV010000185.1, from coordinate 357,131 downwards.
AAGCTCGTAGCTAAGAAAGTGAGGACAAATAAAGGGAAATATTTCTTCACCCAGAGGGTCGTTGGTTTATGGAATTCACTTCCTGAAGGGGTCGGGACAGCTGTCAGCCTTGACAGCTTCAAGGCAGGGCTAGATAGATTCATGGATGCCAAGTGTATCGGTGGTTATTAAAACAGATGTCCATGTGCCGCCTCTATGTTGGTTGAGGCAGGCAGGATTCCCTTGAGTACCATTTGTTGGGGGTCAAGGGAAAGGGAGGGTTCTGCCTTCTCTTTCTGCTCAAGATCCCCATGTACAATTGGGGGGCCACTGTGTGACACAGAATGCTGGACTCGATGGGCTTTGGCCTGTTTCAGCAGGGCTCTTCTTATGTTCTTATGACCACAATTGACCCTCAAATTTATGTCGCTGAGCAAGACATTTGTTTAGTGGGTTTTGCCCTATTTTCCAAACCTTTCTTGCCATAAAGGTTAAGGGAATCACCGTGGTTGTTAAGTTAGCAACGCGGTTGTTAAGTAAACCTGGCCTTTTTCACTGACTTTGCTTGACGGACGGTCGCAAAAGGGGATCACGTGACCCCCCCCGGGACTCTGCGACCGTCATAAATGGGCGTCGGCTGCCAAGGGTCTGTATTCTGATTGCGCGTTCATGGGAAATGCTGCAACGGCTGGAACGGCCGTCTGTGAAAAACAGCCACAAGTCACTTTTTCTTTCAGTGCCGTCGTAACTTTGAAAGATCATGAAAGAAATGGTTGTGAGTCAAACTGCATCAAGTCAGAGATTCCGGCACGCAAGAGACACATTGGCTCCCTGACGTCATCACCTGTGTTGTCAATTGGGTATCATTACAGTTTGCTGTGAATGCCCCAGTAAAAAATTACAGTTATTCACACAACATGCCAACCCTGTTATAATGACGCATGATCAAAACACAATTAAGACTGTTTTTAGATAGTATTAGATAAGGTAAGGTAAGGTAAGGTAAGGTAGGATAGGATAGGATGAGGTGAAGTGAGGTAGGATAGGATAGGATAGGATAGGATGAGATAAGATAAGATAAGATAAGATAAGATAAGATAAGATAAGATGATAAGGTAAGTTAAGGTAGGGTAGGGTAGGCTAGGGTAGGATAGGATAGGATGAGGTGAGGTGAGGTAGGATAGGATAGGATAGGATAGGATAGGACAGGATAGGACAGGATAGGACAGGATAGGACAGGATAGGATAGAATGAGATACGATAAGATGATAAGGTAAGTTAAGGTAGGGTAGGGTAGGGTAGGGTAGGATAGGATGATAAGGTAAGGTAAGGTAAGGTAAGGTAGGATAGGATAGGATGAGGTAAGGTGAGGTAGGATAGAGTAGGATGAGATACGATAAGATGATAAGGTAAGTTAAGGTAGGGTAGGGTAGGGTAGGGTAGGATAGGATGATAAGGTAAAGTAAGGTAAGGTAAGGTAAGGTAAGGTAAGGTAAGGTAAGGTAAGATAACCTTTACTGTCATTTTTTTACTGTGGGCACAACATCACACATCAAAAATGAAATGTAGTTGTCCGCTCTCAAAGTGAAAGACATACACGACACACACCTAAACCTTCTCTATGCAACGTATGTACAGACCCACCCCCCTACATATACATAACAAATAAATATTAAATACTGTTCATCTTGAATATATAACGGAAGGAGGAAGCTTCAGAGTTGGTGATTACCAATGCAGGAATGAGCTACTAATAAGAAGAGCCCTGCTGAATCAGGCCAAAGCCCATCGAGTCCAGCCTTCTGTGTCACCCAGTGGCCCACCAATTGTACATGGGGATCTTGAGCAGAAAGAGAAGGCAAAACCCTCCCTTTCCCTTGACCCCCAACAAATGGGACTCCAGGGAATCCTGCCTGCCTCAACCAACATAATCTCCCATCATAAATCTTTCTATGTTGTTAAGAGTTTGGATCTTGAAATAAAGCCAGGAAATAAGATACCTGACAACAATCTTAAGCTGACTAGAAGTTCCTGCTGATGAAAGCTACTGAGGGATCCAAGCAACCCAGGAGGGAAGCACTTTCTCCATTTTATCCCTCTGCACAGATTATTCATTCAGGTGCTCGCTGTCCCAAATGCAGGTTCAAAGCAAACATGGACAGAAATAATCAGTGTCGTCCCCAAAACTGCTTGTAGCTGAAAGAGGTAACCATGATCACCTCTCCTTCTGTACCATGATTAATCCCCCTCAGGGCCAAAGACCAGACTAAGATATTCTCTGCTAGGGTTCGCCCAGTACAAGCAAAACCATTTTACCCAAAGACACAGTTTCAGACAGATCTCACCGTGGGTTTTTTTTGTTTTTATAGTTGTGTTAGCATTAATAGCCAAGGATAATCTCCCTTTCCATTAAGAAAGACGGTGGTCAAGAAATTAAATGCATTAAATGCATGTATTTAATGCATGAAAGCTGTTTTTAAAACCCAGTCGTTCAAAGGTCCGTGCTGTCTATCAGCTGATCTGGAATATAAAAGTAAAAGTGCCCCTTGTTGTTCTCTCTCTATTCCAATGTTTCTCCATCTTAGCAACTTTAAGATGCTGGGGAATTCTGGGAGTTGAAGAGCACCCATCTTGAAGTTGCTAAGATGGAGAAACATTGCTCTATTCAGAGGCTAGGCAGAGACGATGGCTTTGGCGTGTGGTTTTTCTGAGAAAACTTTAATACAGCACTCTACAAAACTATATAAACACCAGAAAGGCTTGCTACAGAAGTGGCAATGCTAAGAGAAACAAATGCAGATTTTAGAGCTCAGAGTAAGCCAAATGGGAGCAAACATCCTGAGGAGGTTTCTAGAGACTAAGCAAATAAGACTTGCAAGAGCCCGGTGGAAAGCAGCAGCAGCAGCAGCAGCAGCGACTGGCTGATTTCCTGCATCGTGGTATAATGTGATTTTCCACAATTTTAGTTAGCGTGGTGCTTTGTAAACTCTTTTGCCTTTTTAGCTCGAACACAAGTGAGGGTAGCCGGCCACAATGGCCTGCTCAACAAAGCACAGTTGAAATACAGGAAAGCCTTGATTTACAAACGGTCACTTAGCGACCGAATGATGTTATAATGGATCTCCCTGGCAATACTTATGACCTGGATTCACAGGTATGATGATTCACACACACACACACTCACACACCAGTTACGTGTCCACTCTTTAGACACTGTCATGGTTCCGACCGATGAAACTCTTCAAAAGAACTTCGAGGCCTTGTTTACCTTAAAGAATCTTTCTTTTGAGTAGCATAACATCGGCACTGCATAATCGAAGCCAAAATCTGAGTTCCCCTCCCCTGGGCACATAGTATCAACGCACAATTCCCTCCTCCAATTAACAGTCATAAATCACATTCCCCAATTAGATTGAAGTACGGGCTTCCTCTCCCCTTCTCCAGCCCTGCCAATTCCTTATCAGCTCTGGTTACAATAACCTTGATTCTCACACTAGGTCTAGTGTTGTTATGTCTAGCTGGAGTCTCGTTCACATCCCCCCTCCCAGCATCATCTAACTCTAAAAGCAAAAGGTAAAAGAGGGCTGCATCTCCATTTGTTGTCAATGCAGAAACATCCGATGTTAGCAGCATTGGCAGACACCTGGCAAATGGCTCCTGGCAGCATCCTGTGGTCATGTGACAGTGTTTTACAATGTTTTTGCCCAAAACAAGAGCATTGGTTTCCAGTTTTCAGAAAAACCTTGCCCACTGAGAACCGCTTAACGACCGATCCCCCAAAGGTTTCAAAATTGGGTTGATCGTGTGAGGGACCCAATTTATGATCACTGTGAGTTACGACTACGATGGGACTGACATAACTCAAGGATTCCTCATGTAGTTGGTGAACCTAAATGGTTTTTCAAGAGTATCCTAAGTTACAACCCAGGTTGTTCATTTTTCAAGAACTATCAGCCTATGATACCGTGTTTCCCCGAAAGTAAGGCCTACCCCGGAAATAAGCCCTAGCTTGATTTTGGGGGGTGGGCCTAAAATAAGCGCTACCCCCAAAATAAGCCCTAGTTTGGGGGCAGGACGCACACCTAGAAACCAACCTAGGGCGGGGTGGGGGTGGAACTGCCCCACGTGCCCCACACCCGCTTACTAGCCCTCCCATGAATTGACACCTGCCTCACCTCGCCAGCCCACTTCTTCTGGTCGGCGTCCCCCGGCCTGCATTTTGGTGTCAGAGGCCTTTCCGGAAGGCCTCTGCAGCCAAGAAGCGAGCTATGGATTCAATCCGTAGCTTGGTTATCGGCTCCAGTGGCCTTCCGGAAAGGCCTCCAAGTGCGAAATGCTGGCGGGAGCTCCCTTCTCAGCTGCAGAATGAAGCTGCTCTTTCGGCTGCGGAAAAAGGGGGCCACTGGGGGGGGAGGCTGGCGGTGTTGGAGGTGAGTGGAAAAGACCCCCCCCCAAATAAGATCTGGTTCCTCTTTCGGAGGCAAAAAAATAAAAATATAAAAATAAGACCAGGTCTTATTTTGGGGGAAACACGGTGTTACTAAGATCGCTGCCACTGCTCCAGGGAAAGCTCTTTCCTGAGAGAGCGTATTGTTGGAGGGCTTGCTTGGCTTAGAACAGAGTCCCCAAGCTTGACATGTCAGGATAATTAATAGCTAAACAGCTTATGTAAAGAGGTAATGTAAGATGGATGATACAATGATAGGAATGACTCAGTTGTGTCTGTGTCCCTTTAAGAGTAAGCAGGGTCTGTATCCCTTTAACAGTCTGAGTATAAAAAGGAAGTTTTTTGCTGGAGTTTTTCTCTCTGGTCCCTTTGACTGCTGCAATTGCTGTATATTGGAGTTTGCTGTTTCACCACGTGTATGCATTTTATTTCTAGTGTATATTTGTATATATAGTGTAATATAAACCACCATTTAATTACAAACCACTGTTTACTATATTTACTCCTGGATTACCTCAGCACAATAAGACTGTGCATGCTCTGACATGACAACCGTAAAACTTACAGGCATTTCAACTCCTAGAATGCCCCAGCCAGCATCTGGAGTTTGGAGAACCCTGGTTTAAAGCAAGGAGCAGAATTCAGCTGCAAGGAGGTGTTTAGTCCTGGCGTCGCAGGTGCTGTAGAGAAATAATGGCCTGAAAGGCTTCTGGAACTGGCAAGACTTAGCAAAGAAGACAAAAGGTGAGAAGAAAAGAGAGTCAAGTGCTCAAAGATATGGGAGGGGGAGGGCAGCAGGGGGGGTGGGGACCGAAGAAAGCCCCTCCAGCAGCAGACGCGGCTGTTGCTGTCACTCCCCTTTGGCTCTGGAACAGTGGAGGAGGACTGGGTAAGTCCGGCTCGGGAGGGGAATAAAAGGGAAGAGGCGGGCGGGCAGCTGGATCATTGAACCGGCGTGGGGAGATCACCGAGTGGGGAGTGGCCTGGGTATGGGGGCCCTGAAGTAAACAGGAGTGGGGTGCATGGGGCAGCTCGCCGCCTGCCCTGCCCTAGCTTGGTTTTTACGTACCTCTTAAAGGGTTCTGTGATTTCAGAGAGAACCGGTTGTTAAATCATTTGAATCCCACCACTGGCAGAACATAAGAGTCAATGGGATTCAGGGTGGACTGGACTTTGATCACTTGTGGTTGTAAAGGGACTCAAGGCTGATGATGCACTTGATCCTTCCCTCTGGTCCAGCCTGGTCATCTCCTACTTTGACCCAATAGCATCCTTCCAGACAATGCATCTTTCCTTTTCTCCCTTCTGTTGGAAACGGGGCTGCCATTTCCAGAACGGAGGATGGAGACACGGCCGATGCAGGGCGACAAGAAAGTGTGCGCAAGGAAGTACGGTAGTGGCAACGGAGGGTTGGCGGAGGGAGGCGGCAGGGGTGGCTTAGGTATCGGTTCTGCCGAACTGGTGCGAACCGGCTGAATCCCACCACTATGTCTTGCCAAGTCGCTTTGACTGTTAGTAGTTCAGATTCTTGTAGGGAACTTTTGAATATAATAAACCTATATATTCATCTGAACTGCCTGGATTCCCTATTTCCTGCGCTGGAAAGTCTCCAGGCCAACGGGCAGAGCCGGGTCTTCAAGTCCTTGCAGAAGGACAGGGGTGGGGTCAGACTTCACTGGGGGGGGCATGGTGGATAGGATAAGATATATTATCTAGTTTCGTTTTAATTGTGTAAGTTAGATTTCCTAGAGCAGGGGTAGGCAACCTCGGCTCTTTTATGACTCATGGACTTCAGCTCCCAGAATTCCTGAGCCAGCTGTGCTGTCTCAGGAATTCTGGGAGTTGAAGTCCATGAGTCATAAAAGAGCCGAGGTTACCTACCCTTGTGACCTAGAGTAAGGAAGCAGTGATACTCAAGCAGTGGACTAAGGAACTCTGAATGTTGGGGTTCCACGTGAAGAAGATGAACTCTTCAGGCAAGTTGTATTAAATTCTCTGTCCTGAGCCACACGCACACCCCCGTATTGACACACAGCAACAGTTGCACCACGCAGGTCTAGTGAGGAACTGAATGTGCACAGAATAATTGGGGACATTGCCTTGTCTTCCTGAAGCAGATTTACAGGGAGACATTTCCTTGGCCGGCAAAGCACATGAAGAAAATTCCTCAAATACACTGAATTTTTAAATATTGAGAAGGGACATCAAGCAGCTTCATCAGTCCACATAAAATACTTCACATAAATCACAAAGAACTGCTCTTGTAGGACCCTCGTTTCACTGGCATCTGTCACAATCACCCTTAACTCAATAATATATTCATTTATTCACTACTGATTAAGCAGGGCTTTTTCCGACACGTTACCCATTAGTTGCTTTTTCTCAGGGAAAGGAATATTAATGTTTGCCATCCATACCATCCATAAACATTTACTCTAGACTCCGTGAAGCTGAACAGAAGTTCAGGGTCAATATTTAAATTTAGGGACTGGAGGTTCGCTTCTCCCTCCTGCAGAACTGAAAACAAAACGTCGTGGAATTATTCCATACAAGACTCGCATTTACCTGATGATTCTCTGCGCGGCGTACTGGTGAAGGGAGCGGAACTGGGCGGACATGTTGGCTAGGGCTGCCAAGCAATTTGTATGAAGGTATTTGTCCTGTTTGAGATGAGACGGGAAAAAAAACACACACACACATATCAGATTATCCTTCCTGGACATTGCAGGGCCTGTCAAAAGGAAATCATTCCCTTGTCTTTTTCTGTTGACTGGAGGCAGAGGGGCAATAAAAACAAGCCAAGCCTTGATAGCTGAAGTCAGGGGTCTTCCAACTTGGCCACTTTAAGACTTGTGGACTTCAACTCCCAGAATTCCTCAGCCAGCCCTCAGGGCTGGCTGAGGAATTTTGGGAGAAAGTGGCCAATTTGGAAGACCCCTGGCTTAAGTCATCCTAGCTCAATAGATTTACATCTTTTATGCTGGAGTTGCTGAGTTCATTAATGCTGATCAAAATTTCAAGGTAAAGTGGCTAATAATAATAATAGTAGTAGTAGTAAAGTTGGAAGGCACCTTGGAGGTCATCTAGTCCAACCCCCTGCTCAGGCAGGAAACCCTAGACCATTTCGGACAAATGGCTGTCCAGTCTCTTCTTAAAAACTTCCAGTGTTGGAGCATTCACCACTTCTGGAGGCAGGTGGTTCCGCTGGTTAATTGTTCTCCCTGTCAGGAAGTTTCTCCTTTGTTCCGGGTTGCTTCTCTCCTTGATTAGTTTCCATCTGTTGCTTCTTGTCCTGCCTTCAGGTGCTTTGGAGAATAGCTTGACTCCCTCTTCTTTGGGGCAGCCCTTGAGATATTGGAATACTGCTATCCTGTCCCCCCTCGTCCTTCTCTTCGTTAAACTAGACCTACCCAATTCCAGCAACTGTTCTTTGTATGTTTTAGCCTCCAGTCCCCTAATCATCTTTGTGGCTCTTCTCTGCACTCTTTCCGGAGTCTCAACATCTTTTTTACATCGTGGTGGCCAAAACTGGATGCCGTATTCCAAGTGTGGCCTTACCAAGGCTTTGTAAAGCGGTATTAATACTTCACCTGATCTTGACTCTATCCCTCTGTTAATGCAGCCCAGCCTTGTGTTGGCCTTTTTGGCAGCTGCAGCACATGGCTGGCTCCTATTTAAGGGATTCTCCACTAGGACTTCGAGGTCCCTCTCACAGTTGCTACTATTGAGCAAGGTACCCCCTATACTATACCTGTGCATTTGGTTTTTCTTGCCTAAATGTAGAACCTTCCTTTTTTCACCATTGAATTTCATTTTGTTAGATAGCGCCCAGAGTTCCAGTCTGTCCCGATCCTTCTGTATCCTAAGCCTGTAACTTCTGGAGTGTAGGCTATTCCTGCCAGCTTGGTGTCATCTGCAAATTTGATGAGTTCCCCATCTATCCCCTCATCCAAATCGTTGATGAAGATGTTGAAGAGCACTGGGCCTAGAACAGAGCCCTGGGGCACCCCACTACACACTTCCCTCCATATAGATGCGGTTCCATTGAGGTCCACACGCTGAGTACGGCCGGTCAGCCAGCTATGGATCCATCTGGTGGTGATGCTGTCTACCCCACATTTTTCTATCTTATCAAGTAGTAGATTGTGATCTATTTTGTCAAATGCCTGACTGAAGTTCAAGTAAATTATGTTCACAGCATTCCTCTGATCCATTAATTTTGTCACTTGGTCAAAGAATGCAATAAGATTTGTCTGGCATGATCTATTTTTGACAAACTCGTGTTGGCTTTTGGTAATGACTTTGTTTGCCTCTAGGTGTTCGTTGATTCGTTGTTTGATTATCTTTTCCAGGATCTTCCCAGGTATTGAGGTCAGGCTGATAGGTCTGTATTTCCTGGATCCATTTTTTTCCTTTTTTGAGGAAAAAAAATGGATCCAGGAAATTACAGACCTATCAGAAAATTACAGACGTATTTCAAGCTTTAATGTTTGCTTTATTTGGCTAAATGCAGCTGACCCCCCCCCATAAAAATGCAGGCTTGTAACAATACATTTCCCATATTACTTACAAACTGGTACACAATCTCCCACACAAAAGAGGTGTCACTTAAACTAGCACTATAGGAGCCACGCTTACTGAAACCTAAAACTCCGTGCTGAATGCTATTCCACAAAGTCCCCACCCCAACACCATCAGGTTTACCGCTTGTCCCTCACCATTGCCACCCACGCTGCATTTTGCAGACTAGTTGCCTAATTGCATAAGAGAGCTTCACGTATTCGATGGGAGAGAGAGAAAACGTGAGTTATTAGAGTTGAAGCATTTATATTTTTCCCTTCTTGATCAACTTTGGTGTTTGGTTTACAACTGACATGTCCTGTATTTTCTTCCTTCCTTGCATCTATTTCATCTCTCTAGAGCAGGGGTGGGGAACAATGGCCCCTTTATGAGCTGTGGACTTCAACTCCCAGAATTCCCGAGCCAGCATGGGGGAACCATGGCTCCCTTTAGGACTCCTGGACTTCAACTCCCAGGATGCCTGAGACAGCCATGCTCAGGAACTCTGGGAGTTGAAGTCCGCAGGTCATAAAGGGGCCGTCCCTGTCCTAGAGTAATACAACGCTGGGATTTCATTTCAGATCTCTTTCCTTCTCAGCTCTTCGAAAAGAGAACATTCCACAGGCCAAGGACGGGCTCTTTATACGGTACTAGCTTTGGCTAGAAACTTGGGTTGCCCCTGCAGAAAATGAAACATCTGCTCTACTTGAAATAAATCCAAGCGACAAAACTCACCCTTGTCCTTGTCATGTTGTACTGAATGGTCCTTATTACGACGAGAATCAGAAGGCTCCCCAGCGAAATCTCGGTCAGCACACGCTCTGAATACCAAGTAATATTTTTCAGGATCTGCAAAGATGGAGGGGAATGGAGTGTATTGTTAACCTTGACAAGTCAACGTCATGCCCTCAATTCAAATTCTATTTCCTAAGGTAGAAAAGTGAATAATAATAATAATAATAATAATAATAATAATAATAATAATAATAATAATAATAATGTTGGAAGGGACCTTGGAGAGGTCATCTAGTCCAACCCCCTGCTCAGCCAGGAAACCCTATACCATTTCAGACAAATGGCTGTCCAGTCTCTTCTTAAAAACCTCCAGTGTTGGAGCATTCACCGCTTCTGGAGGCAGGTGGTTCCACTGGTGAATTGTTCTCACTGTCAGGAAGTTTCTCCTTAGTTCTAGATTCCTTCTCTCCTTGATCAGTTTCCATCCATTGCTTCTTGTCCTGCCTTCTGGTGCTTTGGAGAAGAGCTTGACTCCCTCTTCTTTGGGGCAGCCCCTGAGATACTGGAAGGCTGCTATCCTGTCCTTCTCTTCATTAGACTAGACATCCCCAATTCCAGCCACCGTTCCTTGTATGTTTCAGCCTCCAGTCCCCTGATCACCTTTGTTGCTTTTCTCTGCAGTCTTTCCAGAGTCTCAGCATCTTTTTTACATCGTGGTGACCAAAACTGGATGCAGGATTCCAAGTGTGGCCTCTAGCACAGGGATGGCGAACCTTTTAGACACCAAGTGCCCCAAAACCGCCTTGTCTCTGCCCCGCCTCTCCTGCCCGCAGGGCCACCCACCACCTCCACGACCCGCCACGGCAGATCGCCATGGCGGCCATGCCCTCTGTCTGTGCCCTGCAGCATCATCTGTACGCAATGGGGCGCGAGGGCGGAGTCTTGTCCCCGCTGCCATGTCCTTGGCTGCGCTGCGCTGCTCTGCGCAGGCTGCGCCCGGGCCGACTCTCCTCCGGGGGGGGTTGCTGCTGGTGAGGAGAGGGCCACGGGGGGGTGGCGGGACTGGGGGGATGGTGTGCGTGCCCCCAGGGAGGGCTCTGAGTGCCACCTCTGGCACCCGTGCCATACTTTGCCACCACTGCTCTAGCATGATCGATTCCCACATAAAATATTTTTTAAAAATAATTTAAAAAAAAAAAAGCCAGCCTCTTCAAAAATGTCAAGGTCCTGACAGCCGTAGAATCCTCTCCAGAATGCAAAGAAAAGGGTGACTGTGTTGGGTATTTAACGTAACTATTTGAACAAGAGTGAATCTAGTTGTGTTCTACCCGAACTGGAAGAGGAGCCAGAGCTGGCCAAAGGCAAACTAACCATGGCTTCCGCTCTCCAAATTGTGCATCTGCTTCTATGCCACAGAGAACAAGATGGCTTCTGGAACTCTTGTTGAGAGATTCAATCTTTAATTTGTTTCTCCATATCTTTGTAGCCTTCAGGCACTTAAAACAGGGCTCAGCCACCTTGACGACTTTAAGTCTTGTGGGCTTCAGCTCCCAGAATTCCTCAGCCAGCATAGCTGGCTGCTGGCTGAGGAATTCTGGGAGCTGAAGTCCACAAGACTTAAAGTCGTCAAGGTGGCAGAGCCCTGACTTAGAAGACCACGGTTTCCAAACTATCTTTGGCTTGGCCTAAAATATAGAAGTATATCTGAGAATACCCCCTCCCCCCAGAACAGACTGTGCCTCCCATCAGCTTTATATAGACATTAAAAAGCAGGAAAGAGAGAGGGAGGGAGGGAGGGAGGAAGGGGGAGAAGGGGAGAAAGAGGGAGGGAGGGACAGAGGGAGGGAGGGAAAGAGAGGGGGAAAGAAGAGTGGGAGGGAGGGACAGAGGGAAAGAGAGGAAGAAAGGACAAAGGGAGGGAGGGTGAGAGAAAGGGGGAGAAAAAGGGGGAGACAGGGAGTGAGGGACAGAGGGAAAGAAAGGGGGAAAGGAGAGAGGGAGGGAGGGAGAAAGGGGGAGAAAGAAGGAGGGAGGGACAGAGGGAGGGAGGGAAAGAGGGGGAAAGGAGAAAGGGAGAGAGGGAGGGAGGGAAAGAGTGGGAGGGAGGGACAGAGGGAAAGAGAGGAAAGGAGAGAGGGAGGGTGGGAGAAAGGGGGAGAAAAAGGGGGAGAGAGGGAGACAGGGAGGGAGGGACAGAGGGAAAGAGAGGGAAAGAAAGGGGGAAAGGAGAGAGGGAGGAAGGGGAGAAGGGGAGAAAGAGGGAGGGAAGAGGGAAAGAGGGGGAAAGGAGAGAGGGAGGGAAAGAGTGGGAGAGGGACAGAGGGAAAGAGGAAGAAAGGAGAGAGGGAGAGAAGGAGGGAGGGAGAAAGGGGGAGAGAGGGAAAGGGGGAGAGAGGGAGTCAGGGAGGGACAGAGGGAAAGAAAGGGGGAAAGGAGAGAGGGAGGGGGAGGGTGGGAGAAAGGGGGAGAAAAAGGGGGAGACAGGGAGGGAGGGACAGAGAGACAGAGAGGAGGAAAGGAGAGAAGGAGGGAGGGAGGGTGGGAGAAAGGGGGAGAGAGGGAGACAGGGAGGGAGGGACAGAGGGAAAGAGGGAAAGAAAGGGGGAAAGGAGAGAGGGAGGAAGGGAGGGAGGGAGTGACAGAGGGAAAGAGAGGAGGAAAGGAGAGAGAGAGGGAGGGAGGGAGGGAGGGAGGGGTGGAGGGAAAGAACCCCCACCCCTAGGGAGGACAAAATAGGCCAGCCCTCTCTTTCCCAATTGCCAGCTGGACTCACTTTCTCATTCCGAGAGGCGGATTAATTCCAAGTGCAAAAGACACCATAACAAACAGCTCCAAAGATACATAAGCAGCACAAATTCGTTTCACACACTAAGAGTTGCGGGAATATCAGAGTAAAAGAGAAGCTTCTGGCAGGGCTTTCACTTATTCTCAGCCTCTCACTCACCAGCAGATTTTACGTTCCTTGAGCAAGAGGGGAGTAGAAACAGGCGTCCTCAACAGCTAAACTCTCCATGTGTGTTTAACTAAATATTTGACCGACTCCGGTTAATCCAGCCTGACTGTGCCCTCTGGCTTCACAGATGAACTTTAGAAATCTGCCTACATACGACGGCCAGAGGAAGGAAGGAATCCCTGGTGCAGGCTGAGCTGCTACTACCTTCAGCTTAGGCACAAGGTCTGTAGCCGGTACTCCTCCTCCCTTCCCCTGAGAGAGTTGTGGAGGGAAGGAGGTCAGCATTGCCTTCATTCTGGAAAGGGAAGCAAAGGAGGAAGAGCTGACGAACCTATGGAAGATAGGATAATGAGAATAGAATAGAGCTGGAAGGGACCCTGGAGATCTTCTAGTCCAGCCCCCTGCTCAAGCAGGAGAACCTAGGCCGTCTCAAGACAGCCGGTCTCTTCTTAAAAGCCTCCAGGGTTGGAGCGCCCACGATTTCTGGAGGCAACTTCCGTTCCACTGGTGAATTGTCCACCCTGTCAGGAAGTTTCTCCTTGATTCCAGGTTGCTTCTCTCTTTGGTCAGTTTCCATCCATTGTTTCTCGTCCTGCCCTCTGGTGACCCCCTCTTCTTCTTCTTTGGGGCAGCTCCTCAAATGCTGGAAGGCTGCTCTCCTGTCTCCCCTATTTCTTCTCTTCTTTACACTAGCCAAGCACAAGTCCCCCAGTCGTTCTTCATACGTTTCGGTCTCCAGGCCTTGGATCCTCTGAGTTGCTCTTCTCTGAACTTTTTCCAAACTCTCAACCTCTTTTCTGTGATGTGGTGACCTGCAGTATTCCAGGTGTGGCCTCACTAGGGCTTTATAAAGCACTACTAGCACTCCACGTGACCTTGATTCTCTGCCTGTGTTTCTACAACCCAGGGTGGTGTTAGCTCTTTTGGCTGCTGCTGCCCCCGGCTGGCTCAGGGTCAAGCGGTCGTCCACTGGGACTCCGAGGTGCCTCTCCCAGTGGCTGTTCTTGTGCCTTTGGCATTATGTTCATCTCGGATCGTCAGGCTGCTTTTAAGGATAAGGGTTATTTTTATTCAGCAACGATGAATTGCTCAAGGTAATCCTCAAGTTACAACAGTTCACTTGGTGACTGTTCAAAGTTACAAAGAGACTGAAAAGAGTGGCTGTTTCTCACAGCTAGGACTGTGATGGCCACGTGAGCCAAAATCAGACGCTTGGCGACTGACGGCAGCAGAATCCCGGGGTCAGGGGGTCAGCAAAGTCAACGGGGAAGCCGGATTCACTTAACAACCACCTTACTAACTTAACAACTGCAGCGATTCCACCCAACCACGGTGGCGAGAAAGGTGGTAAAATGGGGCAAAACTCACTTAACAAATGTCTCACTTAGCAACACTTAGAAATTTTGGGCTCGGTTGTGGTCATAAGTCTATGACCACAACCACAAGCACTATGGAGGCTTCCAGCGGAGTAGAAAATCAGCTTGCCCAATTCGAATTCTGTCCTCCGATTAATGGGAATCCTGCTGGAACTAAATTAACGTGGGTGGAGATCGGCGGATGAGAAATGCAGCACAGGAGCTCTCCCCAAAGGAAATGACGCTCCGTTATTTTGTAAATATCCCTGACCATCCCCAATACTTATAAAGCCAAGACTGAAGCCGAGGATTTTGGAAAGCCAGAGAAATCCCTTGGAAAAAGGGGGGCATGAGCTTCCGAAAGAAGAGCGTGATGGTAATTACGGTTGGCTTTCCTTGGTGCAAAATGGAATTGTTTTTGTTACATCTGTGCAGGATTGCCAGGCTTCTCCTTTGCAGAGTGGATCTGGAACTGTCCGCCAGCCAGCATCCGATGTCACGGGAGCAGCATGTCCGCCTCAGGAAATAAATAAACAAAAGAAATAAACAGGAACACGAGCATTCCTGTTCTAAAGGGAGAACTTGCGTTTTCAAATCTGCTTTCCAAAGAGTCCTAAGTCACATTTTTATTTCAAACAAGGATCTTCTGGGCACATTCACAGAATTAACAGAGTTGGAGGGGACCTTGGAGGTCATCTAGTCCAACCCCCTGCTCAGGCAGGTAACCCTAGACCATTTCAGACAAATGGCTCTCCAGTCTCTTCTTAAAAACTTCCAGTGTTGGAGCATTCACTGCTTCTGGAGGCAGGTGGTTCCACTGGTTGATTGTTCTCACTGTCAGGAAGTTTCTCCTTAATTCCAGGTTGCTTCTCTCCTTGATGAGTTTCCATCCGTTGCTTCTTGTCCTGCCCTCAGCTGCTTTGGAAAATAGCTTGACTCCGTCTTCTTTGGGGCAGCCCCTGAGATATTGGAAGACGGCTATCCTGTCCCCCCTCGTCCTTCTCTTCGTTAAACTAGAGACATTCCCAATTCCAGCAGCCGTTCCTTGTATGTTTCAGCCTCCAGTCCCCTAATCGTCTTTGTTGCTCTTCTTTGCACTCTTTCCAGAGTCTCAGCATCTTTTTAATACTATTTTGACCAAAACTGGATGCAATATTCTAAGTGTGGTCTTACTAAGGCTTTATAAAGCAGTACTAATACTTTACGTGATCTTGATTCTTTCCCTGTTAATGCAACCTACAATTGCATTGGCTTTAAGAAAGTGTTTTTGTTTTTTTTAAAGAAAAGAACATTAAAAAAAGGTTTGTGGCTTCCTTGAGGGAGCTGAAATAAGGGCCCGAATACAGTTACAGTTACAACGGTTCATTTAGTGAGCGTTTAAAGTTACGACACTTTAAAAAAGTGACTTATGAGTGTGTTTCACCCTTATGACCGTTGCAGCATCTCCACGGTCACGTGCTCAAAATTCAGATGCTTGGAAACTGGCCTGTACTTATGACGGTTGCAGCGTCCCGGGGGCCACGTGACCCTCTTTTTGTGACCTTGTGACAAGCAGAGTCAATGAAGTCAGAATCACTTAGCAGCTGTGGGACTAAGTTAACAACTGCAGTGATTCAGTTAACAACGGTGGCAAGAAAGGTCATGAAACGGGGCAAAACCTACTTAACGACTGTCTCGCTTAGCAATGGAAACGCTGGGCCCAGTTGTGGCTGTGAGTCGATGTGTGAAATGGCACCTACCCAAATTAATCTAAACTCCCAATCAATGAATGGGGGTTGTGAAGCTCAAGAGCAGACATGTCAAACTCAAGGCCCCGGGGGGCAGATGCGGCCCGCGAAGTGGTTTCATGTGGTCCGTGAAGCCATCCTGGAAACGGTGAGGGAACGGCCCCCGCTGACTTGGCCCTGGCCCAGGCCGGCCGGGAGCCCATGTACAATTTTGGGGTGGCCCTCTATGCTGAAACGCATTCAGTCTTAGCTCCACAAGGCCATCTGGAAACAGCGAGGAACCGGCCCCTGCCGTGTTGGCCCCGTCCCCTGGGTGCCTGCTGGGGAGGGGTCTCCCTTTGTGAGGAATGAAGAAATGGACCATCGCCTGGAAGTGGGCAGCAAATGGCCCTGGCCTACTTCACCTATCCGGCTTGGTGGGCTCCGGGGGAGGGGTTTCGGCAGGCTCCTCCAGTGGACCCTGCCTTGGCCCTTGCCCCGGTCCCCCCTCCCTTCGGCCAGAGACCCTCAGATCTGTCCCACTCCTGCCCAGACCCCCACAGGCGCCCTTGACGCGAATGAGGTAGAGCTGGCCACGCCCACCCCAGGGCAACTGCAGTGCTGATGCGGCCCTCAATGAAACTGAGTCTGACCCCCCCCTGCCCAAGAGGCAAACGAATAAGGGTGTCAAGGCTGCTACTAACATTGGATGTTCTTGCTTGACAATACATGAAGATGCAGACATTCCCTATTTAACCTGTGGGGTCCTTTTGGAGTTACAATTAGGTGGTGCTGGAGGGGAGGGGGAAGAATGTGCTTGGGGACTACTTAGCCCTAACAGTATCTCAGCAGAGAATTCGTCAAGGTTGGTTGTAATAAGAGAAGATAAGTAATGGCCGGTATCGCATTTCAAATTAATTGCTAAATGAAGGAGTGAGTTATGCTTAGATACTGTGTGTTTGGGGGAGGAGAATTCAGATTTTGGCTTCTCTATGTACGGGGAAGCTATGTAATAATAATAATAATAATAATAATAATAATAATAATAATAATAAGAAGAAGAAGAAGAAGGTTGGAAGGGACCTTGGAGGTCATCAAGTCCAACCCCCTGCTCAGGCAGGAAACCCTATATACCATTTCGGACAAAGGGCTGTCCAGTCTCTTCTTAAAAACTTCCAGTGTTGGAGCACTCACCGCTTCTGGAGGCAGGTGGTTCCACTGGTTAATTGTTCTCACTGTTAAGAAATTTCTCCTTAGTTCTAGGTTGCTTCTCTCCTTCATGAGTTTCCACCTGTTGCCTCTTGTCCTGCCTTCAGACACCTTGGAGAAGAGCGTGACTCCCTCTTCTTTGGGGCAGCCCCTGAGATACTGGAAGACTGCTATCCTGTCCCCCCTCGTCCTTCTCTTCCTTAAACTAGACGTACCCAATTCCAGCAACCGTTCCTGATATGTTTTAGCCTCCAGTCCCCTGATCCTCTTTGTTGCTCCTCTCTGCACCCTTTCCAGAGTCTCAACTTCTTTCTTACATCGTGGTGACCAAAACTGGAGGCCCTATTCCAAGTCTGGCCTTTCCAAGGCCTTGTAGAATTGTTGCAATTAAAGATTCTTTAAGGTAAACAACGCCTCAAGGTTCTTTGAAGAGCTTCTTCTTTTGGAACCATGACGAAGGGATTGTTTTTATTTTCCCTCTTTCTGACCCCAGGACAAAAGCTGATTCCGTCCAAAGCTGCTTAAAATAAACAAAGCCGCTTCTGGGGAGGCCTCACACGTTCCTGGTCGCTCCAAAAAATGAATTCAAAAGAAGGAGCTTAGAGACAGATACGAGTTTACTCCCCAAAAAATCCCCCTCGTCTGTATAATGTTTATCTTTTATTCTTCCTTTAAAACAGGCACAGGGTTGACATTTCTGATCGTTTCCCATTCATTCCCACTACGCTCTGAGTGCCGCCTCTGGCATGCGTGCCATAGGTTCACCACCACTGATCTATATCTATATATCTCAGGGGTTCTCAACCTTGGTAACTTTAAGACTTGTGGACTTCAACTCCCAGAATTCCTCAGCCAGCTTTGCTGGCTGAGGAATTCTGGGAATTGAAGTCCACAAGTCTTAAAGTTGCCAAGGCTGAGAACCCCTGATATATCTGTATCTGTATACCTATATCTATCTGTCCGTCCGTTCGTCCACCCGCCCGTCCGTCTGTCTGTCTGTCTATCTTAAAAGCAACGAGTACTTCCGAAAAGTATTTGGAATAAAAGCTACAAGAAGGAAAGTAAATGAGAATTCATTAAATGAATTCTACTTTCTGTATTGAGAAAGTAGACATCCAACTCAGGCATAAAAATTTACATTCATCTTCATTAAGATAGACCTTTGCTCATTATTTTGTGTCCAATGAACCAGCCGGGCCTTCTGAATGTATCTAACTTACAATTTCGTGAATGGATTGATTGAAGCCGTCATCTTCCGTAAGGATTAACAAAATGATCAGTGCCATGTAAACGTGATGTGAATTCCTTTCTTCAACATGATAAAGAATCTCAAGAATTGGCAAAACCTCAGGAAGGAAAACATAGAGATAAGGACAAATTAATATTAGGATGCTTGTAACCAAAAATCCAGGCTTTAACAATCTCCTGATTTTAGCCAAAAACTTAGACAGTGTTATCTAGTCTTGTGCTTAAGGCAGGGGTCCTCAACCGTGGCCACTTTAAGACTTGTGGGCTTCAACTCCCAGAATTCCTCCCCTAAGGGCTGGCTGAGGAATTCTGGGAGTTGAAGTCCACGAGTCTTAAAGGACCCCTGGGTTAAGGCACCAGGCTAAAATCCAAGAGACTCTGAGTTCTAGTCTTGCCTTAGGCACAAAATCCAGTTGGGTGCCTTTGGGCCGGTCCCTTCCTCTCAGCTCAACCCACCTCACAACGCTGTTGTGGGGAAAACAGGAGGAAGAAGGGGAACGATGTATATTGGGGTTGTTTACAAAAATAACAAAGGCAGGATACACATCAATCAATAAAAAATAAACCCACCCACCCAACTGGCTTAACGATTGAGTTGCCGGTCCCAATTTTAGTCGCTAAACAAACATTTGCAATTCGTTTTTTAAAAAGTAAGTCAGAAAAAGCCAAACTGGCCAAATATAAAGTAGGATTCAGAAGCCAAGAAATAACCCAACGTTTTGTCCAGGATGCTTCATAGAAAGAGGGATTTTCTTAAAAAATAAAGGTGGGTGGGGATGGATTTGAACCCAAAGCTGGCTGAGGAATTCTGGGAGTTGAAGTCCACAAGTCTTAAAGTGGCCAAGGGTGAAGACCCCTGCCTTAACCACTAGACAAAACTGCTAAGTTTGATTTTTTTCCGTTGAAAGTCATTTAGCAAATAAAGGCCGTCCTTGGCTCAGGACTGGTTGCTTAGCACCCTTTGGAAATCAGGGCAGATCCCAAAAATGAGACTTATAACCCAATTTCAAAGATTGACATTTGCCTTCTCCCCCCCTGCCCCCCCACCACGGTCGCACAATCACATTCTGGGTGTTCAGCAACCAGCCAGCATTTGTGGCTGTTTGCAGCATCCGACAGTCACATGACCACAATTGATGAGGTTTTGTTGTTGTTTTTTCCTGGAAACCGGTGTTTACTTCTGGTTTCTGGCAAAAAAACATTAATTGTGGGCAAAGAATTTGTTTATTTATTTATTTTATTTATTTATTTTTATTTATTCGGATTTGTATGCCGCTCCTCTCCGAAGACTCGGAGCGGCTCACAACATACATATATAAACAATTGAACAAATCCGAACAACATTAAAAATACAAACCCCATACATACTCATCAATCACACCACAATCAACAATCAACAATCCCTGACATTTGCTTGATGACAGCAAAAAGGATCACAAGGCCACGCTTGGGTGGTGACCTGCTTAATGATTCCCCCCCCCCATCTTATGAATGTAATTCCAGGCTCAATTACAGTTGTTAAGTCAAGGGCTATGTGAACCAGTCTTGGGTGAACAGCCATAGCTTCTATGGCAATAGCACTTAGACTTATATGCCGCTTTGCAGTGCTTTACAGCCGTCTCTAAGCGGTTTAGAGTCAGCCTATGTGGCCCCCAACCATCTGGGTCCTCATTTTACCGACCTCGGAAGTATGAGTCAACCCTGAGCCTGGTGAGAATCAATGCTGGTTACAGGTATACAAAGAGTAAGTCATGAGAGTTATTTGCTAGATTTGTATTCCCTATTTCAGGGGTCTTCCAACTTGGCCCTTTTATGACGGGTGGACTTCAACTCCCAGAATTCCGCATGCCTGGCTGAGGCATTCTGGGAGCTGAAGTCCAACAGTCATCAAAGGGCCAAGCGTGCCTGGCTGAGGCATTCTGGGAGCTGAAGTCCAACAGTCATCAAAGGGCCAAGCGTGCCTGGCTGAGGCATTCTGGGAGTTGAAGTCCACAAGTCATCAAAGGGCCAAGTTGGAAGACCCCTGCCCTATTTCTTTCAAGAGCTCCAGGTGGCTTTCACTGCAATCTTCATTCCTTTAACCATATAACTTAATCCTAATCTGTGAGGTGGGGGGCCTAAAGATCCCAAATGAGGTTCAATGGCTGAGAAGGGACCAGAGTCTTGATTTCCCACCCCACCCCCCCCGGTCATAATTGAACATACCCAGCATCCACAAATCCCCACCTATTCTAAAACCCATCAGCTGCTGCCTATAATCACTTCATTCACAAGTTCAGGGAAGCAACGTCTCTCTAGCGTCCCGTTCCCTCAGCAAGTCAAAAGCCGGCGTTTCACACGGAAGACTTCCTGTTACGTTTTTGGACTTGATGAGTTGCGTGCAGGACAAAATATTTACCAGATTTTCCATATCTGTCCGGGCCAACATATATGTTCGAACATTGCTGTTCTGGTGCAAAAGGCAATACAAGAGCAGGGTGGCGTGGTCAGAGTTTTGCTGCTCACACAACGTGGTGTACAAACTATTAAAATTGATCTGGAAAGCATGAGGATTTGGTGAGGACAACGCTGTGCTATCTGGAAGGAAACAAACAAACAAACAAACATCAAACATCGTGTACAGTGAAATGCAATCCTTTTGACGAGGTTTCTTCCCCTCTGATCCCAATAAAAATGAAGCTAGCCTTCCTGGCGTGACTCAGTAGCCTTCAGGAGTCACCTTCAGTCTGCGGACCAAGAGGCTTTGGCCTTGCCCTTTTCAGAGACTCTTGTCCATCACCATAGGTTTATTTCTTATTTATTGGCTCTGCATTCATAGGAGGGACTGATATGATTACAAATCACCTTACGTCAACAGATGGAAGAGTGATTTAAAACACAAGAATCTAATCTGTTTTCATTGAACCATCCTATAACCTTCCTAACGATCAAGGACTGACTGTCAATCTCCCAGCGAAGTTTTACAAGAAGCAGGACTGCCCGGTTTCTGTTATGTCTGATTAAAGGCTAATCAGGCTATCGAGCAGTAGAACCGATAATGCTAATTGGCTGGAACAGCTGGCCCAGCCTAGAGACAAGGCAGCTTGTGGCTAGGAAGGGCAGTGGTCTGACTCAGGCCAAAGGGGAGCTGCATGTTATCGCTCCACAAGGATATATTCGCAAACCGCTTATTTGCAAAACTAAAATGTGCATGCAGATAGCAAGGGCACTGATGGGAGAAATAAAGGTTGGGGGGGGGAGAGTTCCTTGCAACAAACACATCTCCCCTGTACAAATATATATCTAACAATAAAAAATGTTATATATATATATATATAAAAAAATATGATCTGCTGATCTGCTGTTTTATATATATGTTGTAAGCCGCTCCGAGTCTTTGGAGAGGAGCGGCATATAAATCCAATAAATAAATAAATAAATGGCCTCCTGTTCAGCCATTTCCTAGCACCAGAGCTGAATTCCTATTTTGATATTCAGATAGAGGGAAAAAAATTAAAAGGGAAAAGGAATTTTATAGGGAAAATGAACAGAGAAAGAAGTCTTCTCCAAACCACCAATTCTTCCTAGAGTATGTTCACTCATCGTTTATCTTACAAGCAAGGTTTAAGCTTGAAGACTATGAAACTTAAATGGGTTTTGACCGTTTCCCCAAGAGAAGCCATTTTCACATAGATTAGTGCAGTGGTGGCTTTAACCCATGGCAGGGGTGCCAGAGGCGGCACTCAGAGCCCTCTTGGTGGGCCCGTGCGCCGTCGCCCCAGTCCTCGGCCTTCAGCTGGGTTTTATAAAACCTTTTCGCTTTAGGCCTCGGCCGCTGTGGGCAAAAAAAAAAAAAAAGGTTCAATCAATCAGTCAATTTCAACTTCTCGTGGGAAAAAAGAGATCTTGCAAAGTTGGAATTGATGGATTGAACTTTTTAGTCCCACCCAGTTCTGCCGTTACCACCGCAGCCACACCCACCCAATAGGCCACACCCACCCAATGGGCCACGCCCACCCAATGGGCCACACCCACCCGGCACCCGATGATGCATAAGTGGGTTTTGGGTTGCAGTTTGGGCCCTTGGTCCCTAAAAGGTTCGCCCTCACTGGATTAGTGAGTTGGCTCTAAAATGTTTGTGGCATGCGAAGTCATTATCTTTAAATTTTACATGTAAACACACTTCTCTGTACAAATTCCTAATATATCTCTTCTGCTACAATTATCCCCCCAATGAAACTGAATTTAAAAAATAGTCACCTTCTTTTCTTGAAAAAGTAATCTTAAAGTACGCTGCTTACCAATAAAGGAGAATACAGGTAGGAATCAACTTATGACCAAAAATGAGCTCAACATTTCTGCTGCTAAGCGAGACAGTTATTAAATGAGATCCTGCCCACGTATAAGAGGCAGGGCAACTCCTCCAGAGGAGACAGACCACAATTTCTGACATACAACCAACCTAAAAGGGAGGCTCCGCGAAGGAGTCAAAACAGCCCAATATACTCTTACTTTTTGTGATGCTTTTCTTTAGCCAAATCGTCATTTAGCTCAACCAAGGAAAGTCGGGACACTGGGGTATTTCCGGGAAAATTTCCAGGAAATTGGCACTTTTTTTTTCCACTATAAAAATTCTTTTATTAAAACAATCAACATTGAACATAAAAACATATTGTGCAGCAATCATCATGGCACCTGATATACAACACTAAGTATATTAGTCTTTGAAAACGTCTGAATTAGTAGGCCTTTTCCCCCTCCTCGCGTCTAGCCTCAACTATACTCCTGTTACACTTTGTTTGTGATACATACCTTGCGTGTTCCTGAAGGACACAACCGATTGTTTATAAGGGTTGGGTGTATCTGCAGTATCGGCCAGATTCACTAAGATGAGCAGCAGCAACAGACTCTGATTAGCGAGAGGTGAGGACTCTTCCTGCTGAGAGGCTCGCTTGCTTCCCACTCCTCCCAGTGTGAAGACTGTCCACAAGCCAGCTAAAGGGAGAGAGAGAGATCTGTTTTACACTCCTCAAATCAATTTTAGTTTAATAATCGAATGACATTTGAACTATAATAATAATAATAATGATGATGATGATGATGATGTTGGAAGGGACCTTGGAGGTCATCTAGTCCAACCCCCTGATCAGGCAGGACATCCTATGTCATTTCAGACAAATGGCTGTCCAGTCTCTTCTTAAAAACTTCCCGTGTTGGAGCATTCACAGCTTCTAGAGGCAGGTAGTTCCACTGATTAATTGTTCTAACTGTCAGGAAGTTTCTCCTTAGTTCCAGCTTGCTTCTCTCCTTGATGAGTTTCCACCCATTGCTTCTTCTTTTTTTTAAAATTTTATAACATTTTTTATTATTAGATATATATTTGTGTTGCTTCTTGTCCTGCCTTCAGGGGCTTTGGAGAACAGCTTGACTCCCTCTTCTTTGGGGCAGCCCCTGAGATACTGGAACTCTGCTATCCTGTCCCCCCTCGTCCTTCTCTTCGTTAAACTAAACATCCCCAATTCCCGCAACTGTTCCTCATATGTTTTAGCCTCCAGTCCCCTGATCATCTCTGTTGCTCTTCTCTGCACTCTTTCTAGAGTCTCAACATCTTTTTTACATCCTGGTGACCAAAACTTGATGCAGTATTCCAAGTGTGGCCTTACCAAGGCCTTGTAAAGCAGTATTAACAGTTCACGTGATCTTGATTCTCTCCCTCTGTTAATGCAGCCCAGCACTGTGTTGGCCTTTTTGGCAGCTGCAGCACACGGCTGGCTCCTATTTAAGGGATTGTCCACTGGGACTCTGAGGTCCCTCTCACAGTTGCTACAAAATGTAATTTTGTAAAAATAAAGAAAGGGTAAATTAAAAAAAAAACTTCCTGAAAGAAGCCCGAAGCAAACCTCTTTGGTATTATTGCCAAAATTACATGGATGAGTCCAAGTAGTCATCAAGAATGAAGCTAAAGTCAAAGAAAACCTGTTCTCTGCAAACTGAGACCAGACATACATTCTCCCTGATATGGGTTACTGATCAGTAATAACCACGAGCCCACATGGAATTTCCCTAAACATTAGCAGCATAGGGGACTGCATATTAAATAACTGTATATTAACTAGGCACACAACCTATATCCACAAGCAAAAAGTAAGTCATTGTATTCTGTGAGAATATTGTACCTGTAACTTTTAAGCTTTTATTTTTTTAAGGGGGGGGGAGACTCAGTTCCCAAACTGAGCAAACAGGAGACACCAGCCCCCAAATTAAATACTGACTATTGCTTGAATCCGTGGCATTGTGAGACTCTTCATTACATGGCACAGCTATAAGCTTACCGCTGCCTCCTTAAATTAAGATTCTCTATTCCAAAGTGCAAATTTGGAAATGAAGAAAGAGGTCTATCAGTTATAAGGCCAGAGATGAGATGAACCTAAGACAACGCCCTAAGACAACGCCCTGGATCGTGCCAGGATTAAAGTGTAGATTGTAAAGCATCATACATATCCTATCAGAAGCCAACGCACACTGTTGTTCCACAGGGGTTTCTTTTTAGTAACTTCATATTGGTCAGCCTATCAATTACATGTTTTTTCCTTATGTGCAGAAAAGCAAGCCATGTTTTATGAAAAGCAGTGACAGTAACAGAGTTGGAAGGGATCTTGAAGGTCATTGAGTCCAACCCCCCTGGTCATGCAGGAGTTCTATGCTATTTCTGACAACTGGCTGTCAAGTCTCTTCTTAAAACCTTCCAGTGATGGAGCACCCACAACTTCTGAAAGCAAAGCTGCTCCATTGGTTGACTACTCTCAGTGTTATTAATTTTCTCCTTAGTTCCAGGTTGCTTCTTTCCTTGATGAGTTTCCATCTGTTGCTTCTTGTCCTGCCTTCGGGTGCTCTAGAGAACAGCTTGACTCCCTCTTCTTTGGGGCAGCCCCTGAGAGATTGGAAGGCTGCTAGCATGTCCCCCCCTCGTCCTTCTCTTCATTAAACTAGACATTCCCAACTCCAGCAATCGTTCTTTGTATGTTTTAGGACCAGCAGTTTGTACCACTCTCTAAAGTTGTATTCCAAGAAATTTGCGAAAAGTACACGTCAGGAAAAGTGCATACCAAGTGAAATGTGGTTATGATAACTTTTCACGTAAACCAGGTGGAGGAGGAAATTGCCATGGAAATGGGTAAAAAAGGAGCTCTTGCTGGAGAGATGAAAAACTGAATCCAACATCCCAGAATAAATATGTCATCCTAGAATGGCACGCCACAGGCATAGTAGCCTGGAGCAGTTTGTTAACTATACAGACGATAGAGAAGCGAGTGCTGAATTTGCAAGCATGACCGTGGATTTTTCAAATGGATTTCTATTCAAAATACATGTCCATTTAGATCAGTGTTTTTTTTTTTCAAAGTTGGAAACTTTAAGAGGTGTGGACTTCCAACTCCCAGAATTTCCCAGCCAGCAGGAAAGTTGCCAGTAATCTCTTAATCTCATTTCAAAACGTAAATCCTGCCTAAAGAGAGATAAAAAGTTGTTATTCTTCCTCTAGTGCAGGGGTGGGCAACCTTGGCTCTTTGATGACTGGTGGACTTCAACTCCCAGAATTCCTGAGCCAGCCTGGCTCAGCTTGGAAACCTCTCCCTTTTCCCTCAGCGTGGCTGGCTCAGGAATTCTGGGAGTTGAAGTCCACCAGTCAGAAAGCAGCCTAGGCGTAGGCCAGAGATAGGCAATCTTGGCTCTTTTATGACTGGTGGACTTCAACTCCCAGAATTCCTGAGCCAGCCATGCTGAGGGGAGAGGGAGAGGTTTCCAAAATGAGTCATGCTGGCTCAGGAATTCTGGGAGTTGAAGTCCACGAGTCATAAAATAGTCATAGTTCCCTCATGCTGGCTCAGGAATTCTGGGAGTTGAAGTCCACCAGTCATAAAAGGGCCAAGTTTGAAGACCCCTGGTTTAAATATTTTTTCCTCACGGTCACGTAATCAAAATTCAGGCATTTGGGCAGGGGTAGGCAATCTTGGCTCTTTTATATGACTGGTGGACTTCAACTCCCAGAATTCCTGAGCCAGCCATGCTGAGGGGAGAGGGAGAGGTTTCCAAGCTGAGCCAGGCTGGCTCAGGAATTCTGGGAGTTGAAGTCCAGGAGTCATAAAAGAGCCAAGGTTGCCTACTCCTGCTCTAGTGTCTCAGTTCAGTCCAGTCTAGAAGTTCCTATCAGAATCTGACAGATTCTGCAAAATACAAGAGCTAGAAACTGCATGGCTTAAAAAAAAACCCCAATATAGCAGTGAGGGCGAACCTTTTAGAGACCGAGGGCCCAAACTGCAACCCAAAACCCACTTATGCATCATCGGGTGCTAGATGGGTGTGGCCCATTGGGTGGGTGTGGCCCACTGGGTGGGCGTGGCTACGGTGGTAAAAAAGTTCAATCAATCAATTCCAACTTTGCAAGATCTTTTTTTTTTCGCGTGAGAAGTTGAAATTGACTGATTGATTGAACCTTTTTTTTTTTTTGCACACGGCGGCCGAGGCCTAAAGCGAAAAGGTTTTATAAAACCCAGCTGAAGGTCTAGGACTGAGGCGACGATGTGCGTGCCCACAGAGAGGGCTCTGAGTGCCCCCTCTGGCACCTGTGCCAGAGGTTCGCCACCACTGCAATATAGCCTATTTTCCTGAATAAAAAAGAATTTTGAAACTGAATTTTCAGCAAATACATCAGACCAACCTAGGATAAATAAACCATTACAAGTCCCACCGCTTTTCTTTTCATTTTGAAAACACATCGTTATTTTACGTTCCTCCTCTCGATGCAAAGGTCAATTCTGACCACTTTTATTTCTGGAAGTTATCGATAATCATTTCCAACCCAGAGATCAGATTTTTATAATATATGTCAAATGTTCACAGCCGAGAACATATTTTAGAGACGGCTAGAATTAGACACGATAAAGACGCGCCTTCCTTGGAAAATGTGAAGCACTTAATTGCACGACGCACAAAGCTGGCCCGTGGTTGTGTGTCAAAAGCTGACCCATTTGCCAAACCACGGCGTTCAAAAATGGAAGCATCTGGCTGGCCACTGTGGGAACCGGGATGCTGGAAGAGATTAAAAATGTGCTAAAATCCCCTCCCTTCCACTTGGCAGAATCATTTGTCTCCTGTGAAAAGGGAACTGGAGGCAGATTTGGGGGGGGAGTTTTTGAGTGGGGGGAGATGCTTGGCCTGGTTTTTAAAGACAAGGTCACTAAGGATTTTAAAACGCTTCTGTCATTGTTGTGGGCCTTCTAGATTTGAAGAGGCCTTCCGATGGAGCCATTTTGTCCTTTGGCTTTCTCTTCCTTCTTTGTCCGGCTTCGTTCCTCGTTTCTCAGGTGTTAAATTTTACACAGGTCAAATCCCTTGAGGGAAAGACCTGCCTGCAATCTGGACCCAGCACCAAGCCCATTAGTGGCGCTGTACAAACACACACACACACACACACACAGGTAGTCCTTGACCAGGGGTCTTCAAAACTTGGCCCTTTGAGGACTGGTGGACTTCAACTCCCAGAATTCCTCAGTCGGCCATTTTGATGAAACTGCGGGCTTGGATCCAGACCAGGGCTCTTCAAACTTGGCCCTTTGATCACTGCTGGACTTCAACTCCCAGAATTCCTCAGCCAGTGTGCCTGGCTGAGGAATTCTGGGAGTTGAAGTCAAGTCATAAAAGGGCCAAGTTTGAAGGCCCCTGTCTTTGAGTTATGACTGACTGCTTAGCAACTGTTCGAAGTTACAACAGACCTCCCCAGCATTCCTTCTGATGGCCACCGCTCCCCCCCACCTCCGGTCTCATGATCGCATTTTGGGCCCTAAGCCACCGACCTACATTTATCGCCATTTGCAGTGTCCCACAGTCACATGATCAATCATTTACATTTTTCTTGGCAGAAATCTGTGCTTACTTTCAGGTTTTGGCAAAAAAAAAAAGTGCCCAGTGCGGACAACGAATTCACTTAATGATCTCCACAAACAAGGTCATAAAATGGGACACAATCAGGGGGGTGATCCACTTAACAGTATGCCTAACAACTGTAATTCCAGTCTCAGTTACAGTTATAAGTTGAGGATCGCAGGTAGTTCTCCACTTATAACGTTTTGTTTAGTGTTCATCTGAAGTTACAACGGCAGTGGAAAATGCGACGTAGGGCCGTTTTTCACACTGGCGACTGCAATCCCCAGGGTCACCCCCAGGGTCACATGATCAAAATTCGGACACCTGTCAACTGGCTCCCATTTATGACGGCTGCAGCATTCCAGAGGGTCAACGGGGGAAGTTGGATTCACTTAACAACCGTGTTACTAACTCAACCACTACAGTGATTCACCTAACCACCGCGGCAAGAAAGGTCGTAAAATGGGGCAAAACTCACTGAACAACGAGCTCAACTGTGGTCATAAGTCGAGAACTAGCTGCAGCTGATGCTGTCCCACAGCATCAAGTTGAAAACAAGCTTTTTTCCACCTGAGCAGAGAAGAAACGGAGGAACAAACAACTGTCTCACTTAGCAACGGATAGTTTGGGGCACTTTTGTGGTCATAAGGGAAGGACTCTCTGCATCTGTAGATATCCATTTAAATACATAAAGAAGTGAACAAGCTGCTGAAGCTGCTAAATCAAGGAGGCGAGAGAAAGGAGTGAGAAGCGAAGCTGTCAGGGGAGAAAAAAAGAAGAATTAACAGGCGCCACGTTTCCTGGCTGTGTTAATTCCTGAAGGTGCCCTCTGGGCTACGCTCCTTCTGGTGGCAAGCATTTTTGCCAAGATTAGAGAGGTTGAAAAGGATTTTGTGAGCACCGGCTGTGCCATCGTTTCAGCCGATTCATCCAACTGCTTGAGGCACGTGGACTCTCTGGCCACGGAAACAAATAGCTGCCCAGAAGGAAGGCCATTTTTAACTCTCATCATCCAGGCGTCGTCACCACAAGGTAGGCATGGTAGGCGAGGTCTTCCTCCTAAGTACCCAGACGTATAAAATTGTTGTTCCTCTATTAAAGAACCTGAAGAATTTAGCTAACGAGGCTGCAAAGGGCAACAGCGATGCCGCCCGGTTTTTCAAAAGAGGGTCCTGAATTTTGCCACAGCTTTTCCGGGGTTTTCACAGTGGCTGCATTGTACAGTGTCAAGCCTGCAAGCTCAAACCAGGGCATTTGACGAAAATAATTGACCAGTTGGCAATACAGAAAAGGGACAACAGAAAACTAATTGTGAAAGGATTGTTTCTAGGCGACACGAAGTCTGGCAAAATTAAGACAAGGAAAATTAAGTTTTAAATAATACTCGAATGTGGGTAGATTGGCTCTGCTTTGAGATATTAGCACAGGAGCCTTTTTCAAGCAAAGAGGACAAGATTTAAATGTATTTACACAGGCTTTAAATAGCAACAGCGTTTTACTTTGAGGATGTCAAAGGGGAGACAGAGGTGGCCTTGGGTAAGTCCAGCGATTCTCTGGCGGAAAAGAAAAAAGCACTTTTGTGGTTTTTTACATTTGAGAAAGTGGTACTTTGCAAGCCATCTCTGCAAGCTTCTTTTGCTGCCGTAAAACTACATGTGACATTGCTGTTCCTATATTAACCAGGAGCCTCTTGTGACCTTAAATCAGAGCACCCCAATCTTTCCAGCTTGGCAGCCCGGAAGAAAAGGGAGGAGCAGGGAAATGCGCGTGCGCAAACAGCCGCGTGCATGGCAGCGCTAGTCCATTCGCACATGCACAAGCAGGCTGTGCGCACCCACAGTGGTGCACTGGCACCCCCGTGCATGTGCAAACGGGGCTACTAGCCCCCGCGCAGCAGTGCTACCGTGAGTGGGGGGGTGTCTCGTCAGCTATTCCCACAGCCCACTGGCTAACAGGCCAAGGCCCCGGGCTGCAGACCATACATTGGGAAGCCTTGCCTTAAATAATCCTGAGACTGTCCACATTTTTAAAGAACGTGACCTATGAATTTGAAACCTGGCTTATTCTTAAAGGAATCATGTAACAGGCTAAGAGTTTGGAAGGGATCTTGGAGGTCTTCTAGTCCAACCTCCTGCTCAAGCAGGATACCCTAGACCAGGAGTGGGGAACCTTGGCTCTTTTATGACTGGTGGATTTCAACTCCCAGAATTCCCGAGTCAGCCTGGCTCAGCTTGGAAACCTCTCCCTTTCCCCTCAGCATGGCTGGCTCAGGAATTCTGGGAGTTGAAGTCCACCAGTCATAAAAGAGCCAAGATTCCCCAGCCCTGGTCTAGACTCTAGGCCTAGGGTAGGGGTCTTCAAACTTGGCCCTTTTATGACTGGTGGACTTCAACTCCCAGAATTCCTGAGTCAGCCTGGGGGAACTATGGCCCCCTCAAGACTTGTGGACTTCAACTCCCAGAATTCCTGAGCCAGCATGAGGGAAACTTTGGCCCCTTCATGCCTTGTGGACTTCAACTCCCAGAATGCCTGAGCCAGCCTGGCTCAGCTTGGAAACCTCTCCCTTTCCCCTCAGCATGGCTGGCTCAGGAATTCTGGGAGTTGAAGTCCACGAGTCATGAAGGGGCCAAGGTTGCCTACCCCTGACCTATATCATTTCAGACAAATGACTGTCCAGTCTCTTCTTAAAAACCTTCCGTGTTTGGAGTACCCACAACTTCTGGAAGCAAGTCGTTCCACTGATTGATTGTCCTAACTGTCAGGAAGTTGTGTCAAACAGAAATCAAATTTGGTGAAAACTATGCTTTGTGATGACATGCCCGTTAAAGCAGGATTAAGCAACATTGCTGCTGCACAGGGCCCCTGGTGCCCACCAGCTACTGCTCTCATTTTTCAGGTGGAATCAATTCATTAAAAATGGAACTTTTGTGACAATGGCACCTTTTTTCCAAGTTCATGTGGCAGCTGGAAAAAGTTGGACCGTTTTACTAAACATTAGAAAGGTGCTGCGCTTGCATAATTTCTGAAGCGTATCTGAGTAGAGTGTGTTCCGTGTCCATTTTTTTACTTTTAAAAAATAGTCTGGCATGCTGCAAAGAAAAGCAACACCTCCAGAATCATCATTATTTATCAGGATGTCTCTGTGTTTCACAAAGGCTACCTGAAACACTAAAAGCACAACTGCAAAGCACGGCAGTAAATAGAAAATATACAGGGTTGGAAAGAAACTGTGCAAAGAATTCTCCAAAAAGCTAAAAGAGAAAATGCAATAAAATATTCCAGAAGTACAGTCAATTGTTTAGTGACTGAAGCAATGAAAAAAGTGACTTATAACAGGTCCTCAAACTTAAAAGCACACCAGCATCCCCACAATCATGAGATCAAAATATGGGTGCTTGGCAACCAGGATGTATTTCTGACGGCTGCAGCATCCTGGGCTCCTGTGATGACCATTTGCGATCTTCCCAGCCGGCTTCTGACAAGCAAGGTCAATGGGGGAAGTTGGATTCATTTAACAACTGTAAGGATTTACTTAACAACTGTGGCAAAAAGGTCACAAAATCAGACAGAATTCACTTTGCAACTACCTTGCTTAGCAGCAGAGATTTTGGTTCCAAATGTAAGTGGAGGATTACCTGCACGGATATTGTCAAGAGATCTCAGTGAGCGGAGAGTTGTAAGGGAGGCTAAATACACCATCAAGGTGTTATTTTTGGGAGAAGAAGAAGAATAGAAGAACAGAATAGAGCTGGAAGGGACCTTGGAGGTCTTCTAGTCCAGCCCCCTGCTCAAGCAATAGAACCTATACCATCTCAAGACAGGTGGTTGTCTGGTCTCCTTTTAAAAACTTCCAGCGATGGAGCACCCACGATGTCTGGGGGCAGGTGGTTCCACTGGTTGATTGTTCTCCCTGTCAGGAACTTTCTCCTTAATTCCAGGTTGCTTCTCTCTTGGGTCAGTTTCCAACCGTTGTTTCTCATCCTTCCCTCTGGTGCTCTGGAGAATAACCTGACCCCCTCCTCTTCTTTGTGTTAGCCCCTCAAATACTGGAATACTGCTATCATGTCTCCCTTATTTCTTCTTCTTCTGCCCTATCCGTTATCGGACACTGGCGATCCTGTTGGCGATCCTGTTTTTAGCAGCCGCACGCAGAAGTGCTGCTGAGTTTTGTCCCAACCAGTCCCTTAGATTTTGAAGCCAGGATGTTCTTCTTCTGCCTGGACCTCGCTGGCCTTCCATCTTTCCCTGGAGGATTAAGTGAAGCATGCCATATTTTTCTGGGTGTCGCGTCACACATCTGAAATATTCTAATTTTCGTTTTTTCATTGTTTTGATGATTTCCCTGGGCTTTCCCAGGCGGCTGATCCCCTCCTCATTTCTGATCTTGAGGTCTCCCCTACTTCTTCTCTTCTTTAGACTGGCCAAACCCAAGTCCTGCATCCGTTCTTTGTATGTGTTGGTCTCCAGACCTTGGATCCTCTTAGCTGCTCTTCTCTGAATTTTTTTTCCAGACTCTCAACATCTTTTTTGTGATATGGTGACCAAAATTGGCTGCAGTATTCGAGGTGTGGTCTTACATAACAAATTGTCCAAAATAGCATCCACCGTGCAGGTAAAATCAGGGTTTGTTCTTTGGACTTTTCTGTTCCTCTTACCTTGGTCGCTTAATACAGTTGATAATAATCTCTTAATAATCCTTCCCTACTCTGTTATTCAGTATTAAATCTTAATGCAGTATTAATCTATATGGTTTCCTCTCTCTTGCCTGCTCTTACCTTTATGCCTGGAAAACTGTGTGTTTTCCTTCAGCAGAAGAAGCATTGGGACTTAACAGGATGCAATAGTTATACCCGTGTGGAAAGAAAGAAAATGGGTATTGCAAATTATCCAGTTGCATTGGACTCTGACATGTGTTTACTTAAGGAACTGGAATTAGGAGCCAGCCAAGCCTGAGGAAGAAATTCTGCCAGAGAATCAGCCATGTCTAAGGGCTCTTTCATCAGATAATCAATGTCTAAGCTACTAAGTCAAGGAGGAGACACAAGGAGCAGATTCAACCAGGCCAGTGTTTTTCAACCTTGGTCACTTGAAGATGGTTGGAATTCCCAGAATTCCCTAGCCAGCTTTGCTTTTCCAATCCTCAGGTACTTCCCCGGTGCTCCAGGATTGATGAAAACTGTGATACAATGGTTCTGAGATAACATCTGCCAGCTCCTTCAGAGCTCTAGGGTGTAATCTGCCAGGCCCCGGTGATTTACATTTCTCAAGGTTGGGTAGGTGTTCTCAATTGAGAGACCGCTTAATAATTGCATTTCTGAGCTCAAGCCCAAGATAAGCACCATGACTTCCACCAGGGAGATAAAAAAAAGAATTCTGCTCTTTCTCTTAGTCACTTCAGCTGAGTCGGAGTCTCTCAACAGATCTGAGGAATGTAATGTTCCCAAGAAGGCTAGATTAGTTTTTCCTCCAGAAAAAAGAATTTCTCAGATCTATTCTTATCTTTCTTATAGCATCACACCAGCCCCTGGGTCTAGGACAATTAGCCACAGTCACATGGCCCTGCACACTTCACCCCCTTCACACACCCACACACACACACGCCGGCTGCAGAGGCACATCCAATGGGAGGGCAGAGGCCCACACTTTGGCACTTGGGTTGGAATCCTGCATCCAGTTTTGGTCACCACGATGTAAGAAAGATGCTGAGACTCTAGAAAGAGTGCAGAGAAGAGCAACAAAGAGGATCAGGGGACTGGAGGCTAAAGCATATGAGGAATGGCTGCTGGACAATATTGGAAGAATGAAGGATTGCCATCAGAGGAAGAAATAATCAGGAAGATATTGGAATGTGCAGAGATGGACAGATTAACTATGAGGCTGAAAGACAAAGAAGATACAGACTACTATCAAATTTGGAATTTATTTTATTCTTGGTTAGAGAAAAGAATGAAGGATTAGGAATTGAACATGTATTAGCTTAGCAAACTCCAGACAACTTGTTGATTGGAAAAATTAACATATATTGATGAAAAAATTAATGAAAAAGATTGAAACACAGAAAAAAAAAGGAACAGCTGCTGGAATTGGGTATGTCTAGTTTAACGAAGAGAAGGACGAGGGGGGACAGGATAGCAATGTTCCAGTATCTCAGGGGCTGACCCAAAGAAGACGGAGTCAAGCTATTCTCCAAAGCGCCTGAAGGCAGGACAAGAAGCAACGGATGGAAACTCACCAAGGAGAGAAGCAACCTGGAACTAAGGAGAAACTTCCTGACAGTGAGGACAATTAACCGGTGGAACTACCTGCCTCCAAAAGCGGTGAATGCTCCAACACTGGAAGTTTTTAAGAAGAGAGTGGACAGCCGAAATGGTCTAGGCTTTCCTGCCTGAGCAGGGGGTTGGACTAGATGACCTCCAAGGTCCCTTCCAACTCTGTTATTCTAAACTCTACTTCTGCCACGCTGCCTTGGCAAATCGCCCGGGACGAAGGAGTGCTGGAGGACCACTGGCGGGGGAGGACCGCCAGCATAGGGCCCGCTGAGGGTTAAGGCCCAGAGTGGGTCCACCATGGCAGGGGCCCCGGGGTGGCTGTGGCTGATTGCCCCCTTCCACCAGGGCCAAAACTGCAGCCGGAGGAGAGACACGTCCTTCAGCTCTGCTCACTTACATCCGACGACACACCGCCTAATTTTAAACTGGCAGCGATCTGACCTTTTTAAAGGAAATCCTCACCTTGCAACCTTTCGTCTGGGGACTGTTTGAAGTTGCAACGGTACAGAAGCCCTGGTAGCCCACCACTGACGACCACCGGTTTAGTGCAGAGGTAGGCAACCTCGGCTCTTTTATGACTCCTGGACTTCAACTGTGCTGTGCTGACTCAGGAATTCTGGGAGTTGAAGTCCACGAGTCACAAAAGAGCCGAGGTTGCCTACCTCTGTTATAGTGGCTGAAGTTACAATGGCGCTTGAAAAAGGGACTCACAGAACCATCATGCCATCCCCATATCACGTGATCAAAACTGGAGTGCTTGGCCACTGGCAAGTACTTGTGACAGTTGCAGCGTCC
Organism: Bothrops alternatus; assembly: GCA_034064705.1. NCBI lineage: Eukaryota > Metazoa > Chordata > Lepidosauria > Squamata > Viperidae > Bothrops > Bothrops alternatus. Next base: position 321,975 of record JARGCV010000185.1, on the reverse strand, counting down.
CAGGGTCACGTGATCGCCATCTGGGATCTCCCTGGCCGGCTCCTGATCATCAGGGCTGGTGGGGGGAAGCCGGATTTCACTTAATGAGCATGTGATACACAACAAATGCAGCAATTCACTTAACAAGCGTGCCCCTCCCCAAAAATCGCAAAATTTGGCATGACTCACTTAATGACACCTTTCCTCTTAGCAGTGGGAATTCTGGTGCCAATTGGGCTCATAAGTCGAGGACTACCTGTACTGTATTTATGTCACATCTTTCTTGGAAAAAGTCCAGGGGTTGCACAATAGTCTCTCCCTTCATTATATCCTCACAACAATTTTGTGAGGTTGGGCTGAGAAAGGTGAATCGCCCGAGTGACCCAGCAAAGGCCACCATCAAACCTTTCCGGCTCTATCCGGTGCCTCAGGACTTCCCTTGGGGGAGGGGGGGCTCAAACCCACCAATTCCTTTAACTGGTGGGCAGTGGGAGAAACCAGCACAGGAAGTCCCCCATTTACAACGGTTCGTTTAGTGACTGCTCAAACGGCACTGGAAAAAACCGTTTTTCACACTTACAACCGTGGCAGCACCCCCCCCACGGTCACATGATCAAACTGGGATGCTTGGTAACTGAGTCATATTTACGACGGTCACTGTGTGTCCCGGGGATCACGTGATCCCCTTTTGCAACCTTCTGACCAGCAAAGTCAACGGGGGGAGCTGGATTCACTTTGGTGGGGAAAAGTGAAATTTTGATTTTGGGCTTTATCAGTTAGATAGCTTTGATGTTATTGAAATGGCTAGGCCAGGGCTAGGCCACCTTGGCTCTTTCATGACTGGTGGACTTCAACTCCCAGAATTCCCTCTGCCAGCCTGGCTCAGCATGGAAACCTCTCCCTTTTCCCTCAGTGTGGCTGGCTCAGGAATTCTGGGAGTTGAAGTCCACGAGTCACAAAAGAGCCAAGGTGGCCTACCCCTGAACTAGTTTATATTATTTTGTAGAAGTAAGAAGTCGGGGTTTGACAATGATACTCTATTGCACCAAAGGAAGTCGGAAGTCAATGCCTTTTTTTTTCTTTTTTCTCTCCCATACCTCATTTCTCTACTCCCCTTCCCCTTCCCCATCTTTTCCGCTATTTGCTTTTGTTTTTTCCATTGTATTGTATATTATCAACTAATAAAACTTCCTTATTAAAAAAACAACAACAGCCGTATTGCTAACTTAACAACTTCAGCGGTTTACTTAATAACTGTGGGCAGGAAAGGTCATAAAAACGGGGTGAAACTCGCTTAACATCTGTCTCAGTTAGCAACAGAAATTTTGGGCTCAACTGTGCTTGTAAGTCAAGGACTACTTATAAGCAGGGCTAGGCCACCTTGGCTCTTTTATGACTGGTGGACTTCAACTCCCAGATTTCCTGAGCCAGCATGGGGGAACTATGGCCTCCTCATGACTCGTGGACTTCAACTCCCAGAATTCCCTCTGCCAGCCTGGCTCAGCTTGGAAACCTTTCCCTTTCCCCTCAGCGTGGCTGGCTCAGGAATTCTGGGAGTTGAAGTCCACCAGCCATGAGGGGGCCATAGTTCCCCCATGCTGGCTCAGGAATTCTGGGAGTTGAAGTCCACCAGCCATGAGGGGGCCATAGTTCCCCCATGCTGGCTGAGGAATTCTGGGAGTTGAAGTCCACCAGTCATGAGGGGGCCAAAGTTCCCCCATGCTGGCTGAGGAATTCTGGGAGTTGAAGTCCACCAGTCATAAAAGAGCCAAGGTGGCCTACCCGACCTATAGATTGCGTGCGCGCACACACACACAAACACACACACAGAGACTTTCATTGCAATAAGCCTGCCCTTACTGATATTGATAGCAGAGTTCCAGTATTTGAGGGGCTGCCACAGAGAAGAGAAGGGGGTCAAACTATTCTCCAAAGCACCAGAGGACAGACAAGGAAACAATAGTTGGAAACTGACCAAAGAGAGAAGCAACCTAGAATTAAGGAGAAACTTCCTAACAGTGAGGACAATTAACCAGTGGAACAGGTTGCCACCAGAAATCGTTCACGGTCACTTGTCTGAATTATTATAGGTTCCCCTGTTCGAGCAGGGGGCTGGACTAGAAGACCTCCAAGGTCCCTTCCAGCTCTATTCCAAGCCCTTTTTAGAGTGCAGGAAGGTCACTTCCACTTCCCTAAAGGAACACTCTCTCAAGGCTTCTTCCTAAGAGCCAAGGGTTTGTTTCTCCGCCATCTTTTCTACATCTTTTGCAGGAGAGGATGCTGCCTGTCGGTCCACTCTTCACATTTATTCCTTATGTGCACATAACTGTTGTCAGTTTCAGTTAACGTGGTGCGAGCGAGGGGAGGGGCATAAGCCGGCATGCCTGCCAAGTTGTCTGGATCGTGCATCCTCTGGCAGGCCAGGCGGCTTCCCAGAGGCTGGAGAGCCGAGAGCTGACAGGGTGAGTTAGGAGAGGGAGGTCTTGTGACCGACCCCTGCACATCAGTGGCACCAGCCAGGCTAGACCCAGGCTCCAGCTTCCCGGCTTTGGCATGCTTGTTTCCTGACTGACTGGACATATTTGCTAAGCGGCCAACTCCGTTCCTAGCTGCTTCCCCCGACCGACACCCCCCCCCCCCGCTTTCTTCTGCAAACCCCATCCCTTTTGCTCCTGGAATCGCAATCTGCACGAAAGGAGTGGCCTGTCCTATCACTTTTAACACATAATTTCAGGCTTCGGTAATGTAAACACCATTAAAGGCTGGAGGAGATAGGCAGCTTGCTAATTAGGCTGACATTTCAGCCCTTGTTGGTTTTTTTTTTAAAAAAGCCCTTGAACTGCTGAGATGGTAATGACCTGAAGAGGAAGAACCTTTTTTTAAAAAAAAAAAAATCTCAGCCAAATACCTTTACCTCGCATGCAGACTCACGCACCCCCTTAGAAGCAGATCAGTTCAGCTGCCTGGTTGCGGTGATGCCAGTCTAAGTCCTTCTGCCACCCCCACCCCCCCCTGCCCACTTTCTTTCAAAAACTTTTTCTGTCAACCTTTTAAATCAGTGGAACCACCTGCCTCCAGAAGCTGTGGGTGCTCCAACACTGGAAGCTTTTAAGAAGAGACTGGGCGGCCATTTGTCTGAAATGGTATAGGGCAGGGGTCTTCAAACTTGGCTCTTTTAGGACTCGTGGACTTCAACTCCCAGAATTCCCTCTGCCAGCCTGGCTCAGCTTGGAAACCTCTCCCTTTCCCCTCAGCATGGCTGGCTCAGGAATGCTGGGAGTTGAAGTCCACCAGTCATAAAAGAGCCCAGGTTGTCTAGCCCTGGTATAGGGTTTCCTGCCTGAGCAGGGGGTGGACTAGATGACCTCCAAGGTACCTTCCAACTTTATTATTATTATTACTGTTATTGTTGTTGTTATTTGGCTTTACTTTGTTTTATCCCAATTTCATATTGTGTCCGTTGTTACTCGCCTTAGCACGACTGACCTTGACAATTAAGCCATAGGAAGCTAATACAGGTAAGTCCTTGCCTAAGTTTGCTTAGTGACCGTTCAAAGTTACAACAGCAGTGAAAAAAAGTAATTTATGACCATTTTTCACACTCGCAACCACTGCAGCGTCCCTGATCAGAATCCAGATGCCTGGCCATCGCTCCTATTGCAGCGTCCCGGGTGTGTGTGTGTGTGTGTCTCATGCGATCCCCTTTTTTGTGACCTTCTGACAAGCAAACTCAATGGGGAAGCCAGATTGACTCAACAACCGTGTTACTAACTGCAGTGATTTACTTAACAACTGTGGCAAGAAATGTCAAAGGACTCACTTAACAACTGTCTTGCTTAGCAACAGAAGTTTTGGGCTCTGTTGTGGTCGTAATTTGAGGACTATCTGCACAAGAAACACATTTTAATAAACAAAGAGGTTCTTTGGCTGAATTATTTTACAAGACAGAACTTCTTGGATTTACTGTCATATAGAATAGTAAAACTGTTTTTTTTCTGAATGGCTCTAGGACATCCATTTATTATTTCTAGGTTTTATAGGCCAATTGTAAGCCCTGCAAAGCCTTAGTAACATAAGCAACCTGATGTTCAATGTGAAAACTGGAATAACAGAATAACGGAGATGGACTAGAGGTCATCTAGTCCAACCCCCTGCTCAGGAGGGAAATCCTATACCGTTTCAGGCAAAGGGCTGTCCAGTCTCTTCTTTAAAAATTCCAGTGTTGGAGCATTCACAGCTTCCAGAGGCAGGTAGTTCCACTGTTCTTTGTTAATTGTTTTCATTGTCAGGAAATTTCTCCTTAGTTCCAGGTTGCTTCTCTCCTTGATTGGTTTCCATCCGTTGTTGCCTCTTGTCCTGGAGAATAGCTTGACTCCCTCTTCTTTGGGGTAGCCCCTCAAATACTGGAAGGCTGCTATCGTGTCACTACTACGTAGTCCTTCTTTTCCTACCCAATTCCTACAACCGTTCTTCCTATACTTTCATACTGAATTCTCATTTGTGAACAGGGATAGAATTGGGTTGCTGTCTGAAGATGTAGAAACGGGTGACAGGGGAAGTTTGCAGTATAGTATAGCAGTATTACAGAAGAAGAAAGAAGAAATGTAAATTACAACTTTGAAGCTAATCTTTTGTTTCATTGTTCACTTAATTAGAATGAAGTAATAGGAAAAACCATCACTGCAATCTTTACATGCCAAGGGTAAGTTGCAAGTTGAAGTTTGAAAGCTTCCATCTGCCTTAGTTGGCAAAGTTTTCCTCCAAAATCTATTCAATTTTCACTGAATTTCAAATCCATTAATTTATGGTTTAAGATGTCCTCATAACAGGAGAACTTTCCAAAAATCACACATACCATAAACGCAGCTCTTTAATTTTCAGTCATGCAAAAGTTCTGGCAAATCAAAGCACGGCTGAAAATATTCCATCGGGTCATGTGACTTTCAGAAGGCAAAACTTAATGTAATGGATACTGGCAAGGGGGATTAAGAATAAAAACTAATAGCACGAGCCCAGCTATGCAAACAAAACTTCACATCAAACAAGAATATAAAGAAAAAAACAGGAATATACCATTTCGATCCAACGGTTGCAATTGAACTACACTGATTTTTTAAAAAAATAAAATAAAATAAAAACCACTTTGCTTTACTGAATGCAATTATATAAATGCTGTAGTTGGCTACAAAACACGGGGACAACAGGCGGAAATCTGCTGCTATGCAAGGACGAGGTCCAGTAAAAACAACTTAAAAATTATAACTAGGGAGAAAAACGAAGGAGTTCCTTCATCTGTTGCCACAGAAGACAGAAACCATTGCTGGACATCGAGCAAGGAGGACCTAAGCAAGAGGCTAGATCAGATTGTGCAAGCAGGCAGCGAAGACGTCACCTTGGCCACAGAGTTCAACCTCCAGGGCAGGATATAATAATAATAATAATAATAATAATAATAATAATAATAATAATAATAATAATAACAACAACGATAATGATAATAATAAAGGTGGAAGGGACCTTGGAGGTCATCTAGTCCAACCCCCTGCTCAGGCAGGAAACCCTGTACCATTTCGGACAAATGGCTGTCCAGTCTCTTCTTAAAAACTCCAGATGATGATCCACACCCCAATTGAACACATGCAGTGAAGCACAGTTATCAGCAGCAGAGACCCCCCCCCAATCTTTGGGGCACCAGGGACCGCTTCCGTGGGGAGGGGTTTTTCCGCAGACCGGAGAGGGCCTGTTTTCGCGTGCTGCCCACATCCCACGGATGGGGCTTTGCTTGTTTGTATGGACCGGTTGGTGGCATGATACGGACCAGGACCGGTCCATGGACAAGGGGGTTGAGGACCCCTGATCAAAAGGACCCCAAGAATTCTGCAAAAAAATAAATAAATACAGAGGACAACATACAGCAGGGGTGTCAAACTCGCAATGCGACCTGACGTGTCACAATGTATCACAACGTTTTTTTGCCACTGCCGGCAATGGGGCGGGCGCAGTTTCGTTGTGACGGATCCGGCCTGTGGGCCGGCAGTTTGACACCCCTGCCATACAACCACAACTGAACCCAAAATTTCTCTTGCTACGTCAGACAGTTTGTTCAGTGAGTTTTGCCCCATTTTATGACTTTTCTTGTCATGGTTGTTAAGTGAATCACTGCAGTTGTTAAGTGAGTCACACACAGTTGTTAACTGAATCTGGTTTCCCCATTGACTTTGCCAGTGCCTTTTTTCTTAAAAAAAAAAAAAAAAAGGTGCCGGAATTCACCCACGTCATACAACCCGCCTTTCCTACCCGACCAGGTTCCATCCCAAAAAGGTGCCGAAACTCCATTCTGGGCATTCTATGAGAAAAAAAGCCCTGGACTTTGCTTCTTAGGAGGTCACAAAAGGGGATTACGTGACCCAGGGGACGTTGCGACCGTCATAAATACGAGTCAGTTGCCGAGCGTCTGCATTTTGATCACGTGACCCTGTGTGTGGGGGGGGGCTGTTGCAAGGGCCGTAAATGGCCTCCATCTCAATCTGATCAAGCCTGTGAGCTCAGTTTCTGAAAAACTAAACCAGGGGTAGGCAACCTGGGCTCTTTTATGACTGGTGGACTTCAACTCCCAGAATTCCTGAGCCAGCCATGCTGAGGGGAAAGGGAGAGGTTTCCAAGCTGAGCCATGCCGGCTCAGGAATTCTGGGAGTTGAAGTCCACGAGTCATGAGGGGGCCATAGTTCCCCCATGCTGGCTCAGGAATTCTGGGAGTTGAAGTCCACCAGTCATGAGGGGGCCATAGTTCCCCCATGCTGGGTCAGGAATTCTGGGAGTTGAAGTCCACCAATCATGAGGGGGCCATAGTTTCCCCAGGCTGGCTCAGGAATTCTGGGAGTTGAAGTCCACGAGTCATGAGGGGGCCATAGTTCCCCCATGCTGGCTCAGGAATTCTGGGAGTTGAAGTCCACCAGTCATGAGGGGGCCATAGTTCCCCCATGCTGGCTCAGGAATTCTGGGAATTGAAGTCCATGAGTCCTGAGGGGGCCATAGTTCCCCCATGCTGGCTCAGGAATTCTGGGAGTTGAAGTCCACCAGTCATAAAAGGGCCAAGGTTGCCTACCCCTGTATTAAACCATTTTTTTTCTCCAAACAATCTCTGGGTCCTTCAACAAAACAAGTTTTTCCAAACCACAAACAGGGTCCAAAAAGATGAAGCAAATACGTTCCTCTGAAGCATTTGATGACTACAGTGGAACATTTTTTTCCAGTTAGCTGCCTTCCCTTGATATATTTTGTTTTCTTTAACGTTTTTTTTTTAATCTGTAAGAAGCTCGGAGTGGCTACGGAGTAAGGCAGACTTAAAAGTTAAATAGTTACAAAGTATGTTTGTAGGACAAAACTCTCAAACACACAGCCAAACAAAATTACGGTCCTATCAAGAGCGCTTTTGTATATGCTTTAGTAAATACATTTTGAGCAATCAAAGCGGTGGGGCTATTTACGTGTGAGCAGGAAGAGAATGGAAAGCAAGTAAAAAGAACAAAATCCAGGGCTGCAGAGGCATCTGACAACTATCCTAAAAGACTGTCTTTATGAGCGAGGTTTCTAATTAGTGTGGCTGCAATGTTTTTCTCATAGGGAAACAGCTGTTTCTTTAAATTAATTTCAGAAACTGAATGGGATGGGGAAATGAGAAGCTGGCACAAAGCAGGACTGGAGCCTCGCAACAAAACCCCCTATATTTAGATCCATCAATCACATTCCTTCTCTGTTTTCTGCTAAAATATAATCCATGCCATCCTCTTTCCTTCTTCAGTCTACCATGCTAGCCCCCTGAAAAACATGTTAGTAAAATAAAGCAAGTCCACTTGTGCAAAATGGAGCATTTGCAAGCTGCATTCTAGAGGCTGATATATGGAACTCTTTCCCCCCTTCTCATAAACATAATGCACTCCCTTGCCAATTAAAAAAAAATCTTAACAATGCTGAATAAGGACACTGTGTAATGGAATGGTATGAGGCAAATCACAAGAACTGGATAAGTAGAAATGTGTTTTTTTCCCTTGCGAAGGGACATCTCAAGATGTCTTCTATTTTCCAGAAAAAGCCTCCCTTTCCCCCTTCAGAATTCTAAGTATTTGAAAAGTATGGAGAGGAATTCTGCTCCTCTTCATTCTTTGCCCCATATTCATATTACATCCAACTTGAAAGGCCCGTGTGACTAACCAAGAACTTTAAAACAGATGTTTACAGCTATATTTGCAGTTCCTTGTTTTCTAAAATAATTTTTACTTAGATTTAATAGCAATAGTAAGAGGAAGCATGAGCTGAACTCGGAGCGAATCGAGGAAAAAGAGAATGAAAGGTCTACAGAAAAAGGAGAAAGAACAAAAGAAATATTTGAAAGACTAGCTCCCGATCTTCGTCACAAGTATAAAGTGAATAATTCATCACCTGCATGCAGAACCCGTCCTTCATCCCTGTATATATCCACGAATCGTTCATTTTCTTCCCCTCTCAAAAGTCTCTTCCAGGCTTTAATCAGAATTATAGAAATAAGACCAGAAACATCAGCCTGGAAATGTCTCAAATTTAAATGCTAAGTAATTAACATCTACACACTTTGACTTTTGTAATGTTAAATCTCTGGATTTTATTTGGGATTCTGCAAGAACTCAGGCTACAGAGGGCAGAGTTCAAAAGCATCACAAGTTTACTTCATGCTACCTATAGACCAGAACCCGCACGACTCTTGAACTGGATGAACGGCCTCCAGGTAAAGAGTCGGTGGGCTTCAAGAGGGGGAGCTGGGCTTCGGTCTCTTACGGGCGTGTAGAGATGCTGAACCGATGATGCCTTTGACCCCGCCCTTGGGCTCAGCCTGGCCATCTCCCACACCAGGGGTCCTCAACCCCTGGGTCACAGCCCACTACCAGGTGGCCGGCCGGAGCACATGCAACTCTATTCACGTAAGCGGGACGCCGGCACAAGTTACAATGATTTTGCAGCCTCCCTCAAAAAAAAAAAAAAATTAAAAGGAAAAGTCCATATATTTTTAAGTAAATTCTACAGACAGGACAGTCCAATTACAATGATGGGAAGGCTAAGCTAGAGGGGTTGATCCCGAGCTTCCCTCTAGACCAGGGGTAGACAACCTTGGCTCTTTTATGACTGGTGGACTTCAACTCCCAGAATTCCTGAGCCAGCCATGATGAGGGGAAAGGGAGAGGTTTCCAAGCTGAGCCATGCTGACTCAGGAATTCTGGGAGTTGAAGTCCACAAGCCATGAGGGGAGCTATAGTTCCCCCATGCTGACTCAAAAATTCTGGGAGTTGAAGTCCACCAGTAATGAAGGGGCCATAATTCCCCATGCTGGCTCAGGAATTCTGGGAGTTGAAGTCCACCAGTCATGAAGGGGCCATAGTTCCCCCACGCTGGCTCAGGAATTCTGGGAGTTGAAGTCCACAAATCATGAAGGGGCCATAGTTCCTCCATGGTGGCTCAGGAATTCTGGGAGTTGAAGTCCACCAGTCATAAAAGAGCCAAGGTTGCCTACCCCTGGTCTAGACCTTAACTGCTAAGCATAAGTTCTTGAGTTCTATCCAGGGCTTATTCTAAAGTATGCATTCCTGTCTATTTTTCAGCAGAACAGAAGACCAGACCCTCCCAAAATAATAATTCTTGGACTCTCAGTAAGCCGTATCAGCAGCACAGAATTTTCATTTTGGAAATAAAGAGCAAAGTACTATAGCGTGACTTGAACCTCACTCCAGGATTATTCTGAGCAAAAGCAACAGACCCGTTCCATCTGCCCTGCCTCGGAGTTTTGTCAACAAAGTTGAAGCAAAGAGCAAGGATGATGTAGATGTAGGTCTGCTTTATTGCGACATTCAGTGTTGGGGACAGTGTGAAAGGCCACTCTAGAGAGAAACCCTGGCTGAACTCTTCGTATTGTCAGTCAAAGGGAAAAGCCAAAAAAAAAAAAAAAGGGGGTGGGGGGAGAATGATCCCTGGCTGGGTCTTCCAGGAAACTCGCAAGTCTTCCCCAAAGGCCTCTTCTGTAGCATCAAGAAGGTTATGCTGCCATTTTCCTCCGGCTTCAGGACTGGAACCCAGAGCTGAGCTGCCCACTTGAGTAATCTAGAAGGAATGCTGTGGTCTCCGATGGAACGGGTCCACGCAATTCGATCCGCCCTCCGGCCGCATCACGGGGATCCCCTTGTGAATTGATGTTTGTTTCTGAACCATGGGTGGTGCGCTGGGCGGAGTACAGTTCAGGGATGGGGAGGCTTGGAAACTCCAAGGCCCCTGGGCTGGAGGGGCCTGTCCAGAATTAACCTCCCGAGACCTAACGTGCAAAATGAATGATACGGTCCATCCCAAATACGTGGTTCAGTTACAAAGACGAAATTTATCACATTGTGCCAAGGTTTTTTTTAGGCTGCTTGCAGAAGGAAGGAGAGGGCCCACAAACCTATCAATAACAACAGAATGAATACAGAACATAGAATAACAGAGTTGGAGGGTGCCTTGGAGGTCATCTAGTCCAACCCCCTGCTCAGGCAGGAAACCCTATACCATTTCAGACTAATGGCTGTCCAGTCTCTTCTTAAAGACTTCCAGTGTTGGAGCCTTCACAGCTTCTGGAGGCAGGTTGTTCCACTGGTTAATTGTTCTCACTGTCAAGAAGTTTCTCCTTAATTCCAGGTTGTTTCTCTCCTTGATGAGTTTCCATCTGTTGCTTCTTGTCCTGCCTTCAGGCGCCTTGGAGAATAGCTTGACTCCCTCTTCTTTGGGGCAGCCCCTGAGATACTGGAAGGCTGCTATCCTGTCCCCCCTCGTCCTTCTCTTCACTAGACTAGACATACCCAGTTCCTGCAGCCATTCTTCATATATTTTAGCCAGTCAGTATCTATTGGTTCATCTGGTGATGAAAGTAGCATATGGAAATTTGTGTCTTGAGTTGGGAGAGGAATAAATGATAAAAAAAACAGACTAACAAATGGAAGAAGAGTACTGTGTAATATCTATGTATATTTACCTATGTAGTATGACGGTAGTATAATTATTATCCTTATTATCTTCTTTACTAACCCCTCTTATTGGTCCGTTACCATTATGATTATTATTACTCTCTTGCTTTGCATGTACACTGGGAGTTTTTGCACCGGGGACAATTTTGTTGTGTGTCTAATCATAGTTGGCCAAATAAAGTATGCAATTCAATGCAATGCAATTCAATAGCAGATACAGTGAGCATCTGTGAAACTAGGAAAAAAGAAGATTCAATAGAATTGAAGGAAGGTTGTGGAGTGGATGGATATAGTATAGGGGGCACCTTGCTCAATAGTAGCGACTGTAAGAGCGACCTCGGAGTCCTAGTAGACGATCCCTTAAATAGGAGCCAGCCGTGTGCTGCAGCTGCCAAAAAGGCCAACACAGTGCTAGGCTGCATTAACAGAGGGAGAGAATCAAGATCAGGTGAAGAGTTAATACCGCTTTACAAGGCCTTGGTAAGGCCACCCTTGGAATCCTGCATCCAGTTTTGGTCATCAGGATGTAAAAAAGATGCTGAGACTCTAGAAAGAGTGCAGAGAAGAGCAACAAAGATGATCAGGGGCCTGGAGGCTAAAACATATAAGAAACGGCTGCTGGAATTGGGGATGTCCAGTTTAACGAAGAGAAGGATGGGGGGGGGGGACAGGATAGCCGTCTTCCAGTATCTCAGGGGCTGCCCCAAAGAAGAGGGAGTCAAGCTATTCTCCAAGGCGCCTGAAGGCAGGACAAGAAGCAACGGATGGAAACTGATCAAGGAGAGAATCCAATCTAGAACTAAGGAGAAACTTCCTGACAGTGAGAACAATGAACCAGTGGAACCACCTGCCTCCAGAAGCGGTGAATGCTCCAACATGGGAAGTTTTAAAGAAGAGACTGGACAGCCATTTGTCCGAAATGGTATAGGGTTTCCTGCCTGAGCAGGGGGTTGGACTAGATGACCTCCAAGGTCCCTTCCAATTTTATTATTATTGTTGTTGTTGTTGTTAGTATTATTATTATTATTATTTAGGAACATAAAGCAACAAGTTCAATTCTAAATTAAACGTTATTTAGATTGCAGGTGTTTATAAAAATAGGAACTCACAGATTGGTGATAGCTGCATGTCACAGACTCCTGGGAGTCATCATGGAACCAACTGAGTATTTACAGCTCAGAGTTGGACTGTGAAGTCCTCGGTGTTCTCTGAGATTGGTTGTTTTCTTGCAGACATTTCATTATCAAACTAGGTAAAACCATCCAGGCATTGCATTGCGCTGATGATATTATCTAGACTGGTAATGAAAAGTCACTTTGGCCACCTCATGAGAAGGAAGGACTCGCTGGAGAAGAGCCGGATGCTGGGGAAGATGGAGGGCAAGAGAAGAAGAAGGGACGACGGAGAAGGAGGTGGCTGGATGGAGTCCCTGAAGCAGGAGGCAGGAGCTTCAAGGGACTCCAGAAGATGGGAGAGGACAGGAAGGCCTGGAAGGACGTGGTCCATGGGTTCGCGATGGGTCGGACACGACTTCGCAACTGACAACAACAAATGAAATGTCTTCAAGGAAACAACCAAGCTCAGAGAGCACCAAGGAGGCTACAGTGATGATGGAAGAACCCAAAATGAGCTTTGGGAAACATGAAACAATATTTTAAATCGGGGCAGTCCAAGGGAATCATAGAAAATAGAAACGGGACAAGAGTCTACGTGGGGCCATAAAGCCAGCCAAAAAGAATTAAGAGGTGGTCATGAAACCCAAGGAAGTGAATGAAATGAAACTGAATGCTCGTGGAAGGCTGGGAAATGAAAACAGGAGGAAAAAAAAATAAAGAGACAGATTAATTATTATTAATTATCCTGGGACACGTGCATTTGCCTTCATTCGTGATAGATTAATTGTCCAACAGAATGAATGGAAAGTGGTCATAAGATGCGGAAGCTGCTTGGAGCAGAATTAAAAAAGAATTAAGTTTAAAATGTACCATACAGAATGTGTCGAGCTGGACAAAGGATGGATATAGTGGAAGACAGAATCAGAGTAAGGAATGGTTAAGTTTAAAAGGGGAAAGAGAGAAACTGCGGAGAGATTTTGCTGGCAGAAAGCTCCTGGAGAGCATGTGGTCTGTAGCAAACAGTGAATTATTTGTCAAAATGAATAAAAATGACTATTTGTTATATGGAAGTACGAGAGAGGGGAGTGTGTGTGTGTGTGTGTGTGTGTGTGTGTTAGAACAACATAAAAAAATGCAACAAAAGAGTGTACTTAAGTAGTGCATGCGCAGGAACAAGAAGAGATAGCATCAAGGTTGAATGCTCGAGAGACAAATTGTTAACTGAACCGATCATATAAAATAAAATAAAATAAAAATAAAAGGGGGGGGGAGGGAGGGGGAAAAAAGTGAATGACTGCTCAGCAAAGTATGCCAAAGCATTTTGACCACATAGACAACATGAATGGAATCCAAATTGCTGAACAATACACGAAGGAAGAACACATGGGTCCAGAGGAAGGGCAAACCAGAGATAAGAGTCGTGGTTGAAAAATGAGTTCATCCGAAAAGGGAGAACTGCCAGACGCTAGAACAAAACGCAGCGCAGCCCGCGAGGCTGTGCACAGACACGGTGGAACCAGGGGCGGCTGGCCCAGATAGCAAGATCAAGAGAGCGACAGCACAGCCAGTGGGCTCCCTGCAAGCGACATTCAGCTCCGCTCCTTTCCTTTCCTTTCCCTGATCTCGTAGCTTTTAAGTTATTGCCACCTCTTGCTCCTTTTGTGCACTTACTCGGTTTCTCCATAACATTGCATGCTCCCAAAAAAACAAAACAAAAAAAAACAACCAATGAGAGGGGTGTGGATGTGTACCTCTGAAGTCCACAAGTCTTAAAGGTGCCAAGATGTATAGGACACCCTGGGTTACCCTACAGCAGGGGTCCTCAAACTTGGCCCCTTTAAGACTTGTGGACTTCAACTCCCAGAATTCCCCAGCCAGCGATGCTGGCTGGGGAATTCTGGGAATTGAAATCCACAAGTCTTAAAGAGGCCAAGTTTGAGGACCCCTGCCATACATGTGGAAGAGACTCCCAAGGGCTAGCTGGATGGAAGCTGCTACAGCCTGTGTACATTTCCTTTGACTAAACGGCACGAGAAAATCATCATCATCATCATGACGAGGGGGGACAGGATAGCAGTGTTCCAGTATCTCAGGGGCTGCCCCAAAGAAGAGGGAGTCAAGCTATTCTCCAAAGCGCCTGAAGGCAGGACAAGAAGCAACGGATGGAAACTCATCCAGGAGAGAAGCAACCTGGAACTAAGGAGAAATTTCTTGACAGTGAGAACAATTAACCAGTGGAACTACCTGCCTCCAGAAACGGTGAATGCTCCAACACTGGAAGTTTTTAAGAAGAGACTGGACAGCCATTTGTCTGAAATGGTATATAGGGTTTCCTGCCTGAGCAGGGGGTTGGACTAGATGACCTCCAAGGTCCCTTCCAACTTCATCATCATCATCATCATCATCACCATCATATTTTTAAAAAAACTAACCAAGTAGGAACGAGAACAAGGTAAATGGTCAAGAGGGCTGACCTTTTGGGTTCTCTTCAAAAGCAAATAATGGGGGCCCTGAGTGAGCTCTGGGTACTAGGAGCTGTGAAGGAAAGAAAGTTAAAAGAAAAAAAGAGAGAAAAGTAATACCGTAGCAAGATTCAGTTCAAAAAGGCCACTTAGTGCAAAGAGACAGAACAGGCTAAAATGGCAGAAGAATTTAACAAGAACACAACAGCGGTAGCACTGAGACTTATATGTCGCTTCATAATGCTTTATAGCCCTCTCTTAGCAGCTTACAGGGTCAGCATATTTGTGCCCCCCCTCAGCAATCCGGATCCTCATTTTACCGACCTCGGAAGGACGGAAGGCTGAGTCAACCTTTGAGCCGGTCAGGATCGAACTGCTGACAGTGAGGAGTAAGTTAGCCTGCAGTACTGCATTCTAACCACTGCGCCTTCAGGGAGGGAGGGAAGGAAGGAAGGAAGGGAGGGAGGGAGGGAGGGCAATAACAACAGCACCTAGACTTGTATACCGCTCCATAGTGCTTTGCAGCCCTCTCTGAACAGTTTACAGAGTCAGCTTATTGACCCCAACCATCCGGGTCCTCATTTTACCGACCTCGGAAGGACGGAAGGCTGAGTCAACTTTTGAGCTGGTCAGGATCGAACTCCTAGCAGTGGGCAGAGTCAGCCCGCAATACTGCATTCTAACCACTTCACAACCACGGAGCATGTTTCACACCACAAGCCTGTAGGTTGGTAGTGGTCTACAGGTAGTCTTCAACTCACAAACACAACTGAGCCCCAAATTTCCGTCGCTAATCGAGACAGTCGTTAAGTGAGTTCCCCTTTTACAAGCTTTCTCGCCGCAGTTGCGAAGTGAATCACTGCGGTTAAGTTAGCAACAGGGCTGTTAAGTGAATCTGGCTTCCCCTTTGGCTTGAATTGTCAGAAGGTGATCAGTGACCCCAGGACACTGCGACCGTCGTAAATATGAGCCAGTGGCCAAGCGTCTGAAACCTGATCAGGCGACCCTGGGGATGCTCTAACAGGCCAACACAGTGCTAGGCTGCATTAACAGAGGGAGAGAATCAAGATCAGGTGAAGTGTTAATGCCGCTTTACAAGGCCTTGGTAAGGCCACACTTGGAATACGGCATCCAGTTTTGGTCACCAGGATGTAAAAAAGATGTTGAGACTCTAGAAAGGGTGCAGAGAAGAGCAACAAAGATGATCAGGGGACTGGAGGCTAAAACATACAAGGAACGATTGCTCGAATTGGGGATTTCTAGTTTAATGAAGAGAAGGACGAGGGGGGACAGGATAGCAATCTTCCAGTATCTCAGGGGCTGCCCCAAAGAAGAGGGAGTCAAGCCATTCTCCAAAGCGCCTGAAGGCAGGACAAGAAGCAACCGATGGAAACTAATCAAGGAGAGAAGCAATTTAGAACTAAGGAGAAATTTCCTGACAGTTAGAACAATTAAGCAGTGGAACAACCTGCCTCCAGAAGCGGTGAATGCTCCCAACACTGGAGGTTTTTAAGGACAGCCATTTGTCTGAAATGGTATAAGATTTCCTGCCTGAGCAGGGCGTTGGACTCAATGACCTCCAAAGTCCCTTCCAACTTTATTATTATTATTAGTTTCAAGTGCAAAAAAAGGCAGTCAGTGTCACTTAAACATCGATGGTCATTAAATGTATTGCCAAGAATCCAAATTTCGACCACGTGGCCAGGGGGAGGCTGCAATGGTGGGTCGTGGGAAAAATGGCCATAAGTTCCTTTTTTTTCAGCGCCGTTATAACTCTGAATGGTTACTAAATGAATGGTTTTAAGCCGAGGACTATCCGCATGAGCCGTTTCCTGGCCTGTGCAGGGGTGTCTCAGGATCAGGTGCAAATAATGCCATCTTTGTAAGAGGTTTGTAAAAGGTTCTTGAGAGCAGAAAATTTTGCGTTTTCCCTTTTTTCCCTGGGCCCTGCCCACCCTCTGACGGTAACCAAAAACCTTTATTAACCCACATTTCTTCCTCTGAATTCTTTATCTTCTTCCGATCATGGGGTCACTTTGCTCCATGCCGGTCACCCCGAAAAATGTCACCTTGTCCAATTGAGGTAGCTGCCGCATAAAATCCCAGCTCTATTTATCTATAATAAATAGACCAATCTGGAAAGGAGGTGATCGAGTTTAATCTCCGGCAAGTCAGCTATTAGCTTTATCCACACACGGCTATTTTGCTAAGCGGGCGAAACACTACTTTAGTCTTACGATAATTTGGCTGGGCAAGCGTTCACAGAAGGAGGAAAAATGTTTTTGATGGCTTGTTCAAAAGGAAAAACAGCCATTTATCAGAGGTTCTCCTAAAAAAAAAAAAAAAGCACCTTGTGTTGGAAACTGGAGCTTGGCAGAGTTGGTGCTTTTAAAACTTTCAGGGGGGGGGGAAATAATGTTGCTTGTTATAATCTCGCTAATAGCTTGGCCTAAATTAAAAGAAATGAATGTCAAAGCCTTGCATGCTCAGCCTGGCCTTTCCAATGTGTAAATAAACAGAAATGAGAAGAGGAAAAAACTTCTCTCAAGCTTTCACATCCAAGAAGGCAAATTCGGATAAATTTCCTCTCTTGTCATGAAGGTTGCCCAAATTCTATCAGAACACTTTTCTTCATACTGCCAGTCACTGCCATCTTGCTCTTAGGGAGTGTGTGTGTGTATGTGTGTGTATGTGTGTGTACACACAAAGTAACTCTGCCCATGTGGAAGTTGCTGAAAAACACTTTCCTGTGACAGCAACTCCATCTCGCCAATTGAATATTTCCAGGGATGTCTGATTCAGCTCAAATGTCTAAAACACGTCTACGGCAAAGATATGGTGTGTACAACATTGGAAAGCCTACTGGGAAACTCACAAAGTTTGGCCTGCAAACTGGGATGGGCAGCACTCCGAAGAGCAGACAGCTGGATTGGTGGGGAACCGGATCGGCAGAATAATGTAAACCACAAGACAGATGAACATGCGGGAGAAACATACATATTCACGTTACTGGGAAGATCAATCTTGTGTGTTTATATCATGTGCTAGCTAACATGACCCCCCCCCCAAAAAGTCACCGAATCATTCTGAGGTTAAAAATTCCAAAAATATTACATGCAACATTAACAGCCTTCAGACCACCAGGAAACCACTGAGTCACGTCCCCTGGTTAACAGCCCAGCGTTGGGAGTTGGGTGTTCCTTCAAGATAAGAACAAGTGTACAGTTTTTAAAAAATCTGGCTTTAATTTCTTGTGGCTAAAGTAACTTATGGGGGGCGGAAACTGTTCTTGCCTTTACTTTCTTCTTTTCTATTTCTGTTTTTCCTATTTGCTTGGGAGCAATCCAAACCCCCAGATCCAGTTTGGTTCTTTCTGCTGGCAATGGGATCTAGTTCAGGGGTCCCCAACCCCCGGCCTATGGACCGGTACCGGGCCACAGCATGCCAGCAACCGGTCCGCACAAACAAGCAAAGCCCCATCCATGGGATGCAGGCAGCACACAAGACCACACCCCCTCCGGTCCACGGAAAAACCTCTCCCCACAGCCCCTGTCCCTGGTGCCCCAAAGGTTGATGTGTTATTCTTGTGTTCCTTTTCCACTGTTCCTCTTACGGTTCTCCTCTGTTTGCACTGTTTTCATTTCTTCCTTTATATTTCTGTACTCTAGCCGCCTAGAGTAGCCCCACAGCGAGATAGGCGGCAAATAAATTTAAAAAATAAATAAATGACATGACTGCCATCCCGATATGTCTCTGGATCCCATCAAAGAAGACGAGAAGCCTCTGACTCAAGTGTGCCTAATCCTCCGACTGGGCCCACACGGATCTCTTTCAGGGTAGATGTTTTGGGGAAAACCGCAGAAGGTAATTTATCATTATTATTTTTTTTAATGGTAGGCTAGATAGGATGGATTGGATGGATGGATGGATGGATAAGATAGATAGATGGATGGATAGATAGATAGATAGATAGATAGATAGATAGATAGATAGATAGATAGATAGATAGATATGGATGGATGGATGGATAGGTAGGTAGGTAGGTAGGTAGGTAGGTAGATACAAGATAGAAGATAGATAGATAGATAGATAGATAGATAGATAGATAGGTAGGTAGGTAGGTAGGTAGATAGATATAGATGGATGGATGGATGGATAGATAGATAGATTTGGATGGATGGATAGATAGATAGATAAATAGATGGATGGATGGATGGATGGATAGATAGATAATCTTTATTGTCTTTTTTTTTTTTACTGTGGGCACAGTGGCACACATTAAAAATGAAATGTAGTTGCTTGTTCTCTTTATTTGACATACAAGCTGCAATCCAAGTAGAGTCATACAGTAGCTCCATAAATATACGTTAAAATATCCACAGCATACATTTTTTTAAAAAAAGAAAAATTACTAACCCCCAATCGCGTAGAAACTGATCACTAAGTGGTGGTGCTAATTCCTGCCCCAAACTAACATGGCTTTTGTCTCAAAGAGCAGGCACCCCAACCCCAAAACGGCCCCTGCTGACGCTCCGCCCCTCACCTGAGCAGAAATGGGGGAGCCCCAAGCAGGGGGACCCCCAGTTTCTCTGCCTGAAGTGCAAGGAGACCTTCCGTGTGTCTCTCCCAGAAGTTTTATTCCAAAGGTCAAAGAGATGCGCTTTTGCTGCCTCCATGAGGACAACCGCATGCACTGTCAGGCTGAGTTTCCAACTCCTTTTGCAATTTAACCCGAGACTCACATTATTTATTTATTTTTTAATTTTCTATTATTACATTTAATCAGTGCTTAAGAAACACTGTGTTCTCTGGGTTAATTTGTTTGCTTAATAATACATAAGTGACATTCTTAGTCTCTACTCCTTTTTTCCAACCACGGATAAAATAAACCCCATGTCTGAAAATATTCTGTCTCTCCTTTCTCTTTGATCCTCAATGGATAAATAAGTCTGCCCGTTTCAGCACGCACCAGCAGAACTGCGCAAGACTGTGCGATGAAAAAGGCTACTTAGTGTCTGACTCAGATCCTTGCAGCCCCCAAATCCTACATCTCCAATGCAGGCAAAGTCATCCTAAAGACCATCACGAATTCCCCATGAGCACCTTGGTGGAAAAGAACATAAGATAAGATAACCCTTAGTGTCATTTTTTACTGACAAAGGTGTACGCATACATAACACACATATAGTCACACCGTATATATGCATATGTATAGACCCACACCCTTACATAAAAGTAACATATAAATATTAATCACTGTCTATCATGAATACATAGTGGAAGGAGGAAGCTTGAGAGAGTTCACAAGGTTTATACTGTTAAAATCTAGCTGAGAATAAAGAGAGAATATTGAGCTATTATGCTACAGTGTCTAGAATATTTTGCATAATTAGTGAGAGAAAGAATAATATATTCCTAGACCAGATCCTAGACATTTCCCAGTGGCCATGCATGGCTGTGAAAGTTGGACCATAAGAAAGGCCGAGCGCCAAAGAATGGAGGCCTTTGAACTCTGGTGCTGGAGAAGACTCCTGCGAGTCCCCTGGACTGCAAGGCGATCCAACCGGTCGGTCCTGGAGGAGATCAACCCGGACTGCTCTTTAGAAGGCCAGATCCTGAAGTTGAAACTCAAGGACTTTGGCCCCCTAATGAGAAGGAAGGACTCCCTGGAGAAGAGCCGGATGCTGGGAAAGATGGAGGGCAAGAGAAGGAGGGGACAACAGAGAATGAGGTGGCTGGATGGAGTCCCTGAAGCAGGAAGCGGGAGCTTCAATGGACTCCAGAAGATGGGAGAGGACAGGAAGGCCTGGAGGAACGTGGTCCATGGGGTCACGATGGGTCGGACACGACTTCGCCACTAACAACAACAGCAGACCAGATCCTACAGGGAGCAATTGGAAAGAGATTTTCGAAGGAAAAATGGGATGTGAATGCAGGTAGCCATAACCGTTCAAAGTTACAACGGCACTCACAACCATTTCTCACATGACCGTTGCAGCCTTCCCATGATCACATGATCAAAACTTTGACTGTTTGGCAACTGACTCGTATTTATGACGGTCACAGTGTCCCCGGGGTCACGCAATCCCCTTTGGTGATTTTCTGACAAGCCAAGTCAATGAGGAAGCTGGATTCACTTAACAACCATGTTATTGACATAACAACCACACAGCGATTCACTTAACAACCGTGGCAAAAGGGTCATAAAATGAGGCAAACTCACTTAACAAATGTCTCTCTTAGCAACAGAAATTTCGGGCTCCGTTGTTAAGTCAAGGAATATCTGTAATAGCAAATGCCAAATGATTTGGGAGCTCCTTAAGCCAGCGTTTCTCAACCTTGACAATTTTAAGGCATGTGGACTTCAACTCCCAGAATTCCACAGCCAGCAATGCTGGCTGTGGAATTCTGGGAGCTGAAGTCCACATGCCTTAAAATTGTCAAGGTTGAGAAACGCTGGCTTAAGCAGCTCTTTCTACACACGCACGATAGTCACAGAGTCTCTTTAATAAGATTTATTGAAAAGAATGCATAAGGTTATAAAAATCCCAGCAATTGAACTATTTCCCATTTAGAACCAAAATATTCCAGGGCACATTAAAGTTTGCAAGCAGAAGTTGAGGAGGCAGGATTTTTCCACTGATAACTGAAAAGCTTGCAAGAACCATCTCTTAAATCTTTGAACAACTCTTGCAAGAAATAGTACTATTTTTTTTAAATGTACGCACAAGATCTCATGAAAATTTTCTGGGAAGCTTTCAAGAGACAACCACGAAGAGCGTGAAAAACTCAAGCACAGTATTCAAATTATATAGCGGGTGAGTGGTTTAAAGAAATTTTGCTAGCATCATAAAGATGTTATCTGCCACACTTTCATATGTGGCATGGACCACATTAAGAGGAATCTAAAGTTTGAGGAGAAGGTAATAACAACAATAATAATAAAGACCTCACACTGTTACAGAAAAGAAGATGTGATTCATTGATGTGGAGATAGACAAACTGATGAAAAACAACTGGAGAAAATAACATTATATTGTGGTTTGCACATCAAGATTGAAAGATTATACAGGAAAAACGGAATGCAGCATCAGTTGCACTGAGATCTTGGTGCAATACCAAAAGGATTCACCAAATATTTGGAAATTATAAATTTACTGGCCTTAATATGGCTAAGTTTGCAAAAGATGGACCTACTTGGAACAACGTACATTTTTGTGCTGAAACTCTCTACCTCTTAGGTGCCTGGGTAGTGCTCAAACCACGGAAGTCAAGCCACAACTGATTAGGCAGTGATGTTCATTTGTCCTTGAAGCAAGGACACACTTACAAAAATTCATAAAGAACGAGGCCATTTCAATGACAACAAAAAGAACAACAACAACGATGTTTCTAACGGAAGTTAGAACACGTATAGAACATACAGTTCTGGCAAGTGAATAAGCCAGATGATCATTACTTTCAAACTTCAAGTTTGGTGACTGTTGCTATGTGTATCGCAGACCCTTGGGATCTATCTATCTATCTATCTATCTATCTATCTATCTATCTATCTATCTATCTATCTATCTATCTATCTATCTATCTATCTATCTATCCATCCATCCATCCATCTATCTATTCCATTCTCTGTCTGTCTGTCTGTCTGTCTGTCTGTCTATCTATCTATCTACCGTATCTATCTATCTATCTATCTATCTATCTATCTATCTATCTATCTATCTATCTATCTATCTATCTATCTATCTATCTATCTATCTATCTATCTATCTACATGGCCACCCATGAATCTAGGCGGGTATAATAAATATGATAGTCTGCAAATGAAAATTTACACATTTTTGGGCATATGATGCAAGCAAATGAGATGATTATGGCCAACAGGCTGGAAGGCAATAAAAGAATAGGGAGACAAATAGATAAAATGGATGGAAGAGGATCAAAGAGATGGGTTGAAGAGAAAGATCATCTGAAAGGCCTCTAGGCCATTACTGAAGATGGATGGAGAAGGAAAAGTTTTGTTCATGCAGTTGTAGTGGTCAGACTCAGAATAACAGAGTTGGAAGGGACCTTGGAGGTCATCTAGTCCAACCCTCTGCTCAGGCAGGAAACCCTATACCATTCCAGATAAACGGCTGTCCAGTCTCTTCTTAAAGACTTCCAGTGTTGGAGCATTCACTGCTTCTGGAGGCAGGTAGTTCCACTGGTTAATTGTTCCCACTGTCAAGAAATTTCTCCTTAGTTCTAGGTTGCTTCTCTCCTTGATCAGTTTCCACCCGTTGCTTCTTGTCCGGCCTTCAGGCGCTTTGGAGAATAGCTTGACTCCCTCTTCTTTCGGGCAGCCCCTGAGATCTAGGAACTCTGCTATCCTGTCCCCACTCGTCCTTCTCCTCATTAAACTGGACAGACCCAATTCCAGCAACCGTTCCTTGTATGTTTTAGCCTCCAGTCCCCTGATCACCTCTGTTGCTCTTCTCTGTACTCTAGAAAGATTGAACTCAATTTAATAGCACTAAAACATCCAATGTTCTTTAACTTTCTACTTGATATTAAAATAACCCAGAGTTGGATAGCATAGAAAACTATTATTATGATAATGGTGATGGTTGGTCACACAGCCAGCCAAATATTTAGATTGGATTTGACATTTTTATCCAATTGTTATTATATTCACAAAAACGTGAAATCACCACTGCCAGTTCCGTAACTGTGCTGGCCTTCATATGCATCACGTTCTTCCTGGGATGTCGTAATATATTGGTATAATATATGTGCAGACTATTAATAATAATAATTTATTAATTATTAAGAATGGATTATATTGTTGTATAAAATAAATACAGAAGAGAAGGAACTGGGGAAAAAATAATAAAATACAAAGCAAGTAGAAGTAGAACGGCTGTGGCAAAAAAAATAAATAAATAAATAAAGCAAAGGTAGTACCAATCGTGATAGGCACCTTGGGAGCCATCCCAAAACAACTGGAGCATCAGCAGTGACCAAATCCCCATCAGTCAATTGCCAAAGGCAGCTTTGCTCAGAACAGCTTACATCCTCTGACGAAGCCTTTAACACCATCAAAACAACATCTGCCTATCCCAGATCTTTGGGAAGGACTCAATAGGCAGATAAAAATGACATATCCAGTCTAAACATCTCGATGATTGTGAGAATCAAAACTGCTCTATTACCAAAACTACAGGGGATTTCTTTTGTTGTTGTTAACCTGACTTAAAACCAATAATGGCAAAATGTAGGCCTACAGATGTATAATACTTGCATCTCAAGTCATCCAAGACTCCTCTTCACTGCTTTCTATTGCTTTAAGAAAAACATTAAGGGTATAAATATGTTTAGGATTAGCATTTAGTTCATTGTGGGGTCTTTAACCATGAGGAAGTGCAGACAATTTGGTTTAATTGTTTTTTTGTTGCAGGAGAGTTACACAGAGGGAGGAGAGAAAGAGGAAATAAAACACATATGAAGGTCTTTGCACCACACACAGAGCGCTGTGGTTAGGGCTTGTTAGCATTCCCTACAGACATGGAATTGATTCATGCTGAAAATAGATACCCAAACAAGCTGGGTAAACCAAACACAATTCCTATCGCAAGAGAAGGGAAGGCCGGGCCGAGCACTGTGTGTCACTGCACCGGGCCAGGCAGGTGCTGGCTGATGTCGCGTAGAAAGGAAAGCACAGCTAGACGTGCAGCTCCAGTGAAACGAAACACAAACTGATTGCCAACGTTCACCAAAAGATGAATTACGATATTTTTTTATGGGATTTACCAAGGAGACGAAAAGGATGTATCTATAGGGCTAAACATACTAGAGCCAATCTGGTCTAGCGGTTAAAGTATCATGGTAGAAACCAGGAGACTGGGAGTTCTAGTCCCGCCTTAGGTATGAAAGCCAACTGGGTCATCTTGGGCCAATCACTAGGAGACTGTGAGTTCTAGTCCTGCCTTAGGCATGAAAGCCAACTGGGTCATCTTGGGCCAATCACTAGGAGACTGTGAGTTCTAGTCCTGCCTTAGGCATGAAAGCCAACTGGGTCATCTTGGGCCAATCACTAGGAGACTGTGAGTTCTAGTCTTGCCTTAGGCTTTTGGGCCAATCACTAGGAGACTGTGAGTTCTAGTCCAGCCTTAGTCATGAAAGCTAGCTGGGTCACCTTGGAACAATCACCAGGAGACAGTGGGTTCTAATCCCGCCTTAGGCATGATAGCCAGCAAGGTCACCTTGGGCCAATCACCAGGAGACTGGGAATTCTAGTCCTGACTTAGGCATGATAGCCAGCAAGGTCACCTTGGGCTAGTCTCTCTCACATCCCAACTCATCCCAAAGGGTGTTTGTTGTAGAAAAAATAGAAGGAAGGAGTACAGGTAGTCCTCGACTTACGACTACCAATTGAGCACAAAATTTCCACTGCTAAGCGAGACAGTTGCGGAGTGAAATTTGCGCCATTTTGCAACCTTTCTTGCTACAGTTGTTCAGTGAATCGCTGCAGTTCTTAAGTTAGTTGAGACCGTCGTTAATTGAGTCTGGCTTCCCCCTTGACTTTGCCGGTCAGGGGGGATCCCATGACGCCCAGAACGCTGCCACGGTCATAACTATGAATTGTCTGCAAAAGCGTCTGAATTTTGACCATGTGACCATGAGGACGTCGCCACGGCTGTGAGAAAGGTGGTCACGAGTCAGTAGTCCTTCTATTTATAATAATAATAATAATAATAATAATAATAATAGTAAAGTTGGAAGGGACCTTGGAGGTCATCTAGTCCAACCCCCTGCTCAGGCAGGAAACCCCACACCATTTCAGACAAATGGCTGTCCAGTCTCTTCTTAAAAGCTTCCAGTGTTGGAGCATCCACCGCTTCTGGAGGCAGGTGGTTCCACTGGTTAATTGTTCTGATTGTCAGGAAGTTTCTCCTTAGTTCTAGGTTGCTTCTCTCCTTGATGAGTTTCCACCCGTTGCTTCTTGTCCTGCCTTCAGGGGCTTTGGAGAACAGCTTGACTCCCTCTTCTTTGGGGCAGCCCCTGAGATACTGGAAGACTGGTATCATGTCCCCCCTTGTCCTTCTCTTCATTAAACTGGACATGCCCAATTCCAGTGATGCTGTAACTTTCAATAGTCACTAAATGAACTATTACAATGATGGTGAACCTATGGCATTCGTGCCAGAGGCGGCACTCAGAGCCCTCTCTGTGGACACATCTGCCACCACCACTGCCAGCTCACACAGCTCCATTAGACCACCGCTGGCACCCGGAATGGCAGCCCCACCCAGCACAAAGGAGGTGAATAGCTGGCTAGCAAGCTTGAGTAGAGGTGGTAGAGCACGCCCCCCCCCATGCTCTCACTGGCCTGTGTGTGCGGGGGCTGATGCTGTCAGGCAGCGGCCGCCCCCCCCTCATCCCACAGCAATGGTACACCCGCCCCACCCCGCCTCACCCTGCAGGACGAGCCTCCTGCCCACTGCCTACCCACCAGAGACCCACTGGATCTCCCCCAACCCTGCCACGCCCACCCAGTGGGCCAGGCCAACCCCCAACCCTGAGCGCACCACAATGCTGATGCGGCCCTGGTCCTTTGCCATAAACAAGTGGGTTTGGGGTTGTGGTTTGGGCACTCGGTCTCTAAAAGGTTCGCCATCACTGAACTATTATAAGTCGAGGACTATCTGTATTAGTTACGCTCCCTGGCTTGGGTCGTTTGTAAAAATAATAAAGGCGGGATACGAATGAACATACAAACGCATTACACCTGTTCGAAAGCAAGGCGGAACGGAGCGAAACTACGTGGATTCCAGGTCACAACAAACATCGGCTCCTTCTGTTTGTTCCCAGCGGGAGAAAAGGGTTATATTGAGATATCTGAGGTGCCCCAAACACACTCACACACACACACCGACGGACGGACGGACGAAAGCACGAAATGCCTGACGGACAAAGAGGCAGGCAGCCGTAGCAGCGATGCAAACTCACTTGCGACTCCTGACGCGATTCCGTATAGTAGTCCTCCTCCTTCGGACTCCGGCTGGAAGACCCGGGAGCTGGGAGGGGGGCTCCGCTCTTGACGGATGAAGTTGTACAGCAAGGTTTTCACCAGCCGGCTGGTGTACGCGAGGCTGGCGACACAAAAGCGCCCAAGTTTTTACAGGGGGGATTTGGGACTGTGCTTGGAACCGAGGCAGGTCATTCCTCTCGGTTCACTCTGTTTACTAAAACAGATGTTTACAAAGATTAATACCTAATGTTGTATGCTATGTCCTAGGATGATTGTTTAGCAATAGGATCTTTGGTCTAATGTTGATCACATTAATATGGAACCAGATAAGAGAAACACCAATCAAACAAAGTGTAACAGGAGTATAGTTGAGGCTAGACGCGAGGGGTGGAAAAAGGCTCACTAAATCAGACGTTTTCAATGACTAATACTTAGTATTGTATATCAGGTGCCATGATGATTGCTGCACAATATGTTTTTATGTCCAATGTTGATTGTTTTAATAAAAGAATTTTATATATATATATAAAAAAAGTGGAAATGGATCTCTTAAGTCAGGGGTCCTCCACCTGGGCCCCTTTAAGACTTGTGGACTTCAACTCCCAGAATTCCTCAGCCAGCAAAGCTGGCTGAGGAATTCTGGGAGTTGAAGTCCACAAGTCTTAAAGGGGCCCAGGTGGAGGACCCCTGACTTAAGAGATCCCTCTCAACTTAAAAATTCAATGTTTCTTAAGCTTGGCGACTTCCATTCCCAGAGTTCAAAAATTCCCCAGCCAATTCTGGGAATGGAAGTCCACGCATTTTAAAGTCGTTACGCGTGAGAAACACTGTCCTCACGGGATGTCTGGCTAGAAACTCTTAGGTCTTCTGGATTTTAAAAAAGCAGACTATGTGTTAAATGTGTTAACAGAGGTGCTAAAAATAAGGTGCCAGTCTGCACACTGTGAAAATGAACACAAGTTTCCCACGGCCTTTTTATACATTCAGAAGTCATTTCAGAAAATAAAAATACTTGTTCTATTTGTTCTGCTACCGGGAAAGGGATCCAAAAGACTCACAGGTACAGAGCAATGAAGGCAGGAGAAATCTGCACATCTGGGACAGCCTGCTTAGCTCCTGGTCCTAACATAGTCAAAATACTGAAATGGCCACCTCTCTAGAGATTCACAGAAAGAAAAATGATAAATGATTCCCTGCGAACTAAAAGTTTAGGCTTGGTGCATTCTAAATATTTGAAATATGCAGTTGTGCCACAATTGTGGAAAAGTGTATTTTTGAGGTTGGATGGCTAATAATAACACTTTTTTGGAGGGGGGGGAGTAGTACCATAAAATTATATTTATTTATTTATTAATTTGATTTGTATGCTGCTCCTCTCCGGAGACCCGGAGCGGCTCACAACATATACAAAACATCAAAATATTAAAAATAGATACCCAACACACATACAACTTTCGAACAACAACCCACAATCATCCCCAGGCCTGCCGGCAAAGATACGTTTTAAGGTTCTTTCGGAAGGCCGGGAGAGTGGGAGAAACGCAGACTTCAAGGGGCAGTTGGTTCCAGAGGGCGGGTGCCACAACAGAAAAGGCCCTCCCCCTAGGACCCGCCAGACGACATTGTTTCGCTGACGGGACCCGGAGGAGGCCGACCCTGTGCGCTCTCACCGGTCGAAGGGAAGTATGTATAAGTATATATACATATATATAAGTATAAGTATATATACGTAAGTATATATCAATGGAAAGATAATTTAATCAAGAATGTAATGCAACAAAGTTTGTTCAATTATCTGTACTGTATTCTAGCCAAATAGCCAGAAAAAGGAAGCACAACTTGCTTAGGTTGATCCCAGGTAGCTTTCCTTCCTCTGATGGTAGCCAATGAGGGTGAGTGTTTAGAGAGCCAATCGGGTGTCATCTTGTTTTGGCCATGAGCCAATCAGATCACAGTAGGATCCAGTTATTGATGTCATGTATTGAAGCTGAGAGGAGGACATTGGTCAGTGTGTTATGTGATGGCTATCAAGTTGGTTGGGTTTTTTTGGTGTTCTTTCATTGAGTGAGCTTGTAAAAGATAATAAAATTAAAGTCATGGTGCAAAGAGCTGACTCGTTGCCCAGAAAGCGATGTACAACAGTGAGGAAGAAATTAGAGGAAAAATGGGTGGAAACTTAACCAAAGGTGCCATTTCTACTGTACACTTTTCCCAAAAGGTTTCCACAATTTTGGCCACGACTGTAGTTCCCACAACCTCTTGCCGTTGGCCGTGCTAGCTCGGGTTTAGGGAAGCTTGCTGTGAAAAATGCAGAGCCCTCCTAATTCGCTCCATCTCCTAAAAACTATGAAGTGGAAATGCACACAGTAATTTCATCCCAGCGTATTTATTTAACAACCTGTTGGTTTAGGTGAGATAAAAATAATCCTTATTGCCCAGAGAGTCAATCTGTTATCAGCCTGGGAGATCTTTCAGGAGCACAAATTAACCTGCAGCTAAATAAAAGTATTTGCTTTGACAGAGTAAATGCCAGAGCTGTACTCATGAAACTGGGGTATAAAAGCTGCCTGCTTATAAAGTAGCCCTGCAGTCTGACCTACCATCGGCCACGCATGAGATACTGATAAATGATGCTCTTCCGCAGAATTTCCTTGTGGAAAAGCTGACAGGACAGAAAAACGACCAGGGTTGTGACAGCCTCCAGTGAAATGCCGTAGGTAATGTCTCTGCAACACATGAAGACATAAAGTGTTAATCAACACCAATGAATATATATTTACTGGTGGTCTTTCTGCACGTTCTATGCAAATATTGGCTATCAGGTTTGCAATGAACCTGGCTCGAAAAAGTCTTTGGCAAAGAAACTTCCCCAATTCTCACTGGCACTAATCCATAGATTCTCTTCCTTAAGTATTTACAACTAAGAAAACCCTGAAAGGGGGAAAAAAACAAGAAGATAAACAACTCAAGGCAACAGACCTTATACCATCTCGGTCAAATTGCTGTCTGCCTGATGCCTTAACCCAGGGGTAGGCAACCTTGGCTCTTTTATGACTGGTGGACTTCAACTCCCAGAATTCCTGAGCCAGCCACGCTGAGGGGAAAGGGAGAGGTTTCCAAGCTGAGCCATGCTGGCTCAGGAATTCTGGGAGTTGAAGTCCACCAGTCATGAGGGGGCCATAGTTTCCCCAGGCTGGCTCAGGAATTCTGGGAGTTGAAGTCCACGAGTCATAAAAGGGCCAAGTTTGAAGACCCCTACCCTAGGCCTAGAGTCTAGAACAGGGGTAGGCAACCTTGGCTCTTTTATGACTCATGGACCAACTCCCAGAATTCCTGAGCCAGCCATGCTGAGGGGAAAGGGAGAAGCTTCCAAGCTGAGCCAGGAATTCTGGGAGTTGAAGTCCACGAGTCATAAAGCAGCCTAGGCCTAGGCCAGGGGTAGGCCACCTTGGCTCTTTTATGACTGGTGGACTTCAACTCCCAGAATTCCTGAGCCAGCATGGCGGAACTATGGTCCCCTCATGACTGGTGGACTTTCAACTCCCAGAATTCCTGAGCCAGCCATGCTGAGAGGACAGGGAGAGGCTTCCAAGCTGAGCCAGGCTGGCAGAGGGAATTCTGGGAGTTGAAGTCCACAAGTACATAAAAGAGCCCAGGTTGCTTACCCCTGCCTTAATCACTAAACCAAATTGGCTTTTTCCATCCCATAAAAAAAATTAGAGAAATTTACACATATGAAGACGGGTTGCAAGAACTGGGCATGGCTAGTCTAGTGAAGGGAAGGACTAGGGGTGCCATGATGGCAATATTCCAGGGTTTAAGGGGCTGTCACAGAAAGGAGGGGGGAAACCTATTCTCCAAAGCTCCTGAAGAAGGCAGGACAAGAAGCAACGGATGGAAACTCATCAAGGAGAGAAGCAACCTGGAACTAAGGAGAAACTTCCTGACAGTGAGGACAATCAACCAGTGGAGCCATTTTGCCTCCAGAAATCGTGGGCCTCCATCACTGGAGGTTTTCAAGAAAAGACTGGACAGTCACTTGTCTGAAATGCTACAGGGTCTCCTGCCTGAGCAGGGGGTTGGACTAGAGCCCCAAACCCCCATTCTGTGGCCCCATGCCGGGCCCCAATCCATTCAGAACCAGGCCACGGAAGTGGTGTACGAGTGCACGAGCACACAGCTGCATTTGTGAAAGCAGCGCACGCAGGCAACATCCTCCCTCTCCCCCTCCACCGCTGCCAGTCTGCCAAGCTGCAGCGGTTAGGGAGACCAGTGGACTAGAACGGAGGTCCCCAACCAGAGATCACCGGTTCCGTGGAGAAAGGTTTTTCCACGGACTGGAGCGGAGGGTGTGTGTTTTTGTGTGCTGCCTGCCTCCCACAGATGGGGCTTTGCTTTTTTGTGCTGCCTGGTTGCTGGCATGCCACGGTCCCCTCCAACTCTTGTTATTCTGTTTTTGTTTCTGAATTTGTCCGGGTTTCCCTTTAAAAACATCTACATGGCTCTCCTTTCCCATATTTCTTGAAAGCTCAGCTCTGCACTTGGTGAGGAGTCCCAAATCTCTTGTGTGTGAAGTTCCCAGAGGGTCGAAACCCAAGTCTGGATTTCATCGGGGTCCAGCGTGCCCCCTCCTCCTATTTAAAACTGTGTAAGCATGATAGAGTCTCGTCTCAGAAGCAATTCCTTTTGCCTGGCTGCCCCTTTTTGTACCTCGCACTTAGCGGGTCCTGCATTTCAGCAGATTTCTGTGGTGAGAACTTTTTATCTCAGACTTTTCAGCCTCGCGGATCTGCGATGTTTATACCAGCGGCTCACAACTTTGGATGCCCAGATGTTTTGGGCTGATAAGAGCGGCAGGATAACAACATTTGGGTGCCCTTGCTGGGAATCACTGACCTATCGACTTGTCCCACGTCAGCTTTGCTGAACAAAAGCCACTTCTTACTCTCCAGCTCCTTCACAAGGAACATTTCACCGGAAGCATCCGAGGTTAAAAGTTCGCTGCTTTCGGAAAGTTGCCAGGAGAGACGGATTCAAGCATCAGTGTTCAAATAATGAAGGGAAGAGGGCTTGATTGCCACCCTTCCTCAGGGTTGACCAGAAAGGTGAAAGACAACTGGCCAAAGATGCTGAAGCCGGTTCAGGATACGGCATGTTTGGTGATCTTTGGGGAACGTGATCTTTCCTGTTGGCAACGCTCTCCAAATTCTCATCCACTAATAGCAAACATGCACACAAAGAACAGACGGGCGATAGTTGCTTGGGAAACGTTTAGGAAGCTTCTCAGTTTACTTCCAAAAAATAACTGGAAGCCAAAACCCAACAGTGACCTCTCCTGCCATCTTCTATTGAAAAAGAAAGAACAGGAAATATTCCCAGTGAATGCTTCCACCTCCATAGAAAGGAAGGGAGGGGATTCAGCAGCTACCAAAGGGAATTAAGATGTCTTTGCTCCTGAGTCATTCCCTGGAATGCAGACAAAACCTCAGGCGCTCAGCGCTTCCGTTTCTCCTCCTACCTATGTTTATATTCATCCATAAAAAATTAAAACAAGAAGTATCTATTAAGTCACGCAGAATTACATTCAATCGCTACCAGTTCCAAGCTTGTCCCAAGTCGGCCATTCTATTAAATAAAATAAAATAAAATAATAATAATATAGTTGGAAGGGACCTTGGAGATCATCTAGTCCAACCCCCTGCTCAAGCAAGAGACCCTATACCATTTCAGACAAAGGGCTGTCCAGTCTCTTCTTAAAGACTTCCAGTGTTGGAGCCTTCACCACTTCTGGAGGCAGGTGGTTCCACTGGTTAATTGTTCTAACTGTCAGGAAGTTTCTCCTTAGTTCTAGATTGGATTCTCTCCTTGATTAATTTCCATCCGTTGCTTCTTGTCCTGCCTTCAGGTGCTTTGGAGAATAGCTTGACTCCCTCTTCTTTGGGGCAGCCCTGAGATACTGGAAGGCTGCTCTCATGTCCCCCCTCGTTCTTCTCTTCCTTAAACTAGACATACCCAATTCCAGCAACCGTTCCTCATATGGTTTAGCCCTCCAGTCCCCTGATCATCTTTGTTGCTCTTCTCTGTACTCTTTCTAGAGTCTCAACATCATTTTTACATCGGGGTGACCAAAACTGGATGCCGGATTCCAAGTGTGGCCTTACCAAGGCCTTGTAAAGTGGTATTAACCCTTCACGTGATCTTGATTCTCTCCCTCTGTTAAGGCAGCCCAGCACTGTGTGGGCTTTTTTGGCAGCTGCAGCTGCCAATCCCCTATTTAAGGGATCGTCCACTAGGACTCCGAGGTCCCCCTCACAGTTGCTACTATTGAGCAAGTGACTGTCCAGCCTCTTCTTGAAGACCTCCACTGACGGAGCACCCACCATTTCTGAAGTGTGTGGGGAGCTCCCTTTGCAAGGCGACTGTGAGGCCTGGGGGTTGTGGGTATTGGAATCGAAATGCGTCTGGAGGGAACCCCAAGGGAAACAGAACATTCAATATATACTTACAGAAGAGGAACCTCAACAATCAGCTGAACGAGGCAGCAGAGCAATTCTTCCAGAAGATCTTCATATTCAGATGCTAAAAGAAAATAAGGAAATTTTATTGGATATTTCAACATTAGCATAGTAATCTTTCTTCCAATCTTTTACAGGGACAAATTTCATCAGAACTTCCAGTTACCAAAGTTTAAACTTCAACATCTTTTTTGTAAATAGGGCATTTTTTAAAAAAAAAATGGCTCAAAAACAGCAGGTTGAAATACAGGCTGGGAACTGGATTCAAATCTAAAATTCCAACTTTTCCGGTTGTTACTATTACGCCTCCTGGAAAGTTGCCAGCTCTGTTCTCCCGTGGTTTCAACACATGAGGGGGCTGTAAATAGAACATAGAATCTACTTATCTCGAAATTGGTTAAAAGCCTGTATCATACAGAAATTAAACTGTAAGGAAGGAGCTTATCAAAACATTTTTGGTAGAAAAGGAACAGAAACCTAATCTATAATTCTTCTTGCTTTGTCATTCAGTTCCATTCAAGCAAGAATTACTCTTTGCAGAATTAACAAATCAAGGCTTAATTCTCCAAGAAAATTTGCGCACGGCCAATTTTGGTCTTATTTCCAGTCACTATAATTCCCAATCAACAAAACAACTGCTTTGTAGTTTATTCAGGCTTAAATACTGCAGTACATAACTACTCAAAATAAGTAAAGTTTCTTTGCTTAGTCCAGGGGTTCTCAACCTTGGCAACTTTAAGACTTGTGGACTTCAATTCCCAGAATTCCTTAGCCAGCTTTGCTTTGCTGGCTGAGGAATTCTGGGAATTGAAGTCCACAAGTCTTAAAGTTGCCAAGGTTGAGAACCCCTGGCTTAGTCCAATATAGGTATCAGATGATGTTGACTCCCTTATATTTTAGTGTAAATTTACAGA
This sequence comes from Bothrops alternatus, assembly GCA_034064705.1. Classification (NCBI taxonomy): domain Eukaryota; kingdom Metazoa; phylum Chordata; class Lepidosauria; order Squamata; family Viperidae; genus Bothrops; species Bothrops alternatus. The sequence goes on along the minus strand of JARGCV010000185.1, from coordinate 287,962 downwards.
AAAACAGACTGTGGAAAACCCTGATTACTGATCTCAGAATACAGAGTTGAGAGACTCAGATGATGATGACGATAATAATAATAATAATAATAATAATAATAATAATAATAATAATAATAATAATAATAATAATAATGATGATGATGATGATGATGATGATGATGATGAAAGGCACCTTGGAGTTCATCTAGTCCAACCCCCTGCTCAGACAGGAAACCCTGTACAATTTCAGACAAATGGCTGTCCACTCTCTTCTTAAAAACTTCCAGTGTTGGAGCATTCACCGCTTCTGGAGGCAGGTGGTTCCACTGGTTAATTGTTCTCACTGTCAGGAAGTTTCTCCTTAGTTCCAGGTTGCTTCTCTCCTTGATTAGTTTCTATCCGTTGCTTCTTCTCCTGCCTTCAGGGGCTTTGAAAAATAGCTTGACTCCCTCTTCTTTGTGGTAGCCCCTGAGATAATGGAACGCTGCAATCCTGTCCCCCCTCGTCCTTCTCTTCGTTAAACTACTAGACATCCCCAATTCCAGCAACCATTCCTTGTATGTTTTATCCTCCAGTCCCCTGATCCTCTTTGTGGCTCTTCTCTGCTCTCTTTTTAGAGTCTCAACATCTTTTTTACATCGTGGTGACCAAAACTGGATGCTGTATTCCAAGTGTGGCCTTACCAAGGCCTTGTAAAGTGGTATTAACTCTTCACCTGATTTTGATTCTCTCCCTCTGTTAATGCAGCCCAGCACTGTGTTGGCCTTTTTGGCAGCTGCAGCACACGGCCGGCTCCTATTTAAGGGATTGTCTTAATCCTGTTTAAGGGATTGTCTACTAGGACTCCGAGGTCCCTCTCACAGTTACTACTATTGAGCCAGGTACCCCCTATCCCATACCTGTGCATTTCGTTTTTCTTGCCTAAAGGTAGAACCTTCCTTTTTTCACCACTGAATGTCATTTTGTTAGATAGCGCCCAGGGTTCCAGTCTGTCCAGATCCTCCTGTATCCTAAGCCTGTAACTTCTGGAGCGTTGGCTATTCCTGCCAGCTTGGTCTCGTCTGCAAATTTGATGATTTGCCCATCTATCCCCTCGTCCAAATCGTTGATGAAGATGTTGAGGAGCCCTGGGCCCAGAACAGAGCCCTGGGGAACCCCATTACACACTTCCCTCCATGTAGATGTGGTTCCATTGAGGACCACACGCTGAGTACGGCCGGTCAGCCAGCTATGGATCTATCTGGTAGGAATGATTGATTTAAAGGAGTAATGCCCTGATTCAAAGCAGTACAGTTTGTTTCCCCAGGACAAAAACACCAATCATCAGAATAAATTTCTTTTGTAACAGACCGACGGGGCAAAAATACAATTTAGATAAGGAAGTTGAAAAGGGGATAGGCTAAATTTGCATTGCATTTGAGATACCCAAACTGACCACCTTCCATTTCCTTCCATCATCCAACACCCCAGGTGATAGGCTCAAGATCCAGATCAGGGGTTTTCAAACTTGGCCCTTTTATGACTTATGGACTTCAACTCCCAGAATTCCTCAGCCAGCATGCCTGGCTGAGAAATTCTGGGAGTTGAAGTCCACAAGTCACAAAAGGGCCAAGTTTGAAGGCTCCTGATCCAGATGGATCTTGACAGACTTTACACTGGGCCCTATCCAACAAAATGAACTCCAGTGTGGAGAAAGGTAAGGCTTTACACTTAGGCAAGAAAAAACAAATGCACAGGTACCGATTGGGTGAAACCTGGCTCAAAAGCACTAACCCTGAGAGGGATCCTGGAGTCCTAGTGCATAATCCTTCAATAGGAGCCAGCCGTGTGCTGCAGCTGCCAAAAAGGCCCACACAGTGCTGGGCTGCCTTAACAGAGGGAGAGAATCAAGATCACGTGAAGGGTTAATACCACTTTACAAGGCCTTGGTAAGGCCACACTTGGAATCCCGCATCTGGTTTTGGTCACCACGATGTAAAAAAGATGTTGAGACTCTAGAAAGAGTCCAGAGAAGAGCAACAAAGATGATTAGTGGGCTGGAGGCTAAAACATATCAAGAACGGTTGCTGGAATTGGGGATGTTCAGTTTAACGAAGAGAAGGACACAATGGGGGGACAGGATAGCAGTGTTCCAATATCTCAGGGGCTGCCCCAAAGAAGAGGGAGTCAAGCTATTCTCCAAAGAAACCTGAAGGCAAAGACAAGAAGCAACAGATGGAAACTAATCAAGGAGAGAATCCAATCTAGAACTAAGGAGAAACTTCCTGACAGTGAGAACAATTAACCAGTGGAACAACCTGCCTCCAGAAGTGGTGAATGCTCCAACACTGGACGTTTTTAAGAAGAGACTGGATAGCCTGTCTGGAATGGTATGGGGTTTCCTGCCCGAGTAGGGGGTTGGACTAGATGACCTCCAAGGTCCCTTCCAACTCTGTTATTCTGTTACTCTGCTTATCACAAACTATAACTAGGACAAACCCCAACATGGAAGAGGTCACTAGTTTTACCTTTGTAAGGTAAGTAGGGATAACATTGAAGAAAATGAACATGTATTTGCATCAAAAAACAAAAACAAAAACCCTCTGTGATTCATAAATAAATTAGGTTCTATGTTTCCCTTCGTCACGCAAGGCCGGGGCATCAGAAAGGTAAAGATGGCTGACCACTGGCCAACCGAGGTGCAGTTAGCAATTCTTCCAGCTCAGCCCTTCCCCACAGAATAAGCTTTGGGAAATGCTTTTCCCTCCAGCCCAGTCCTTAAGCCCGGAGTCTTCCAAGTTGCCCACTTTAAGACTTGTGGACTTCAACTCCCAGAATTCCTCAGCCAGCCCTCAGGGCTGGCTGAGGAATTCTGGGAGCTGAAGTCCACAAGTCTTAAAGTGGGCAACTTGGAAGACCCCTGCATTAAGCCAAAGCCTAAAAATCCAATTGCTTTCATTTGTCTGCTTCGCCGCATCCCTAAACATCCAGATCCTGTTTTCCCCTTTTTTACCTTTTGGCTACTTGGGAACATCCTAACAGTTTGCACCTACAATATTGACACACTTTGGGGGAACTTTTCAGTGCAAGTTGAGTTCACGGCCTGTGTCCTAACACAAAGAGAAGGCACTTCGCCACCTCCCGGAACAGAGGAAATAATTCCAATTTTACAGAAGGGAAAACTAAAACAGGAAACAATCAACTGGCAGAAGGTCAGAGTGCAGCCCCGATCACACCAAAGAGGAATTCCAATTTCCTGGCTTTTGGGTCCAGCTCCAAAGCAACAGACCACACACACACACACAAGCAGCTTCTCTTTCTGTTTTCAAAGAGGGTTCGTTAAACAAGGCCAAAGAAATATGTCCCTTGCTTCAACCAACTTAGCACCCGGATGGCTTTGCTGCTTTGACTAACAGGAACAATTCTCTAAGCGTTTACTTGCCTGGAACAAAATAATATAAATATTTCTCAATGGTTGGGGAAGGGTTTAGTGACTCTCTCCCAATCCCAGTTGGAACTACGTAGGAGATGGGGTAAAGAAAAACCATGACAGGCAGTCCTCCTATGTCCCCCTATGGCCACAACGGAGCCCAAAATTCCTGTTGCTAAGCAAGACAGATAGTAGTAGTAGTAGTAGTAGTAGTAGTAGTAGTAGTAGTAGTAGTGGTAATAATAATAATAGTCTATTACTATTGGTACTACCCTTGCTTGCCTTTGCCACAGTCTTTCTATTTCTATTTGTAGGTCTTTGTATTTTGTGATCTTCTCCAGTTCTTTCTCATCTATTCTGCTGTCTCCAGGCACTGCCACGTCCACTATCCAGGCTGCTGCTGCTGCTGCTATTATCATCATCATCATTATTATTATTATGGATCATCGCACAGTCAGCCAGATGTTCAGTCTGGATTTGACCTTTTTGTCTACCTATCGAGCCCTTCCCAAGGACCTGGGATAGGCAGATGTGGATGGTTGATGGTATCACAGATCTTGTCGCAGGATGGAAGCGGTTCCTAGTCAGGCCGCCTTTTGCAATTGACTGATGGCGAATTTGTCAATGCCGATGAAGGTGTCCAAGTGGTGCTCCAGTTCTTTTGGGATTACACCCAAGGCACCTATGACTATTGGTACCACCCTTACTTGCGCCTATTACTATTGGTACCACCCTTGCCTTTGTCACAGTCTTTCTGTTTCTATTTGCAGGTCTTTGTATGTTGTGATCTTCTCCAGTTCTTTCTCGTCTATTCTGCTGTCTCCAGGCACTGCCACGTCCACTATCCAGGCTTTTTTGTCTTTCTTATCGACAATTGTTAAGGCTGGGGTGTTATGTGGCAAGTGCTTGTCTGTTTGAATTCTGAAATCCCAGAGCAGTTTAACTTTATCATTTTCTATGACTTTCTCTATTTTATGATCCCACCAGTTCTTGCTTGCGGGCAAATGATATTTCTTGCAGATCTTCCAATAGGCGCCTTGGATGCAATCCCAAAACAGCTGGAGCACCACTTGAAAACCATCATTGGCATTGACAAATTCACCATTAGTCAATTGCAAAAGGCGGCCTTACTAGGAACTGCTTCCATCCTGTGACAAGATCTTTAATACCATTAAACATCCACATCTGCCTATCCCAGGTCCTTGGGAAGGGCTCGATAGGTAGACAGAAATGCCAAATCCAGTCTGAACATCTGGCTGACTGCAATGATCCATAATAATAATAATAATAATGATGATGATGATGGTGATAATAATAATAATAATAGTAATAATAATTAAAAAAAAGTTGGAAGGGATCTTGGAGGTCATCTAGTCCAGCCCCCTGCTCAGGCAGGAAACCCTGTACCATTTCAGACAAATGGCTGTCCAGTCTCTTCTTAAAGACTTCCAGTGTTGGAGCATTCGCAGCTTCTGGAGGCAGGTGGTTAAGAACATAAGAACCTAAGAAGAGCCCTGCTGAATCAGGCCAAAGCCCATCGAGTCCAGCATTCTGCGTCACACAGTGGCCCACCAAATGTACATGGGGATCTTGAGCAGAAAGAGAAGGCAAAACCCTCCCTTTCCCTTGACCCCCAACAAATGGTACTCAAGGGAATCCTGCCTGCCTCAACCAACATAGAGGCGGCACATGGACATCCGTTTTAATAGCCACCGATACACTTGGCATCCATGAATCTGTCTAACCCTGCCTTGAAGCTGTCAAGGCTGACACCTGTCACGACCCCTTCAGGAAGTGAATTCCATAAATCAATGATCCTCTGGGTGAAGAAATATTTCCCTTTATTTGTCCTCACTTTCTTAGCTATGAGCTTTAGGGAGTGCCCCCTTGTCCTGGTATTGTGTGATAGAGAAAAGAATTTTTCTCTATCCACCTTTTCTATCCCATGCATGATTTTATACACTTCGATCACTTGGTTCCACTGGTTAATTGTTCTAACTGTCAGGAAATTTCTCCTTAGTTCTAGGTTGCTTCTCTCCTTGATCCATTGCTTCTCGTCCTGCCTTCGGGCGCTTTGGAGAATAGGGGGACCCCTCCTCCCTTCGTTGTGGCACTGATCTTAAGGGGGTTTTGTGGCAGCCTCTTATGAGCAGAGTTATTCCGATCAGGGCTTTGCCCCAACACCCAACTCCTTTTCCGTTTCAATCTCTTCCTATCTCAAGGGATCCTTGAGGGGAAGTCCCTGAAACAGGGGTAGGCAACCTCGGGCCTTTTATGACTGGTGGACTTCAACTCCCAGAATTCCCAAGCCAGCCATGCTGAGGGGACAGGGAGAGGTTTCCAAGCTGAGCCATTGCTGGCAGAGGGAATTCTGGGAGTTGAAGGCCACCAGTCATAAAAGAGCCCAGGTTGCCTGCCCCTGCCCTGGAACTTCCATTCCGACCAGGGATGCCTCCCACCTTTTGCACACAACTCTGTTTAGGATGAAATGAGCCATGGACGACGTATTGTGAGACGCCAACCAGGAAGTGTAAGAAGGAACGTTCTGCGGAAAGAAAAACCTTTTGGCCAAGGCGGGATGCCGTCTGTTCTCTTGGAATAATTCAATATTTACCGTAGGAGCCCGGGGTTTTTTCCTCATAGGTGAAGTGAAGCTGCAGTTGCTCTTCTGGCATCTGGCAGATCAAAACTTTCAGCAGGCAGCAAATAAGGAAGAGGGCGTTGTGGGCCTGCCAGATGAAGAGGTGGCTGGAAGAGAAACGGGACTTTCAGGAGCCCGAACACCAAACACAGAGCAAGAAGACAACCTTCAAGACACAGGCGGTCCTTGGCTTACAACCACTCATTTACTGACGGTCCAAAATTTCAACGGCACTGAAAAAAGTGACATGGGGCCGTTTTTTACACTTATAGCCGTTCCAGCACCTCCACAGGTCACGTGGTGGAAATCTGGACACTTTTGTCCCCCGGCTCCGTATTTTGGATGGCCGCCATTGCCCGGGGGCCACATCGCCATTTCCCACGACCCTCCAACACACAAAGCCAACAGGGAAGCCAGGTTCAGCTTACAACCAGGTTACTAAGAGCGGCAAAAATAATTCACTTAAGAGCTAAGGCAAGAGAAGTCATAAAATGGGACAAAACTTACTTAATGACTTTCTCTCGCTTAGCAACGGGAATTTTGGGCTGCGTTGTGGTTGTAAGTCAAGGATCTGCATTTATTACGACATGTTCATAACATGAAATGCTCATTTATTATATTCATCATGAAATGCTCATTTATTATATTCATCATCTCTCTATCTATCTGTATCTATCTATCTATCTATTTATCTATCTCTATCTCTCTACATCTATCTATCATCTATATCTATCAATCTATCAATCAATCAATCTATCTCTATCTCTATCTCCATCTATCTATCATCTATCTATATCTATCTATCTATCTATTTATCTATCTCTATCTCTCTACATCTATCTATCATCTATATCTATCAATCTATCAATCAATCAATCTATCTCTATCTCTATCTCCATCTATCTATCATCTATCTATATCTATCAATCTATCAATCTATCTCTATCTATCATCTATCTATATCAATCTCTCTCTATCTCTCTCTACATCTATCTATCATCTATATCTATCAATCTATCAATCTATATCTATCTCATCTACATCTAGCTATCATCTATCTATATCTATCAATCTCTGTATCTCTTTCTCTCCATCATCTATATCTATCAGTCTATATATCTATCCATCTGTCTGTCTGTCTGTCTCTCTCTCTCTCTCTCTTTCTATCTATCTACTTTTTTGTTTGTTTATATCGCAACTTAATATTTTTATAAATATCTCAAAGTGGTGAAAATAGCTAATACCCCTTCCCCTCCTGTTTTCCCAACAACAACCTTGCAAGGTGGCCTGGGCTGAGAAAGAAAGAGAGGGACTGGCCCAAGGTCACCCAGTTCTCTTCACATTCTCAAGCAGATGCCATCAGATTGGAGGAGCAGATTTATTCCATAAAATTAGGGAGGCACATAGGCAAAACGTGGGATCTGACTAACCCTGACCTAAGCACATCCCCAGATCCTGCCTTCTGCATGTGCCATTTGTCTGATATGGGTTTCCTGCCTGAGCAGGGAGTTGGACTAGGTGACCTCCAAGATCCCTTCCAACTTTATTATTATTATTATTTGACTGAACAGGAAAGTACTGAATCCCAGACAATGCAGGAAGGGCTACTAGATGCAGTTCCAAACCTTGACAAATATGAAGCATGGGTATAATTTCATAATATTGTACAATGTTGTCAGCTTGTCCCTTGCAAGTCGCTTTCTATAATCCACTGTCTATCAAAAAAAAAAATAATCTCCCTGAGTCGCCTCCTTTCTGTGGAGCTGCCAAGCAGAAAAAGTCCCCTGTCTCTAATTCTTTTCATCACTGATGTCACTGGATGCAATGTGACCTTAGCAACGTGGAGCAGTCGGGTGGACCGTGCAGAACATATGGTACTATTAGTCAAGCAGATACAATTTTAGAGGCCAGCAGCTCCATTTTTGGAAAGCCAGATCCCCAGATGTTGGGAGAATTATGTAGAGTATGTCTGATCGTTATCAGACAGATGGACAGAATCAAGCAAGATGGGATGACAGAATAACAGAGTTGGAAGGTATCTTGGAGGTCATCTAGTCCAACCCCCTGCTCAGGCAGGAAAGCCTATACCATTTCAGACAAATGGTTGTCCAGTCTCTTCTTAAAAACTTCCAGTGTTGGAGCATGCACCACTTCTGGAGGCAGGTGGTTCCACTGTCAGGAAGTTTCTCCTTAGTTCTAGGTTGCTTCTCTCCTTGACCGATTTCCATCCATTGCTTCTTGTTGTGCCTTCAAGTGATGCAGCATTTAATTTATTTACCTTTTTTTTTAAAAAAAAAATGGGAATTGGGGGATACCCATTTGGCCTTTCCTGGTTTTAGAAAATGTTACCCTTAAATCAATGCATGTGCTACAGTTTTTGTGTGTTTCCTGCCACAAAACAGTAGGAAACCTTATCATCATCTCCCAGCAGTTTTGAGACCATGAATGAAGGACTCAGACTTCATAAAATATTAGCTGGGCTCCTGAAGCAATCAGCCAGCCCCCTCAGCAGCAACTGTGTGCATTTCAAACCATGGTTGGGTTTGGCATTTGTGTTTTGCAGCAACAAAAATCAGCAAGTAACACAACACACTTACTTCTGACATTCTGCTGAAATCTGTAATTCTTTGGTTCTGGAAAGGAAGACTTTAATCAGCGAAGTAAGGTTTCCTGTCCGAGGATTATTCTCCACTAGGAAGAAGATCAGGAAAAGTTAGGTAACGTTTCAGATGGTACGAGGATTCTACCTAGTTTAAACACGAGATTTGCAAGCCTTTGTCCTCTTACCAGGGTAGGACACTCAAACTGAACGAAGAATTTACCTCTTTCTTTGTAAATTTGTTCAGCACATTTACTGAGCTGGTATGCTCAGCCAGGCATAGCAGGAGATGCTTAGCCATCAAAGAAGACTCAAGGTGCCACATCTCAAATAGATGAGACAACATGCTTTAAAATGGGGGGGAAAGGAGAATTCAAGAAGTCCCAAAGGCGCTTTTTCAAAAGGCAGCTGGACTTTCTTTGTGTTTCTTTGAAGACGTTTCTCTTCTCATCTAAGATGCTTCTTCAGCTCTGGATGGTGGGAAATGGAAGGATTTATACTCCTTGCAGAAAAACTGGTCATTTGCATCCCTTGAGAGAGCCATTGAGGCCACCTGGAGCTTTACCTGTGTCCTCAGAGTCACCTGAGTGGTGCAAATGGGGCTGGAACCTTCTTGGAATCTACGTTGTAGACTGGAGACAGATGATGTCGGATCCTAGTCTACAACACGGCCCTTTCAAGAGTTACAAGAAGGCTCCGCACACATTTGCACAACTTAGGTGACCCTGAGGACACAGACACACCTCCAAGTGGCCTCAACGACCCTCTAAAAGGATGAAAAGGACCAGCTGTCTGCAAGGAGTATAAATCCTTCCATTCCCCACCATCCGGTCAGAGCTGAAGAAGCTTCTGGGACAAGAAGTGAAATGTCTTCAAAGAAAAACAAGAAAGTCCACTTGCCTCTTGAAAAAAACACCCAGGGGGACACCGCCAGGACCTGGAGGACTGAGGATCTCCACAGAACATTCAAGATGGAGCTCCTGATATTAACCTTCTCGTTTCCCATGTCTAATTCTTACATTTCAGATAGTTTCATAAAGTTCAGACAAAGCTGCAGATGGCAGTTTCATAAAATTCTGACCGTGTCACAGAGCTCAGAAACTATTCATCTGGATCCATATACCGCAGCAGAGTTCAGAAAGCCGGTTGTTTTGTTCACATTTGAATCACAGGGGGATTTTAGACTGGGTCCAAATGCAGCATTTTGAAGGAGCATTTGACACCAATTATCAAGCACTTTTCATGCTCCGTTTCTGCTTTTATCTCCTACACACATTTGCTTCTGAACAGGCGCATTCAAATCCTTTTTTTAAGAGAGAGAAGAAAAACAACCTGTTCCTCCACTAGAACGTAATATAGAACTGCACGCAAGCCACTTCCTGTGATAGCATGCAACATAAAGCCAAAAGCTGTGAAAACTTTTGGTTCAAATAGCACATGCGGGCGCAATATGACTGCTTCGAGCCCTCAAAACAAAGCGTGGGGTTTTTTTTAAAGCCTCGTGTACAGACCACAGATGGGAGACATTGAATGCATCAGAAAGACAAAGGGCTAGGCCAGGGGCAGGCCACCTTGCCTCTTTTATCACTCCTAAACTTCAACTCCCAGAATTCCTGAGCCAGCCTGGCTCAGCTTGGAAACCTCTCCCTTTCCCCTCAGCATGGCTGGCTCAGGAATTCTGGGAATTGAAGTCCATGAGTCATAAAAGAGGCAAGGTGGACTACCCCTGTTCTAGACTCTAGGCCTTGGGTAGGGGTCTTCAAACTTGGCCCTTTTATGACTGGTGGACTTCAACTCCCAGAATTCCTGAGCCAGCATGGGGGAACTATGGCTCCCTTCATGACTGGTGGACTTCAACTCCCAGAATTCCTGAGCCAGCATGGGGGAACTATGGCTCCCTTCATGACTCGTGGACTTCAACTCCGAGAATTCCTGAGCCAGCATGGCTCAGCTTGGAAACCTCTCCCTCTCCCCTCAGCATGGCTGGCTCAGGAATTCTGGGAGTTGAAGTCCACCAGTCATAAAAGAGCCAAGGTTCCCCACCCCTGGTCTAGACTCTAGGCCTAGGGTAGGGGTCTTCAAACTTGGCCCTTTTATGACTCGTGGACTTCAACTCCCAGAATTCCTGAGCCAGCACTGCTCAGCTTGGAAACCTCTCCCTTTCCCCTCAGTACGGCTGACTCAGGAATTCTGGGAGTTGAAGTCCATCAGTCATGAGGGGGCCATAGTTCCCCCATGCTGGCTCAGGAATTCTGGGAGTTGAAGTCCACCAGTCATAAAAGAGCCAAGGTTGCCTATCCTTGGTCTAGCTCTAGGCCAGTGGTGGTGAACCTATGGCACGCGTGCCAGAGGCGGCACTCAGAGCCCTCTCTGTGGGCACCCATGCCATGCCCCAGAGATGGTGAGGGGCTGGCCCCTGCTGCCCTGGCCCCGCCCACTGTCTGCCATGACCACGGCGGCCACGCCCACCCAGCACCCCGTGATAAATAAGTGGCATTTGGGTTGCAGTTTGGGCACTGGGTCTCTAAAAGGTTCGCCATCACTGCTCTAGGCCAGGGGTAGGAAACCTTGGCTCTTTTATGACTGGTGGACTTCAACTCCCAGAATTCCTCAGCCAGCATGGAGGAACTATGGCCCCCTCATGACTCGTGGACTTCAACTCCCAGAATTCCTGAGCCGGCATGGCTCAGCTTGGAAACCTCTCCCTTTCCCCTCAGCATGGCTGGCTCAGGAATTCTGGGAGTTGAAGTCCACGAGCCATAAAAGAGCCCAGGTGGCCTATCCCTGGGCTAGACAAGAGAAGAGCAATTTGCTAGGAAAGCTGAGGGAACACACAGCATGGAAAGGAAGGAAGGAAGGAAGGAAGGAAGGAAGGAAGGAAGGAAGGAAGGAAGGAAGGAAGGAAGGAAGGAAGGAAGGAAGGAAGGAAGGCAGGCAGGCAGGCAGGCAGGCAGGCAGGCAGGCAGGCAGGAAGGAAGGAAGGAAGGAAGGAAGGAAGGAAGGAAGGAAGGAAGGAAGGAAGGAAGGAAGGAAGGCAGGCAGGCAGGCCAGGCAGGAGGCAGCCTCTTACCTAAAGACCTGCAGACAGACACAGAAGCTTCTTCCAGGAGTTTCAGCTCCGCACTGAAAACAAAAGAAAAATGTCCGTCAGAGCCGACGCTCTTGAGTTGGGGCGAGTTCACCCTCCATCATCCAGGATGAGGTTGTGATGAAGGAGGAGAGTTGAAATGGGGGGTCACAATAACAGACTTGCAGGCCTTCTAATCCGGTACAGGGAGTCCTCAACTTACGACCACCACAATTCAGCCCCAAATTTGTGTTGTTAAGCGAGACATTTGTTAAGTAACTTTTGCCCCATTTTACCTCCTTCCTGGCCACGATTGTTAAGTGAATCACTGCAGTTGATAAGTTAGCAAGACGGTCACTAAGTGAATCTGGCTTCCCCAATGATTTTGCTTGTCAGAAGGTGGCCAAAGGGATCGCCTGACCCTGGGACACGGCAACGGTCATAAGTAGGAACCCGGTGCCCAGCACCTGAATTTGGGTCACGTGACCGTGGGGCTGCTATGGAAATGGTCATCCGCCACTTTTTTCAGTCCCGCTGCTAAGCGAGGCAGTTGTGTCGGTTGCCGAACAAATGAATTTTGATCACGTGACCACGAGGATGGAGAAAAGTCAATGGGGGAGGCAGACTCACTTAACAACTGTTTTATTAACTTAACAACTACACTGATTCACTTAAGCACTGCAGCAAGAAAGGTCATAAAATGAGGCAACACTCACTTAGCAAGTGTCTCACTTAGTAACCTAAATTTTGGGCTCCCTTGTGGTCGTATGTTGGCAAGTACCTGTATTAGGACACATTTTAGATACGAGGAATAACAACTTGTTCAGTATCACTCTGACCACGGCTAATAATAATAACAATAAAAGTTGGAAGGGACCTTGGAGGTCATCTAGTCCAACCCTTCTCAGGCAGGAAACCCCACACCATTTCAGACAAATGGCTGTCCAGTCTCTTCTTAAAAACCTCCAGTGTTGGACCACTCACCACTTCTGGAGGCAGGTTGTTCCACTGGTTAATTGTTTTAACTGTCAGGAAGATTCTCCTTAGTTCTAGGCTTAACCATCATGTTTTCAGTGAATTTGGGGTCTCATAATCCCAAAATATTTGGGTTGGGGGAGGTTGGTCTACATGTAAGCATCTGGGAATTATCTCACTTAAGTTAACCTATTTCTGGGTAGGTAGAAACAGGACTGCATGGTTAATGAACAAAACTGTGCCTGTGTAATTATATTATTATATAATTGTATTATATAATAATATTATTATTGTTGTATTATTATAACATTCTGGACAAATGGCTGTCCTGCCTTTTCTTAAAAACTTCCCGTGTTGGAGCATTCACCGCTTCTGGAGGCAGGTTGTTCCACTGATTAATTGTTCTAACTGTCAGGAAGTTTCTCCTTAGTTCCAGGTTGCTTCTCTCCATGATCAGTTTCCATCCGTTGCTTCTTGTCTTTGCCCTCAGGTGCCTTGGAGAATAGCTTGACTCCCTCTTCTTTGGGGCAATCCCTGAGATACTGGAAGGCTGCTATCCTGTCCACCCTCATCCTTCTCTTCATTAGACTAGACATATCCAATTCCAGCAACCGTTCTTCGTATGTTTTACCCTCCAGTCCCCTGATCATCTTTGTTGCTCTTCTCTGTACCCTTCCTAGAGTCTCAACATCTTTTTTACATCGTGGTGACCAAAACTGGATGCAGGATTCCAAGTGTGGCCTCACCAAGGCCTTGTAAAGTGGTATTAACCCTTCATGTGATTTTGATTAATGTGAGTGTAAACTGAGAGAACTGGAGAATCTGGAGCTCAGAGCTGACCTTGGTTGTTTCCTTATAGATGTTGCATTATCCAAACGGGATACTTCAGTTGGCACTGATGATGATGCCCAGTTGGGTAATGAGACGTCTGCGAGAAAATAGCCAAGCTCAGAGAACACCCCAGAGGCAAGACAAGGACAGATACCACTAACTAAAGACCATCGCCATCATGGTTTCAGCACTTCCCTGGTTTTGCCCATTTCAACACAGTTCAAAAGACAGACTTAATTTGTCCCACATCTACGTCAAGGCTTTGTTCTGAAGGGGCTGGTTTTAAGGCTGTATATCCTTGTTGCTCAATAAAGCCAATACTATTCAATACAGAAGGACCAGTGTGGCTAAAAGCATTGCTCCTTCGACCAAAAATCATTGCTTCAGTGTTGCTTGTTGTTTTCAGGATTGTGCAAGTTTGCAATAAATTACGCTATCCGCAAAAAGTGTGTCTCCCCAAGATCCAGGCCCTGGACAAAGATTCTCGTGAGAGCAATGTGCTAACGGATAACGGTCGCTTTAGATTCTATCTTGAAAGAAGTCAGAAAACTTTCCCACAAAAAAAAAAAAAAAAAAAGAAAGAAAAAAGGGCCCTAGAACACAGTTATCAAATAACGGTAAGATGTTTTACTAACATGTAAACATGTGGTAAACGTCTGCAAACAATTGAATCTCGTATTGTATCTCAATATTATCACTGAGCAGAAGTCCAAATTTTAGCCCAGGGGTTCTCAACCTTGGCAACTTTAAGACTTGTGGACTTCAACTCCCAGAATTCCTCAGCCAGCTTTGCTGGCTGAGGAATTCTGGAAGTTGAAGTCCACAAGTCTTAAAGTTGCCAAGGTTGAGAACCCCTGTTTTAGCCAATTCTGGTAACCGTCCCTTATGCGCTGATGTCAGGGCCCAACCCTTCGTTTTATATTTTACTTTTGTAACAATGGAACTCAAACATCTGAGGAAAGATCGCCTCTCTGTTTGCATGGAAATATATTCTCTTTTTGAAAAAAAAAAGCAACCACAGTTTTATTAAGCTTTTATTGTAAGATAAAATATACAAACAAAAATGAGTAAAGTTAAAAAGAGAAAGGTGCAAACAGGCACAGAAAAGAACGAAAGAAGGGATTGCTGACATTTTTCATTTCAACAGAATACAAAACGAATCCCAGCTTCCATCATCCGCTTTGCATATCTAATTAGCTCGAGCCATTTCTGTAACAACAAAGTCATCCTAATCATCAAAATCTAAAATTACACTTTCCCTTTTTTCCCCCGTTTCGAGTACAAAATCCAGACGTGGTTTCCAAAGAGAAAGAAAACTAAGGGAAGTTCTTTTCTTTAGTTAAAACAGTCAATTTTGCCATCTCCGTCACCTTAATTGTCCGTTCCTCCATTATTAGCCTTCCCTCCCACCTTTGTGCGTGCAGAGAGTCCTCCATTTATGACCAGTCATTTAGTCATCGCTTGAATATACAACGGCACTGAAAAAAGGTACCTTACGACCGTTTTTCACACTTACGACTCTTGCGGCAACCCAGGGTCACGTGATCAAAATTCAGACACTGGGCCACTGACTCACGTTCACAACAACTGTCTCACTTAGCAACGGAGATTTTGAGCTCCAGTGCGGTCGTTAAGTCCAGGGCAACCTGCGTAAGATTCTCGCCACTATTAACCCATAGAGTAATAAAGTTCCAAATGTCCATCAAACCTAAATCTGATTTCCAGTCTTCTTCTGCTTCATCAAGATCACCTGAAGGGTTAATACCACTTTACAAGGCCTTGGAATCCGGCCTCCAGTTTTGGTCACCACGATACAAAAAAAGATGCTGAGACTCTGGAAAGAGTGCAGAGAAGAGCAACAAAGATGATTAGGGGACTGGAGGCTAAAACATATCAGGAACGGCCACTGAAATTGGGTATGTCTAGCTTAACTAAGAGAAGGACGAGGGGGGACAGGATAGCCGTGTTCCAATATCTCAGGGGCTGCCCCAAAGAAGAGGGAGTCAAGCTCTTCTCCAAAGCGCCCGAAGGCAGGACAAGAAGCAACGGATTGAAACTGATCAAGGAGAGAAGCAACCTGGAACTAAAGAGAAACTTCCTGACAGTGAGAACAATTAACCAGTGGAACCACCTGCCTCCAGAAGCGGTGAATTCTCCAACACTGGAAGTTTTTAAGAAGAGACTGGACAGCCATTTGTCTAAAATGGTCTAGTGTTTCCTGCCTGAGCAGGGGGTTGGACTAGATGACCTCCAAGGTCCCTTCCAACATTATTATTATTATTATTATTATTATTATTATTATTATTATTACTATGTCCGCCGGAGAGGGTGAAACAAATGTCCTCTCCACAATTCTCAAGCTGTCCTTAAGTCCTCTGAGAGACGAGGCCCTGCGCTCTGCTCCAAATTCTCAGGAGGTGCCCGAAGAGGTCCAGGTAGGCGGCTCCGATGTTCTCACCCAGAACCAAAGGGTGAACGGGCATTGCTCCTTTCGTTTTCGCCATCGCTTGGAGGGTTGGGTGGGAAGGTATATTGTGTAACACGCAAGTGAACATTGGGGGAAACATTCATGGTCACCCACGGTCGTTTCCCTTGAGTGGGCCAAGAAACTGCGGGGGACATTTACACTTTCTCTATTGTGGCGTGACACACCATTCTCTATACAGATAGTCCTTGACTTATGACCATAGCGGAGCCCAAAATTTCCGCTCCTAAGCGAGACAGTTGTGACATGAGGTTTGCTCCATTTTAGATTGTTCTTTCCACAGTTGTTAAGTGAATCCCTGTAGTTATTAAGTTAGTTAAGACCGTCGTTAATTGAATCTGGTTCCCTGTTGACTTTGTTTGTCAGAAGTTCGCAAAAGGGGATCCTGTGACCTCAGGACACTGCGGCCGTCGTAAATATGACTCAGTTGACAAGTGTCTGAATTTTGGTCACGTAACTGTGGGGAGGCTATATTTGTTCTAAGTGTGAAAAATGATTATAAGACACTTTTTTCAGTGTGTTGTAACTTTGAACGGTCACTAAACAAGTGTCTGTGAGCGGAGGGCTGCCTGTACTTCAGGTTCTGCCTTCACACATGCTGTAGTTTTTCCACCTGGAGTCAACCTGCCACCCAAATCCGGAAAGGACCCTTGGTGGTTTTGAAAATTATTGTCCCAAGTCATGTCAGGGTCTTTCCTGCTACAAACACCATTCATTACTTTGCTGCTAAGATTGTTCCCAGCGAGCAGAGACCCAGCGCCAGAAGCTTCTTCCCAAGATCAGGGTAAGTTGTTAAACACCCACTTTGTGTAATCAAAACCACCGCAAAAGGTCAGAGTGTGCACAACAGCAGAAATCCACTCGAGAGCTACCCTGAAGCTCAAGTACACTCACACAATGGTGTTTTTGTACATTCCCAGCCTGCCTACTCACGGGATAATTATAGACCATCCCTCCGTGTCCTTGATAGGCTCCCATATTGGTTAGATCTACTGGATGTGCAGGCTGAGGTTCAACCCTCCAGAGATCCATGCAGGAAAGCAAGTTCATTCCAGGGTGGTCCAGTTATTCCACTACCCTGAAAGCAAAGCCTTATGGGAATAAGAGTCAACAAAGTGATGCTTCCAGGAACCATACTTGACGGGACCTAGACGAGTGTCAAAAACAGAGAAGAGGAGTATGCTGTGCTATGATACAGAAATATGTATATTCTCACACAGACACCCACGTAGAAACCCCCTCGGCCTCAAGACTGTTTTGGACACCACAAAGTAAAAAAGATGCTGAGACTCTAGAAAGAGTGCAGAGAAGAGCAACAAAGATGATCAGGGGACTGGAGGCTAAAACATGTAAGGAACAGCTGCTGGAATTGGGGATGTCCAGTTTAAGGAAGAGAAGGACGAGGGGGGACAGGATAGCAGTCTTCCAGTATCTCAGGGGCTGCCACAAAAAAGAGGGAGTCAAGCTATTCTCCAAAGTGCCTGAAGGCAGGACAAAGAAGCAACTGGATGGAAACTCATCAAGGAGAGATCCAACCTAGAGAAATTTCCTGGCAATAAGAACAATCAACGTTTGGCCCCTGGCTCAGCTTTGCTGGCTGAGGAATTTTGGGAGTTGTAGTCCACAATGTTCACCACCCCTGGTCTAGCTGGCCGATCTACAACCAGAGGGAGCATATCTCAGATTACCTTCTACAAAACGATGAAAAGGACCAGACTTTGAACCCAACTATCCTAGTCAAACCAACTCAATGACTATGTATGTTTTAGAAGACCACGATGACTGCATTCCTCAGAAGCCGTTATCCCTGGAAATCTTTGGTAATTCATATTTGTATGACACTCATCATTTTGTGAGGGACCTGTGAAGTCCAGCGATTATGATGTTGGACTAGAAAACTCAAATCTCTACTTGACCACTAAGCTCACTGGAGACTTTAGACCAATCAGTGCAGCGCCAGTCCCCATCTGCATAGTCGTTATAGATTTTTTTAAAAAGTATGCCTTCAAAATGTCAATGTCATGGTTCTGACAGATGAAACTCTTCAAAAGAACTTCGAGGCCTTGTTTACCTTAAAGAATTTTTTATTTGAGTAGCATAATATCGGCACTGCATAATCGAAGCCAAAATCTGAGTTCCCCTCCCCTGGGCACATAGTATCAACGCACAATTCCCTCCTCCAATTAACAGTCATAAATCACATTCCCCAATTAGCTTGAAGGACGGCTTCCTCTCCCCTTCTCCAGCCGCCAATTCCTTATCAGCTCTGGTTACAATAACCTTGATTCTCACGCTAGGTCTAGTGTTGTTCTGTCTAGCTGGAGTCTCGTTCACATCCCCCCTCCCAGCATCATCTAACTCTAAAAGCAAAAGGTAAAAGAGGGCTACATTTCCTTTTGTTGTCAATGCAGAAACATCCGATGTTAGCAGCGTTGACAGTCAACCTTTGTAAGTCAACCCATCCCTATGTAACGAGGGTTGAAATTGTCCTTAAACCATTGATCCTGAATAAAATGTTCTTTGAGGATGAAATCTTCGCCTTGAAGTTCTTTTAATTGGTTTCATCTATCAAAACCCAAGAACTTCAAAGCTTTAAAACAAAAAACATGAAATATAAATGTAATATAATAAATAATCTGTTGGCCTCCTCTTCCTCCTCTGA
The DNA here is from genome assembly GCA_034064705.1 of Bothrops alternatus. Lineage (NCBI taxonomy): Eukaryota > Metazoa > Chordata > Lepidosauria > Squamata > Viperidae > Bothrops > Bothrops alternatus. The sequence goes on along the minus strand of JARGCV010000185.1, from coordinate 269,311 downwards.
TTCTTCTACATTCAGTATGCATGTTGGTTTTGGAAAGAGCATTAAAGCTCGGCATTTTTTTAAAATTAATTTTATTTTTGTAAAACCATTTTGAAGTGAGGAGCCAGCAACAAAAACGGGACTTTTATTCAGACACATTGACAAATTTAGCTGACTTAGCGGTATCCTTCGAGTGTCTTTAAAATTTTTGCAAGGTTACAAAATGCTGACTGGGGAATCTTGGGAGTTGAAGTCCATACATCTTAAAAGTGGCCACGGTGGAGAAATATTGCCCCAAAGTGGAAGGCAGAATATCAAACCTCAAGTTGCGCCGTTTTTTTCTGTCTCTGCATGTGGGATGGCTGTGGGAGAGCACAGCAAGATCACTAGAGGAAGAATAATGCCTCTCTGGGTCTGCTGAGCACCGCAGATATTATTTATTACAAGTCACTGAGAGACCACAGGAATTCACACGGCATAACGCCAATAAATCTATCATGCTCGCTAACAACAATTAATAGAAGTATCTGATCATGCAACCCATATGAGAGGAACCCCTCCACGTTAAGGATTCTTCTTTCCCTCTCACGCTCAAACACACACGCAGGGCAGAAGCGACGGGACAGAGTAGGAACACAAAGGCAGGAAGTCTAAAACATCCCATTGATTACACGCAAGAAGAGTTGACGCTTCATCTCCTAGGTGGTCCTTCTCCTTAACTCAAGAAGCAGACAACTATAATTAAAAACGAATGGCGAGGAGGAGGAAAAAGAACAGGGAGAAAGAAAAGAAAAGAAAAGAAAAAAAAAGAACTGAGCGTGCATTACAGTCTCCTCCATGTAAAAATTGGGATTTCCCTAATGCGCTCCACATTTTAAAGCACTCTAGCTGGCTTCTGGCGATTAAGATGTACTCCAAACCCAGAATAACTCAACTAACCAGCATCTCTGGGCACACTTCAGAAAAAAAAAAACAGCTTTTCTGTCTTCTGAGAATAAAAAATGAATAGACGTGGAGACTCGGGGACGTAGGAGCTCAAACCCCCCCCTGTGGCTATCTATCTCCCAGCAAAACTTTCTGCCTAATATTTTCTGGTTCAAACGACCAGGGCAGCACCACTCAAAAGAGTTGCAGTCTTCATGGGAAGGGAACAACCCACCTGCTTTTGAAGACAAACTAGCTCACAAGAAACTATACAGGTAGTTCTTGACTTGCGATCATTTTTGGGCCCAAAATTTCTGTGAGACGTTTGTTAAGTGAGTTTTGCCCCATTTTACCTTTACCTTTCTTGCCACAGTTGTTAAGCGAATCACTGCAGCTGATGAGTGAGTAACACGGTTGTTAAGTGAAGCTGGCTTCCCCATTGAATTTGCCTGTCAGAAGGTTGCAAAAAGGGACCACGTGACCCTGGGACATAACAACGTATTAACCAGTTGCCCAGCATCTGAATTTTCATCACGTGACCCTGGGGCTTTGTAAAAAGTCCTAAGTATGAAAAATGGTTGTAAATCACTTTTTTCAGGGTCGTTGTAACTTTGAACGGTCATTAAATAAACTGTTGTAACTGTCATGGTTCCGACAGATGAAACTCTTCAAAAGAACTTCGAGGCATTGTTGACCTTAAAGAATCTTTTATTCGAAAAGCATAACATCGGGCGCTTACCTAATCAGAGCCAAACACTGGATTCCCCCCTCCCTTGAGCACATAGTATCAAAGCACAATTCCCTCCTCCAATTAACAGTCATAAATCACATTCCCCAATAGCTTGAAGCTCTCCAGCTGCCAATTCTTTATCAACTCTGGGCTCAGTAACCTTGATTCTCATGCTAGGTTTAGTGTTGTTATGTCTAGCTGGACTCTCGTTCACATCATCTAACTCTAAAAGCGAAAGGGAAAAAGAGGGCTACGCTTCCATCTGTTGTCAATGCAAAAACATCCGATGTTAGCAGCGTTGACAGACTACCTATACTGGCACCAACTTGGGTAATACAACAGGGTTGGAAAACTAACTAACCCTTTAGCGTGGAGGATACCAGCTGGTGGCAACAAGCCAGGATACAAGATGTAACGCCCAAAGATAGAATATTCTTTATTGACCAAGTGTGATTAGAAACACAAGGAATTTGTCTTCGGTGCAGAAGCTCTCAGTGTACATACAAGTAATAAAGTAATACAACCACAAGATACCAATAGGAGAAGATAGTAGGAAAGCCGAGAAGGGCTGGAGTGGCTTGCGGGCAGAATAGATACTTGTATTAGATTAACTGATTACTGAAATATTGTGCATATATTATCACTAAGATATTGGCAGGTGTCTAAATATCGTTGTTGGAATGGCACAACTGAGCCCAAAACGTCCATTGCTAGGCAAGGCAGTCAAGTGAATTGTGCCATTTTATCATCTTTTTACCGCAGATGTTAAGCGAATCTGGTTTCCCGCATTGAATTGTGGGTTTTTGTGTGGGTTTTGTCGGAAGGCAGCTGAGAAGGTTACAAATGGTGAGCACACAACCCTAACACAATGCAACGGTCATAAACACATGTCAGTTGTTAAGCACTTGAGTTTTGACCCCATGACCCTGGAGATGCTACAGTGGTCATAAGTATGAATACTGGCCATTTGTCACTTTTTGCAATGCCAACAGTTCATTTAGTGGCCATTTGAAGTCGCAGTGGCACTGAAAACAGGGACTTACGGCCATGTTTCACACTTACGACGGTTGCAGCATCCCCACGGTCACGTGATTTACATTTGGATGTTTGACAAGTAGTTCACATTTATGACGGTGGCCGTGTCCCAGGGTCACGTGATCCCCTTTTGTGACCTTCTAACAAGCAAAAGTCAACAGCGTAAGCCAGATTCACTTAACAACCACGATACTAACTTCACAACCGAAGTGATTCACTTAACAAATGTGGCAAGAAAAGTCGTGAAGTGGGGGGAAAATTCAGTTAGCACGTTTCTCACTTAGCAACGTAAAATTTTGGGCTCAATTGTGGTCATAACTCAAGGACTACCTATACATCCCCCAAACTCAAAGAATGACTAGAAGGCGAAAAAGGCAGAAACACCAACTCAGGACAGAAACCAGGACATCTGAACAAGAGGACTCCTAACCACCTAACCAAGAAAGAGCAAATCACCGAAAAAGAACAGTGGAGGTTCAAAAGCACCCCCAAAACTGCCTCTTTGTGCGATGATATTGTTACCAGGGACTCCAACATAAAAAGAGCCAAAGAACTGACAAAATAGCTTGGACATCTCACAGAAAGAAAAATGAAAGACCTAAAAATACAAGAAAAGGAAATTATGGTTTGTTTGCACTCTTTACCTCCACAGACCCAGGAGTGGAGTGGAACGGAACGGGACAGAACAGAGAATAGAATAGAAGGGAATATTTTGTTTGGCCAAGTGTGATTAAGACACACAAGGAATTTCTCTTCAATAAGATAAGATAAAATGAGATAACTTTTACTGTCGTTTTTTATTGTGGGCACACTGGCACACATTAAAAATGAAATTCTGTTGCCTGCTCTCAAAGAAAGTATATATCTCTATCCATACACATATATAACACACATATACACATGCTACCGGTATATACATACATAAACACACACACACACACACACACACACACACACACACACACACACAAATATTAATCACCGTCCACCTTGAATACATAGTGGAAAGAGGAAGCTTGAGAGTTCACAAGGTTGATGCTATATAAACAAAACTGTGACTAAATCTGGATGTTCTGCTTCGAAGCCCCCTCCTCCTAGGAGGTGACAAGGAAAACAGGTTGTGAAGGGGATGTGTCGTGTCCCAGACAATCCTGTGGACCCTGCTCACACAGCATTTATATGCCACGTCCTGGATGGGAGGGAGGGAGCTGCCAATGATCTTTTCTGCTGTCCTCACCACTCTCTGCACCGCCTTCCCGTCCGAAGCAGGGATGCTTCCAAGCCAGACTGATGATACCGTGTGACCGGATGCTCTCAATTGTCCCTCTGTAGAAAGTGGTCAGGACAGGGGAAGGAAGATGCGCTTTTCTCATGCGATGCAGAAAATGCAGGCGCTGCTGTGCCTGCTTCCCCAGTTTCTCACTGTTGAGCCACCAAGCCAGCCTACTCGTTAGCTGCACTCCGAGGAATTTGATGCTGGTAACCATCTCCACAGGTGAATCATTAATGCACAGAGAAGTGTGACTGTGCCTGCCTTTTCTGAAGTCGACAATGATCTCTTTGGTTTTTCCGGTATTTAAAACCAGGCTGTTTTCCTTACACCAGTTCACCAACCCCTCAACCTCCTTGCGCTAAGCTTCCACCTTGTCATCCTGAATAAGGCCCACTACCGTTGTATCAACTGCGCACTTCACAATATGGTTGGTGGCAAACCTGGCACAACAGTCATGGGTCAACCGGGTGAACAGCAGCGGACTTAAGACGCAGCCCTGAGGAGAACCTGTGCTCAAGAAAATGGTATTAGAGGTATTTGTTCCAACTCGCACATATTGGGGCCTGTTGGTAAGAAAACCAAGAATCCAGTTGCACAAAGGAGTGTTTAAGCCGACAAGGCCCAGTTTGTCTACCAGATGCTGGGGAATGATTGTGTTAAATGCAGAACTGAAGTCGACAATCAACAGACGCACGTGGGTATTTCTTTCCTCTAAGTGCTTCAAGCTCAGATGGGGAACGGAAGAAATAGCATCCTCCGTCGGCAGGCAAACTGAAGCAGGTCAAATGCTGGCGGGAGGCTAGATACAATATATGACAGACTGGAAACATTGGATAGACTACATACAAGAGAAACACCAATCAAAGAAAATGTATCTGGCTTATAGTTAAATCTGGACATACGGAGTGAAGAATGTTTACAAATTTAAATCGATTGTATTAAGTTGGATAGCAGTTAACTTGAATTTTCCCCTGGTTTACATGTACAAATATATATCTATTAATAAAAAAAGTTTAAAAATAAAATAAAATAATGTCCTTTATCAGCTTCTCAAAGCATTTCCTGATGGTGGATGTCAGTGCAACCCGACGGCAATCACTGAGGCCTGTAAGTGTGGACTTTTTGGCACTGGCAAGATGATGGCCATCTTAAAACATGATGGGACCACTGCCTGCTGCAATGAGAGGTTGAAAATATCTGTGAGAACAAAGTCTTCAAAGGACTAAAGTTCAGAAAGGAAGAAGGAAACAACGTACGATCCTTCCTGGATATTGTCATCAGCAGAGGAAACGGCAGCAAATTAGAAGCACAAGTCTATCAAAATACGACCCACACTAAGTGCTACACTACACAATTAATCCCCCCCATAAGAACATTATTCAGATGAGCACAAATGCACTGCAGCAACCCAGAACACCACATGCAACGTCTTCCAACAAATGGATACCCGCGCAACTTTATCAAAAAGGGCCTGACCACTGACGCCACTGATATGTATGAAAGGGTAACACTGCTATACACCAAAAACATCTCAGAAACGTCCAACAGACACTATGACAACCACCCAGCATCAGTGTAGCACGCAACCTAACTGAAGTCTTCCAAATCATATTAAGTAAATCAAAAGACCCAGTAGCCCAAGAAGAAACAAAAAACAGTGGTCACCTACAACTTACAATCTAAGGACTATGTTGTTGTTAGTTGCGAAGTTGTGTCCGACCCATCGCGACCCCATGGACGACGTTCCTCCAGGCCTTCCTGTCCTCTACCATCTTCTGGAGTCCCTTGAAGCTCACACCTCCTGCTTCAGTGACTCCAGCCAGCCACCTCCTTCTCTGTCGTCCCCGTCTTCTCTTGCCCTCCATCTTTCCCAGCATCAGGCTCTTCTCCAGGGAGTCCTTCCTTCTCATTAGGTGGCCAAAGGACTTGAGTCTCAACTTCAGGATCTGGCCTTCTCAAGACCAGTCCGGGTTGATCTCCTCCAGGACCGACCGGTTGGATTGCCTTGCAGTCCAGGGGACTTGCAGGAGTCTTCTCCAGCACCAGAGTCCAAAGGCCTCCATTCTTTGGCGCTCGGCCTTTCTTATGGTCCAACTTTCACAGCCATACATGGCAACTGGGAAAACTAAGGACTATAACAGCAATTATATAGGATGGACAGGCAGAACAGCAGAAGGCATCCATTGATACCAACTAGAGGTCAGAACGCACAATGGAAACTCCTTAATTTCATAATGCGTGGCTCAACTCAACCTCAGTTTCAACTGGGAATCTGTGAGCATCCTAGACTTAGCTAAATCGAAATCCCTCAGGAATTCCTGGAAGCTTGGCGTTCAGATACATCCGTTATCATTATACACAGATATAAACCATATTTACATACACTTCAAGAGGCTGAAAAGGCTAAGAAGGAAACAAAAATATCAGAACACATCCTCTGTAGTAGCCAACGCCCAGATATGCAGGGATTGACACCGGACAATCAAGCAGAAAACAATACCTTAATCAAGGAAGTACCAAAGAGAAAACCACACCCTCACCAACGCTGTTGGAGCAAGCTACTATATGTCAGGGGTCTTCAAATTTGGCCCTTTTATGACTGGTGGACTTCAACTCCCAGAATTCCTCAGCCAGGCACGTGTTGAAGTCCACCAGTCATAAAAGGGCCAAGTTTGAAGACCCCTGATCTGGATCCATGCCCGCAGTTTCATCAAAATGGCCGACTGAGGAATTCTGGGAGTCGAAGTCCACCAGTCATAAAAGGGCCAAGTTTGAAGACCCCTGGTATATATAAACAGGGAGCGAACTCCAGACTCACTAACATTGATGATATTACCTAGTTGAGTTATGAAATGTCTCCAAGCAAAAAAAAACACATGCTCAAAGAGCATTAAGGATTCCACAAGGACACAATACTGGGAAAAGAAAACACATTTTCATGGAAAAAAAGCAATATAGCCATCAATTAAATACCTAAATGTCTTTTTTAAAACTGTACAAATTCATCTTCCCTTTAATAAAGATTAACCTCATTTCTGAATATTATTCCAAGCGTGCAAGTGACACAATACAATCAGCCCTAACTGTTATGGTTCAGTATTATTATTATTATTATTATTATTATTATTATTATTATTATTATTATTATTATTATTATTATTAAGTTGGAAGGGACCTTGGAGGTCATCTAGTCCAACCTCCTGCTCAGGCAGGAAACCCTGTACCATTTCAGACAAATGGCTGTCCAGTCTCTTCTTAAAAACTTCCAGTGTTGGAGCATTCACCACTTCTGGAGGCAGGTGGTTCCACTGGTTAATTGTTCTCACTGTCAGGAAGTTTCTCCTTAGTTCCAGGTTGCTTCTCTCTTTGGTTAATTTCCACCCGTTGCTTCTTGTCCTGCCTTCAGGCGCTTTGGAAAATAGCTTAACTATTTTATGTTTAGTTTGTTGAATAAACCGTAGTTAAATCAGAGCTTACTGATATCATATCTGAACTGAATCAATGGCTTGGATCTCCACAGTAAAATATTACTGAGTATAGCTGGATCCAAAACTTAGCAAGGCATATACAGTATCCTGAGTCCTTTCTCAGAGCCCTATACATTCAAACATATTCCAGATTCTCCCATATTCATTCTTAGCATGTTGAATTATTTCTATTTTCAAACAAATGTATTAATAAAGAAGAAAAAAAAATTTTAATTCATTATTTAACCGAAGTGTGATATTTAAGAAAGTTATCAAGAGGAATGCATTTCATCATAATAGCTTCCAATAAGGTATAATCAAATACCTTATATATAAGGTATAATCATAGTACCTTCCCATAAAGTTGAGAGGAGCTTGATTTAATTCAAGAGAACAGGGAAAGGGAATATAGAATTTTTAAAAAGGAAGACTTTTAAAAAAGCAAAATAACAGCATTGTATATACAAAGACTTATCCAACATGTCTACAGGATCGTGGTTTTACAAAGTAATTTCCATAATAGATGACTCCAGTTACTAAGTTAAGACATAATGTTATTAGCAACCTATTATGAATGATTTGCACACATGCAGATTATACGTGGACAATTCACATGAAATCGTCTCCCACTGCTAAGAGCTGGACAACTAAACCTTTCAACAACACACAACTGTCTCGGGGAGACAAAGGTGAACTTTCCAATTCAACCCTCATGTGACAATAAGGGCTACATTTTGGAAGGGAGAAAAAAGGTGTGTTTGATTTCTGGGAGATTTTACCTATTTGGCCAGAAAATAAGCCCGCATGTCATCTACAAAGATTCACGAAGTGACAGGAAAGCAGCAAACTAACACTTCATCTTTATTACATTTCCTGTGCATTAGAGCCCCTACAAGGGCTGCTCGATTGAAATCAATCTGTGCCAAGCAAAAAAAGAAAAAACAAAACACCCGTTTGTTTCTTCAACATAGGTCCTTTTCATTAGTCCAGAGTGGGGCACTGTTTGTTACACGTCAAGCGGCTTTCTGTTTTTTTTTTTTTTTTTAAATATTTTTATTGACTTTTTTTTCCCCCTCAATTTTAACAGAAAAAAAAGCTAATCATATCAAATCTTAATATACAAATAAACAATCAACAACAAAACATAAATACAATTTCCAATACTTCTGGTAATAATAACTCAACTGAAAATAAGCATCTCAAACAATTTACCATCATTCTTCCCCCTTCTTATCAGCTCACACTTAACTCATCCTTCAATCCACCAAAGGCCACCCAAACAACCCATTAGTAACAATAATTAATTATTCTTCCACCAACCCTAATTACAGCTAAAAAAAACATCATACCTAAAATTATGCGGCTTCCCAGAATGATTACAGGGTATAACAAAAGAAAGCCCCACTACATCAAACAAAATTATTATATGAACTTAACAAGAATTTTAAACTATATACTATCTCTTACTCAAAACACACACAAAAAAAAAAAACAAAAAAGGGAAAAAAAAAACAAAAAAAAAACAAGAAAAAAAACCATCTTATTAAAGTTAAACAAATAATATTAACCATAACAATATCAATAAATCCCTCGATTCAAGATAATAATAATGATATTAATAATAATAATTATATTCTTATTCAATTTAGTTTATCATAATATATCTTAGTATATATCATGATATAAACATCCTCTTCTAAACCTTACTTATAATATAAACAATCAACTCATCTTGTTAAGAATAATATTTATCATTAACTTCTAAACCGTCAATCTAAGTCAAATCTACTAAATTTAGTTTATAATAATATATCTTAAAATATCATTTAAACATCCTGGTTTGCAGCTTACCTATGAACTTATATTAATAATAATAATTATATTCTTATTCAATTTAGTTTATCATAATATATCTTAATATATCATCATATAAACATCCTCTTCTAAACCTTACTTATAATATAAACAATCAGCTCATCTTGTTAAAAATAATATTTATCATTAACGTCTAGACCATCAATCTAAATCAAATCTACTAAATTTAATTTATAGTAATATATCATAAAATATCATTTAAATATCCTATCTTACGGCTTGCCTAAAATCTAAATCTTTAAATCAACCCATTATCTTAGATTAACCTTAATTCTCTCATTTAGTTATAAATTTCTTTTAATCAATCAACTTCTGGACTCTCTCACCTAACAAATAAACCTCCATAATAAAAACAAATTATTTATAGCATTTCTAACTTACATTCCAACCTAATATCACACCTAGAATAATTCCTTACATACAATTTTAAATTTTCATTACTTCAAGCGAACTCTAGGTTTCTTTTTCAACCAAATAAAAGGCCATAACAAGGCCACCCTTCCAACTACCGGTAATAAGTCTCTCTTCTGTATTTCTTCAGCCCCGTAGCTAAGTTGCTTGTTGAATTGAGTCTTCCTTTCTTGAATCATATCCTCTTGTTTTACATAAATAAACTGATCATCAAACAACATCCATTTCGTTTTATAGTCTAATTGCTTCATAAAGTAGAACAATGCCTCTCTTTTGTCAATTAAATCATCTTCTTGCTGCCCAGCTAGACAGAATTCCCCTTCTTGAAACAAAACCTCTTGCTCGCTATAAACAAACTTTTCATCTAACAAGATCCATTTGTCATCTTCATTCTCAAAACCCTCCCCATCTCTTCCCTGTTGAACTTCTTTCTCTTGTGTTATGTAGTAATCATCTCCATATGCAGATTGTGAAATAAATTGTTCAACAGTAGGTTGTACATCAATTTCATTTGGAGGAAGGAGTTTAGCTAATTTCAAAAATACTTCTGTCAAAGCCTCTTTCACAAATGCTTTAAACTCTTTAACCTCTTGCGCAAAAGTCTTCTGTGTTTCAGACCTTTTTCGTAAAATTCATCAGCTTCCAGTGGCTCCGCTGGCGCCGCAGGGTCTCCTTTGTGAGACTCCGTCATCTGGATGTGTAAAGCCGCGAAAAACAGCGCACATCAGCTGTTTTTTCGCGGTGAAAGATCCCCTCTCCGGGCAAAGGAGAGGTGAAGAGCATCGGGAGTAAGGTTGAGCCTTCTTAAATCCCTGGAAAAGAAGCTTTCAGGGATTAAGAGTGAGCTCCCTATAGCTCCGGAGGACGCTCCTATCCAGAGACGCTTCTGTCTTCAGGCAGAAAAAGACGCCGCGACCACTTCTGCTTTTTTTTTAAGATTTAACACTGAAGAGATTATAAGCAGGCTGAATGACTACAGGAGTCCAAATGGTTTGCAAGTATTTTTATTGTTTTTTTTTCTTGGTTATACATTTCTAACGTCTTCAATCAACAATGTTTTAAGATGGCGTTTAGCTTTCACTGTTTTCATTGTTAGGGAAAGTGCTGGAAAGTGAAAGTGGAATCTGTTACTTTTCTCTCTCTTCTTGTTTTCTCAAGCGCAGCTAGAGAGACGGCTGTGATTTGAAATTTAAAATGGAGTGGAATATACAGCCAAATGCTAAATCTAAGTTGGATTTTACGTCAAGCGGCTTTCTGAAACTTCAAAACTTTACTGGCTACAGGGGCTACACGGCATTTTTTTCAAGCACAGGAGTGTATTTAGCCGAGGTACAGCTGACTTTTTAAAAAAAAACAAAACCCACCCACACTTAAAGATTAAAGACACCATGGATTTGACCTTATCGGTGATTGATCCCTATGAAGTTTTGAAAGCAAGAAGCATAAATATCCACTCCAACAGGAGACCCTAGCAACAATGACGGAAAAAGAAAGACACTGAGAAACGAACTTTTGGGATTCCTCCCAGGTAACTACCCTAGAAGGCAAATAAATTATCTGTCCACTGGCTGGCACCGTTCTGGGCTGCTCGTCTCTTCTCTTACTGGGAAAATCATGTCACGTGGGGTCCCTGGGGCACTCCGAGCTGGGTTATTTTCTTGCAGACGTTTCATTACCAACCTAGGTAACATCATCAGTGCTGGAAGGGAGTGGGGTTTGCGAGGAGGAGGAGGAGGAGGAGGAGGAGGAGGAGGAGGAGGACTGTGGGGTCCTTGGGGCACTCCGAGCTGGGCTGTTTCCTTGCAGACGTTTCATTACCAACCTAGGTAACATCATCAGTGCTGGACGGGAGTGGGGTCTGCTCTCCTTTTATCTATTCGTGGCTTGCCCTGTCAGTGTTGGTGGGGGATGGTCTTGATGGTTCTTTGGTTGGGCAGTTGTTCACCACTAGCTTGTCTGTCTGAGTTGGTAGTTCCCTGTGTGGAGTCTTGTGTACTTCCTGACTGTTGGTCCAATATTAAACTTGGTGTTAATCTCATCTTATCTGGGTGTTATCGTGAGGTGTTTTGCTTTTTTTGTTTCCTTATTGGCTTGTGGATGGCCTCTCTTGAATGGCATGTAGACATGGTTTATCTCAATGTGCCAGTTGATGGCCAACGTGTCTGAGTGCCAGGCTTCCAGGAATGGGCTTGGTCTAGGATGTTCAGTTTCCCCAGTTGAAACTATAGTTAAATCTGTCTATGTGTTCTGAAATTAAGAAGTTTTCATCACGTCTTTTGACTGCTAGTTGGCATCCATGGATGCCCTGAGCACCAACCAATGGCAGCAGAGAGCTAAAAATCTTTTCCTATCCTGTCATAATCGGCATGACTGTAAATATAACATTAAAAGTATCCTGACAGCATACACTGAAATAGAATGGAAAAGAGAGAAGCAACCTAGAACTAAGGAGAAACTTCCTAACAGTGAGAACAATTAACCAGTGGAACCACCTGCCTCCAGAAGCTGTGAATGCTCCAACACTGGAAGTTTTTAAGAAGAGACTGGAGAGCCATTTGTCTGAAATTGTACAGGGTTTCCTGCCTGAGCAGGGGGTTGGACTAGATGACCTCCAAGGTCCCTTCCAATTTTATTATTATTATGGATTATCGCACAGTCAGCCAGATGTTCAGACTGGATTTGGCATTTTGTCTACCTATCGAGTCCTTACAAAAGATTTGGAATAGGCAGACGTGGATGTTTGACAATATTCCAGATGATGATGATGATTATTATTATTATTATCCATCCACAGAGTAGTGATTCTTGTTTACCAACGCAAGAGGCAGCCTAAAAGAGAGTTTCCAAAGGATTTGTGTTCTCCGCTGTGTACATTACACACTTGCATTCTTTCTGATAAAGTCATTCTTAGGTTAACTGAGGGGTGTTTCCTGCTGCTGCTGTTTCTTGGGAAATCTTTGCAGAGTTTATGATAACTATTATCTTACAGAGTTTCTTAACATTAAATGTTTCACAACATTTTGCAGCAGAAAATGACAAAACAGTCAAAATGAGGTTGAATTAGGCAACCTTTTAATTTGCTTAAAGTGACACCAACGTTTTTGCTTTGCCTTGCCATTTGAAGACTTTTTCCCCCCAGGGTGAATTGAACGGTTTGGGGACATAGGTTTGAATAAGCTCAGATCTGCCAGTTAATATCAAAGTAAATCTTTGATCGATAAATGACCAGCAGCCCAGGTGGCAGAAGTGGTTAGAATGCAGTTATTGCGGGCAGACTCTGCCCACAGCCTGGAGTTCAATCCTGACGGGGCTGAAGATTGACTCAGCCTTCCGTCCTTCCGAGGTGGGTAAAATGAGGACCCAGATGGTTGGGGGCGATAGGCTGGCTCTATAAAATAGCTTAGAGAGGGCTGTAAAAGCATTATGAAGCGGGACCGCCTTCTGCCACATACTTCTCTACGACCGGTGAGAGCGCACAGGGTCGGCCTCCTCCGGGTCCCGTCAGCGAAACAATGCCGTATGGCGGGCCCTAGTGGGAGGGCCTTCTCTGTTGTGGCACCCACCCTCTGGAACCAACTGCCTCCTGAAGTCCGCGCTTCTCCCACTCTCCCGGCCTTCCGAAAGAATCTTAAAACTTATCTTTGCCGGCAGGCCTGGGGATGACTGTGGTCGATTGTTGAATTGAATGTGTGTTCTTTTTTATTGATTTTTTTTTTAGATATATTTGTTTGGGGTTTTTATGGTACTTCACTGTTATGTATATGTTGTTAGCCGCTCCGAGTCCCTTGGAGAGGAGCGGCATACAAACCCAAATAAAATAAAATAAAAAAAATATAAGTCTAAGTGCTATTGCTACTTATCATTTATCAAAAAATATTTTGCCTTCTTGGCAACAAAATGTCACCAGACAAAATTTTAGCATCTGTTTCTACACAAATCCAGACAAATAAAGTTCCAACATTTGAGGCAGAAGAAGCAACGGACGGAAGCTAATCAAAGAGAGAAGCAACCTAGAACTAAGGAGAAACTTCCTGACAGGGAGAAGTGGAACCACCTGCCTCCAGAAGTTGTGGGTCCTCCAACAATGGAAGTTTTTAAGAAGGGGACTGGACAGCCATTTGTCTGAAATGGTACTATAGGGCAGGGGTTCTCAACCTTGGCCACTTTAAGACTTGTGGACTTCAACTCCCAGAATTCCTCAGCCAGCAAAGCTGGCTGAGGAATTCTGGGAGTTGAAGTCCACAAGTCTTAAAGTGGCCAAGGTTGAGAACCTCTGCTATAGGGTTTCCTGCCTGAGCAGGGGGCTGGACTAGATGACCTCCGACACCCCTTCCACATCTGCTATCCTGGTACATTCTGTCACCCCCTCCTCATCTCAAAAGCCTTGTCCTTTTGCTGGTTTGTTCCAAGTATTACAAGGCTGGGACCGCTCCTTCCTATTAAATTTTTTTCAATCAAAGGGGGGGGGGAGAGGGAGAGAAAAAAAAATGCCTTCCGCCATCTCCCACAGTCAAGGCAGGAAAAACCCATTTCCTCATCCACAGCTAGTCAATCATTTCTGTCTTCTAAGATAAGTAGGCACAACAAACTTCTCTATTATCTGTGGGACTGTCGTAAAGGAAACAGTTCTGAATCTTTTCGTCCAGAAGTCACGCTTGAACTCCCCGTGGCCCCTGCACAACTCCAGGTCCCCCCCCAGCTGAGAGCCCCCCAAGCCTCTGAAGAGGTCAACGTGTGCAGCCACTCTCAGCCCAGCATCACTCAGGCCGTTTGAGACAGGCAGAGACAGACAACTTGGGCCCTTTTATGACTGGTGGACTTCAACTCCCAGAATTCCTCAGCCAGCATGGGGGAAATATGGCCCCCTCATGTCTCGTGGCCTTCAACTCCCAGAATCCCTGAGCCAGCAAGCATGGAATTCTGGGGGTTGAGGTCCACAGGTCGTAAAAGGGCCACCGTTCCCCAGCCCTGTTCTGAAACGTAAGCCCACTCATCCGCAGGTGTGGAACGGGACGGCTCGCCACGGCCAGCCTCCTGCTGCCTACTTGCCCTGGGACAGGGGTAGGCAACCTTGGCCCCTTCATGACTGGTGGACTTCAACTCCCAGAATTCCTGAGCCAGCATGAGGGAAACTTTGCCCCCTTATGACTGGTGGACTTCAACTCCCAGAATTCCTGAGCCAGCCTGGCTCAGCTTGGAATCCTCCCCCTTTCCCCTCAGCATGGCTGGCTCGGGAATTCTGGGAGTTGAAGTCCACCAGTCATAAAAGAGCCCAGGTGGCTCACCCCTGGGTAAAGACATCAATATATCACGTGAAGGGTTAATACCACTTTACAAGGCCTTGATAAGGCCACACTTGGAATCCTGCATCCAATTTTGGTCACCGCTATGTAAAAAAGATGCTGAGACTCTGGAAAGGGTGCAAAGAAGAGCAACAAAGAGGATCAGGGGACTGGAGGCTAAAACATATAAGGGACTGGAGGATAAAACATACAAGGAACGGTTGCTGGAATTGGGGATGTCTAGTTTAACGAAGAGAAGGACGAGGGGGGGACAGGATAGCAGCCTTCCAATATCTCAAGGGCTGCCCCAAAGAAGGGGGAGTCAAGCTATTCTCCAAAGCCCCTGAAGGCTGGACAAGAAGCAACGGATGGGAACTCATCCAGGAGAGAAGCAACCTAGAACTAAGGAGAAACTTCCTGCCAGTTAGAACAATTAACCAGTGGAACCACCTGCCTCCAGAAGCGGTGAATGCTCCAACACTGGAGGTTTTTAAGAAAAGACTGGACAGCCATTTGTCCAAAATGGTCTAGGGTTTCCTGCCTGAGCAGGGGGTTGGACTAGATGACCTCCAAGGTCCCTTCCAACTTTATTATATATATATATATAAGCCTGCTGTATGTAATCCCCCTTAGTAAAGGACATTTATTAAGTACTTTGTCTGTAAAAATAAATTAAATCCCCCAACTTATTTTTAACCCTAGACTTATCTTTTAGTAACTTCATGAATATTACAGTGCTTTAATCATACCTTCCTTATGATCTTTCACACACACACACACACACACACACACAATAATTGCCCTATTCCCTACAGTCGTTTTATGAAACTATACAGACTATTGTAAACTATCTGCAGGAAAATAACAATGAAATGTGTCAGAACTATCAGTAATTTATCGCATTCCCTTTCTTTAAAGAAAAACAACAAAAAAAACCTGTATTCAAGCAACATGAAAGTTAGCTATTTTTATGATTTTTCCATGAAGGGGTCAGGCGTCCTTTTCTTCAAGCTTTGTGAAAACCCAGGGGGAAAGAACAAAATGAAGCAGAATGCATTCAGGGAAGCACATTGTTTTCTTAGCAAATTCTGTTTTAGATTTTGATGCTTCCCAGCAAGAAAACAGCACACACACGTGTCAGAGCAAGTCTGCCGTCAAAGTAATCGAGGGCCAAGGAGTCTTAACCAGGTCCGTCCTCCCACCACGGAAATACGGTAGAAGGACAGCCGGAAATAGAAGCGTCCTGCCCATAGAGACTTCAAGGCTGGGCTCCACTGTTCAATGAAGTTCACAAACTGAGCACAGGCGCCATCAGAAGACCAGGTAGGAGAGAACAGACTGTCACCAGGAAAGAGAAGCAGAAGCTGAGCTCTGTGCGCAGGCTCAGCGGAGACCACTTCCCCAGGGCCGCCTGTGAAGTCCTAGCCAAGCCGATTTATTGCTCATGCTCATGCAGAAAAATCGGTCAACTAACGGCCAATATTAAATTGGCGCTTGATAAGAGTCAAGAACACTTAGAGGTAGACCAGTGATGGCAAACCTTTTAGAGACCGAGGGCCCAAAAACCGCCCCGCCCCCTGGCCCGCCCACCTGCCCCTGCTCTGCCCCGCCCACTCGCAGGGCCACTCACTGCCTCCATGGCCCGCCGCAGATCACCCAGGTGGCCCTGTAGCGCCATGGCAGCCACATCCTGCACCCGCACCCAGCAGCAGCATCTGCACGCGTCAAGGCGCAAAGGCGGAGTCTTGTCCCTGCTGCCTGGCTGCCATCTTCTCAGCTTTGCTGCTCCATGCGGGCCAGGCCCGGGGGTGACTCTCTGGGGGACTGCTGTGAGGAGGGGGCTGTGGAGGGAGGCGGGGCTGGAGCAACGGCGCACGTGCCCACAGAGAGGGCTCTGAGTGCCGCCTCTGGCACGTGTGCCATAGGTTTGCCACCACTGACTTAGACCATTCATTCATTCATTCATTCATTCATTCATTCATTCATTCATTCATTCATTCACTCACTCATTCAGATTTAGACCATTTATTGGAACCAGATTCCAGGCTGATTCCTCTCTTGACTCCACCCCCAGGTTCTGTCTGTCTTTGTCCTAAAGCATTTTAAAAATTGCAATTCTGCATTAAAACAGGTGTGCTACTTTCACAAAAGTGATGCAGAAAAAAATTGGGAGGGAAGCTCCCCGCCGCCACTGAATCCTGGTAGTTACTTGGAAGACAAGTTCTCCTCCAGGATAGTTAAATGGCCAAGTGGGAATTAAATGAATCCTGGTAAGTTTCTGATTGTGAAAATATCTTGACACGGTCAATCAATTAATATCTAAAAAAATGGACCTGCCACAAGACAATTTGCTCTTATCAGCAAGTTAGTTCTTTAAAAAAAGAGTTTTATTGTTGCAAGGGACCCTGTTTTGTTTTGTTTTGTCTTCAAAGTGTATCCCTGTTCACGCCTTCAGCCTTCAAAAGAAAACTGGAGTATCAGAAATTGGAGGAAGACGGGGGAAATTCATTCCCTCAGTCGTATCCATGATGATGATGATGATGATGACGATAATAATAATAAAGTTGGAAGTGACCTTGGAGGTCATCTAGTCCAACCCCCTGCTCAGGCAGGAAACCCCACACCATTTCAGACAAATGGCTGTCCAGTCACTTCTTAAAAACTTCCAGTGTTGGAGCATTCACAGCTTCTGGAGGCAGGTGGTTCCACTGGCTAATTGTTTTCACTGTCAGGAAGTTTCTCCTTAGTTCCAAGTTGCTTCTCTCCTTTATTATTATTATTATTATTATTATTATTATTATTATTATTATTATTATTATTATTATTATTATTATTATTATTATTATTATTACTATTATGATTATGATTATTTAATTTCTATGCCGCCCTATTCCGGAGAACTCAGGGCGGCTCACAACATGATAGAAATTACAATAAAATACATAAATATAAAAACCCTTAAGTTAAAAAAGAAACCAATCACTCCACAAACATACACACAAACATACACATGGCTAGGGGCAAGGTGTTAGCTGCCCCAGGCCTGCCGGCAAAAGTATGTTTTAAGCAATTTACGAAAGGCGGAGAGGGTGGGGGCGACACGGATCTCCGGGGGAAGTTGGTTCCAGAGGACCGGGGCTGCAACAGAGAAGGCTCTTCCCCTAGGCCCCGCCAGGCGACACTGGCTGACGGGACCTGGAGAAGGCCCACTCTGTGGGCCCTAACCGGTCGCTGGGATTCATGGGGCAGCAGACGGTCCCGTAAATAACCTGGTCCAATGCCATGTAGGGCTTTATAGGTCATAACCAACACTTTGAATTGGGTTCGGAGACCAATTGGCAGCCAATGCAGCTCGCGGAGTGATGCCGAAATGTGGGCATTTCTAGGCAAGCCCAACACTGCTCGCGCGGCTGCATTCTGCATTACCTGAAGTCTCCGAGCGTTTTTCAAAGGTAGCCCCATGTAGAGAGTATTGCAGTAGTCGAGCCTCGAGGTGATAACGGCATGAGTGACTGTGAGAAGAGACTCCCGGTCCAAATAGGGCCGCAACTGGTGCACCAGGCGAACCTGGGCAAATGTCCTCCTCGCCACAGCCGAAAGATGATGTTCCAAATTTAGCTGTGGATTGAGGAGGACGCCCAAGTTGCGGACCTTCTCTGAGGGGGTCAAAAGCTCCCCCCCCAGGCTAATGGACGGATTGAAATATCTTTGGGAGGCAGAACCCATAGCCACTCCGTCTTGTCGGGGTTGAGTTTGAGCCTGTTGGCACCCATCCAAACCCTAACAGCCTCCAGACATTGGCACATCACTTCCGCTGCTTCACTGAAATGACACGGGGTGGAGATGTAAAGCTGGGTATCATCAGCATACTGATGATATCTCACCCCGTGTTGTCGGATGATCTCACCCAGCGGTTTCATGTAGATATTAAACAGCAGAGGGGAGAGGACCGATCCCTGAGGGACCCCACAAGGGAGGAACCTAGGGGTCGACCTCTGACCCCCTGCCAACACCGACTGCGACCGACCAGTGAGGTAGGAGGTGAACCACTGCAAAACAGTGCCCCCAACCCCCAACCCCTCCAGTCGGTGCAGAAGGATACCATGGTCAATGGTATCGAAAGCTGCTGAGAGGTCAAGTAGCACCAGGATAGTGGAAAATCCGCTATCCCGGGCCCGCCAGAGATCATCCGTCAGCGCAACCAAAGCAGTTTCCGTGGAGTAGCCGAGCCTGAATCCTGACTGTTGAGGGCCCAGATAATCGGCCTCATCCAAGGACCGTTGGAGCTGGAGTGACACCACCTTCTCAACAACCTTCCCAATAAAGGGAAGATTGGAGACAGGACGGTAGTTGTTTAAGACAGCTGGGTCCAGGGAAGGCTTCTTGAGGAGGGGGTGCACAATTGCCTCCTTGCAGGGAGCCGGAAAGGACCCCTCCCTCAAAGAAGCGTTGACAATCTCCTGAACCCAGCCCCGCGTCACCTCCCTGCTTGCCGAAACCAGCCAGGAGGGGCACGGGTCCAATAAACAGGTGGCGGAGCTCACAGCTCCAATGGCCTTGTCCACTTCATCAGGTGCTACCGGGTCAAACTCCTCCCACACAACAGGATCAAGACGAGTCCCTGTCATCTCGACTGAATCATTATCAGCCGATACTGCATTCCAATTGGAGTCAAGGTCCATCCGAATCTGGGCGATTTTATCCGCGGAAAACTTATTAAAGTCCTCAGCAGATTGCTTTCCATCTGTTGCTTCTTGTCCTGCCTTCAGGCGCTTTGGAGAATAGCTTGACTCCCTCTTCTCTGGGGTAGCTCCTGAGATACTGGAAGGCTGCTATCCTGTCCCCCCTCGTCCTTCTCTTCATTAAACTAGACATTCCCAATTCCAGCAACCGCTCTTTGTATGTTTCAGCCTCCAGTCCCATGATCATCGTTGTTGCTCTTCTCTGCACTCTTTCCAGAGTCTCAGCATCTTTTTTACATCATGGTGACCAAAACTGGATGCAGGATTCCAAGGGTGGCCTTACCAAGGCCTTGCAAAGTGGTATTAACACTTCACGTGATCTTGATTCTTTCCCTCTGTTGATGCAGCCCAGCACTGTGTTGGCCTTTTTGGCAGCTGCAGCACACGGCTGGCTCCTATTTAGGTGATTGTCCACTAGGACTCCGAGGTCCCTCTCACAGTTACTACTGTTGAGCAAGGTACCACCTATCCCGTACCTGTGCATTTGGTTTTTCTTGCCTAAATGTAGAACTTTACTTTTTTCAGCGCTGAATTTCATTTTCAGCATTGAATTTCATTTGGATAGCATGGATGGATAGAGCTGCCCTTGTGGAGACGGACAGCATACAAGTTGGATGGATGGAAAAACCAAGGCACTCTCATACAGGAGTCCTATCCTGCCTCTGTTGTATTGATTCATATCAAGCAGACACTGTAAAATAGATTCTTCTTCTTCCTCTTCCTCCACTCTCCCCTTCCATTTTATCACTGCATTATATTTTTATCCTGCCTTCTTTATCATATATTTGGGCAACTTATTACTAGCTAAGGCAAAAAGCAATGTGACTGGAATTAAAAATAGAGCGCACACAGAGTAGGCAGAAGATTAATGTAAACAACGAACAAATGAATGAATGATTACTGTTATGAGGCTAAATATTTTCCGGAGGCACTAAAGAAAGTTTGTTTATAGCCAAGAAGGCTTGGTTAAGTTTAGGATTATGTCAGGAAACCATGACTGTTTAAGCAAGCTCACTTAACAAGGATGGTTCCCATACATACAACGCATCATGCAGCATGATAAGTGTAATCATTGATAGCAAAACTTTGGAACCTCCAGAAAGACAGAATAATAAAACGGAGTGACTCAGATGGAAGGCCATATCCCAATCCTGAAAAAGGATGAGTGACCGTTTGGCATCCAGAAGTCCCAGGAAAGTTCAGGAAAGAGCTGTGGGTGCTGTGAATTCAGCTGTAACACTTTTTCACACGATGTAAAAAAGATGTAGAGACTCTAGAAAGAGGGCAGAGAAGAGCAACAAAGATGATCAGGGGACCGGAGGCTGAAACATACAAGGATCGGTTGCTGGAATTGGGTATGTCCAGTTTAATGAAGAGAAGGACGAGGGGGGGGGACAGGATAGCTGTGTTCCAATATCTCAGGGGCTGCCACAAAGAAGAGGGAGTCAAGCTACTCTCCAAAGCCCCTGAAGGCAGGACAAGAAGAAGCAATGGGTGGAAACTAACCAAGGAGAGCAGCAATCTGGAACTAAGGAGAAACTTCCTGACAGTGAGGACAATTAACCAGTGGAACTACCTGCCTCCAGAAGTTGTGAATGCTCCAACACTGGAAGGTTTTAAGAAGAGACTGGACAGCTGTTTGTCCAAAATGGTGTGGGGTTTCCTGCCTGAGTAGGGGGTTGGACTAGATGACCTCCAAAGTCCCTTCCAACTTTACTGTTATTATTAGTATTACTACTACTACTACTACTACCAAAGTATGTGTGGGGATGGAGGAAAAGGAAGGCTTACCTTATCCCCCATCCAAGCCCTCCCCCCCCCACGAAAAACAGTGGGACCTTAGGCACCCATTTCTGGCCGGTTGGTTGTTGCAATTTTAAAAGCATGCAAGGGAAAAAGTCTGCAGAATCTCAGGCTGAAAGCTTCCTTCTGGTTTAGTGCCAGGTAAATCAACCCCACATTCCTAGGTTCCCATCTTTCTCTGCCCTGCAACATTTTCAGGTGAGGATAAACTGTGATCTGCCTGCAGGATGAGTCTACAAACCATTTGGCGGGTTCTAAATCCAGATTTAGAAGAGGCAAGAAAGAGCATCTGTATCTATTTCACAAGAAATGTGTGTGCTGAGAAGATATCCCAGCTTGAGTACAACAGTGAAACGCACACATAGGATACGACTGCCGTTCTCGACAACGCTGTGGTATTTCATCAAGGAAACAATTTATGTTTGAAGTATCTTAACTGCGCAATTGAAACATCCTCTCCAAAATTAAATTATTCAGCTGCTGTACATCAGCCCCCTCTGGTGCTCAAAATATTTCTGACACTCTTTTTGACTCTCAGGTTATGTTTAAACACAATACATATAATTGCAATATAAAAAGTATTGTTAAATACTTACTGAGCACCGAGGAGTGCTGACACTGAATACAAATATTCGTGTGTTCACAGCATAATAAGGAAGATTAAAAAAATAGGCCAAAAGCTTCCCATATCAAGAAAAATGATCAGGAAAGCGGGAACAGTCGGAATTAAGAGCAAATAGCAGATTAACATTAAACAACACACATTTTAAGAAGTAATGACCCCAAAAGGGGAAAAAATAATTGTAATGTACAGGCAGAGAAGATCGAAAAGGATCGGGTTTACAGGTAGTAACCCTCCTCTAATGGCTGCAACTCAGCTCACAATTTTGGTCATGACAGTCTTAAAGTGGATCATTACCTCACCATGCCTGATTTTATGGCTGTCATTAAGCAAATGCAACAGTCGTAAAGCGAGCACTGCAGTCCTTAAGCGAACACTGCAGTTGTTAAGAGAACAAAATGCCAGCGTCAACGCTGCTAACATCGGATGTTTTTGCTTTGACAACAGATGGAGATGCAACCCTTTTCTTCTTATGTTTTACTCTTCGAGTTAGAGTTAGAGTTAGATGATGCTAGGGGGAGGAATGTGCACGAGAGTTTAGCTAGACATAACAATACTGGACCTAGTGTGAGAACCAAGGTTATTGAAATAAGAGATGATAAGGAGGGGCGGGCTGGAGAACTGGAGGGAAAACCTGCATTTCAAGCTAATTGGAGAATGTGATTTATGACTATGGATTGGGGGAGGGAATTGTGTTTGATACTATGTGCCCAGGGGAGGAGAATCCAGGTTTTGGCTTGGATTATGTAGTGCCCATATTGTGCTACTGGAATAAAAGATTCTTTAAGGTAAACAATGCCTCAAAATTCTTTGAAGAGTTGCATCTGTCGGAACCATGACAGCCAGTTTCTAGCAAAAACACCGTGAATTGTGGTCATATGATTGCAAGACCCTGCAAGTAGCCGTAAACATGAGCCAATTGCCGGGTACCCAAAATGCAGTCATCTGACTGAGGGGGGGGGCTGAACATCAGAAGCTGATATCTGGGTTGTGGGTGGCTGTTTCGGGATCCATCATAACTTCGGCCACTAAGTGATTAGTCTTTAAGACAAGGACTGTCCCTGTAGTTAGCACCTAAAGTAGGCATCCTAAAATGTGGGGTGGAGGAAGTATTTGAAAGAGGGCTGCAGACTTGCTTCCCAGGCTGCCGTCTAATCAACTCCCCTCCTATACACTTCAGTGATCACACAGAACGATTTTGAGTCGGGAAGTTCACAGGCTCACTGAGCCTTATGTAGAGAAGAACTTCCTTCCATCGGTCCAAAATCTTCCACTAACCCAGTGTTTCTCAACCTTGACCATTTTAAGGCATGTGGACTTCAACTCCCAGAATTCCACAGCCAGCAATGCTGGCTGTGGAATTCTGGGAGTTGAAGTCCACATGCCTTAAAATGGTCAAGGTTGAGAAACACTGCACTAACCATTCACGGGATGAATCTGGATTCTAGTAATAGGACCAAGGCAGGAAAACAAATACTTCCAATTTCATTTATCTACATTCAACATACGGTACTTTAATGTACGGGGTCTCCAAACGTGGCAGATTTAAGACTTGTGGATTTCAACTCCCAGAATTCCTCAGCTAGCTTTGCTTTAATGCGAAGAAAGGGATGGCGAAGAGCAGCTGTTAGGGACTGTTGTGGCAGGGATACGCAATCGTGGCAATTCTTACAATCTCACCTTCTTGACTGACCGGCATTTCCTGGTCTGAAGAAAGTCATTACAGACCTTGGGGAGAAGAGATCCTCTTGAACCCCACCTCCCCCCCCCAAGAAAAACAGGCAATGTTTGTTCTAATGTTAGTCAACTTCTTCAACTACAATGATACCTTGGTACTCAACTGCCTTGAAACTCACCGGTTGCTCAACGCATTTGGAGGTGGACGTTTTGTCCTGCTGCTCATGGTTTGTTTGGTACTCAACACACAAGCTAGACAAGTGCCGGCACCAGCTGCCTCGTGACTCACGACGTTATTCCTTATGGGGAAAACGTGTTTGGTACTCCTCGTTTTTGGTACTCCTCGTTTTTGGTACTCACTGTGCCTCCCGGAACCAACGAATGAGGAGTTCACGAGTAATTCTCAATTTACAACCATTCATTTAGCGAATGCTCAAAGTTTCACGGGCACCGAAAAAAGGGTCTTATGACCAGTTTTCACACTTATGACCACTGCAGCGTCCCCAGGGTCACGTGACCAAAATTCGGGGTATTTGGCGACCAGCCTGTATTGATGACCATTGCGCAGCCCTGGGCGCCCGTGATCACCGTCTGTGACCTTCCCACAGGGCTTCCAGCAAGCAAAGGCACCGGGAGAAGTGTTCCGCTTAACAGATGGGCCAAAACTCACTCAACATCTGCCTTGCTTAGCAACAGAAAATTTCGGCTCAATTGTCGTTGTAAGTCCTTCCAAAAGTGTTTTTAAAGATGTCCACCAACTTAGAGTAAATATATTTAGTAAGCAAGTCAAGTTAACCAACCTCTTTTTGTGATGATCTAAATCATGATAAGCAGGAGAAAGGAGGATTCCACTGCTCTGACCAGCCAGTTGTAGGGCTTTTTCCCAAAAAGAGGATTTTTGTTCAACTAGCTAGGAAACCTGAGAATTTCATTAAGATTACCGCGATGTAGAAAAGATGCTGAGACTCTAGAAAGAGTGCAGAGAAGAGCCACAAAGATGATTAGAGGTCTGGAGGCTAAAACATATAAGGAACGGTTGCTGGAATTGGGGATGTCCAGTTTAATGAAGAGAAGGACGAGGGGGGACAGGATAGCAGTCTTTCAGTATCTCAGGGGCTGCCCCAAAGAAGAGGGAGTCAAGCTATTCTCCAAAGCGCCTGAAGGCAGGACAAGGAGCAACGGGTGGAAACTCATCAAGGAGAGAAGCAACCTGGAACTAAGGAGAAACTGACATTGAGAACAATTAACCAGTGGAACCACCTGCCTCCAGAAGCTGTGAATGCTCCAACACTGGAAGTCTTTAAGAAGAGACTGAACAGCCATTGTCTGAAATGGTATAAGGTTTCCTGCATTATTATTATTATTATTATTATTATTATTATTATTATTATTACCTTTATTGTCATTTTCCTGGCACACCTCAAAATGAATTTCCGATGCACCACTCTCAAAAGAAGGAAAGCAACCAAGAAAATAGGGTCACCCTCCCAAGAATAACAATAATATAATAACAGCAGTAGCAGCCCAAAGTGTCACATTATACAAAAATGACACCAAAACCCGTACGTGTGTGTGTATATCACGGTACGTTTTGAATCATGGTGGAATAAAAGAGTCTTCGGAGTTAATAAGGTTGACACTATGTGGCACAGTGTTAGGACAGGATCTGCTTGTTCTGTTTTCATTACTAAATATAATTGTTCAGTGTGTAGCACCTACCTGTTTGTGGGGATGGTAAAGCTAAAAGAAAGCAACTGATTCCAAAAGGGGTCGTTCTCAGAGATGGCCTCTCGCCCTGTCAGTTTCTTTAAATACTCGTTTTCTGGAAGGTCATGAATGCTGCTGCTTGCTGCTCCCATCTTCTCCTCAATCGAGTCTGCACTTTTCAGGGTTTCATGTCACGGACGAAAAGCCTGCAATCAGAGGGAGGAGACTGAGCATACAATAACGTCGTCACCTACAGCCTGTCTGGAAATATATATACAAAGTGCTATAAAAACGAACGTTAAAAAACCACAATGCAGAGCACCAAGTCAGAAATCCCAAGATGCTTTCTGGGGAAAAAAAATTAAGGTCAAGTACTTGGCAGAAAATATGGAAGGCAATAAAGGAGAATATTTGTAGCTCAGGGTTGAAATGAGGGATCCCTGATTCTCTCTGAGCTTGGTGGTTTTCTTCCAGACGTTTCATTACCTGACTAGGTAACATCTTCAGTACTAGAAGGGAATGAAGATTGTGGGAGGGGAGAGGAGGAGGAGGAGGAGGAGGAGGAGGAGGAGGTGGTGGTGGTGGTTTCAACACTGGAAGTTTTTAAGAAGAGACTGGACAGCCATTTGTCTGAAATGGTATAGGGTTTCCTGCCTGAGCAAGGGGTTGGACTAGATGACCTCCAAGATCCCTTCCAACTTTATTATCATTATTATTATAAAAAGCGTCCACAAAACAAGATGGAGCGACGACATCAGCAAGTATTTTGGGCCCAGCTGGCAAAGGAACCATTTTGGTTGGAAACAGGTGTGAGAGGCCTTTGTCCTGCAGCGGACGGCCAATGGCTAGAACGATGAATGTGAGTTTACAAGCAGCATGCTTAACCATCATGTTTTCAGTGAATTTAGGGACTCATAATCCCAAAATATTTGGGTTGGGGGAGGTTGGTCTACATGTAAGCATCTGGGAATCATCTCACTTAAGTTAACCTATTTCTTGGTAGGTAGAAACAGGACTGCATGGTTAATGAACAAAACAGTGCCTGTATAAAAATAATAATAATAAACAAAACAAAATAAAACATATTTTATTCAGAGATGGTTCATGCCAAATGAAATTAGCATCTCATTGGTAGAGTCAAATGTGCTGCTTCTTCACTAATAAAACCTTCTTGTTCTATTCACAACAGAGATTCTTAGCTGTCATTTATGAACACTCTGGTATAAAAGCGAACAAAAGCTTGTCATATTTAATTGAAATTTAGAACGTGTGTGGATTAAAAAAAGAAACAGAGATCGCACAATTAATCTCTACCCATCGGTCAGGAATCTACACCTCTGGGATATGCAAGCACTTATTAGCTAGGTTAGCTAACATTCTCTGGCAGACTTAGAGACGTTTCCTGAATTATTCTTTAAGAGATCTGAAATTCCTAAAAGCATGAAACTGATGGAAATGCAACCCCACCCACACAAGAATTCCTAGAAGGTTATCATAGGGATTTTATATCCAAGCCAAGCACATGTATTGCAATTCTAAAAGGCTGGTGTAGTTAAGATAATGTCAGTTCTAAGAGCCCGGCTGTCATCTGTTAAATCATAGCAACAAGCAAACATACAGGTTTTAATCTGAATGTCTGGTTGATATCATCCAAGGAGGAAGATTCAATACCATGACGTTCAATAAATATTTCATAGAGGCTTATTGGTCTTCACCAACACAAATTCTCTTGGAAAGAGAAACAAGCAAAAAAATTAAGGCACAAAGTGCCCGACTTTCAATTAAACATCTGTTTAGAGGCTCTATTCTGCGTTGCTCCAATGTTGATATGCCGTACGGGGCACCGTGGCCTAGCAGTGAAGACCCTGGGCTTATTGATCGAAAGGTCGGTGGTTCGAGACCCAAGCATGGCACAATGGGATGGGCGCCCCTTCCTGCCCCGCTTCCCACCTATCTAGCAATTTGAAAGCCTGTAGATAAATAGGTACCACTTTGGTGGGAAGGTAACAGCGTTCTCTGTGCCTCGGCGTGTAATTATGCCGACCACGGAAGAGTCTTCGGACAGTGCTGGTCCCTCGGCAAGGAAATGGAGATTTATTATCAAATACGGCTGGATAGGGGTAACCTTTCCCTTTACACATTACAGTTACAGTCTGTGAAATTCTCAAATTCTTTTCCATCTAAAGCAAAGGTCTTCAAACTTGGCCACTTTAAGACTTGTGGACATCAACTCCCAGAATTCCTCAGCCAGCCCTCAGGGCTGGCTGAGGAATTCTGGGAGTTGAAGTCCACAAGTCTTAAAGTGGCCAAGTTTGAAGACCTTTGATCTAAAGTAAGGGTCTTCCAACTTGGCCCTTTGATGAGTTGTAGACTTCCACTCTCAGAATTCCTCGGCCAGCAGTGCCTGGCTGAGGAATTCTGGGGCTTGAAGTCCACATGTCATAAAAGGGCCACGTTTGAAGACCCTTGATCTAAAAGAAAGCCAAGAACCAATATGAGTTTCTCTGCATAAATAAAGCCAAGAGAATAAAGTTTTGCTTCTTTTTTTAAACGGGACACAGAGATAATGCAAGAGTTGCTGCATTGTCCTCATCATGGTTTGGGTGAGGTTCAAAGGAAGCAAATATCTGAAGTTAAGACAAGATCACATCTGGAATGATGAGGGAGAAATTTAAACCACTTTGGGACCCAAAGTAATCATAAGGGTATACAAAAACCTTACAAACAGCAACACTGTGGCACACATCTCTTGAAGCATACGGTTAAACCTATTCCAGCAGATTAAATGAACAGAATTGTTTGAGAGAATATGAATGAGAAATTCACTTATTTGCTTTCTGTAAAGTATGATATAACCAAAAAAGGTGGCCGGGCTACTGAGAGCAGAAAATCAACAATAAATCTGTGAAGCCCACAAAAAGCCAGAAAGCAAAATGTTTAACTTCAACAGACACCTTAAACATGCTATTTTATTGCTAAGTTTCAACGTGGCAATGGACAGCTGTTTCTTATACAAACATCCAATTTGAATATCATAAAACTTTTATATATACCCCCCAAAGCCCACCCTTACCTCCTGAACTTCAAATTGTCTTGCTTGATGAATTTCAGTCTTCCTGTAGAAGAGAACGACAACTATAAGATGGGTATTATGGAGTTAATAAAGCAGCAAGGTCAAGCTTTCACTCTTAATTATTTCAGTCAACATCTGTATGCGGAAGGTCATCCTCACAAACCGTCCACAATTGCTAGGTGGTTAATGAGTAACTTTTTTTTAACACTCTAATGCATCCTGATGCAAGCAGTTTAATGCTAATGCAAACATCCGCCATCAGCCACGGATGTGAAAGTGTCAAAGACCTTTTGTCAAGGTATGTAAAAGAATTCTAGAAGCTAATTTAAATAACTGTATCCACTGCAGTATCTCTACATCTCCCAGATTGTGCAAGGAAGTTGTAGTGCTTGGGTCTATATACCCGCAGGAGAGCTGCAAATAAAATTACCACCATTACAACCTACGGTAGTGACCGTTCAAAGTTACAATGGTGCTGGAAAAAGTGACCCATGACCGTTTTTCACACTTGCTGGGGAATTCTGGGAACTGTAGTCCATACATCTTAAAGCAACCAAGGTTAAGAAACCCTGTTTTAGACTTCAAGCCCCAAACCTTAATTTTACAGCCCCAAACCTGTTTGCTAAACCACTTTGCAAAATTAGTTTTTGTGAGCAATAGGCTGCCAATCCCTGGAATGGAGGGTGAACAATTTTTACAATAAAGTGATTCTACCTTTCTGGGGGAAAAAAATAAGCTTGATGATTGAAATGTGTTGGTTATTAACATCCAGCATCTTTTAACTCTCCTCTTTGCTCCGTAGTACCAAGAAATGCAACCTCAGGCCAAAAAGAAAAAAACAAAAAGCTTCAAAGAGTTTAGTTTAAAATGTACAGCAAGAACTGCTGAATATATATTACAAATTGAATCCAAATAACACGCCTAGAACTGCAGGCTAAATTTGGTGAAGAACACTGCATCTAAAACCTGTTCTAGGAGTTTATGCATTGAGCGTTCTAGATGCCATATATACCAGGGCTTCTTGGCCATTTGAAGAGGTGTGGACCAACTGCCTTGCTGGCAGGAGAATTCATACATGCACACATTATATATATATGTATGTATGTATATATAGAGATAGTAGGTAGGTAGGTGGGTGGGTGAGTGGGAGGGTGGGTGGATGGATGGATGGATAGGTAGGTAGGTAGATAGGTAGATAGACACAGAGAGCTAGATAGATACAGAGAGATAGAGAGAGAGAGAGAGAGAGAAACAAACAGATATAGAGATACAGATATAGAGATTATAGATATAGAGAAATAGATAGAGAGATAGGGATATTTAGAGATAGATAGATAGATATAGAGATAGATTATATATATAGATTATATATATAGAGATACAGAGAAATAGAGATAGATAGATAGATATAGATACATAGATATATTTATATATATATATATATATATTTATATATATATTTATATATATATGTGTGTGTGTGTGTGTGTGTGTGTGTGTGTATAGTGTTTCTTTTTTAGATAGCACCCTGTAAACCCAAATATGGGAGGAAGAAATCATTCTTTCCTTTTGCCTGTTTCAGCTCAACCCAGAGCCATCTGCAAGCACAAATATATATATATTTTTAAAATTGTTGACAAAGAAATAAGGGATTTCTGAGATAGCTATTTCGAGTTATTTAACTCGTCTGTCAATAAGTTGAACCAACTTCTTCCCTGCTCCAACACCTTAAAGCCACAGGACATAAAATTGATTTCAAAAAGACCAGAACTATTGCCAAAACTGAACACTTTAATAACAGAATAATCAGAGAAGCCATCGAGATAGAAAAACGCCCTCACAGCATGAACAAACGAGATGATGCCTCCCGCCTACCAGCCATTTGGAAACCTGCCCTTATTGACAGACGAGTCCATAGTACGGGGAATGACACCAGACCTACACTCACAAAAACCACACAAGATGTCACCACCACACATCCAGGCAAAAAGCAAACCCAAACCCACACTGATGAGGAGGCACGACCACAAACCAGAAGCCAGACCACAGCTGCATCATTAGCCACCTTAAACCCCTCCAATCCATACACGAAACAAACTGACACCCACCATGAAGATGAGGCACAACCACGAACGCAAAGCCAAACAGCTATGCAGTTCCCATCTCTAATCCCCTTGTAAATCAGACTAACCTGAGCACAACAAAGCCCCCACCCAAACAGAACACTCCCCCAGCCAATCAGAGCACAGCCAAGCCCCTAACCAATCAGAACACACCTCCACCCAATCAGAACACAGCCGAGCTCCCAGCTAATCAGTTCAAACCCCCACTGGCAGTTAAAAGGAAGAAACAGCTAAAATCTCACATTGCTCCTAGAAGCAGAAGCCGAAAGCACCAGCCTGAAGATGACGAATGAGACTTCGTCGAAACGTCGCCAAGACACTTCAAATTCTACGTGGGAGAAAACCCAAAGAACCAAAGACACACACACACACACACACACACACACACACACACACACACATATATATGTAGGTCTTTGGTTCTTCGGGTTTTCTCCCGCGTAGAATTTGAAGTGTCTTGGCAACGTTTCGATGAAATCTCATTCATCATCTTCAGGCTGGTGCTTTTGGCTTCTGCTTCTAGGAGCAATGTGTGGTCTAAGCTGTTTTTTCCTTTTAACTGCCAGTGGGGGTTTGAACTGATTGGCTGGGAGCTTGGCTATGTTCTGATTGGTTAGGGGCTTGGCTGTGCTCTGATTGGCTGGGGGGTTGGCTGTGTTCTGATTGGCTGGGGGAGTGTTCTGTTTGGGTGGGGGCTTTGTTGTGCTGGAGAGGTTCAAAGTGGCCAATGTTGCAGCTCTGGTCTGGCTCCTGGTCTGTGGTCTTGCCTCATCATTGGTTTGGGTTTGCTTTTTGCGTGGATGTGTGGAGGTGGCATCCTGTGTGGTTCTGGTGTCAATCTTAGAGTTAGAAATACGTTTGTCAATAAGGGCGGGTTTCCAAATGGCTGGTAGGCGGGAGGTATCATCTCGTTTGTTCATGCTGTGGGGGCGTTTTTCTATCTCGATGGCTTCTCTGATTATTCTGTTATTAAAATGTTCAGTTTTGGCAATTGTTCTGGTCTTTTTGAAATCAATTTCATGTCCTGTGGCTTTAAGGTGTTGGACCAGGGAAGAAGTTGGTTCCTCTCTTTTGACTGAGTTTTTGTGTTCTTCAATGCGTGCATTTATCCTTCTGTTGGTTTGTCCAATGTATGTAGTGGGGCAAGCAGTACATGGGATTTCATATACTCCTTGATTTTCTAACTCAATTTTGTCTTTAGGGTTTCTTAGGATGGTGGATATTTTTCTGTTTGTGCAGAATGCTGTTTTGACATTATATTTGTGCAGGACTTTGCTGATCTTGTCTGTGGTGCCTTTTATGTATGGGAGGAGGGCTTTGCCGTTTTCTTGTTCTCTGTCATGGATTTTAGTGGGAGTTTCTTTTTGGATTAAGTTGGAAATCTTATTTCTTGGGAATCCGTTGGATGTTAGTACATTAGTGAGAGTGTGTAGTTCGGTTTTTAGGTGTTGTTCGTCAGCTAGGCATTTGGTTCTGGAGATGAGTGTCTTGGCTACGGAGTTGATCTGTGCTGGGTGGTGGTGTGAGCGTGCGTGCAGATAGCGGTTTGTGTGTGTTTTCTTCTGGTAGATGGTGTGTCCTAGGGAGCCATTGGATTTCTTGTAGACTAAGACATCCAGGAAGGGAAGTTGGTTATTAGCTTCTAACCTCTAACCAATCAGAACATAGCCAAGCTCCCAGCCAATCAGTTCAAACCCCCACTGGCAGTTAAAAGGAAAAAACAGCTTAGACCACACATTGCTCCTAGAAGCAGAAGCCAAAAGCACCAGCCTGAAGATGATGAATGAGATTTCATCGAAACGTTGCCAAGACACTTCAAATTCTACGCGGGAGAAAACCCGACGAACCAAAGACCTACATACAAACACCCGCGAAAACCTCAGAAAACAAATATCATACCTGCACGGGGAGGAAATCCACCATCTGACCAGGACCTATGAAAAACTTGAAGTCCAAAGAGCTTCCATTTTATGTGACCTTGCATTCCTACGCAACTGCCGAGATCAAAATTTAACCCCCACATGCTTCCAATTGAAATTCCACTCCAACTCTGCAGCCACCAAATGCATCCTGAAAAGAACAGAATTGGCCCTAATCAGAAATGAACTTCACACAAAAAGATTCCTCCTAGACCGAATCAACAAAGATCTCCTCACACTTCACCTCAAACTCAGCAACAAGATCCACCCTGCACTTTGGGACAAATCCAAACAACTCGCAGTCTGGAGAGCCGAAACACAGACCACCCTCAAGACAGACACACTCACCAACAAACTCCGAAGACTACAAGAACACCAGAAACAAACCCCTCCTCCCTCACAGCCACACATGAAACAAACAGTGCATAACATCTCAGATAGGATCCTCACCAAAGCTGAAACCAATGTCCTTTCCAAAGGATTCAACTTTGCAGTCGCTCCCAAACATATCCCCACTGAAACCATTATATGCGGAGTTGAAACCAGCCTGACCAAAATCAACCCCGATGACGCTAATAGAATCAGACTTGAAATCACCAACATACTCTGCACCAGCAAGCCACCCAAAAGCAACTTACCCAAAGAGGAGCAGACAGCACTACTTAATCTGAAACAAGACGCCAGCATAATAATCCTACCAGCAGACAAGGGCAACGCCACGGTGGTCATGAACACATCTGACTACCAAACCAAATTAACCAACCTACTCCAAGACTCCACATACAAACCCCTAAACACAGATCCCACCACCTACCTGGAGAAAACCACTAGATCCAAAATAAAAGCCTCTCCCATCAGCGAAGAGATCCAACAAAGAATCATTCCAAGAGAAAAATCATCCAGATGCCCTAAGCTCTATGGTCTCCCCAAGATACACAAAGAAGGAACCCCACTTAGACCCATAGTCAGCTCCATAGGCTCACCTCTACAAAATCTAGCCAAATTTCTCGCCAAACAACTACAGCCCTATGCAGAATCCATCACCTCACAAGTAACCAACTCATTCCAGTTCATAGAGATCATAAAGAAACAAAACTTACAGCCCAGCGACCTACTCGTGAGCTTCGATGTCATATCCCTCTTCACCCAAGTGCCAATCAAAGAAGCCTTAACAGCCATCCAAAACAAATATAACCCCCCCAAACACATCCTAGATCTGACCAACCACTGTCTATCCAACACATACTTCATCTATAACGGACAAAAATACAAACAAATAGAAGGAGCACCCATGGGATCACCTCTCTCACCTGTCATTGCAAACCTCTACATGGAACACTTTGAAACCCAAGCTCTAGAAAAATCTGATCACAAACCCAAACTCTGGCTCAGATACGTAGATGATACCTTCGTAATCTGGCCACATGGGAAAGGAAAACTGGACAACTTCCTTACACACCTCAACAGCCTACACCCCAAAATACAGTTCACCATGGAAACAGAAGCTAATAACCAACTTCCCTTCCTGGATGTCTTAGTCTACAAGAAATCCAATGGCTCCCTAGGACACACCATCTACCAGAAGAAAACACACACAAACCGCTATCTGCACGCACGCTCACACCACCACCCAGCACAGATCAACTCCGTAGCCAAGACACTCATCTCCAGAACCAAATGCCTAGCTGACGAACAACACCTAAAAACCGAACTACACACTCTCACTAATGTACTAACATCCAACGGATTCCCAAGAAATAAGATTTCCAACTTAATCCAAAAAGAAACTCCCACTAAAATCCATGACAGAGAACAAGAAAACGGCAAAGCCCTCCTCCCATACATAAAAGGCACCACAGACAAGATCAGCAAAGTCCTGCACAAATATAATGTCAAAACAGCATTCTGCACAAACAGAAAAATATCCACCATCCTAAGAAACCCTAAAGACAAAATTGAGTTAGAAAATCAAGGAGTATATGAAATCCCATGTACTGCTTGCCCCACTACATACATTGGACAAACCAACAGAAGGATAAATGCACGCATTGAAGAACACAAAAACTCAGTCAAAAGAGAGGAACCAACTTCTTCCCTGGTCCAACACCTTAAAGCCACAGGACATGAAATTGATTTCAAAAAGACCAGAACAATTGCCAAAACTGAACATTTTAATAACAGAATAATCAGAGAAGCCATCGAGATAGAAAAACGCCCCCACAGCATGAACAAACGAGATGATACCTCCCGCCTACCAGCCATTTGGAAACCCGCCCTTATTGACAAACGTATTTCTAACTCTAAGATTGACACCAGAACCACACAGGATGCCACCTCCACACATCCACGCAAAAAGCAAACCCAAACCAATGATGAGGCAAGACCACAGACCAGGAGCCAGACCAGAGCTGCAACATTGGCCACTTTGAACCTCTCCAGCACAACAAAGCCCCCACCCAAACAGAACACTCCCCCAGCCAATCAGAACACAGCCAACCCCCCAGCCAATCAGAGCACAGCCAAGCCCCTAACCAATCAGAACATAGCCAAGCTCCCAGCCAATCAGTTCAAACCCCCACTGGCAGTTAAAAGGAAAAAACAGCTTAGACCACACATTGCTCCTAGAAGCAGAAGCCAAAAGCACCAGCCTGAAGATGATGAATGAGATTTCATCGAAATGTTGCCAAGACACTTCAAATTCTACGTGGGAGAAAACCCGAAGAACCAAAGACCTACATACAAACACCCGCGAAAACCTCAGAAAACAAATATCATACCTGCACGGGGAGGAAATCCACCATCTGACCAGGACCTATGAAAAACTTGAAGTCCAAAGAGCTTCCATTTTATGTGACCTTGCATTCCTACGCAACTGCCGAGATCAAAATTTAACCCCCACATGCTTCCAATTGAAATTCCACTCCAACTCTGCAGCCACCAAATGCATCCTGAAAAGAACAGAATTGGCCCTAATCAGAAATGAACTTCACACAAAAAGATTCCTCCTAGACCGAATCAACAAAGATCTCCTCACACTTCACCTCAAACTCAGCAACAAGATCCACCCTGCACTTTGGGACAAATCCAAACAACTCGCAGTCTGGAGAGCCGAAACACAGACCACCCTCAAGACAGACACACTCACCAACAAACTCCGAAGACTACAAGAACACCAGAAACAAACCCCTCCTCCCTCACAGCCACACATGAAACAAACAGTGCATAACATCTCAGATAGGATCCTCACCAAAGCTGAAACCAATGTCCTTTCCAAAGGATTCAACTTTGCAGTCGCTCCCAAACATATCCCCACTGAAACCATTATATGCGGAGTTGAAACCAGCCTGACCAAAATCAACCCCGATGACGCTAATAGAATCAGACTTGAAATCACCAACATACTCTGCACCAGCAAGCCACCCAAAAGCAACTTACCCAAAGAGGAGCAGACAGCACTACTTAATCTGAAACAAGACGCCAGCATAATAATCCTACCAGCAGACAAGGGCAACGCCACGGTGGTCATGAACACATCTGACTACCAAACCAAATTAACCAACCTACTCCAAGACTCCACATACAAACCCCTAAACACAGATCCCACCACCTACCTGGAGAAAACCACTAGATCCAAAATAAAAGCCTCTCCCATCAGCGAAGAGATCCAACAAAGAATCATTCCAAGAGAAAAATCATCCAGATGCCCTAAGCTCTATGGTCTCCCCAAGATACACAAAGAAGGAACCCCACTTAGACCCATAGTCAGCTCCATAGGCTCACCTCTACAAAATCTAGCCAAATTTCTCGCCAAACAACTACAGCCCTATGCAGAATCCATCACCTCACAAGTAACCAACTCATTCCAGTTCATAGAGATCATAAAGAAACAAAACTTACAGCCCAGCGACCTACTCGTGAGCTTCGATGTCATATCCCTCTTCACCCAAGTGCCAATCAAAGAAGCCTTAACAGCCATCCAAAACAAATATAACCCCCCCAAACACATCCTAGATCTGACCAACCACTGTCTATCCAACACATACTTCATCTATAACGGACAAAAATACAAACAAATAGAAGGAGCACCCATGGGATCACCTCTCTCACCTGTCATTGCAAACCTCTACATGGAACACTTTGAAACCCAAGCTCTAGAAAAATCTGATCACAAACCCAAACTCTGGCTCAGATACGTAGATGATACCTTCGTAATCTGGCCACATGGGAAAGGAAAACTGGACAACTTCCTTACACACCTCAACAGCCTACACCCCAAAATACAGTTCACCATGGAAACAGAAGCTAATAACCAACTTCCCTTCCTGGATGTCTTAGTCTACAAGAAATCCAATGGCTCCCTAGGACACACCATCTACCAGAAGAAAACACACACAAACCGCTATCTGCACGCACGCTCACACCACCACCCAGCACAGATCAACTCCGTAGCCAAGACACTCATCTCCAGAACCAAATGCCTAGCTGACGAACAACACCTAAAAACCGAACTACACACTCTCACTAATGTACTAACATCCAACGGATTCCCAAGAAATAAGATTTCCAACTTAATCCAAAAAGAAACTCCCACTAAAATCCATGACAGAGAACAAGAAAACGGCAAAGCCCTCCTCCCATACATAAAAGGCACCACAGACAAGATCAGCAAAGTCCTGCACAAATATAATGTCAAAACAGCATTCTGCACAAACAGAAAAATATCCACCATCCTAAGAAACCCTAAAGACAAAATTGAGTTAGAAAATCAAGGAGTATATGAAATCCCATGTACTGCTTGCCCCACTACATACATTGGACAAACCAACAGAAGGATAAATGCACGCATTGAAGAACACAAAAACTCAGTCAAAAGAGAGGAACCAACTTCTTCCCTGGTCCAACACCTTAAAGCCACAGGACATGAAATTGATTTCAAAAAGACCAGAACAATTGCCAAAACTGAACATTTTAATAACAGAATAATCAGAGAAGCCATCGAGATAGAAAAACGCCCCCACAGCATGAACAAACGAGATGATACCTCCCGCCTACCAGCCATTTGGAAACCCGCCCTTATTGACAAACGTATTTCTAACTCTAAGATTGACACCAGAACCACACAGGATGCCACCTCCACACATCCACGCAAAAAGCAAACCCAAACCAATGATGAGGCAAGACCACAGACCAGGAGCCAGACCAGAGCTGCAACATTGGCCACTTTGAACCTCTCCAGCACAACAAAGCCCCCACCCAAACAGAACACTCCCCCAGCCAATCAGAACACAGCCAACCCCCCAGCCAATCAGAGCACAGCCAAGCCCCTAACCAATCAGAACATAGCCAAGCTCCCAGCCAATCAGTTCAAACCCCCACTGGCAGTTAAAAGGAAAAAACAGCTTAGACCACACATTGCTCCTAGAAGCAGAAGCCAAAAGCACCAGCCTGAAGATGATGAATGAGATTTCATCGAAACGTTGCCAAGACACTTCAAATTCTACGTGGGAGAAAACCCGAAGAACCAAAGAC
The DNA here is from genome assembly GCA_034064705.1 of Bothrops alternatus. NCBI lineage: Eukaryota > Metazoa > Chordata > Lepidosauria > Squamata > Viperidae > Bothrops > Bothrops alternatus. The sequence goes on along the minus strand of JARGCV010000185.1, from coordinate 231,140 downwards.
CTACATACAAACACCCGCGAAAACCTCAGAAAACAAATATCATACCTGCACGGGGAGGAAATCCACCATCTGACCAGGACCTATGAAAAACTTGAAGTCCAAAGAGCTTCCATTTTATGTGACCTTGCATTCCTACGCAACTGCCGAGATCAAAATTTAACCCCCACATGCTTCCAATTGAAATTCCACTCCAACTCTGCAGCCACCAAATGCATCCTGAAAAGAACAGAATTGGCCCTAATCAGAAATGAACTTCACACAAAAAGATTCCTCCTAGACCGAATCAACAAAGATCTCCTCACACTTCACCTCAAACTCAGCAACAAGATCCACCCTGCACTTTGGGACAAATCCAAACAACTCGCAGTCTGGAGAGCCGAAACACAGACCACCCTCAAGACAGACACACTCACCAACAAACTCCGAAGACTACAAGAACACCAGAAACAAACCCCTCCTCCCTCACAGCCACACATGAAACAAACAGTGCATAACATCTCAGATAGGATCCTCACCAAAGCTGAAACCAATGTCCTTTCCAAAGGATTCAACTTTGCAGTCGCTCCCAAACATATCCCCACTGAAACCATTATATGCGGAGTTGAAACCAGCCTGACCAAAATCAACCCCGATGACGCTAATAGAATCAGACTTGAAATCACCAACATACTCTGCACCAGCAAGCCACCCAAAAGCAACTTACCCAAAGAGGAGCAGACAGCACTACTTAATCTGAAACAAGACGCCAGCATAATAATCCTACCAGCAGACAAGGGCAACGCCACGGTGGTCATGAACACATCTGACTACCAAACCAAATTAACCAACCTACTCCAAGACTCCACATACAAACCCCTAAACACAGATCCCACCACCTACCTGGAGAAAACCACTAGATCCAAAATAAAAGCCTCTCCCATCAGCGAAGAGATCCAACAAAGAATCATTCCAAGAGAAAAATCATCCAGATGCCCTAAGCTCTATGGTCTCCCCAAGATACACAAAGAAGGAACCCCACTTAGACCCATAGTCAGCTCCATAGGCTCACCTCTACAAAATCTAGCCAAATTTCTCGCCAAACAACTACAGCCCTATGCAGAATCCATCACCTCACAAGTAACCAACTCATTCCAGTTCATAGAGATCATAAAGAAACAAAACTTACAGCCCAGCGACCTACTCGTGAGCTTCGATGTCATATCCCTCTTCACCCAAGTGCCAATCAAAGAAGCCTTAACAGCCATCCAAAACAAATATAACCCCCCCAAACACATCCTAGATCTGACCAACCACTGTCTATCCAACACATACTTCATCTATAACGGACAAAAATACAAACAAATAGAAGGAGCACCCATGGGATCACCTCTCTCACCTGTCATTGCAAACCTCTACATGGAACACTTTGAAACCCAAGCTCTAGAAAAATCTGATCACAAACCCAAACTCTGGCTCAGATACGTAGATGATACCTTCGTAATCTGGCCACATGGGAAAGGAAAACTGGACAACTTCCTTACACACCTCAACAGCCTACACCCCAAAATACAGTTCACCATGGAAACAGAAGCTAATAACCAACTTCCCTTCCTGGATGTCTTAGTCTACAAGAAATCCAATGGCTCCCTAGGACACACCATCTACCAGAAGAAAACACACACAAACCGCTATCTGCACGCACGCTCACACCACCACCCAGCACAGATCAACTCCGTAGCCAAGACACTCATCTCCAGAACCAAATGCCTAGCTGACGAACAACACCTAAAAACCGAACTACACACTCTCACTAATGTACTAACATCCAACGGATTCCCAAGAAATAAGATTTCCAACTTAATCCAAAAAGAAACTCCCACTAAAATCCATGACAGAGAACAAGAAAACGGCAAAGCCCTCCTCCCATACATAAAAGGCACCACAGACAAGATCAGCAAAGTCCTGCACAAATATAATGTCAAAACAGCATTCTGCACAAACAGAAAAATATCCACCATCCTAAGAAACCCTAAAGACAAAATTGAGTTAGAAAATCAAGGAGTATATGAAATCCCATGTACTGCTTGCCCCACTACATACATTGGACAAACCAACAGAAGGATAAATGCACGCATTGAAGAACACAAAAACTCAGTCAAAAGAGAGGAACCAACTTCTTCCCTGGTCCAACACCTTAAAGCCACAGGACATGAAATTGATTTCAAAAAGACCAGAACAATTGCCAAAACTGAACATTTTAATAACAGAATAATCAGAGAAGCCATCGAGATAGAAAAACGCCCCCACAGCATGAACAAACGAGATGATACCTCCCGCCTACCAGCCATTTGGAAACCCGCCCTTATTGACAAACGTATTTCTAACTCTAAGATTGACACCAGAACCACACAGGATGCCACCTCCACACATCCACGCAAAAAGCAAACCCAAACCAATGATGAGGCAAGACCACAGACCAGGAGCCAGACCAGAGCTGCAACATTGGCCACTTTGAACCTCTCCAGCACAACAAAGCCCCCACCCAAACAGAACACTCCCCCAGCCAATCAGAACACAGCCAACCCCCCAGCCAATCAGAGCACAGCCAAGCCCCTAACCAATCAGAACATAGCCAAGCTCCCAGCCAATCAGTTCAAACCCCCACTGGCAGTTAAAAGGAAAAAACAGCTTAGACCACACATTGCTCCTAGAAGCAGAAGCCAAAAGCACCAGCCTGAAGATGATGAATGAGATTTCATCGAAATGTTGCCAAGACACTTCAAATTCTACGCGGGAGAAAACCCGAAGAACCAAAGACCTACATACAAACACCCGCGAAAACCTCAGAAAACAAATATATATATATATATATATATATATATATATATATATATATATATATATATATATATATATATATATATATATATAGAGAGAGAGAGAGAGAGAGAGAGAGAGAGAGAGAGAGAGAGAGAGAGAGAGAGAGAGAGAGAGAGAGAGAGAGAGAGAGAGAGAGAGAGAGGGAGAGAGAGAGAGGGAAACACCAGTTCTGTTTTGCATGTAAGTAATTACTGCAATATCACACAGATGCAGGCAGTTCTGATGCCTCTTAGGTTCATTATATCAGCCACATGATTGACATATTTAAACATCTTGAATATCATTTTTCCAGATCTGCAAGTATGAATGTTATTTTTACTGATAACTTAACATTTGATTATGGCCAAGTTAAAGAACTAAGTACAAGTTGTCTTCCACTTACGACCACCATTGAGCCCAAAGTTTCTGCTGTTAAGCGAGACATTTGTTAAGTGAGTTCTGTCCCATTTACGACGGCCACAGTCATTAAGTGAATCGCTGCAGTCACTAAGTTGCTGTAGTCAAGTTATAGAACCGCATTCCTGAACAAGCAATCCTGAAATAAAAAAGGGCCGCCTTGAACCAATCAGCCCTTCCTGTCATGGATCCCATTTCCTTCCCTTGGAATGTATTTGTTTTATTTTTTCTAAATTCAGCATGTTGCTGCAACAAGACCTCCTGTGGGGTATCTGGGCTGGGAAGCCACAGGAACGCCAGCCGGGCACCCTGTGGGCCTCATTTCTGCCAGAAGGAGAGGAGGGTTGGGAGGGAGGGAGGATTGATTCATTCCATTTTTAGTCTCTGAACTTTTTATTTACAACAAATGGGGAATGAACATTTAGGTCTTGAGGGAACAGGGCGCGGGGGAGGCCTCCCGTGGTTTCCATGGGCAGCAAAGAAAGGACTACCTCAGTGGCCTTCCGACTTGGCCCTTTGAGGACTGGTGGACTTCAACTCCCAGAATTCCTCAGTCGGCCATTTTGATGAAAGTGCGGGCTTGGATCCAGACCAGGGCTCTTCCAACTCGGCCCTTTGATGACATGTGGACTTCAACTCCCAGAATTCCTCAGCCAGCGTGCTCATTCCCCTCCCCCTCTACCACTTTTCTAGGATGGTCGCGTACCACCTGCCAGGTGCCAATGTACTACAGGTGGTAGCTGTACCACTGGTTGAAAAACCCTGCATTAGGGGACTGGAGGCTAAAACATACAAGGAACGGCTGCTGGAATTGGGGATGTCTAGTTTAATGAAGAGAAGGACAAGGGGGGACATGATAAAAATGTTCCAATCTCTCAGGGGCTGCCCCAAAGAAGAGGGAGTCAAGCTATTTTCCAAAGCAGCTGAGGGCAGGAGAAGAAGCAACGGGTGGAAACTCATCAAGGAGAGAAGCAAGCTAGAATTAAAGAGAAACATCCTGACAGAAAGAACAATTAACCAGTGGAACCACCTGCCTCCAGAAGCGGTGAGTGCTCCAACACTGGAAGTTTTTAAGAGGAGACTGGACAGCCATTTGTCCAAAATGATCTAGGGTTTCCTGCCTGAGCAGGGGGTTGGACTAGATGACCTCCAAGGTCCCTTCCAACATTATTATTATTGCTGTTGTTGTTGTTATTTCAAGAATTCAACCTCTTGTCCATGGGATAATCAAAACATTCCAAAGGGAATACCAAGACCGGCTTCTGCAGGGGGTCATTGCTCAAATGCAAAGCTAGGGTCCGTCTGCAGAAGGAAAGGCCGAGCCTGACCAAGGTACAACCCAGCGGGAAAGTGCTGGAAGCAACGGATGAAGCAGAAGAAGTGAGTGAGGAGGACGCAGAAATTGCAGATATTCCGAAACAGGAGGGTGTCATCATTTGATAATGCCATTAAGGTCATTTGCTTTGGAAAAATGCTGGAGTCTGCTGAGGGGCATGGCCAGCGTTGAGAGGGCTTCCTCCGCTCACCTTCACACAGAGAATAAGAAACAGACTCTTTTTTCCAGAAAGAATGATCAAACCGTGAGAAAACAATATATATGTAAATGCTCAGCCTTGTATGATTTTCCCTGTGTTTTCGCTATGTGTGTTTCTGTATGACATTCTCTAATAAAAGCCGTACAACAGGTTGACCACTTTTGTTCAGTTCCTTGGGAGGTTTTACTCTATTTTAACATGAACCAGTTTCCTTTCCCTGCAGTGAATGCATACTATGCACTGACCTGGGAATAAGAGGAATGTTAGAAATAAGAATGCTCCTATTCCTTGGACTATTAACAGAATAAAATAGAGCTGGAAGGGACCTTGGAGGTCTTCTAGTCCAGCCCCCTGCTCAAGCAGGAGAACCTACACCATCTCAGATAAGTGTCTGTCCGATCTCTTCTTAAAAACCTCCAGGGATGGAGCGCCCACGATTTCTGGTGGCAAGATGTTCCATTGGTTAATTGTCCTCACTGTCAGGAAGTTTCTCCTTAATTCCAGGTGGATTCTCTCTTTGGTCAGTATCCCACCATTGTTTCTTGTCCTGCCCCCTGGTGAACAACCTGACCCCCTCCTCTTTGTGGCAGCCCCTCAGATACTGGAACGCGACTGACTATCACGTCTCCCCTGTTTCTTCCTTTCTTTAGATTAGCCAAACCTTAGTCCTGCAGCCATTCTTCACATGTTTTAGTCTCCAGGCCTTTGATCTTCATAGTTGCCCTTCTCTGAACTTTTTTTTCCAAAGTCTCAATGTCTTTTCTGTGATATGGTGACCAAAATTGGGTGCAGTATTCCAGGTGTGGTTAAGATAACTTAACACTTGTGTAAAAAAAAAAAAAAAAAAAAGATAACTTAACACTATTAAGGTAGTGTTATGCTAGAAAAGGTAAGAGGTTTCAGCAATACATATATAAGCCTCCTTTAATTGCTATTAAAGGGAACACTACAAGGCATTCTCAAACTATATGTACTTTGTAAGGGTCTCATTCAAAAGATACAGGGGGAACAATTGACGTTAAGCCAATTCTCCTGTCTCAAAGGTGACAGGTGACGTCTTGGATCAAGGAACCAGCAGAAGAGAACTAATTAACACACCGTGCAGATGATCACACTACGCAACAGGCCTTCTTTCTACCGTGTTTCCCTGAAAGTAAAGCCTACCCCGAAAATAAGCCCTAGCTTGATTGGGGGCTAATATAAGCCCTACCCCCCAAAATAAGCCCTAGTTTTGGGGCGGGGCGCACACCTAGAAACCAAGCTAGGGTGGGGGGTGGGGCTGCCCCATGCGCCCCGCACCCGCTTACCAGGCCTCCCATGAATTGACACCTGCCTCGCCTCGCTGGCCCACTTCTTCTGGTCGGCATCCACCGGCCTGGATTTTGCTGTCAGAGGCCTTTCCGGAAGGCCTTTGCAGCCGAGACCTGAGCTATGGATTCAATCTGTAGCTCGGTTATCGGCTCCAGCAGCCTTCCAGAAAGATCTCCGAGTGCAAAAATGCAGGCGGGAGCTCCTTTCTCAGTTGCAGAATGAAGCTGCTCCTTCAGCTGCAGAAGGAGGAGGCCGGCTGGGGGGGGGAGGAGGCTGACAGTACCGGAGCTGAGTGGAAAAGACACCCCCACCCCAAAAATAAGACCTGGCGCCTCTTTTGGAGGCAAAAAAATAAAAATAAAAATATTTTCGAGGAAACACGGGTAATAGTAAGCTGACAAATGTTTAGATATTTCCCACTCGATTTATAAACTGTACATAGCATTGTACAATGCAAAGCTTGTATGTACCACGCTTACCAATGTGCCCCAATTTTGCCACTGGCTTCGTTCGTTCTTAGATTTCAGCTACTGTATTAGATTTCTTCCAGCTATCCTGTTGTGTCATTTACAAGCGGAAACGCTGAGTGCAGGGAATATGATCCTCACAATAATCCCTCAAGAAATGCTGTTTAAGGCAGCGGTCCCTAACCTTGGCCCCTTTAAGACCTGTGGACTTCAACTCCCAGAATTCCCCAGCCAGCCATGCTGGCTGGGGAATTCTGGGAGTTGAAGTCCACAAGTCTTAAAGCGGCCACGGTTGGGGACCCCTGGTTTAAGGGCAGTGTCTTTAAAAGGTAACATGTAGACAGCATCCCGAAGTTGCTTTTCAAAAGGCGGCCGCTGCGGATGTTTGGAAGGCGAGCTCCGTCTTCCGCATCCGTTTTCACTCCGCTGGGGGACCCTGGAAAGGTTCAAAAGTCGCACTGTAGGGGCGACGAGCAAGGAAGGGACCCCCGATTGATCGCAGGAGAGCGGCAGCCCTTCCGCTCGATCCGGGGCAGCCTTCCAAACTGGCAGAAGAAAGACCGGCCATAGTAATATGGTCCGTCACTAGGCTGCAGATAGCCAAAGTCAAACTTATCACCAAGCACTTCGAAAGCAACGCGGATAAAACTGAGTGAGATCTGATCTTCTCTTTACCCTAAGTCAGTGATGGCGAACCTTTTGGAGACTGAGTGCCCAAACTGCAACCCAAAACCCACTTATGCATCATTGGGTGCCGGGTGGGCGTGGTCCATCGGGTGGGCATGGCTGCGGTGGTAACAGCAGACTGGGTGGGACTAGAAAGTTCAATCAATCAATTCCAACTTTGCAAGATCTTTTTTTTTCCCCGCATGAAGTTGAAATTTGCCTATTTGATTGAACCTTTTTCTTTTTGCACATGGCGGTGGAGGCCTAAAGCGAAAAGGTTTTATAAAACCCAGCTGAAGGCCTAGGACTGGGGCGACGGCGCGCGTGCCCACAGGGAGGGCTCTGAGTGCCGCCTCTGGCACCCGTGCCATGGGTTCGCCACCACTGACCTAAGTACTTTCTCTTCCTGTAAAAGCTGCCGGAAGTATCTTTCCCCCTGTGAGGAGGGAAGGGAATTTTTATCCCACCCTCTAAGAATAGCGGCATTCGACTACCCAGGGGAATTAAAGCATTAAAAGAACAACTTTAATCTAATTGGATTTATATGTTCCTGAAACATGGGGCACAAATTTATTTATTTTTATTTATTTATTTAAACTTATATGTCGCCCTTCTCCTAGGAACCAGGGCGGCTTACAATAACAATACAAGTAAAAACATAAACATAGAGTCAATTAAAATTGCTAATTACAATGCTGTATAAAAACTAGGTAAAATTAATTACATTCATACAACATACAATCACAGTCAAACACGCAGTCGCTGATGGAGGGACATCCCTAGGCCCAGGGGCAGAGTGCAGTTCATACGTCGGCATAAATACGTCTTCAACAATTTCCAGAAAGCTAGGAGGGAGGAAGCAGTACGAACCTCTGAGGGAAGCTGGTTCCAGAGGGCTGGGGCAGCAACGGAGAAGGCCCTTGCCCTAGGCCCCGCCAGATGACATTGCTTAACAGACGGGACTCGTAGAAGGCCAACCCTATGTACCCTAACCGGTCGCTGGGATTCATGAGGCAGAAGACGGTCCCGCAAGTATCCTGGTCCATTGCCATAAAGGGCTTTATAGGTCATAACCAACACTTTGAATTGTGTTCGGAGACCAATAGGTAGCCAGTGCAGCTCACGGAGAGCTGGAGTGATATGAGCATGTCTTGGGAGACCCAAGACGGCTCGCGCGGCCGCATTCTGGACTACTTGCAGTCTCCGGACATTCTTCAAAGGTTGCCCCATGTAGAGAGCATTACAGTAGTCGAATCTCGAGGTGACAAGGGCATGGGTGACTGTGAGGAGTGACTCCCGGTCCAAAGAGGGCCACAACTGGTGCACCAGGCGAACCTGGGCGAATGCCGCCCTCGCCACAGCCGAAAAATGATGTTCTAGACTTAGCTGTGGATCGAGGAGGACACCCAAGTTGCGAACCCTCTCCGAGGGGGACAAAACTTCTCCCCCCAGGGTAATGGACGGACAGTTGGAATTGTCCTTGGGAGGCAGAGCCCATAGCCACTCCGTCTTGTCGGGATTGAGTCTGAGCCTGTTGGCACCCATCCAGACCTCAACAGCCTCCAGGCACCGGTTCATCACTTCCACTGCTTCGCTGTAATGACACGGGATAGAGATATAAAGCTGAGTATCATCAGCATATTGATGATAACTCACCCTGTGTTGACGGATGATCTCACCCAACGGCTTCATGTAGATGTTAAAAAGCAGAGGTGAGAGAACAGACCCCTGAGGGACTCCACATGGAAGAGGCCTCGGAGCCGACTTCTGACCTCCTGCGAACACCGACTGCGACCGGCCAGAGAGGTAGGAGGTGAACCACCGTAAAACGGTGCCCCGCACTCCAAGCCCCTCCAACCGGCGCAGAAGGATACCATGGTCGATGGTATCGAATGCCGCTGAGAGGTCAAGAAGCACCAGGATAGTGGAGTAACCTCTATCCCCGGCCTGCCAGAGATCATCGGTCAGTGACCAAAGCAGTTTCCGTGCTGTAACCGGACCTGAATCCAGATTGCTGAGGGCCCAGATAATCAGCTTCATTCAAGGACCGTTGGAGTTGGAGTGCCACCACCTTCTCAACAACCTTCCCTAAAAAGGGAAGGTTGGAGACTGGACGATAATTATTTAAGACTGCCGGGTCCAGGGATGGCTTCTTGAGGAGGGGGCGCACAAGTGCCTCATTTAAGGGAGCGGGAAAGGACCCCTCCCTCAATGAAGCATTAGCAACAGCCTGGACCCAGCTCCGTGTCAACTCCCTGCTAGCCGAAACCAGCCAGGAGGGGCACGGGTCCAGTAAACAGGTGGCCGAACTCACAGCTCCAATGGCCTTGTCCACGTCATCAGGAGTTACCAGGTCAAACTCATCCCATTCAACAGGACTAAGACGGGCCTCTGTCATCTCGACTGACTCATTGTCAGCCGACACTACATTCCAATTGGAGTCCAAGTCAGCCCGGATCTGAGCGACCTTGTCTGCGAAAAAGATGTTAAATTCTTCGGCATTGCCCTGCAAAGTTTCCTCCCTCCTCCCCGTATCAAGGAGAGAGCGAGTCACCTTAAACAGGGCAGCCGGACGAGATTCCGCAGACGTGATCAATGAGGAAAGATACTGAGATCTTGCCGTAGTGATCGCTTCCAAATAGGTCTTAATATAAGCTCTCAATTTGGTTCGATCAGATTTGGATCTGCTTTCCCTCCATTGCTTCTCTAAACATCTCTTCTGGCGCTTCATCCCCCTGAGTTCCTCGGTAAACCAAGGAGATCTCCTGGGTCTGCTACCACAGAGAGGTCGCAACGGCGCAATCCGGTCTAGAGCCCCTGTAGTGGCCATATTCCAGGCCATCACTAGGGACTCCGCCAAACTGTGTACGAGAGAATCTGGCAATTCCCCAAGCGCCCTTTGAAAGCCGATAGGGTCCATCAGGCGTCTGGGGCAGAACCATTTAATCGGTTCCGCCTCCCTGCGAGAGAGGATTGGTGTCGTAAACTCAAGCCGCAGCAGAAAATGATCTGTCCATGACATAGGCAACACTTCTAAGCCCCTTAGCTTCAGATCATACCTCAACTGTTCCGAGAGGAAAACCAGGTCAGGTGTGTGTCCCCCCTCGTGGGTTGGGCCCTCGATTACTTGTGTCAGGTCCATGGTTGCCATGGAGGCCATGAACTCCTGCGCCAACCCAGAGGACTCACCGAGTGACAGCACATTGAAGTCCCCCAAGACTATAAGTCTGGGGAACTCAACCGCCAAACCGGCTACCTCCTCGAGTAGCATGGGCAGGGCTGTTGAAACGCAGCTGGGAGGCAGGTACATAAGCAACAAGCCCACCTGTACACCTAGGTCCAACCTCATAAGGAGGGACTCACAACCTGATATCTCAGTAGCAGCGAGTCTGCGCAGCCCGAGTGACTCCTTAGCTATAATCGCCACTCCTCCCCCCCTTCCCTGGGGCCGCGGCTGATGCCATACCTGAAACCCAGCTGGGCACATCTCAGAGAGGGGAACTCCTCCCTCTGGGGTCAGCCAGGTCTCAGTCACACATGCCAGGTCGGCCTCCTCCTCCAGAATTAAGTCCCGGATGAGGAGAGCTTTATTTACCACCGACCTGGCATTGAGCAGCAGCAGCCTGAGTCCAGGGTCTGGATTTCGCTCATTACCAGCACCCTGGGAGAGGTTCCGGGGGCCGGAACAAGAGATCACATGAACCCAGGCCACTTCAACTCTCATACATACATGCCAGTTGCCAAGCGCCCAAATTTTGATCACACGACCACTCTGAAAATAGCTGCATACGTTTTGTTTAATCAATCTAATGAAGCTCCTGGCATAATATGAAATTGTAAGGATTTCATTATACATAATCCTGCATATCAGGATTCTAGGTAAATGATAACATCATTAACCTAAAAAGCAATGCTATTTTTAAACAATTCACAACCATAATTGCAAAAGAATAGTCTCATAGATGCCACATGCAAAGTTTTAACCATGTCAAATCAGATGCCTTTTCTGTTTAAACTAATTATCAAGTGACTAAGCTAATTCTTTCTTTGCACATTCTGTCCTTAGAATAGATGATATAAGACTGTAAGGACACAGATGTCACACCTTCTCCTAAGGGAACACATATCCATACTAAACCTCGTGTTTAAATGTTAAAAATAAAGATTTCTAGAAAGAATCTTAAAGAAGGAACTGGCAGCAACAGAAACACAGCAAGTAGCAGAGAATGAAATATACAAAACATTGAAAATATTTGTTAAAGCAGCCTTGCAGCTTCTGGAGGTATGAAAACGGTTTTATATTTTCAAGCCTAAATGAGGAATACTTCACTAACCATCTAGAAAAAGCATTAGGTGATCAAGGAGAATTTTAAAAACTACACGCAGCAGAATTCTCTTTTTCCAACTATTAAGAAAAACAGAAGAAATGCTACAGAACAGAAAATATTACATACATGGGTTGGCATATAATTCGTAAAAACCCGTAGGTAGATGGATTTGGAATATGGAACATAGGAAGACATACAAATGCCTCCCCAAACAAGATGCCAAGCTTTGAACCATCAACCCTGAATAGGATTCGCACCTGACAGGGCTGAGACTCTCTGTATAAAGGGGGTTCAGCATCCTCCCCTCAGTGTGAGTGCAGGTCCCACATAAAACCGTAGAGCACATCATGGCCACCTGTAAGTTGGTCCAGTATCTGATTTTTTTTGTCATATAAACATGTTGTGCTTCCGTGGTTACAGGCCTAAATGTTGGCATTTGAACATAAATCTTTTTTAACATTTAGAATTTATGGTGTTTAACTAATCTAGGTGAAATGTTAATATATATTGCTAGACCGTGTGTAACATGCCATACGCTAAATAAATTGAAAAACCCACATAGCAGGAAATGACTGAACAGGGAGCATGCAGCTTTTGGGCAACCAGGAACTATATACCGTATATATATATTTTTAAAAAATCAATACCAGAGTGGCTTAGGATCATATGAGTCATAAAAGTGACATCCTCGGAGGGATGAAATGGATTTCTTACCTGATTGGGGAGGGAGACTAACCAGTTTGGTCTAGTCCAGGGATAGGCAACCTTGGCTCTTTTATGACTTGTGGACTTCAACTCCCAGAATTCCTGAGCCAGCTGAAGTCCACGAGTCATAAAAGAGCCAAGGTTGCCTACCCCTGGTCTAGTCCAGGGCTTTTCAACCAGTGGTACGGGTACCACCTGTGGTCCATGGGCACCTGGCAGGGGGTACGCGGCCATCCTAGAAAAGTGGTAGCAGGGGAGGGGAATGAGCTGAACGGGTGGCAGCACCGCACAAGCCTGAGCGAGAGACGGCTGGAGCTGCAGGGCTGTCGGGGCTCAGCGGAAGCGTCAGGATCAGCGCCAGGCTCCAGCTGGAAAGCAGCACTGATCCTGGCGCTTCTGCTGAGCCCAGAAGAAGCGCCGATCAGCTGGAATGTTGCAGCCTCTCCAGGGTCTTGTGATTTACATTCAGATGCTTGGAAACTGATTCATATTTACGATGGTCACAGTGTCCCAGGGTCATGAGAAGGGACCAAAACCTGCTGCAACCACCCAGAAGATGGGGGGGGGAATAAAAACCAAATACTCCCCCCACCCCACCCCGCTGCCAATCCTCAACAGAAACGCTCACAACAATGAAAACCTCGGACAGGAGAAAGAGCGCGGCCGGGTAGGTAGGCAGATGTCTTGCTCGGCTGTGGCTTGGGGGGCACTTTTTTCAGTGCCATTGTAACTCTGAACAGTCACTAAGTGAACTACTGTAAGTTGAGGACTACCTGTAGTTTATCACTTTTTCCCTTTTTTTTTCGGTCACCAAGTTTTTGACACCTTGCTAGGCGACTGGTGGTACTCGGATACTGCCGTATCCTAAAAGTGGTGCAGTGGATGAAAAGGTTGAAAAGCCCTGGTCTAGTCCATCAGGTTAGAAAGCGGGGGAAAGATCGTGAGTTCAAGTCCTGCCTTAATCATGAAAGCCAGCTGGGTGATTTGGGGCCAGTCCCTATCTATCAGCCCAACCCCGCCTCACAGGGTTCTTGTTGTGGGGAAAATAGGAGGAAGGGGGGTTGGATATGTTGGCCACTGTCAGTTATTTTTAAAAGTAATAAAGGCAGGATACAAATAAATACATAAAAAATAAAAATAACAGGAAGATAAGCCAGCCAGAAGTTTAACACACATGTACCTATTTTATGCAACAAACTCTTAAACATTCAAGACCACATATCGGTTCCCTAAAATTCTTTTTATTTATTTATTTATTTATTACTTAGATTTCTATGCCGCCCTATTTCAAGAACTCAGGGCGGCTCACAACATAGATACTAACATATAGAAATCTAATATATATTAAAAAAAAAAGTAAAACCCCTCAATTAAAAGACCAATCATCCAAAACAGACATACAACATACGGTACATACACTGGCTGGGGCCAGGTGTTAACTGCCCCAGGCCTGTTGGCAAAGATGGGTCTTCAATAATTTGCGAAAGGCGGAGAGGGTGGGGGCAATACGGATCTCCGGGGGGGGAGTTGATTCCAGAGGGCCGGGGCCGCAACAGAGAAGGCTCTTCCCCTAGGCCCCATCAGGCGACACTGTCTGGCTGACGGGACCTGGAGAAGGCCGACTCTGTGGGCCCTAACCGGCCTCTGGGATTCATGAGGCAGCAGACGGTCCCGTAAGTAACCTGGTCCGATGCCATGTAGGGCTTTATAGGTCATAACCGACACTTTGAATTGTGTTCGGAGACCAATTGGCAGCCAATGCAGCTTGTGGAGTGATGCCGAAATGTGGGCATTTCTAGGCAGGCCCAACACTGCTCGTGTGGCTGCATTTTGCATTACCTGAAGTCTCCAAGCGTTTTTCAAAGGTAGCCCCATGTAGAGAGCATTGCAGTAGTCGAGCCTCCAGGTGATGAGGGCATGAGCGACTGTGAGAAGAGACCCCCGGTCCAAATAGGGCCACAGCTGGTGCACCAGGCGAACCTGGGCAAATGTCCTCCTCTCCACAGCCGAAAAATGATGTTCCAGATTTAGCTGTGGATCGATTTTATGGTAGGAAAAACCCGATTCTGAGATAAGGGATCTCCTCTCAACTACATTTCAGAAGGAAGCAAGAGGCTGATTTCTCTGGTTAATCATGGCTACCTATTGCCTTCATATTAACTTGGGGTTAACTAAGTTGATTTGCATACCAGGATGGGAAATTAAATCTCCCACAGCCTCAATGACTCAATAAAACAATTTTGTTTCATACCTCAAACTAATTCAGGTTTTCAGAATTAGTTCAACAGTCCAGTTATTTTTTGAGTCACTGAAAACATCTTACTCTACATGACCTCAGTCATGGATTATTTCCACATATCATATCTAGACTTTTGAGATGTATGAACCTAATTGCGGTGAAAATCTCTTTTCTCTGGAGTTTTAATTGCACACAGAATACTCAAAAAAGCCATAAAGTGAGGCCACAGTTCCACAGCAGTTATTCTATTCTTAGGGTTGATATAGGACTTCCCAGCTCCAGGTGGATGTAGCTTGGAAAAAAGAACTAGCATTTGAATTCACACTTGGCAACCACCAGGTTTGAAAAACCGAAATTGAACAGTTAAATTAACCAAACCATACTAGCCATATATAGTAGGTTAACTTCAAACCAATTACATTTTAGCGTATTATGCAAAAGAGGCCCCTAACCTGCCTCACAGTCAGCCAGCCTTGCCTTAGTTGTGACTTCCGATTCCAAATTCAACTGGCCATTTAGCTGCCCTTGATATGCATTCTCCCCAAAGACCATCAACCTGGGATTGATGATGATGTTTACGTTCATGTGATCTTTAACCTTCCAGAGGCAGCGAGATCAAATCCCAACGGAACCGATTATAGCAGCGACAATTGTATCTGTGGAGGTTCGCAACCAGGTCATGGCTGTCCCAGTGGTGCTTTTCCAAAAGGCAACTGGACTTTTGTTTTGTTTCTTCTTGGAAAACGTTTCGTTTCTCAGAACTGAAGAAGCCTCTCGGATAAGAAGCGAAAACGTTTTTTAAAGGGAAAAAAAAACCCCAAGAAAAGTCCAGTTGCCTTTTGGAAAAGCACCACCAGGTCAGTGACAACCGTCTATGGCTTTCAACCCAGCGCCAGGAGAATCCAGAATCCACAATGAGGATCCACTTCCTGGGCTGCCTTTTTACTCCAGATCAACTCAAGCTACCTGACCAACAAACCCAGTTAAATGATGGTTTCACCATGGATGATGGCTTCTTCAATTTATATAGCTGCCCGTCTCAGACAAGTGATTCTGCACAGTGAATTTATATTCATATAAAAAACATTTAAACCAGTCCAGGTACCATATCTATATACATATACATACCCCCCACCCACATACACACACACACACACACGTATGAATTGGTATCTGATCTCTCAGCCAAGAAAAATTAAGACCATAAACATCAATACCCCTAAGAAACAGGGCCCAGGCTTCTAGAATAAAGGGCTGCCTGGCTTGACACGGCACCCCAAGGGAAGCCAAACACACACGTGGAACCGTGCAAGGTGTAACGGAACCCCCCACCCCACCCCGGGGCTGCCCTGCACTGCAGGGGGAGTTTGTCTCGCCCCCTGGGCACCGCTGGGTGGAACAGGGAACGCGTCCATACGTGCTAAAAAACCCAAGCTTTCCGTCACCGCGGTTTCAGCTCACGTAGCACACGCAGCACTGAACGCGTGTCGGCCAAGCGTTGTCTGGACCCGTACCGGGGTTTCTTCCCCTGCCGCCAGCGGGTTTGCTATCCCGGGTCTCCCCGACTCGCTGCCTTCTCCCCCGAGGGTCCGCCTTCCCCCGCCTCACCTTTTCACGGCTAGCGGGGCGAAAAGAGGAGCGCACCGGCCCCCCCGTTAGCAACCCCTTCCGGCGGTACCGACTCACCGGCTCCGGTTTCCCGGGGGAAGGAAAAGGCGGTGCACCCTACGCCGTCCTCTCTGCGCCCCCCCCTCCCGGATCTCTTCTGGGACCTGCGCGCGTCCCCAACGCCGACGCCCGGATCCCGCCCCCTCTGCACGCGACCGTTTCTAGCCACGCCCTCCGCCGGCGATCTCCATCTTTTCACGTCGTCACCACTTTTCCCTTCTGGGTGGGGGAGGGAGGAGGGGGGGGAAATCCGCGGAGATCACGTGCTCGGAGGCCCCGCCCAGGCATGCGGGAGCGAACCTGCGTGTCGGGAAATGAAGTCCTCGTGAGCTCCGAGTGCGCAGGCGGGAGTGGGAGCGGTTTGCCTCGCTCCCCGTCGCCGAGGCTCCCTGCAGAGCTGAAGCCGCCGGTTTTAACCCTTCTGCGCCCCCTGGTGGTGTGCCCCCGGAGAGACCGCGGGCGGCCTAGTTTTCCCAACGCACCCTCACATAATAATACAATTAATAATAATAATAAAATTAATAATAAAATTAATAATAGTAATAATATCAAGCAAGGAAAAATAGTGAAAACTGAAGGAATCAAGATGCCCCACGAAAATAAACATTAAGAGTCTGGATGAGGAAGATTACTACAAATACTTGGGTATCCTTCCAGCTGACAACATCAAGCACACTGAAGTCAAGAAAAAGATTAGAGGTGAATACATTAAGAGTGTGAAGAAGATCTTAAAGTCCAAACTCAATGGAGGAAATACCCTGAAGGCAATCAACATCTGGGCAATTCCAGTCATTAGATACACAGCTGGAATAGTGGACTGGACTCAAGCAGAACTAAAAGCAATGGATAGGAAGACCAGAAAAATAATGGCAATGTATCATGCCCTTCATCCACAAAGTGACATTGACAGACTTTATCTACCAAGGCAAATAGGTGGGCGTGGAATGCTGCAAGTACATCAGATGGTTGAAGAAGAAAAAATGGCTTTGGAAGAATATCTGAAGGACAGTAATGAAGATGCACTGAAATTAGTATATCAGGAAGGCTTACTGACTACTGGAGAAACCAAACTGGCCTACAAGAAAGACCAAATGAAGAACAGAATAGAGATATGGGAAGACAAAGCACTACATGGCCAGTACATTAAAAATAATAGCTGGGAAAGCAGATAAAAAGACCTGGCAATGGCTAAGAGCAGGAAAATTGAAGAAAGAGACCAAGGGACTAATTCTGGCTGCACAAGACCAAGTCTTAAGGACAAATGCATACAAAGTCAAAATTGAGAAGACAGCAACAGACAGTAAGTGCTGCCTATGCAAAGAAGCTGAAGAAACAGTGGACCACCTGGTAAGCTGCTGCAAGAAGATTGCACAGACTGACTACAAGCAGCAGCATGACAAAGTAGCAACAATGGTGCATTGGAAGACCTGTAAGAAATATCATTTGCCCGCAAGCAAGAACTGGTGGGATCATAAAATAGAGAAAGTCATAGAAAATGATAAAGTTAAACTGCTTTGGGACTTCACAATTCAAACAGACAAGCACCTGCAACATAACACCCCAGACTTAACAATTGTCGATAAGAAAGACAAAAAAGTCTGGATAGTGGACGTGGCAGTGCCTGGAGACAGCAGAATAGACAAGAAAGAACTGGAGAAGATAACAAAATACAAAGACCTACAAATAGAAAGACTGTGGCAAAAGCAAGCAAGGGTAGTACCAATAGTCATAGGCGCCTTGGGTGCAATCCCAAAACAACTGGAGCTGAAGTCCACAAGTCTTCAAGTTGTCACGGTGGCAGACCCCTGCCGTAGACAGTCCTGTGGGATCAGGCTGAAGCTGCTCTCCCAGAGTCAAAGGACCAAAATATATGCTGGTTGCCCTGTGCCTGAAATTTTGGCCATGTGACTGTGGGGATGCTGTGACAATGGTTAAGTGCAAGGACTAGGCTTTTTTTCAGTGATTTATATTTTTGAATGGTCATTAAATGAATGGTTGTAAGTTGAGGACTGCATATGTGGTACAAATTTGAGCTCTGCCATGTCTTAAGTCTCCTCCCAGCCGGCTTGCCCAGCTCCTGAAAGGCCCATTATATCTGCAGCCAAGACAGCTATTTTGCATTACTCACTATAGGGCAGGGGTAGGCAACCTGGGCCCCTTCATGACTGGTGGACTTCAACTCCCAGAATTCCCTCTGCCAGCCTGGCTCAGCTTGGAAACCTCTCCCTTTCCCTTCAGCATGGCTGGCTCAGGAATTCTGGGAGTTGAAGTCCACCAGTCATAAAAGAGCCAAGGTTGCCTACCCCTGGTATAGGGCCAGGGCAAGGCTTCTCATTTTTGGCAACTTTTAAGATGTATGGACTTCAACTCCCAGAATTCCCCAGCCAGCATGGGTTAGAACAGGGGTCTTCAAACGTGCCTGGCTGAGGAATTCTGGGAGTGGGAGTCCACGAGTCATAAAAGGGCCCAGTCTGAAGACCCCTGGGTTAGAGATTTATGCCATTATTGGCACAATAGTACAAGATGACAACAAGCTCCCCTTAACTGGTGTGTTTATAACCTAAACTGAATGTTTAATTTTGGTATGCAAAAAAAAGGAGGGGAGAGAATTGGGACTCAGCACATAATACATATATTGCTTTCACACTTTATTCAAATTCTAAATCAGTTAAATTTGCATTTTTCCTAGGCAAAGGGTTGTAGTCTCCTTATTCACTAAAACAGATCTCTCAGAAAAATAATAAACTCTCTATCCCCACCAAACTTTTCCCAATCACCCACCTGTTCTCCGTAAAAAATGCCTTAAATTGAAAAGGAGTCCTGGGCATATTTACATGAGAGATACAATTTCCCTATTCCTTTAGGAAAAACACACATGGATGTTAGAATGCACCAACTGAAAATCTACATTGCAGATAAAATAGTATAGTTACAATAACCAGTAAGGTTTATTTGCTATGGTGGTCTTGGGAATTATTCTAATTAGGGAGGTAGACATGATCAACCAAAATACAGGAATTTGCATAAAGAGTTGTGTTTATCAGCTTTAGCTTTGTTTCACCTTTAGAAGCTCAAAAACATCAAAAAAGGACATTTCATCTTTGTGGCATTGAATTGGTCTTGTTTCCTCCATATAATATCTGCTTTTTAAAAGTTTTTCTATCCCAAGGGTAGGCAATCCTGGCTCTTTTATGACTGGTGGACTTCAACTCCCAGAATTCCTGAGCCAGCAATGGCTCAGCTTGGAAACCTCCCCCTTTCCCCTCAGCATGGCTGGCTCAGGAATTCTGGGAGTTGAGGTCCACCAGTCATAAAAGAGCCAAGGTGGCCTACCCCTGCATTAGGTATATGACCTTGGAGGTCATCTAGTCCAGGGATAGGCAGCTCTGCAGATGCTAATTTAGAAACAGCAAATTAGTAGCTATCAATATTTTCACCATTAGTATTCAAATATTTACAATGCTGCTTCTTTTTTAGCTACTGTGGGCATGATCTTTTGCTTAAAAAACCCAACCAACCTATGGGTCATCATCAATGAAGGATTTCAGAAATTTCTTTGAAACAAGTAGCAAAATTGAGAGTTATAGTTTTAATAAAATATGGACACTAAAACTGTTAACACTCTCCAATTGCACTGCACATTGGGGTTCCAGCCACCCCCAATTTTAACAAACAGCAAGACAATATATTAAAACTATTTTCAAGGACACAGCTAGCATTATTCCAAGTCTCCCCGGTGTCTATACATATTACAAATTTCCGTTCAGATAAATGTGCAATCAATAAAATATCCACATGGGGACAACACTGTGAGTTCATTTCTTAATAACAGCCTTGACCCCACAACGGAAGCATAACTAATCCGTCTTTTTATTGGAATCTTCTTTGGGCCCAGTTCCAGGAAATCCATTTGCAATGCCATTGCTTTTGGTCTGAAAGACAGGGAGGGAGGGGGGGAAACACTTTTTTTTTAAAAAAAATGCACATTCATTCCATCAGTTCTGAAACAGAAGAAATAAGACTGGTGACTAGATGATCCTAAGATGTTTTTCTTAACCTTGGCTCTTTTATGACTCCTGGACTATGCTGGCTCAGGAATTCTGGGAGTTGAAGTCCACCAGTCATGAGGGGGCCATAATTCCCCCATGCTGGCTGAGGAATTCTGGGAGTTGAAGTCCACCAGTCATAAAAGGGCCAAGGTGGCCTACCTCTGTCCTAGAAAGATCAAGTTCCTTTTAGATCAGCAGTCCCCAACCTTTTTGGCACCAGGGACCGGTTTCATCGAAGACAATTTTTCCACGGACGGAGGGGGGAGGAGGAGCGTGCAACCTAGCTCCTGTGCATATGCAGTTTCACTCGCCCACTGCTCACTTCCAGCTGTGTGACCATGGACCGGTACTGGTTCACAGGCTGGGGGGGTTGGGGACCCCCGTTTTAGATCGTGCTCAAGACAGCCTTATGGATAGAAGGGAGGCGAGTTGGATACATCATTGATTAGAGTCAAAACTTTTTCTTAATTGCATGATGCTTATTTACAGATCCTCTCTTAATGTCCGGTTGCTTAATGACTGTTCCAAGTTATGGCAGACCCCTTCAAAAGGTACTTGTGAACCAGTTCCAATGGTAGCAAACACACAACCCACAACCGCATGACCACATTTCAGGCTCTTGGCAACTGCCTAACCTTTGAGGTCAGTTGTCGGGTTCCATGGTTACATGATGTGATTTATAATGTCTTTTGCCAGCAAAAGACCCCTGTGGGAATGCCTTGACTTGCTTAAGGACCAAAGTTGGCTTAGCAACCGTTGCATTCGCTGTACGGCCACAGCATTCTCTTAAAAACTGACACCAAAAAAGATTATAAAATCCGATCAGTCACGTGGGTGCCTAGTCCAGGGGTGGGCAATCTCAGCCCTTTTATGACTGGTGGACTTCAACTCCCAGAATTCCTAAGCCACGCTGAGGGGAAAGGGAGAGGTTTCCAAGCTGAGCCAGGCTGGCTCAGGAATTCTGGGAGTTGAAGTCCACCAGTCATGAAGGGGGCCATAATTCCCCAGGCTGGCTCAGGAATTCTGGGAGTTGAAGTCCACCAGTCATGAAGGGGGCCATAGCTCCCCCAGGTTGGCTCAGGAATTCTGGGAGTTGAAGTCCACCAGTCGTAAAAGAGCCAAGGTTGCCTACCCCTGGCCTAGACATATCACCATCGTGACTTACAAAGAAATTCCAGGCTCCATGAAGGTCAAGGACTGCCTGTAATGCGCTTAGGCCCCTGGACCTGCAGCCACGTATGCCCATCACTGGAAGTCTGCTGAAACCAGGGCAGGTGGGCATCCTTGCGGGCAAAGACTGCATCTGGAGGCGAAGGGGTGGGGAAGGGCTTTTGGACCATGCCAGGCATGCCCGGTGATGCCACCTGAGCAGAGTGGGATACTTTTCCAGCTTATCTGGTGGGTGAAGCTGGTTAAAAAAAAATCTCTGTTTGCTCCTCCGAACCCTAAAACCGAACCTATTTAGAAAATGGGGGGGGGGGAAATGTGGCTTATATATGACAACAAAGAAAATTTAACAGTGGCTCAGTCCATGGACAATTTAACCATGGACTATTAACTATTAACTCCTATTTAATAATTAATTGTTAATGATACTGATGAAGGTGGTTAATTATTAATAGTATTATTTGGGAGATGGCACAGTTTAGGCGCAGCCAGACATCCCGGCACCCACAGGCCCCATGTTGCTAACCCTCAACCTAAAGCACGATACTCACTTTCGCACAAGCATTCTAAATAGGACACCTGTACAGCCCACATTCAAGCTGGTACAGGGCTTCAACCCCTGCAAAGCCAAGATTCCTCCAATTCTTTGCAGCGGTCTTGTTACCCTGACTTACAGGCCGTCTCCATTCCGTTATGAATATTCATTGGTAAATATACATCGGATGAGAACAGGAGAGGAAAGGCTGCAGGTAGGGAATGAGGAGACTGCCAAGCCTTCCAGCTTAAAATCCATCCCAGAGCAAAATTCAAAATGAGTAGCTTCCTTTCCTTAGCTATATTCCAGGATACTCCGAGGAGCGCCTGGCTGGTGCGGGGAATGAAAATTAGAGAGACTGCTCTGTCAGAATTACAGCATTACGCAAGGCAGGCCTGTCTGCAATTAGGATTCTGATTGCAATTAGCAAACCGGTACGAATCGCCCGTCCATTTTGTGATCCTATTGTTTTCCTTGTGTCTGTCGATATTATTCCTAGATAGTCCTTCATTTGCAGCCGTTTGCTTAGTGACCGTTCAAAATGACAACTGTGCTGAAAAAAGAGACTCGTGACCAGTTTTCGCACTCACAACCGCTGCAACATCCCCATGATCAAAATTGGGGCACTTGGCAACTGGCAGGTACCTAGGACAGCTGCGCTGCCCTGGGGTCATGCAATCCCCATTTGCAATCTTCCCGGCCAGCTTCCAATAAGCCAAGCCGATGGGGGGAAGACAGATTCGCTTAACGACTGCATGATTCACTTAACAACTGTGGGGGGAAAGGGTTGTAAAATAAGGTGCAACTCACTTAAAACAATCGCCTCGCTTAGCAGTGGAAATTTTGGGCTCAGCCTTGGCCGTAAGTGGAGGACTATCTGCATTAGTTTCATGTATTTGATAGGGTCAAATGACTAAATTATTTTAGTCATTTGACCATATCAGATATAACTTTTCTATTCTATTTTATTCTTATCCATTTCTAATAGGGTTCCTCAAAACACACACGCGCGCGCACACACACACACACACACACACACACACACAGACGTTTTGCTGGGGTAATGCTTACTTCATAAAGTTCCGGCTGATCGCCGAAGGGATCCTGCCTCAGGGAATCCTCCTCAGAGCTGCTCCTTCGCTCCGGCTTGGCCGGTCCCTGCACGGCTCTCTTGGGCCAAAGGCGCTTGATCAAAGGAGAGATGAAGGGGTAGAGATACGGCTCAAGGAACCTCTTGTAGACCCAGAGCAGGACCGGGATCACGATGCAAGGAATGCACACCATGGCTCTCTGCAGTGTGCCTGAAAGAGGTGCTGGAGGAAGAAATACAACCAGTGGGTCACCAGGATGTAAAAAAGATGCTGAGACTCTGGAAAGAGCGCAGAGAAGAGCAACAAAGATGATGAGGAGATTGGAGGCTAAAACAAATAAGGAACGGTTGCTGGAATTGGGGATGTCCAGTTTAATGAAGAGAAGGACGAGGGGGGACATGATAGCAGCCTTCCAGTATCTCAGGGGCTGCCCCAAAGAAGAGGGAGTCAAGCTATTCTCCAAAGCACCGGAGGGCAGAATGAGAAGCAACGGATGGAACCTCATCAAGGAGAGAAGCAACCTGGAACTAAGGAGAAACTTCCTGACAGTGAGGACAATTAACCAGTGGAACCACCTGCCTCCAGAAACTGTGGATGCTCCAACAGTGGAAGTTTTTAAGAAGAGACTGGACAGCCATTTGTCTGTAATGGTATAGGACAGGGGTAGGCAACCTTGGCTCTTTTATGACTCATAGACTTCAACTCCCAGAATTCCTGAGGCAGCCATGGCTCAGCTTGGAAACCTCCCTTTCCCCTCAGCATGGCTGGCTCAGGAATTCTGGGAGTTGAAGTCCACAAGTCATAAAAGAGCCAAGATTGCCTATCCATGGACTAGATGACCTCCAAGGTCCCTTCCAACAACTATTATTATTATTGTTGTTGTTGTTGTATTATCATCATCACCATCACCATCTGGGAGTTGTACTCCACAAGTCACAAAAGAGCCAACTTTGAAAACCCCTGCTCTAAATCTTAATGGAATTATTGTGAATGCTGTTTGTGGCATTTAGGCAGAGGGATCCGGGGAAAGTGATCAGGTGATTTATTTTTTTTGCTTGCTTTTTATGTAATTCTTGTAAAAAGGTGCAGGGCTTCACTTATGTGGTTATGGCTACCTTCTTGGCTTTTCACATACATACAAACACACCCTGGGCCATTGGCTGCCTACCGGTCTGGTATCAAATGATTAAATCTGGACTAGAGATTTCAGAGTGATAATCTGACAGCCAATGATTTATTTTTGATTAGTTAAAGTTTATTCTACGAAACTGTTTGCCTGCCAATCAAAACTTTATAAAGGGATGGTAGTGACCGGACTCTTTAAAAAAAAACCCTGTCCCTTCTCTCCAAGGAAAACAATTGCTATTTAAAGTCCTTATTATGTATTTCTTAAAAGCAGAGGCGGTCGCGGCGTCTGTTTCTGTCAGCCGACAGAAGCGTCTCTGGGCAGGAGCATTCCAAGTGCCCAGGGAGCACACCTTCTCCGTCTCTGAAAATTAATTCCAGAGATCTTAGAAGGGCTCAACCTTACACTTGTTGCTCTACACCTCTTCTTCGCCCGAAGAGGGGTTTTCCCGCCGCGACAAACAGCTGATGAGCGCTGTTCTAGCGGCTTTTACTGATCCAGAGAACGGAGCCTCGCAGTGGAGACTCTGGCGGCGCCGGCAGAGCCACCGGAAGCCTAAATCGTTTTTTGATATTAAAGATGACTTTAATCTGTCAGACATATGGAGAGAAAGACATGGTAGGGATCAAGAGTTTACTTTCTTTTCTGATAGACATCAATCATTTTCTAGAATTGATTTTATTTTAACCACTAGTGATTTTATATTAAGTTTAAAGAAGGTAAAAATTTTACCTAATGTGTTGTCAGATCATAACCCGGTTATGATGGAATTAAACACTGGTCAGTTTACTAGAAGATCTTGGAGAATTAATGAAAATTTGTTTAAATATGAGGCAAATGTGGAAGAATGTAAAAAGGCTATGAAGGAATTTTTTATGTTAAATATGAATAGGGAAATGGCAATAGAAACTCTGTGGGACTCTAGTAAGGCTCATATGCGCGGAATTTTAATTGAGCTAAATGCAAGGCATAGACGTGGACAAGAGGAAAAAAGGAGAGTGTTAGAAGCGGAAATAAAGAAAAAGGAGTTATTATTAATAAAGAAACCAGATGATAGTAATATTAAAGAAGGGTTAAAGATTTTACGGAAACAATTTGATATGTTGATGGCTGACCAAGTTGCCAGGAATTTGCAATATGTTAAACACAATACATTTTTTAACGCTAATAAACCTGGCAGATGGTTGGCTTACACATTAAGGAAAAAACAAAAATCCCGTATAATTGAGAAGGTAGAATATAAGGGGCAAGAAGTATTTCAACAAGAAATTATCAAAAAAGCTTTCCTAGAATTCTACACTAAATTATAGTCTGAAGAGAAGGTTCAAGAGAAAGAGATAGATGCCTTTTTAGAAAATCAAAATGTTTTGAAAGTAACATTGGATCAAAGAGACAGATTAAATGCATTGATTACATCAGAAGAAATTATTACTGCAATTAAGCAACTGAAAATGGGAAAATCTCCTGGAATTGATGGTTTTACAGCGATCTATTATAAGTCTTTACAGGAAGAAATGGTTATACCTATGAGAGAACTATTTGTAAATATTCAAGAGGGGGGTCGGGTACCACCTTCATGGAAAACGGCTTATATCTCCTTGATTCCTAAAGTGGGTAAAGATAATGTTAAAGTGGAGAATTTTAGACCTATTTCTTTGTTGAATACTGACTACAAGATTTTTGCAAAAATTTTGGCTAATAGATTAATGACAGTTTTAACTCAAATAATTCATCCGGATCAAACTGGTTTTTTACAAGGGCGACAGATGAAAACTAATGTTAGACAACTTGTTAATATACTAGAACATCTGGATAAACATATTCAGGTGCCGGCAGTTCTTATGTTTTTGGATGCGGAAAAAGCCTTCGATAGATTGAACTGGTTGTTTTTGAAAAGACTTATAGTTAAGATGGGAATGGGGGACCAGTTTATCAATTCTATATTAGCAGTATATCAGAAACAAACAGGGCAGATTATTGTGAATGGCCAATTAACAGATTTATTCAATATAGAGAAAGGCACCAGGCAGGGTTGTCCCCTATCCCCTTTACTGTTTGTGTTAACTTTAGAGGTTTTATTGAATAAGATCAGAGCTTCAGATGATTTAAAAGGAGTTCAGATTAGGCAACATGATTATAGATTATGCGCTTTTGCAGATGATTTACTTGTGACATTAACGCAACCAATACAGTCAGCTCAGAGGTTGATGGAAATTATACAAAGTTATGGAAGAGTATCAGGTTTTAAACTAAATATATCCAAGACAAAAATGCTGGTTAAAAATTTAGGTGATAAATTAAAACAGGATTTGGAAAGAATAACGGGGTGTGAGATAGTTAAGAAAGTTAAATATTTAGGAATTTATATTGAAGCGTCAAATGGGAAATTGTATAAGAATAATTATGAATCCTTATGGAGAACAGTACAATTAGAGTTGGAGAACTGGAAAAAATTACAATTATCAATGTTGGGAAGGATTGCTGCAGTTAAAATGAATGTATTGCCGAAATTTTTATTTCTATTTCAAATGTTACCAATACTTAAAAAGGATGGGAATTTGGAGGAGTGGCAGAAAGGTATTAATAGATTTATTTGGAATGGCAAGAAACCAAGGGTTAAACTAAAAATTATTCAAGATATAAGAGAAAGAGGTGGTTTGAAAGTGCCTAACTTTAAGCTATATTATTATACAGCAGTTTTAGTAGCAATAAGTGATTGGATTAATGTAACTAACGAAAGAATATTGAATATAGAAGGGTACGGATTATTGTATGGGTTTCATGCGTATTTAATTTATGAAAAAAAGTTGGATAGGGGTTTTAAAGAACATTTATTGAGAAATTCACTGTTGCGTGTCTGGAAAAAGTATTCTTATAAGTTAAATGGTAAAATTCCTTTATGGACAATTCCCAGGCATGCAATAGAGAGCATAAACAGACAACAAATTCAGGATGTGGTACCCTATGAGAAGTTCTTAATTAAAGAAGGGAATAGCTTAGAATTGAAATCACTAGATAGATTAAGGGAAGAAGGAATAGCTCTTAATTGGTATTCATATATGCAACTTCAGGCTAGATGCCAAAAAGATATTAAAATGGGTTTTTCTTTAAAGGATGGAAAACTAATTCAACAAGTTAGAGATCAAAGAAGTATGCATATTAAAAGAATATATGATGTTCTAATTGAAATTGATTCTGGAAATGAACTAATTAAAGATTGTATGATTAAATGGGAAGGTAACTTTGGACATCCAATTACGATGGAAATCTGGAAAAGGATATGGGTGAAAAATGTAAAATTTACACAAGCTCAGCATTTAAGAGAAAATTTTTATAAAATGTTTTATAGATGGCATTTAGATCCAAAAAAATTATCACTTATGTATCCAAATATGCAACCTAAATGTTGGAGATGTGATTTTATGGATGCTACTTATTTTCATATCTGGTGGACTTGTAAAAAAATTAAGGCTTTTTGGATAAAAATATGGTGGATTCTCCAAAATATATTGAAAAAGCGTATTGAATTTTCACCACAGTTATTTTTATTAGGTATTATAAAAGACTGTACCACTGTAGAGACTAAATTGATTTTGAACTTGATTACGGCGGCAAGACTGTTGGTGGGTCAATATTGGAAGACATCGGAAACACCATCTATTGAAGAATGGACATTAAAAGTTATGAATTTGGCTGAAATGGCAAAGATATCTGCATATTTGAAAGACCACTCAAATGAACAATTTTTGATGGACTGGAAAAAATGGATAGATTATATACAGAAGAAATATCAATTGAAGGAATTATATTTGTTTTATAGTTAAATAATTACGTATAAGTAGTTTAGGGGGGTTTCTTGCGTTTTTACCCTGTATTCACTTTGGGAAGCCTGGGGGGGAGGGGGGAGGGTTTTAATAATAGTTATTTTATTTTTTTCAACTGTTTTGGGGAGTTTTTTTCTTCTCTCTTTTTAGGTGGTAAGGGGTTGCTCGGGTGGCCTCCGGGCACCACATTGGTTGGAAGAAGAGGGAGGAGTGAAAGTCAGGCAGGTAGGAAGAAGGTATGAGGGAGAGTGTAGGTGGGAGGAGAGGATGGAATTGGAGAAAGGTTTAAGTAGGTTGTTAGAGGGAAGAAGAGTGGGTTAGTTTTGTTTTAGAAGGATGTGGTGGGGAGGGGGTACCGAGCAGTTTTGTTTGTTTGTTTGCGAATTGTATATGTATATAATTGTTTACAGTTGAACTGTTATTTCATTTTTTGTTAAAAATCTTATAAAAAACCAATAAAAATATTTATTAAAAAAAAAAAAGAAAACAATTGCTATTTTTACTATAAATGGTAACGGACAGTTTTTTCTTCCATTTTGGGGTTCTAGAACTAATTCAAATGTTTTGCTTTTCATACGTTTCAATGCAATTATACTCTTTTCGTTCTTAAAAGCTAAGACACAGTTACAGAGAATTGCAGCGCTCCAGTTTTACTTGCATTTTGATGAAAACAACAATGGCCGTTTGCTGCAATGAGACAAGCATTCAGTTAATTACAGCTTGCTTGTATTCATGTTTCCTATGTGGTTTATCTACAGCTGAGTTGTGTACCAGCTACTGAAAAGAGGATTGCAGTTTTAATTAGTTCACTCTGCCAAACCTGAAGTAATCGGCTAGAAGCATCAATTACTCCATGGATTTTAAAATATTAATTATATTAGGCTAAATAAGAGGAAAATGTATAATAAATGCATCACTGTAAAGCAAAGAAAATGGGTCTGGAAAGTTTATCATTAATAAATTGCAAACAATCAACTGCAAAAAAAGTCTTCAAAAAAAGAATTCAAAATCTGACAATCATTGCATACCATTAATCCTTCAGTACAAATCAAATATGCAATGCTTCTTCTGACGCATTATAACTCCCGTGTTAAGTATCAACCCGACACTTATTTATGTTGTATTTTATGACTATGTTGTCAGCATGGCCAAGTGACTAAAATGTGGGACTGGAACCTGGGAGACCCAGATTCAAGTCCACCCACACATCATTTGCCATGCTAGGGAGTCACTCTCTCTCCACTCAGCCTGTCTCACAGGGGGGTCCTGTTCTGTGTATTGGAGGAGGGAATCATGAAATAAATCAAGCATATACTAGTCCTTCGGGAGAGGGGCGGTATAGAACTTTGATTAATAAATAAATAAATCATAGTGAATGATAATTCTCTACCCTTGCCAGGTTGTTGTTGTTTTTTTAAAAAAGGTAACCAGGATCTGGCTGGCTTAATCCTTGGATGGGAGACCACCCGGAAACTCCTGGGCTGTAGGCTGAACTAGGAAATAGTCAATACTGCTTGGAGGAGGAAAATAGGAAAATTACTCCCATACCACTGTCAATAGAACTCTAGGGCCATGCCAATGTTTTCACTGGGTTTAACGGCTAGTGCCATTAGCCCCCCCCCCAATGACCGGGGGGGGGAGCCATCCGTGCTCATTGAACTTGGCAACTTTAAGATGAGGGGGTCAGCAGGTGGGGCTCTTCTCCAAACAAAAGGAGTGAGTGGGTGACGTTGCCACAGCCACCTTTTCTCTCTCTTGGTCTTATAATCAGTAATTATTACTGACATGGTTCTTTAACGAACTGTTAATGAACACAAATATATTATTAAATGAAAAGCCATAGACAGAGATAAAGAGAGAGATAAAGAGAGATAAATAGATGAAGAGAGAGAGAGATAAATATAGAGAGAGATAAACAGATGAAGGAGATAAAGAGAGAGAAATAGAGATAGAGGGATAAAGAGAGATAGAAATAAATAGAGGGGGGAAATAGATAGAGATAAGTAGAGATAGAAATAAATAGAGATAAATAGAGAAATAGATGAATAGAGGGATAAAGAGAGAGAGAAATAGATAAATAGAGAGGGGGAGAGAGAGAGAGAGATAAATAGATGAAGAGAGAGAGAGATAAGTAGAGATAGAGATAAATAGAGAAATAAATAGATGAACAGAGAGAAAGAGAAAGAGAGATAGAGAGATGGAGAGATAGATAAAGAGATAGAGATAAATAGAGGGAAGATAGATAAAAAAGAGATAAAGAGAGATAAATAGATGAATAGAGAGATGAGATAGAGATAAAGAGAGACAAATAGATGGAGAGAAAGGTAAAGATATATATATAGATAGATAGATAGATAGATAGATAGATAGATAGAGAGAGAGAGAGAGAGAGAGAGAGAGAGAGAGAGAGAGATGGTTGGATAGATGGTTGGATAGATAGATGATAGATAGATAGTAGATAGAGATAGATAGATAGATAGAGATAGATAGATGATAGATAGATAGACAGGCAGACAGACATGATAGACATGATAGACAGAGATGATAGAGATAGACAGACATGATAGATAGATAAATATAGATAGATAATATAGATAGAGACAGACATGATAGATAGATAAATATAGATAGATAATATAGATAGATAGATAGATAGATAGATAGATAGATAGATAGATAGATAGATAGATAGATAGATAGATGATAGATAAGAACATAAGAACATAAGAAGAGCCATGCTGAATCAGGCCAAAGCCCATCGAGTCCAGCATTCTGTGTCACACAGTGGCCCACCAATTGTACATGGGGATCTTGAGCAGAAAGAGAAGGCAAAACCCTCCCTTTCCCTTGACCCCCAACAAATGGTACTCAAGGGAATCCTGCCTGCCTCAACCAACATAGAGGCGGCACATGGACATCCGTTTTAATAGCCACCGATACACTTGGCCTCCATGAATCTATCTAGCCCTGCCTTGAAGCTGTCAAGGCTAACAGCTGTCACGACCCCTTCAGGAAGTGAATTCCATAAATCAACGACCCTCTGGGTGAAGAAATATTTCCCTTTATTTGTCCTCACTTTCTTAGCTATAAGCTTTAGGGAGTGCCCCCTTGTCCTGGTATTGTGTGACAGAGAAAAGAATTTTTCTCTATCCACCTTTTCTATCCCATGCATGATTTTATACACTTCGATCAAGTCACCCCTTAAACGCCGTCTTTCAAGGCTGAAGAGATCAAGGCGTTGCAATCTGGTTTCATAAGGGAGGCGCTCCATTTCCTTGATCATTCTTGTTGCCCTTCTTTGCACCTTTTCCAGTTCCATTATATCCTTCTTGAGGTGCGGTGACCAGAACTGTACACAGTACTCCAAGTGTGGTCTCACCATCGATTTGTACAGAGGCAATACAACACTTGCTGACTTATTTTCGATTCCCTTCCTAATCATGCCAAGCATGGAATTTGCTTTTTTTACTGCTGCTGCGCATTGGGTTGACATCTTCATCGAGCTGTCCACCAAAACCCCAAGATCCCTTTCTTGGGTTGTCTCAGAAAGTTTGGTCCCCATCAGTTGGTAAGTATAATTGGGGTTCTTTGCCCCGATGTGCATAACTTTGCACTTGTTTAGGTTAAAATGCACTTGCCACTTTGTTGCCCACTCACACAATTTCGAGAGATCCTTCTGGAGCTCCCGATAATCAGTTTCACTTTTCACAACCCGGAACAATTTAGTGTCATCAGCAAACTTGGCTACCTCACTATTAACTTCTACATCCAGATCATTGATGAATAAATTAAAAAGTAAAGGTCCCAAAACTGAACCTTGGGGTACACCACTTCTCACTTCTTTCCATCCGGAGAATTGTCCATTTATTGCCACCCGTTGCTTCCTACAATTTAGCCAGTTACCAATCCAGGACAAGACCTGTCCTCTAATTCCGTGGCTGGAGAGCTTTTTTAGGAGCCTTTGGTGAGGGACTTTGTCAAAATAGATAGATAGATAGATAGATAGATAGATAGATAGATAGATAGATAGATAGATAGATAGATAGATAGATAGATAGATAGATAGATAGATAGATAGATAGATAGATAGATAGATAGATAGATATACCGGTAGATAGATAGATGATGATAGATAGATAGATAGATAGATAGATAGATAGATAGATAGATAGATAGATAGATAGATAGATAGATAGATAGATAGATGATGATGATAGATAGATAGATAGATAGATAGATAGATAGATAGATAGATATAGATAGATGATGATAGATAGATAGATAGATAGATAGATAGATAGAGATAGATAGATAGATAGATAGATAGATAGATAGATAGATGAGAGAGGGAGGGAGGGAGAGGAGATAAAGAGAGAGAGAGAGAGAAACGGACAGATCCCGGTAGTTGAGGGGGGGGCGGGGTCATTCAGGGGTCGAAGGCGACCTCTGACTTAAAGGGAAACCTGCCCCTCCCCCACACTTTTAAAATGACAGTTAGGAAGAAAACTATTCGGGGGGGGGCTTTCCGGTGCCGGCCTTGGGGGGGGGAGGGGGGAGCGGAAGGAGCCAGAGGGCGCCGGGAAGGAGGGGGGGCGCCTGCCCTCCCCCGGGGGAAGGGGGGGTCCGGGGGGGGCGGCGTCTCACTCACCTGCGCGGACCCCCGGCGTTTCCCGGCGGGAGGAGGAGGAGGAGGAGGAGGGAGGCGGCTTCACTTCCGGGAGAGGCGGAAAACAGACGTCACTAGGCGACCGCCAATGGGGGAGGGGGGCGGAGCGTGTCGCGGGGCCGAGGCTCCGCCCTGACGCGGCTGGGGGGCGAGGCGGGCGCCGGGTGGCACGTGTGAACGCGGAGGGGAGGACGCGTGTTTCTGTGTCTCCCGCCGCTCTTCCTTACAGCCGGTCCTCCTAAAGGGCTGTGTCTGTGTGTGTCTGTGTGTCTGTTTTTCTTAAACTAAAGGACATGCGTGTGTGTGTATGTGTGGCACAGTTTTCCTTAAACTACTAAAGGGCTGTGTGTTTGTGTGTGTGTTAAACTAAAGGACACGTGTGTGTGTCTGTCTGTCTCTGTGTCTCATAGTTTTTCTTAAACTACTAAAGGGCTGTGTGTGTGTGTGTGTGTTAAACTAAAGGACACGTGTGTGTCTGTGTTGTGTCTCACAGTTTTTCTTAAACTACTAAAGGACACGTTTGTGTGTGTCTTAAACTAAAAGACACGTATGTGTGTGTGTGTGTGTCACAGTTTTTCTTAAACTACTAAAGGGCTGTATGTGTCTTAAACTAAAGGACGTGTGTGTCTGTCTCTGTTGTGTCTCAGTTTTTAAACTACTAAAGGACACATTTGTGTGTGTGTGTGTGTCTTAAACTAAAGGACACGTCTGTGTGTCTCAAGTTTTTGTTAAACTGCTAGTTTGTGTGTATGTGTCAAAGATCTATAAAGGAGTTTCAGATGAATGTTGGAAATGCAGCTGTAAAGGGGGGGCTTTTTTATCATCTCTGGTGGACTTGTGATCAAGCAAAGAAATTACGTTTTTATACTACTTGACAAGATCCTTAAAGTAAGTATAAAGCTGAAACCCCAAGTTTTCTATATAAGTTTAATGGATAAAGAGCTTGAAAGAAAATTTGGAACTTTTGTTACTACCGATGTTGATAGCAGCGAGAATCTTGTATGCACAAAGATAGAAAGACACACTAATGCCCACGTTGAAGAATGGATGGGGATGGAGTTGGTGGCCGAGATGGAAAATTAAATGTTTTAATTAAAGAGAAGAATCTATCTAGCTTTCTTTCTACTTGGACTTTTTGTCAAAACTGAAGTTTAGAATTAGAATTTTGTTGCTATAGAAATGGCTTGAAATAGAGCCGAGCAGAATAGAATAGAATAATTTATTGGCCAAGTGTGATTGGACACACAAGGAATTTGGAAAAGTAAAGTACAAGGTTGAGATTGTATTTTTTTTTTAATATTCTACTGCAGTGAAAAAAGTTGGAAGTCATTACTCTTTTTCTTTTTCACCTGTCTTCCATCTTAGCTTTTTAGTTTGTTTTGTATTTTTATCTTATATAATGCATCTATCTATCTATCTATCTTATCTATCTATCTATCTATCTATCTATCTATCTATCTATCTATCTATATTTATCCATCTATCTATCTATCTATCTATCTATCTATCTATCTATCTATCTATCTATTCCATTCTCTCATCTATCTATCCATCTATCCATCCATCATCACTAATTATGACCAGTATTTTAAATTTGGCATAGCATCCAATAATTATTTTCCTAATGGCTATATTGATGCAGACTTTGCATGTTAAATGATTGCATGTAAATATACAATGTATTATTTGCAAACATACAAAACATGAAGAGAAGTTAAAATGTGTCGAGTGGAATGTAGTGGCAATGTGGCAGACCACTGTTATTTCGAGTGGAGTGAAAGGAAAGTCTAGAAATGTAGAGCTCCTTCTGAGCTACGCTGCTTATTTTTTATTCTTGCTTGGTGGTGGTGGTGAATCTTCACATACCTACAAATGTTTAAACAGTCTCAAGGTTTTTGAGTCATGTTATCACTCAGACTTGGGTCTTGCAGTCTCCCGATTCTAACAAGGCCATGACATCATGGTGCCAGGTTTTAATAAAAAAAAATGTTGGGGGGTTCTAGTTGTGAGGAGCTTCTATACAGAACCCAAGTACTGAGTAGTGGAACCTGCCAGATCTTGTAATATATTTGCTGTCGTTAAGGAGCGCCTGACAACTTGCAAGAGATATGGGGGGTCACCTTGCTTGGTATGTCTGCTTTTTATCTTATGCTTTTAATTCTGCTTGAGCCAATAATAAAGCTTAAAATCGCCTTTTCTGGTGTATGGTCTCTGGATTAAAAAGAACCAATTGCCTGGGCACCTGATCACTGTCGACACTTGTTAAAATATCCAGCTGTGGAATTACTACTTACAACGTTTAGAGGTGCATTCAATTTTTTAATGTCAGAATGAATGTAAGGCAGGTGTCAACACTGCTAATATTGAATATTCTTGCTTTGACAAAATATGCAGAACTGTCTGGTACTTTTAGAGTTAATTCAGAGGAGAATGAGGGAGGAGGGAAAAGCCCAGGAAAGAGGGGAAGAGAACCTTTGCCCTTCAAACTAATTGGAGAACGTAAATCATGACAGCAGAATAAGGGAGGGGAAAGGCTAGCAAAACTGCTCAGTGGGTGGAAATTTCAGATCTTAGCATCCCTTGCCACATTTTGTCACATGAATAAAAATACTTTTTAGGATAAAATGCCTGGAAGTTCTTTGAAGTGTTTCATTAGTCAGAACCATGACAGCAGGATTTTTAGGCTCCCATTAAGAAAATTATATTTGGAAAATTGGATCTCTCCTTTAGGGTCTGCACATTAGTTACCATAGCTAGCTGCAGCATTTATAGCTATTTTGAGTTATGTATAGCGGTTCGGTTAAACGTTAGAGCAAAGCTTCAATAACATCCCTGTAGTCCAGTGGTTCTCAACCTTTCTGAGGTTGAGACCCCACTTGGCCCGCCCATGCGCGCTGCGACCCCAACCCGCGTGTGTGCGCGCGCGCAAAAAAAAATTTAAAATTTTTAAAAAAAATGGCGGCCGCGACGGGCGGATCTGCGCATGCGCGGATCGGCCCGTCGCACGCGCCATGCATGCGCGCATCCGCCCGTCACGGGCCGCCATTTTGTTTTTTTTATTTTTTTTAAAAAAAATTAAAAAAAATTAAAAAAAAAAACAAAAACAAAATGGCGGCCGCAACGGGCGGATCCGCGCATCGGCCCGTCGCACACGCCACGCATGCGCACATCCGCCCGTCGCGGGCCGCCATTTTGTTTTTTATTTTTTATTTAAAATTTTTTTAAAAAAAAAATAAAAAAAATGGCGGCCACGACGGGCGGATCTGCGCCTGCGCGGATCGACCAGTCGCACGTGCCGCGCATGCGCAGATCCGCCCGTCGCACGCGCCAAAAAAATAAAAAATAAAAAAAACAAAATGGCGGCCAGCGGTGCCCAGCGACCCCCGCGAAATGGTCTCGCGACCCCAAGGTTGAGAACCGCTGCTGTAGTCCCATTTAGACCAGAGTTCTTGGCAAATTTAAGATGTAGGGACTTCCACTCTCAGAACCCTCTAGGCCAGCGTTTCTCAACCTTGACAATTTTAAGGCATGTGGACTTCAACTCCCAGAATTCCACAGCCAGCATTGCTAGCTGTGGAATTCTGGGAGTTGAAGTCCACAAGCCTTAAAATTGTCAAGGTTGAGAAACACTGCTCTAGGCAGCCTTTGAAAAAAACTGATTTATACGAAGTTCCACATGGGAGAAACATTTATAGTTCAGGGATCTGGGATGCCAGAGGTAGCTGTCCATTTAAAAGATAACCAAGAGTATTTTTGTCTGTATCTGAATATTTGCATTCCAGATTCAATAGCTCTAGAAAGCAATCTATCCATCAATGGCCATACATATACCATGTTTATCAGCCTTTGGGATTACAGCTAGTGTATAATTATGAGTATAGCTAGCCATCATTCATGTTTTCTAAACGTGCAGGCATTTTTAAAAAATCATGTTACGGATTTTTATGTCAGTATTTAAAATAAGCTCAATTGTGTTTGAAATCTGTGAAGTATAATCTTGTCGAAAAATGTATTACACAGAAAGTTAAAGACCATGGCACAAATTTATAATGAAGAGCAAATGTGTGTTAAAATGAACTAGTTTTATTTGTAAGTTACATCAATGTTTATTCCCGAGCCATTAGTTTCTGCTTCTTCAATTTTTTTTGGGATATCTGAAAAAAGAGATAATGAAAAAAATCAGTACCAATTTGCCACAATCATATACGCTTGCAGAATATTACAATAAGCTACTAATGAGCCACACAATGCCCTTACACATTAAGCCAGAATTCTTCACATTGCTAGCTTACAATGAACAAGCATGCGAGGCAACCAATCCCAGTTGGCTTTTTTATGGAAATCACAGAACATACACAAATCAAATCAGGATAGTTAATGTATTTATATGCAAAGGAGGATCCCTGGCTACTGATTCTTGTTACAAGCTGAATTCCTAAAATAAGGCCTATACCCCAAGCATGCTGGAGAATTTAAAAAATGGACATTAAAATTCTCTTTTGATATTAATGTATGAAATCAGAGATTTTTAAATTTCTATCTTTGTGAACTTTTAGGTCAGTGTTTCCAAATCTTACCCATTTTAAAGTGCGGACTTCAACTCCCAAAATACCCCAGCCAGCACTTGGGACTGGGGCATTCTGGGAATTGAAGTTCACCATGTCTTAAAACGGCTATAGTTGGGAAACACTGCTGGAGGCTGTTGGGACCACCCATCTAATTGCATTGCACTTTATACACAGAAACATTTAGTTGACTGAAAAATAGTAAGAGTCTGAAAAACACTAAGAGTCTGAATTCAAGTCCCATCTTAGGCATGAAAGTTAGCTGGGTGACTTTGGGCCAGTCAATCTCAGCCCAGCCCACCTCACAGGGTGGTGGTAATGGTGAAGTTAGGCGAAAGGAAGAACATGAGGTATGGCTGCCACCTTGAATTATTTATAAAAATAAAGGTAAAATAAAATAAATATCTGCAGTTGCAAAGACATGAACAATCATTTTAATAGCTTCACCCGAGTCAACATATCTAAAATAATGTATTTAAACAGGCTTTAACTATTGAGTAGAGCAGAGTGACCTTTTGCTTTTACACGTGGTAAGAAAAGGTTCGTTTACCCCTTTAAAAGATTTATACAACTCTCTTGTCTTACAAAGAAACTCCAGAGGGCTCTTAATCGAACCGGGGTGGGGGGAGTGTGTGTGTGGGGGGTGTCTTACCTTCTTCTTCTGAGCAACTTCTTCTTCTGGCTTAGGGACAATCTGCTCCTTTTCTGTGAGGATCATCTCGATGTGGCAGGGAGAACTCATGTACGGATTGATGCGCCCGTGAGCTCGGTAAGTGCGCCTGCGCATTTTGGAGGCTCTGTTGACCTGGATGTGCTCAATGACCAGCGAATCAACATCCAGACCCTGGGGGGGGAGGAGAAACATTCTGGAAAGCTCTCTTTAAAGCAATTTGCAACAGTCCCCGTGGCTCGGTTTAAATCGTGCCTCTTCTCAAAGCCCCGTCACAATGGCCCAGAGAAAGGACTCAAACCCTTCCAACGACGCATTTTAATTATAGCAGGTAGTGGCGTAGAATCTGCACTTATTCCAATTATTTCAAACATCCCTGTGCCCACAATTGCCATTAAAATCTGGAGGCAATTTTCCTTCCATTTTATACTCAGCAAGCCTTCCCTTAAGGCCAGTCTGGCTCCATGTAGATCTTCCCTGCCTCCCTTATAAACA
This sequence comes from Bothrops alternatus, assembly GCA_034064705.1. Lineage (NCBI taxonomy): Eukaryota > Metazoa > Chordata > Lepidosauria > Squamata > Viperidae > Bothrops > Bothrops alternatus. The sequence continues at coordinate 192,778 of JARGCV010000185.1, read as the reverse complement.
AAATAGGTCTCTTTGCTTCCCGTTCAATATCGCCGCCGTCCTCTCCTGGGATTATTTCACTTGCTCCACGAAGCAAAATTCTAAGTAGACTTACAACCACAACTGGGACCAGAATTTCTGTTGTTAAACAAGGGGGTGGTGAACTGAGTCCTGCTCGGTTTTTGCAAGCTCTTTCGCCAGTTAAGCAGATGTCTAGTTTAATGCAGATGTCTAGTTAAGCAGATGTCCATGTCTAGTTTAATGAAAAGGGCGAGGGGGGACAGGATAGCAGGGTTCCAGGGGCTGCCCCAAAGAAGAGGGAGTCAAGCTCTTCTCCAAAGCCCCTGAGGGCAGGACAAGAAGCAGCGGATGGAAACTAATCAAGGAGAGAAGCAACCTGGAACTAAGGAGAAACTTCCTGACAGTCAGAACAATTAACCAGTGGAACTCCTTGCCTCCAGAAGCGGTGAATGCTCCAACACTGGAAGTTTTTAAGAAGAGTCTGGACAGCCGTTTGTCTGAAATGGTATTATAGGGTTTCCTGCCTGAGCAGGGGGTTGGACTAGATGATCTACAAGGTCCCTTCCAACATCATCATTATTATTATTGATGATGATTCTAGATCTTATGATGACCAGATCCCTGCAGTTCTTAAGTGGGCCGTTCAGCAGATCCGGCTTCTCTCATTGACTTTGCCTGTTGGAAGCTGGCTGGGAGATCGTCTGACTCTGGGAGGCTGCAGCGACTGTACATACAGGCCAGCTGCCTGACTTTGGATCCCCTCGCCCTGGGGAAGCGCAAGGACAAGTCGCCAGTCACTTTTTTCAGCGCCATGGTAAATTTGGTTGCTAAATGAAGGGTTGTAAGCTGAGGACTACCTGTACCTGTCCTCGCTTTACGCACCACAGTTATAAAGAATCTCAAATACTTTCAACCGAGAAAGACCTGAAAAACAATAACCCCCTTCTTAGTTTGCTCTCTTTGCTCTCCAGGGTTGATTAATAACATCACTCCACAAGAAGTAATGGGTGGAAACTCACCAAGGAGAAAAGCAACCTGGAACTAAGGAGAAAATTCCTGACAGTGAGAACAATTAACCAGTGGAACAACCTGCCTCCAGAAACGGTGAATGCGCCAACACTGGAAGTTTTTAAGAAGAGACTGGGCAGCCATTTGTCTGAAATGGTATAGGGTTTCCTGCCTGAGCAGGGGGTTGGACTAGGTGACCTCCAAGGTCCCTTCCAACTTTATTATTATTATAATTAACAACCTGCCTCCAGAAGCGGTGAATGCTCCAACACTGGAAGTTTTTAAGAAGAGACTGGACAGCCATTTGTCCAAAATGGTATAGGGTTTCCTGCCTGAGCAGGGGGTTGGACTAGATGACCTCCAAGGTCCCTTCCAGCTCTATTCTGATTCTAATGCAAAACAAAGAACGGAGAATGCTTGCTAGGAGCTCGGTTCACACGGAGTACTAAATGCCCCAGTTTGCTTTAACCAGACAGCAAAGCCCACCTGTCCCAATATAGTTAGCGTTACCCGAAAACCAGCATCAGCCCCCGGCATTCAATCTTACCTTCAGCTCAGCGTTGCTCTCAGCATTCTTCAGCATGTGCAGCAGGAACTCGGCACTCTTCTTCGGCCAACGGCCCTGGGTCCACCCCCACTGCTTGGCCTGCAAGGGGAGAAACTTGGCGTCAGTTTTCTTTTCAATTTAGGCGGTTTCTCAAGCTTCCCGCTTTTACAGGTTGCTCAGAATTAATCTTATTTTCACAGTTAATCCAAAGGTGTCCTAAGAAAGTCATCACAGCAACCCTAAAAATGTGTCAAGGAGCCCAGAAAGTTTTAGGTTCATTGCATCCAAACAACTCGAGAAATCTACTTAGATTTTACCCAGGTTTTATATACAGTCCAAATAATACGTCCGCCCTTATTTTTCCAGCTTAGGAACCAGCTATAAACCATGAAAGTCCACAAAAAGAAAGGACAATGCAGCTCAGAGGTGGTTTTACCACACGCACTATGGTTGCCCAACCTTAGCAGGGACTTCAACTTCCAGAATCCCCCACAGCCAGCATAATTGACGTTCTCGTGTCTTAAAACCCGCCAAGGTTGGGAAACCCTAAATCAGTGGTTCTCAACCTTTTTCAGGTTGAGATCCCACTTGCGCCGCCCATGCGCAGCGCGACCCCGACGTGCGCGCGCGCGACGGGAAAAAACAAAAAGGCGGACCGCGACGGGCTGATCCGTGCATGCGCGGTGCGCGACAAAAAAAAACAATGGCGGACCGTTGACGGCCCGACCCGTGCGTGACGGCTCGAACTGTGCATGCACGGCGTGCGCGCGACGAAGAAGAAAAATGGCGGACCGCGGTGTCCGGCGACCCCTGCGAAACGGTCGTTCGACCCCAAATGGGGTCGCGACCCATAGGTTGATAACTGCTGCCCTAAATACTAAATGCCCTCCATTTCCTACAACAAGCACCGTTGTGAACACATTACAGCTTCCACTTCCAACCCAGGTACCAGTAATTGTCCTTGAGCAATATCCTCCTTTGAAATAATTGCTCTTTTAAGAATTCCTCCTGAAATTGCTATTGTTCACCCAGGCCTGCACAAACACACGTCCAACGTTTTCCAGAGCCGCCGTACCTGTGCACATCTGCCAACACCCCCATTGTAACGGCGGAAGGGAACACACTGCTTCTTCAGAGTCACATCCTTTAAGTACTTGGTGGCCTTCCGGATGTGCATCCCCTTGATGGCTTGGGCTGTCTCACGTGTGTTCTAGAGAAGACGGGACAGGTGAAGGCACAATTCAAAGATATTCTAGTGCAGGGGTCCTCAACCTTGGCCACTTTAAGACTTGTGGACTGTCTTAAAGCTGGCTGAGGAATTCTGGGAGTTGAAGTCCACAAGTCTTAAAGTGGCCAAGGTTGAGAACCCGTTCTAGTGGATCCTGCGCTACATAGGTCCATTTCAATTTTATTTAAATCGGTTATGGGGTATGGCTGTTTTTTCAAAAAAAAAACAACAACAACAACAACAACAACAACACATGGATTATAACAAAGCCCCCAAATAATGTTGTAGAATAAGTGCAAAATTATTTTGTTAAGCAACTGCTCAGACACTTCAGCGTATTTTCATGACAAATCCAAAGGTGTCCTAAGTTAGTCATCACTGCAGTTACAATATATGTTCCCCCCCTGCTCCTCAAATAAACCATCGTTCTCCATTTTAGTCGATTCCAAGAACTTCAAACAGGCAAATCCAAGAATCATTATTAACTGGCTGCCCAACCACAGGAAAACCAATAAAGGAAGTGTAACATTAAGAGAGTTTTATTTTATTAAGAATTTTATCTCTCTTTTATTACTTTACAAATAACTCAAGAGGCAGCAAACGTACGTTCTTTTTCCCTGCAACCCCCACCCTGTGGAGATGGGCTGAGCTGAAAAGAAGGACTGAGCCAAAGCCACCCAGTCGGCATTCGTGCCTAAGGTGAAACTAGAACTCACAACCTCCTGGTTTCCAGGCCAGCGCCTTAAGCGCTACCCCAATTGTTTTGCCTCCAAATCCAACAGTCGTGGAAGACAGGAGGAAGGTGCAAGCAACAAAAGCAACGGCAGAAGGGAAAGCCCGGAAGAGCCACTGCTGTGGTAGCCTTGCCCCCTTCCACAAGGGAAAATCCTCTCCTGGGGCTTCCCCACCCAGGAGGTCGCCGGGGGACAAAAAACAGGGCTGCTAGCTAGGGAAGGGTCACCAGGGATAGGGAGCCCGGCACCTTCTGGCCGGAGATGGACTCAGAAACTGACTATTAAGAGCCGTGATAGCCCAGTGGTTAGAGTGCAGTACTGCAGGCTCATTCTGTTGACCGCCGACTGCCAGCAGTTCGATTCTCCCCGGCTCAAGGTTGACTCAGCCTTCCGTGGTCGGTAAAACGAGGACCCAGATTGTTGGGTATGCCGACTCTGCAAGCCGCTTAGTGAGGGTTGGAAAGCACTGTGTGAAACGGTATGTAAGTCTAAGTGCTGTTGCTACTCCCGAGACGGAACACAACCTAATGCAGGGGTAGAGGCAACCTGGGCTCTTTTATGACTGGTGGACTTCAACTCCCAGAATTCCTAAGCCAGCCATGCTGAGGGGAAAGGGGGAGGTTTCCAAGCTGAGCCAGGCTGGCTGAGGAATTCTGGGAGTTGAAGTCCAGGAGTCATAAAAGAGCCAAGGTGGTCTACCCCTGACCTAATGCAATGAAGTACCATCAAAATACAGGCAGTCCTCAACTTACAACCATCAGGTCCAATGTTTCCGTTGCTAAACAAGAGTTATTGGCCCATTTTGCAACCCTCCTTGCAACAGTCGGTAAATGAATCACTGCAGTATTCAATTAGTCACATGGTTTTTAGTGAATCTAGCTTGCCCGTTGAGTAGGCTTGCTAGAATGTTGCAAAGATGATTGCATGATCCTGGGAGGCTGCAACCGTCATAAATACAAGCCAGTTGCTAAGCGTTCAAATTTTGAACATGGGGATGCTGCAACGGTCATTTAAGTGTGAAAAATGGTCGTAAGTCAATTTTTTCGGTGCCGCTGTAACTTTGAGCAGCCACTAAACAAATGGTTGTCAGTTGAGGACTACCTGCAAACACATCTACCCACCCCTCATACTGAGAGGCAAGACTCAATTTGCATACCTTGAAATGGACCCGAAGGTTGGAACCCCTGGACTTGCATGCTACAAGAAAACAAGCAAAAATTAAAACTTTTTTTTGGGTCCTGTGACCAAAATCTACGAAATAAAACTCTTGAGAAAGTTACTTACATTTTGTGGGGTTCTCTGGGTCAAGTGAGTAGCGGACCATTTTCAAAGCTCACCTAGGCAAAATTGGGAGGAAAAAAATGTGTTTCAGACTTGAAATAGTAAATGAGGCATTCCTTCTTATGCTGCCAGAAAAAAAGCTGCTCAGAATTCACAGTATTTTCATTATTTACATCCAAAGGTGTCCTAAGATAGTCATCATCGCAGCCTCGGGTTTTACCCCAAAGAACACCCTCTCTCCTGCCCAGTCGCTCTCCCCCTAACCACTCACATACAATATAAAATTGTAAGATTGATAAAAGAATTGTAAAACTGTAAAATTTTGGACTTGTTTATATCTCAATTTGATTACCCTGGAATCAGAATTTTTAATGCGATGGATTAAAATATTACCTTGAAGTGCTAAATAGTTATTATTTTCCAAATCTTATTTGCAATGTCAACCCAATACAAAATATAATTAAAATTATAACACAGCTGAATTGGCACATTCTACTAGGAAAAACCTGCAAAACGGAGCCTGGATTCTGGCGATTTGATGGCTCCCTCCATATAATTTTCTTAAAACAGGTTTTTTGCCAGTTTCAAGTTTTTTCTTTGATTCTTAATAAAAAAAATTCAACAGTCTTAATATTTCTTTGGAGCCTCTCATCTGAGTATTAAGTCCATCCCTATTTCACCTTTTGAGATCAGCCAAGGGTTAGGGTTAAGCTAAAAAAAATCTATGATTGGGTAATTTACTGATTGGGGAACCCAGGTGTTTTGTGGTCCAATCTATTACACTATAGTTTAACCCTCTGCAGCCTGTTATGCAAAGGCCACATCCGTATTGGATTACATTACAGCCCAAAATGTTTATGTTCCCTCTGCTCTGCACCGCCACAAACTGGTCCTATTTCTACCTAGGAAATCAGTTCAATATTGGAGAGGTCTGTACTGCAAAGTGTACCAATTCCAATGAAAGAGTAAATTTATTTTTTTCCCCTCCTTGAAACATCTTCTTTCCAATTAAGACCATGGCACCTAGATGACCTCCAAGGTCCCTTCCAACTTTATTTATTATTATTATTATTATAACTCCTCAGCGCCACAAACCATCACAGGAGAAATTGAGAAACACCCAATCCCCAATTGCCTAGAACAGTGTTTCTCAACCTTGACCATTTTAAGGCATGTGGATTTCAACTCCCAGAATTCCACAGCCAGCATTGCTGGCTGTGGAATTCTGGGAGTTGAAGTCCACATGCCTTAAAATGGGTCAAGGTTGAGAAACACTGGCCTAGAATCTAGGAAAGCAACGACTCCCGTAATCTCCAGGTTGCATTTATGCCCCTTTAGCCCTTTTTCCTATTGGAGAAGGATGACAAAATTACAGCGTTTCCCCCGTTCCTAAATTGCAATTATCAGGAGCTGCAGACAGCGAAGTCCATAATACTGAGCAAGACTGGAGAGCTGCAACCCAGCCACCCGGGGAGAAGGCCGGCGCCCTCCCTTCCCCCGGGGGATGCCAACGTCCACGTCCGTTGCTTTTGGGGCAATGCAAGCAGAAACTCTGCCTGTCGCCCATCCTTCCTTTCCGCTGCTGCAAAATCATCCCTCCCTAGGAGAAAATAAAGGATCCGCAGAAATCCCCCCCCGTCACTGAACGGAATGGTTTCTTCCATCGCCTTTACATCCGGGGCTCTTTTTCATAGTCTTTCCCTTCTCCCCCCTCCCCGTTTCCATTCGTCCATTTCCCCCCTTCCCCGTTCCCCAAATGTGGAAATACCGCCGCGGGCATCCATCTTGAGCCCTGCCCTGTCCGTTCGGGCCCGTTTCGGCGGAGCTCGTGAGCGGATGGCGCCCCACGACCCCGGATGAAAGTGAAGGCCCGGCCCAGCGCCATCGTGCTCACCTGAAGACGGCCGCTACCGCCGGGGAAAAGGAAGGGCGGAGACTTCTGGGGGGGCGGCGTGTGCGTCACTTCCGAGTCTCCCGAGGTGACGTCATTACCGCGCCGAAGTAAGGCGGGGGTAGGCCACCTTGGCTCTTTTATGACTGGTGGACTTCAACTCCCAGAATTCCTGAGCCAGCCATGCTGAGGGGAAAGGGAGAGGTTTCCAAGCTGAGCCAGGCTGGCTCAGGAATTCTGGGAGTTGAAGTCCACCAGTCATGAAGGGGCCAAAGTTTACCTCATGCTGGCTCAGGAATTCTGGGAATTGAAGTCCACGGGTCATGAAGGGGCCATGGTTCCCCATGCTGGCTGAGGAATTCTGGGAGTTGAAGTCCACCAGTCATAAAGGGGCCATAGTTTCCCCCATGCAGGCTCAGGAATTCTGGGAGTTGAAGTCCACGGGTCATGAAGGGGCCATGATTCCCCATGCTGGCTCAGGAATTCTGGGAGTTGAAGTCCACGAGTCATAAAGGGGCCAAGGTTCCTTGCCTCTGGACTAAGAGATGGTGGAGCAATTCCGTCAAGCGAAGGAGATGCGCGGAGTTGGCGCACATTCTTAGAGGAAGGCGCATCAGTGGCGGAGGCTGCAACGTTGACATTTAATGGATCATGGTTTGCTGTTCTCTGATTAACTCGTTTGCGGTATGTTTTCTAAAGGAAAACTTAAGTGGTAATGAAATTAGAAAAACTTGGGGGGGGGATCACAGTGTAGCTGGAGTGAGCAGTGTTTCTCAACCTGGGTAACTTTTAACACTTTTGGACTTCAACTCCCAGAATTCCTCAGATAACTCTAACCCAGAAAATGAGGTTATATTTTCATTGCAAAGATATAATTAGAAATACAGAGCATTCCATAATCTATATTTAATCTAAGAGCTCCACTCACTTGAATTCAGCTTACTTCAATTGTATAAGTATTTTTTTTTTAAATTAACAAAGTCAACTTCATTTGCAAATGCATAAACTGTAGTATCTAAATCAGGATTTCTTCAACCCTGGCCCTTTTAGGACTTGTGGACTTCAACTCCCAGAATTCCTCAGGCAGCCTGAGGAATTCTGGGAGTTGAAGTCCACAAGTCCTAAATGGGCCCAAGTTTGAAGAGCCCTGCCAGTTAATGAATCCAACCGTCTCACGTGTATGCCATTGCACATGTAACACCATTGCACGCCGCTTTTTATGTAAAGTCATTTATTGCACAGTAGTATTGATTTGGATCTAGCCTAAAACTAATCTTTTCAGGAAACTTCTTTAACTGAATAGAATTAAATAAAAAGGTCTAAACATACTAGGATAAAAATAGTTTTAAATAATACATAATGCCGGTAATGCTGAATCTGGCCACATCGGTAGGAAAAAATGCCTTTTACTCCTTAACTAAATTTTCCCCCCTTCAATTAAGCGCCTTGAAATCCAATCGATATATGTTATGTTTTCAGGCGTGGGCCACTTTAAAAGTAATCTACCACCAGATGGCGCTGTTTGCTATGAATTTGTCGTTTTTCCGCTAACAATAAAGTTTTGACTTCCATTTTTTCCCCATTCTATAAAAGGCAAACAGCACAGTAATTCGTTTTTGCATTAATTTTATTCCTTCTGATTCATTAAATGTGTGTTGCTTTTTTAAAAAGTGCCTTTAGTTGCATTATACTCAGAAACCACACAGCTTCATTAGAAGAATGCCAGGACTGGATTTTTTCTTGATATTAACTAATCATACCTTGTTTGATTTGGCATTAGTGTGTGTGAATTCTACCATTGAGGTTTGTAAGCTCTGTTTTATGCTTCAATGTGATGTTATGAATCATGATTTATTTAAAAAAACCATGGTTAAACGAACCATAGAATTTTGCAGTCTGTGTGCTCAACCACTTTATGTTCATGTGTATGTGTGAAATAATCCTATATAACAACAAGCCAAACTTCAGACTGCATGCAGCTGTAATACAATTTACAGAATTCAAGTGTGTTCATTTCCTTGTTTTATGCATTCCGCTTCTCCTTGTGTTGAACAGCTACTGAATGGTACCAAGGTCCCCATTCTCTGGCCCCGCTCAATTATCCCTAGAGCATTATATTTCTCCAAGTGTCGCCCATGCTTTTAATTTTTTTTATTTGTATTCTTGTATATGTATTGTTTATATTTTATAGAACCAGTCTGACCGAGTGATTAAGACACCAGGCTAGATCCAGGAAACAGAGACTTCTAATCCTGCCTTCGTCATGAAAGTCATCTGCCACTCCATAGTGCTTTACAGCCCCCTCTGGGCACTTTACAAACCATCATATTTGCCCCCAATAATCTGGGCCCTCAGTTTATTGACCTCGGGAGGATGGAAGGCTGAGTCAACCTTCAGCCCCATCAGGATCGAACTCCAAGCTGTGGGCAGAGTTTGTCTGCAATAATGGCATTCTAACCATTGTGCCACCGGGGGCTCCAAATGGTTTCCACAATGCAGCCAGCTGGCTACATACAGGTAGTCATCAACTTATGACCATAATAGAACCAGCTGTGATGGTCAAAAATTAGGTCTTCGTGTGTGACTATGGCTTTTTTTTTTTTGAGAGGGCATTTACATTTACAGTTATAAAGCAAACCAAGTGTTTGCTATGGACCGGTTTTGCTGAAAATTGGAAGTAAATGATGGTTTTCAGCAAAAATGACATACAACAGGATTGTGTGACCACATTACACTGCAAAGAGTTGTAAATAAGATCTGGTCCGTGAATGGCCAAACATGTTCACATGTCTGTGAGGGGGCCTCACTGCTGGAACTTTGGAATGGAGACATAGTACCCAAAGAGAGAAGCAACCTGGAACTAAGTAGGAATTCCCTGACAGAACAATTAACCAGCGGAACCACCTGTTAACCAGCGGAACCACCTGCCTCCAGAAGTTGTGAATGCTCCAACACTGGAAGTTTTTAAGAGGAGACTGGGAAGCCATTTGTCCGAAATGGTATAGGGTTTCCTGCCTGAGCAAGGGGTTGGACTAGATGACCTCCAAGGTCCCTTCAAACTCTGTTATTCTATTCTATTCCATTCCATTCCATTCCATTCATAAGTAGCCCTTGGGAGATTTGCTGTAATTTCAAATAGCCACTAGGTGACCAGTCATAAGTTGAGGACTAGCTGTAGCTTATGTTTAGTATAGAATCCAGACTCCCTTTCCCCTCTGGGAGATAGGCTAATCCCACAAAAGATAAATCAGTTTCACTAAAGAGAAGGTTTTAAAAAAAATAGAAATATTTTATTATTGTCACTCAACCACGCTGTAAGCAAGGTATAATGCAGCCTTCTGGAAACCTGGTTGCATTAAAATCTGGACCACAAATCCTATAACGGGCAGACACAGCTGCCTTTGGCCCTGCCGATTGGAAATGACGGAGTCCCTGATGCTGGGCATCCTGTAAGTTAGCAGGTTAATGACTGTTCCAGAGGCAAATTCAGAAGCCGAAATTTCCATACTACAATGACAAATGTGGCTGGTTCTAATTATGCATCCGGCCATTCCATGGGCTTCCTGTTGACCCCCACCCGCCCCCATCCCCCTCAGTCGAAGGGTCCCACCAGGGGGGGGCACGGTGTATTTCTAAGAAAAATTAAGCGCTCCACTGACTTCACAAAGGGGTGATTGACGCAAATCAATCAGTGAACAACACAGCTCCAAGCTCCAGTGAGAATATGTCTTGTCACGTCATCGCTGTACTTGTAGTCCTCTCTTGGATCTGTTTGTGTATCTTCTGGGGTCAGTTCAGAAGGCTTCTTTGTTTGATGGATTCTGGTGGTGCTCCCTCTTTCCCTCTGGGGATCCTTTTGTAAACTCCCATTTCACTGTGACAGACCACGAGAAGATCAGGATTTAAGCCTAACTGGAGATTTGAGGTTGCTTCAAGTCGAATTCTGAAGACCTACTCTTCTGAAGAGAGGCTGGGCATACAGGCTTTATTTTTACATATGAACCAGGATTAATTGCCAGATGAATCGGTGGTTTATTTATTCACGATCCATTGAGTGAAAAAGCGATAAATCATGGTTTATAATCAGAAATGGCTCATATAGAAGTAGTCCTTGACTTATAACCGTACTTTTAGCAACCATTTGAAGTTACAAAATGCAACCACGACCGGTCCTCACTCCTATGACTATCGCAGTGTCCCCGTGGTCACATGATCAGAATTTGGTTGCTCGGCAACTGGCGTGTCTTTACGACGGCTGCAGTGTCCGGAGGGCCAGGCGTCCCCAGTTGCCTTCCTCTGTGTATTTATTCCAACCTGATAAATAAAAACAATCACACGTTTGATCTCCTGCCTCAGCACAACGGCGGGCTGGTCGTGTACAGGCAGCACAACTGAGCCCAAAGTGTCTGTTGTTCAGTGAGACGTTTGTTAAGTGAGTTTTGCCCCATTTTATGACCTTTCTTGCCACAGCTGTTAAGTGAATCACATGGTTGATAAGCGAAACTGGCTTCCCCATTGGCTTAATAATAGTAGTAATAATAATAATAATAATAATAATAATAATAATAATAATAATAATAATAATAATAATAGTAAAGTTGGAAGGGACCTTGGAGGTCATCTAGTCCAACCCCCTGCTCAGGCAGGAAACCCTATAATACCATTTCGGACAAATGGCTGTCCAGTCTCTTCTTAAAAACTTCCAGTGTTGGAGCACTCACCGCTTCTGGAGGCAGGTGGTTCCACGGGTTAATTGTTCTGACTGTCAGGAAGTTTCTCCTTAGTTCTAGGTTGCTTCTCTCCTTCGTGAGTTTCCATCCGTTGCTTCTTGTCCTGCCTTCAGGCGCTTTGGAGAATAGCTTGACTGCCTCTTCTTTGGGGCAGCCCCTGAGATACTGGAAGACTGCTATCCTGTCCCCCCTCGTCCTTCTCTTCGTTAAACTGGACACACCCGGTTCCAGCAACCGTTCCTTATATGTTTTAGCCTCCAGTCCCCTGATCATCTTTGTTGCTCTTCTCTGCACTCTTTCCATCGTGGTGACCAAAACTGGATGCAGTTATTCCAAGGGTGGCCTTACCAAGGCCTTGTAAAGCGGTATTAACCCTTCAGGTGATCTTGATTCTCTCCCTCTGTTAATGCAGCCCAGCCCTGAGTTGGCCTTTTTGGCAGCTGCAGCACATGGCTGGCTGATATTTAGGTGATCGTCCACTAGGACTTTGCGTGTCAGAAGGTCGCAAAAGGGGATCCCGTGACCCTGGAGACGCTTCCCAGGCATCTGGAATTTTGATCACATGACTTTGGGATACTGCAACAGTTGTAAGTGTGAAAAACGGCCCTCACTCCTTTCTTTCAGTGCCGTTGTAACTTTGAATGGTCACTAAATGAACTAAGTCGAGGAATACCTGTACAACTTGAAATTCAGCAAATTGCCCAACGCCAGGCTTTTCCCATATTTTTCAGGAAGGTCAAAACCATCGGGATGGAGCCCTCAATGAGGCCCTCAGCCTCCAAGCCTTTTTAAAAAACCTGCCTCGTATATGGAGCACATCAAGAGTCAGAAAGGTTTTGAAGAAATAGGGCTGTTGTGGGGCAGAAGCCACGAATTTCAGCAAGAAGAGTACAAAATCCTTCATTTGCTTAGGAAGAATCACCCAGATTTACAATGTTTTTGCTGAAAACTGGTGGTTACTTCCAGTTTCTAGTAAAAAGGGGCCCATAAAGAACAATGGATTAACTTATTAACTGTGATGTTCACGTAACAGTGGCGAGATTTGCTTTAAGACGGCTGTGTACACTTAACAACGGCTGCCAAAAAACGATTATTCAAATGGTCCGGTCACGTGGTGACCCACTTTATGACCGTCGTGACTTAGGAACGCAATTGTCAGGCTCAATTGTAAGTCATAAGTTGAGGGCTATCTTTTGCATCTTTGCATTTTCGTCCCCTCAGAAGAAGTCTTCGACTTACGACGACAACTGAACCCAAACTTGGTGTTGTTAAGCACGACAGTGGTTAAGCCAGTTTTGTCCCGTTTTATAACCTGTCTTGCCCCAATGGTTAAGTTAATAACATGGTTGTTAAGTGAATCTGGCTTCCCCATTGAATTGGCTTGTCAGACGGCCACAAAAGGGGATCGCATGACCTTGGGATGCTGCAACCGTCGTAAGTACATGCCAGTTTCCAAGCATCCAAATTTTGATCATGCGACCATGGTGCAAAATTCATAAGTGTGGAAAAAAAATGGTCATAAGCCACTTTTTTCAGGGCTGCTATAACTTCAAATGGTTATTAAGCGAATGGTTGTAGATTGAGGACCACCTACCTATCTCCCCTACATATATTTATTAAATCTACATCCCCCCTTCTGTGCTTCCTGGGTTTCCTGAGGCTCTTGAAAGTCACAACGGCTGATCTGTTCACTGCTCAAGAGAATTTCATCCGTGCACCTGAACACACATGCAGAACAATAGACAGAGGGTGAGATTTGTCCGTTCTCCCTAAATTATTTCAGGAAATTCAAGATTGTTCAAGGAGAGACGGCAAAGCAAAGCGCGTTAGCCAATATCAGGAAAGGCACACCCTTCGCTGGGATGAATCAGCTTTACAGTTCTGCCAATCCAAGTTGGAAAAGCTTTTGAAGTTTTTCTCCCTTCCTAGGATCCCCTGAATCCATCTTTCAGAAACCCTTGTTAAAGCACGCCCGGCTTGTCTCAACATTACTCGGTGTGGTTACAGAACCTCGCAGGGAAAGTGGAAATAAAAAGGGTGAGTTTATGAATTTAGCATTTTCTCCGAGGTGAACCTCCTGTTTCCATCTACTCCCCTGCAATTCCCTTCCTGCCCAAATTTGGATGCCAATTTGTGGCTGGCAAACTACGAAGGCCCTTTCATCACAGCACAGGTTGACTAACTTAACAACTGCAGTGATTCATTTAACAACTGTGGCAAGAGAGGTCATAAAACGGGGGAAACTCACTTAACAAATGTCTCACTTAGCTACAGAAATTTTGGGCACGAGCACAATTGCGCCCAAAATTTCTGTTGCTAAGTGAGACTTACCGTGAGGACTGCTTGTACTATTTTTCCGTGTTGCAGCTAGCAGACCCTATCACGGTGGGGGCGAACCTATGGCGCGTGTGCCAGAGGCGGCACTCAGAGCCCTCTCTGTGGGCACACGCGCCACCGCCACCAGCCGCAGGCGCCTCGGGCCCCCATTGCCGCCCAAAGCAGGAGCCCCGCCCGGCACAAAGGAGGCGAAGCAAGTTCGAATAAAAGTGGTGGAGCAGTGGTCACCGACCCTTGTTGATTGGTGGACTGGAAGAAAAGGGAGGGGGAAGCATTTTACATGCGTGCATACGTGCACGAGGCTGCGAGCACACACATGCTGCAAATGGGGCGGGGCTAGTGCCTGCGTATACTCACTAGCCCTGCCCCATCCTTGCATGGTGTAGCGCCTTGTATCTGCACCCAACGGCACAGCTGTTTTTGCGCCTTGCAGCACGGTGGCCCACGGTGGCCGAGGGGCTGCCCCAAAGAAGAGGGAGTCAAGCTATTCTCCAAAGCCCCTGAAGGCAGGACAAGAAGCAACGGATGGAAACTCATCAAGGAGAGAATCCAATCTAGAACTGAGGAGAAACTTCCTGACAGTGAAAACAATTAACCAGCGGAACAACTTGCCTCCAGAAGCGGTGAATGCTCCAACACTGGAAGTTTTTAAAAAGAGACTGGACAAGCCATTTGCCTGAAATGGTATAGGGTTTCCTGCCTGAGCAGGGGGTTGGACTAGATGACCTCCAAGGTCCCTTCCAACTTTATTATTGTTGTTGTTGTTGCGCCCCCGGTTTTTGCGTGCCAGAGGCGGCACTCAGAGGCTCCTCCCTGCCCCCCCATGAGGGCACCACAGTGCTGATGCAGCCCTGGCACTTTGTGATAAATAAGTGGGTTTTGGGTTGCAGTTTGAGCACTGGTCTCTAAAAGGTTCGCCATCACTGCCCTATCAAATTTCCTGCTATTTCTGGCTTTTTAGAAATGCTTTTGCAGTCAGAATACATTTACTTCTGCGCCTGCATCAGCCTCTCGCTGCCCTTTTGCAGACCTCGCTTTATGTCTCTCTGGGGTTATTTGCAGTCAAAGCCAGCTTCCTCTGTCCCTCCATTCATGCCCCAGCCTGTTGCTCCTGGCTGTAAAATTCTTTCTCTCCATCCTTCTGAAAACCAGATTAGGTGGGGTGGGGAAGGAACGCCGGGCGGTTTGCTTGGCAACCGAGCTTCCTAAATCCTCACGTGCTCTTTATCCCTTGTTGTCTGTCTTGGACAGAAAACAAAAACATTGGGAAAGGAAAGAGAGAAAAGGAGAAAACCGCAACATCTTTGGACAAAATCAATGTTCACTGAAATCAGTTCTAGAGAGTGAAAGAAAGCAAAAACCACACCATTCCCTCTAAACAAAAGGGCAGATATAAAAACCTCCCCACCTTATGTTTTCCACAGCATCCCCAGTTTGGATAGCTAAAATCCAACAATTAGCAGCTTTTAGCACCCTGCTCTCATTGCTTTGGATTATTTAAAGTTTGAAAATAGGTTGATTAATCTTAACACACCTATTTTCAAGTTCTACTTATTTCAGATTCTAAAAGCCCAAAGCATATAGCTATGCGGTTATTAATCAGAGAATCGTAATATTATAAAATTTGCTTTTGGATTCATCCTGCCCAACCACCTGCTCAGTATAGGGAATGGAGTCAGAGTACATTAATAATTGGAAAATGTATTGATATATAGAAATTCTGGTGGGTTATTTGTCTCGGTTGAAAATAACTTGATAGTACATAAGCAATCCATCAATTTGAGTACAGATAGGAGTAATTGTCCACCGTGGCTGATTCCCCAGTTGGGGCCAGAAGTTGCTAAGCCTGATGATTGTTAAGTGGGCCACACCCAATTTTGCAACCTTGGTTGTTAAGTAAATCATTGCAGTTGTTAAATGAGTTATGCAGTCATTAAGCAAATCCAGCTTTTCCCACTGACTTTGCTTGTCGGATGCCAGCTGGAAAAGTCACCAACGGTGATCACATGACCCCAGGACACAGCAGCTGTCATAAACACACACCCATGCTCAAGTGCCGGAATTTTGATCATGGGGATGCTGTGATGGTCATAAGTGTGAGGACTGGCTGTGAGCCACTTTTTTCTATACTGATGTAACTTTGGATGGTCAAGAAAGAAAGAAAGAAAGAAAGAAAGAAAGAAAGAAAGAAAGAAAGAAAGAAAGAAAGAAAGAAAGAAAGAAAGAAAGAAAGAAAGAAGAAAGAAGAAAGCAGAAAGAAAGAAAAAAGAAAAAGGAAAAAGAAAGAAAGAAAGAAAGAAAGAGAAAGAAAGAAAGAAAAAAAGGAAAAAGGAAAAAAGAAAGAAGAAAGCAGAAAGAAAAAAGAAAAAGAAGAAAAAAGAAAGAAAAAGAAGAAAAAAAGAAAAAAGAAAGAAAGAAGAAAGAAAGAAAGAAAGAAAGAAAGAAAGAAAGAAAGAAGAAAGAAAGAAAGAAAGAAAGAAAGAAAGAAAGAAAGAAAGAAAGAAAGAAAGAAAGAAAGAAAGAAAGAAAGAAAGAAAGAAAGAGAAAGAAAGAAAGTCTTGGTCATCGTGATACAGTATAAAAAATGTTGAGACTCTGGAAAGCAACAAAGAGGATTAGGGGGCTGGAGGCTAAAAATGTATAAGGAGTATGTATGGGTATGTTTAGTTTAATGAAAAAAGGGACAAGGCAAGGGGGGACATGATAGCAGAGTTCCAGTATCTCAGGGGTTGCCCCAAAGAAGAGGGAGTCAAGCTATTCTCCAAAGCGCCTGAAGGCAGGACAAGAAGCAACGGATGGAAACCAATCAAGGAGAGAAGCAACCTAGAACTAAGGAGAAACTTCCTGACAGAACAATTAACCAGTGGAACTACCTGCCTCCAGAAGCGGTGAATGCTCCAACACTGGAAGTTTTTAAGAAGAGACTGGACAGCCATTTGGCCGAAATGGTATAGGGTTTCCTGCCTGAGCAGAGGGTTGGACTAGATGACCTCCAAGGTGCCTTCCAACACTGTTATTCTATTCTATCTATAGGCTTAAAGTGTTGTGCCTGTCAGTTTTACAATCGGTCCTCTAATCTGTGACTGTCACTGTGTCCCCACACTCACATGAGTGTAATTCAGGTGCTTCACAACAGGTACACATTTAAGAGGGGCGCAACGTTCCTCATCATGTGATCACTATTTGCAATCTTCACAGCCGACTTCGGACAAGCAAGTCAGTAGGAAGTCGCTTGTCACGATCACATGTGCTTAACAACAGTGGATGATTTGTTTAATGATCTTAGGGGAACCAATGTCGGAAGTCAAGCACGGTCACATGACATCTCACTTAATGACTATGTCATTTAGTGACTGAGTTGCAAGTCCTAATAATGGTTGTAAAGTGAGGACCACTTGTAAGGATTAGGAGAATAATGTGCTCTATACTTTGCAGGCTCATAAGCTCTTCAGAAATGATGCTGCAACTCATCTCTAGTGCTTTTTCGTAATATTTTATTTATTTTTTGTCAGGGAATTGCACAGTTGGCGTCCAAATGGAGTCAGAGACGCTGACAAGAACTTGTAGTTTTATATAAATTTGTGTTTACAGTGAATAAGGGAGGCAAACAGGAGCATCATGAGGTAAATCAACAGAGCAGGAATAACATGAGGTAAATCACCGAGAGCACACAGGCCCCACCCAGGACAAAAAAGGCGGGAAACAAGGAAACGCCCCCTTTACGCTCACAGCAACCAATCACAGCTCAGATTCCCTGGCCAGTTCTGTTTAACCAATTAGCTACAAGTGTGTGATCTTACTTATGGTCCACTCCTTCACTACTCCAGCTATTAAAATTTAAATATCTTAACATCTTTATTTTGCATATGGCGTCTATAGAGGTCATGCAATCACGACACTATATGCAGTACTAATAAAACTCATTATACATACAAACCCAAACATAAATTTAATTAAAACATCCGCTTATACGCACACACCCCCATGTGTATATGTTTGTGTATGTGTATACTAGAGTATTCGTTCATCCATCGAATTGGATGAGGACCTTGACATCTTATGGGTTATGGGCCATCAACGATGTGTCCGCAGGTGGCTGATAAGACCGATGTTAGCACAGAATGTTCTGCCACATACTGAACAAAGAAATGTAGACACTGTTACTTCGGCATTTACAGCTCTGGCTTTGCGGAGTGCACGCTTCTCTTGTGCCAAGATTGTCCTTCTATGTTCATATGTCTGGCAACCCTGGTACACCAGAGTACGCCATGTCGATCGATCATGTGCCAGAGGTTCCCAGGAGGTGATGTTAATATCCAGGGACTTGAGACAGGTTTTCAGCGTATCTTTATATCGCTTGTCCATGCTGGCTTGCATTTCCTGCTCCGATCCTGCATTAAGGGCGCAGTCATCAGCAAAAAGTAGATCTCGTAACACAGTCTCCTTTACCTTGGTGACAGCCCGAAGTCTTCGCAGGTTGGATAGTTTCCCATCGGTTCTGTACCTCAGATTAACTCCCACTGAACTGTTCTGAAAGGCGTCTGACAGCATGGCTGAAAACATCATGCTGAACAGGGTTGGTGCCAGCACACAGCCTTGCTTAATGCCGTTAGTGACAGGGAAGGCCTCTGAGGCTCCACCATTACTCAAAACACGAGCTGCCATGCCATCATGGAACTGTCGTACCATCAGGATAAATCTGTCAGGGCACCCAAACTTCGACATAATACACCATAATCCTTCATGACTAACTGTGTCAAAAGCCTTGGTAAGATCCACGAAGGTCGTGTATAGTTCACAATTTTGCTCCTGACATTTCTCCTGGAGCTGTCGAGCTGCAAAGATCATGTCCACCGTGCCGCGCTCTTTACAGAAACCACACTGTGTTTCAGGTAGTATACCCTGTTCCAGATGGTCAATCAGGCGATTTAGCAACACATGTGCAAAGATCTTGCCTTTGCAGACGGAGAGAAGTGATATTCCTCTATAGTTATTGCAAAGTTGTCGATTTCCTTTCCTCTTGTAGAGATGCACGATGAACGCGTCTTTCAGTTCCTGAGGGATGGAACCTTGTTTCCAAAAGGATCGGAACAGTTGGGTAAGTTTTCCAACAAGCACAGTGCCACCAGCCTTATAAACTTCCACTGGGATTGCGTCAGATCCTGGCGCCTTACCACTGGAACATTGCCTGATGGCCTGTAAAGTTTCAGCCTCTGATGGTAGGACATCCAGGCTATAGTTGATATCTACCTGGGACATCCTGTCAATCGCCTCATTATTGATGGTAGATGGGCGGTTCAGCACAGAGTGGAAGTGCTCAGCCCAACACTGTAAAATCAGGGTCTTCTCAGTGATAAGAGTTGCACCACTCGAATCCAGCAGAGGAGAGCTTCCTAAGGGCTGAGGTCCATACAGGGATCTAAGGGCTTCATAGAACCATTTGACATCGCCTCTATCAGCAAACTTCTGGATTTCATCTGCTTTAGCACTCAACCAGGAGTCCTGCATCTTGCGGAGCTTGCTCTGTACAATCCTGCGAGTGTTTATAAAAGCATTTTTCTTTGCAGTTGACGATGGATCATTTTGATGAGCACGGTAGAGGTGGTGTTTTTCAGCAAGCAAGATCTTAATCTCTTCATCCTTTTCATCAAACCAGTCCTGCTGCTTCCTATATAAAGGTCCACTCTCGCGTTGAAATCACCAAGTAAAATCAGCCTATCAGTGCGCTTCACGGATGAAAGTAGGGCATCAAGATCTTCGTAAAACTTGTCCTTTACTTCATCTGGATTTGTCATTGTAGGTGCGTAGGCACTGATCAATGTGGCTTGCTTTCCACTTAGTAATGGGGGGTGCAGTGTCATAAGTCGATCATTCACACCCTTAGGAAGACTGGCAAGTTGGCGAACAAGATGGTTCTTAACCGCCAAGCCAACTCCAGACTCACGACGTTGGTCATTACTACGTCCACACCAAAAGAATGTATAACCGCCTCCTGTTTCTGTAAGCTGATCTTCATTGGCTAAACGAGTTTCACACAGGGCCGCAATGTCAACGTTAAATCTTGCACGTTCTCTGGCTACCAGAGCGGTTCTTCTTTCTGGACGGTCTGCTAATGGATTGTCTTGAAGCGTACATACATTCCATGTACCAATAATAAGTGGTAACACCTTGTGTTTCGTCTTAAATTTTGTATTTCGACCGCATGAGATGGGATCCCCTCCAGCCGCGGTAGGCAGGACAGGGTTTGAAGGAAGCAACAATGTTTAGGGCACATTTTCTAGCCCCTTCCTCATACTACGGAGGTGAGCAGTGTGATCCTAAAGGGGGCTGCTCAGTCGCTCAGATAGATGCCGAATCCAGCTGTTGCTTCATCAGCAAGAAGCAACCATTAGACCTGAGCTGCCTGTGTGCGGGTCCGCGTCCACAGCTCCCAGTGATTCCACACCTGCTGCTTCTTCGCTCGTCTATCGCCACAGGACTTTAAGATTTCATCGGAATTAGGGAAATAGGGAAAGTCAAGATGTCAAGACTTGTGCGTGAATTGGATTTAAGTGAGGGAGAGGTGCGCACAGTCAGCCTCACTCTCTCTTCCCAGATTCCATCTTGTTCCAATGGCAGGACAAAAGTCGAGACAGTTGGAGATGGGCTGGGCGCAGTGGGTTGACCAGGGCATCTTTCGTGTCTTGCCGTGCTCTCAGCGTACCACATCGCTTGCAGAAACTGCCTTTATGACCGTTGGTTCTATTTTGATAGATCTCATCCGCTCAATCCGCCAGAGTCTGTCTTCACATGCTCGGGATAGACAGATTCCTTACTCACCGAGTGTCGAAGACACAACGGCTACCCTCAACCTGGTTTAGCCAGCCTGTCGAAGCTGTTGCCCGGGGTGTGGCCGCTGCGCATGTAACAGCTACTAGGAGCCACAGGTGAGAGCTGAGTGTCAGATGGGACCAAAGGTGTACGAGCTGCCTAAAAAGGCACGACACGCCCTACACCAGAGGTACTACCCCTCCCTGACCACCCCATACAGAGTAGATAGAGTAAAAATAACAAGGCATTTCCAATCATGAAATTGCAAAACATGATTTTCTTTTCTTTTTTCTTTACCTCCACACTGAGGTTTTCAAGCAGGCTTAATGGGGAATGTAAACCCATTTGGACATGAATGCTCATTCACACAATACGTGCTCCTCTGTCCTGTTTTTGGAAAGTGGAACGTGGAGAAGGTTGGCAAGCGAAGTTCCAAGATGACCCAAAGCTTGCCTTCTTTTTCCACTGAAAGAACTGGTTTCAACACAATTAAATAGGCAATATTTGTACAATGCACTGAAGCACTTCTGGCCGAAAGGTGTTGTGTAAACTCATGAAATTAGTCTACAGTTCTCTGCACAGCCTGTCGTTGACAAGTTCATTGTGGGCAGGTGTGCCAAGCGAGTGTGTAAACCTTGATGAGAAGATATGTCTCTTATTACAGGTAATCCTCGACTTACAATCATTTGTTTAGTGACCGTTCAATGTTATGTTCTACGATGATTGCTTCTTAATATGATTGCTTCTTAATATGATCCTATGCTTAATGCTGATTACTTTAATAATGAAAAAGCAGACTGAATCTTTACCCCAGGTTATTGAATCTCTAGCTCAGGATCTTTTGCTAGGGATCATAAAAGATAAAATACAACAGACATATAGCTGAGACTGGAAGTGAGGAGTAAAGAATATGTACCAAACCAAGCGTTTACAAAGATTAATACCTAGTGTTATATGCTGTGTTCTCTGAGGATTGATTATTAATACGATCTTATATTTAATGTTTAACTACTACCTCAAGACCTATTATCAGGGATCATAGAGAATAAAAAATGTAACGGGTGTATAATAGAGGATTGAAGCGAGGAGTGAAAAATGTTTACCAAACCAGACGTTTCCAAAGAATAATACGTAGGGTTGTATACCAGATGTTATGATGTTTGATGCATACAAAGATTTTATGTACAATGCTGAATGTTTTAATAAAGGAATTAAAAAAAAAAGTTACAACCGCACTGAAAGAAGCGACTTATGACCGGTTTTCATACTTTTTTGACACTGCCGCATCCCTATGGTCATGTGATCAAAATTCACCGTTTGGCAACTGGCATGTACCTATGACTGTTGCACTGTCAGGGGTCAGGTAATCCCCATTTATAAACCTTCCCGGCTGGCTTGCCAAAATCAATGGGGGATAATGGAGTTGCTTAACGACCATGTGATTCACTTAACAACTGCAGTGATTTGCTTAACAGCTGTGACAAAAAGGTGCAAACACTCCTTTTAAAATGTCTTGCTTAGCAGTGGAAATTTTGGGCTCAACTGTGGTCATAAGCCGAGGACTATCTGTCTTTGGAGACACATTTGTGATAGCCCATAAAAGTGATATCTGAAAGCAATCGCTCTGAGAGGTTGCATTTCCAGATTCAGACATCAGGAGAAACATGTCAAATGGGGCCCCTCTTCCAATTGACCTTTCAGCCCCCAAATTTCCAGGGGTTCTCAACCTTGGCCACTTTAAGACTTGTGGACTTCAACTCCCAGAATTCCTCAGCCAGCAAAGCTGGCTGAGGAATTCTGGGAGTTGAAGTCCACAAGTCTTAAAGTGGCCAAGGTTGAGAACCCCTGCCTAAGGCTTAGAGTCTAAGCACCTCCTTCTGATCCCCCTCTTCAGTGTCCACTGGAGTATTTTCTGAAAAGTTTGTAACCTCTTCCTATGTTTTATTTGGAAGAAGCTGAGGTTGCTATTCCATTACAAGAATTAAAAAAAAACAAAAAAACCTTTTGCAGCCGGACAGCTCAGTGCCAGAAACCTGATCTCCTCAGTTCCTCAGCAAACATGGTAAGTAAAGATATGGATCTATTTCTCCTGCATGTTGTAAGTAGAATTTAATTGGCTTACACATTAAGACGAGTGGAAGTAACCACGTCATAAATAGCATCGAGAGATCCTGTTGAAAGCATGTTCCCTTGCTGGAAAAAATGTACATCAGTGGAAAGCACATGGGTCAGAAACCAGGTCTCCAGTATTGTGATGGATGGATGAAAATCCATTGTTAGGAACGCTACCAGGGTTGAGGTGATCTTGACCAAAATCCACGAGTCCTAAAAGGATTTTTCCTTCCTTCCTTCCTTCCTTCCTTCCTTCCTTCCTTCCTTCCTTCCTTCCTTCCTTCCTTCCTTCCTTCCTTCCTTCCTTCCTTCCTTCTTTGGGTTTTTTATGGTACTTCACTGTTATATATATGTTGTTAGCCGCTCCGAGTCCCTTGGAGAGGAGCGGCATACAAACCCAAATAAAATAAATAAATAAATAACCACCATGCTTTCTTTCTTTCTTTCTTTCTTTCTTTCTTTCTTTCTTTCTTTCTTTCTTTCTTTCTTTCTTTCTTTCTTTCTTTCTTTCTTTCCTTTCTTTCTTTCTTTCTTTCCTTTCTTTCTTTCTTTCTTTTTTTTCTTTTTTTCTTTCTTTTTCTTTTTCGCTTTTCTTTCTTTCTTTTCTTTTCTTTCTCTCTCTCCTCTGCTCCCTCTTTTTCCTTCTCTTTTCTCCCCCCTCCTCTTTCTTTCTCTCTCCCCTCTGCCCCAATCTTTTATTTCTCTCTTTCCTTCAACTTTAAAAAAAAAACCAAGAAGAACCTTGCTCAAAGCTAATCTCCTTGAATGGCATCAAAATTATCTCCGGGGACAGGAGTGTAGTGACCCGGCCTCTTTTGGATTCACTTGCAGCTGGGTGACCTTGGCTAAGCAGGGCAGCCTGTGTTTGGACCAGAGATAACCAGGGAATCTCAGACTAAGCTGGAAAGTCAAAAAAAAAAAAAAAAAAAACGCCCCAGAGGAGGACAAGAGGAACCTCCACCCCCACCCTACTGGTTAAAAAAGCAGCACAGTAGTCCTCGACTTAACAGCCATACCTGAGCCCAACATTTCTGTTGCTAAGCGAAACATTAAAGTGAGTTTTACCCCATCTTACGATCCTTTTTGCCACAATTGCTAAGTGAATCCCTGCAGTTGTTTAGTGACAAAGTTGTTAAGTGAATCTGTCTCCCCCATTGCCTTTGCTTGTCAAAAGATGATCACATGACCCCAGGACTCCTCTGCAATGGTCATAAATACAAACCTGTTATAATAATAATAGTAATAATAATAATAATAATAAAGTTGGAAGGGATCTTAGAGGTCATCTAGTCCAACCCCCTGCTCAGGCAGGAAACCCTATACCATTTCAGACAAATGGCTGTCCAATTGCTTCTTAAAAGCCTCCAGGGTTGGAGCATTCACAGCTTCTGGAGGCAGGTGGTTCCACTGGTTAATTGTTCTCACTGTCAGGAAGTTTCTCCTTATTTTTAGGTTGCTTCTCTCCTTGGTTTGTGTCCACCTGTTGCTTCTTGTCCTGCCTTCAGGCACTTTGGAGAATAGCTTGACTCCCTCTTCTTTGGGGCAGCCCCTGATATACTGGAAGACTGCTATCCTGTCCCCCCTCGTCCTTCTCTTCCTTAAACTAGAGACATTCCCAATTCCAGCAACCGTTCCTCATATGTTTTAGCCTCCAGTCCCCTAATCATCTCTGTTGCTCTTCTCTGTACTCTTTCTAGAGTTTCAACATCTTTTTTACATCATGATGACCAAAACTGGAGGCCATATTCCAAGTGTGGCTTTACCAAGGCCTTGTAGAGTGGTATTAATCTGAATCTTGATCACGTATGACTGTAATCTGAATCTTGATCATGTACGACTGTCATAAATGTGAAAAAAGGTCATAAGTCACATTCCCCCCTTTGAATGGATACTAAATAAATGATTGTATGGGGTTTTTTGTATAGATTTTATTAGTTTTATTAGGGTTAGGGATAAGGTGGGTCAGGATTAGGGTTCAGATTTGGGTTAGGGTTAGGGGTTTTTCCAAATAACATTCTCAATATTTAGCAAACAGCATAATGTTTGGGTACATGTATTTAACTAACAATAATAGGTATAGTTAATTATCATAAACAATATGTTAATTCCTCACTCAATAGCCTTCTTCTTGCTAATATATATTCAAAATTGCATATAACATTCCTTTCTCTCTGACTTGTTTTTCTAGCCATTGATAGAAATTATCCCATGTTCTAAAAAGTATACTGAGTCTTTAATTTTTAAAGTCAATCTATCCATTTCTGCACACTCTGGAACAGCGGTTCTCAACCTGTGGGTCGCGACCCCTTTGGGGGTCGAACGACCCTTTCACAGGGGTCGCCTAAGACCATCGGAAAACACATATTTCCGATGGTCTTAGGAACCGAGACACCGCTCCTCTATCCGTCTCCAGGCAGATAAAAACCACACAGAGAACGGGAAGACTGAAAGCATCAAAGGAGCAACTCCCCGCCTCTCAGGTAGAGCTAGCAAAAGCCAACGACTCAGCCTGCCTTCTCCCAGCCTTTTCACCAATCAGAAGCCGCGGCCCAGACATTGGCGTCCGTGAAGTATCTTCCCCGGGAATCTGTGAAGCTGGCGGAGCTGCTCCAGATCGCGCTTGCGTGCAGTCGCTTGCGCCTCTGTGGAAGAGGGGAGGTGGGCTGGCGGGAAGGTGAGGCAGGAGGAGGAGGAGGAGGAGGAGGAAGGAGGGAGGGAGAGAAGGAAGGGTTGTTAGCTGTGGAATCAGCACGCCGGAGGGTTTTGCTGCGGGGTGGGTTCCTTTTGTATTTTGATTCCCTCCCTTTTGGAGGGAGGAATGGATATTTTATGATGAAGTCCACAAGCCTTAAAGTTGCCAAGGTTGAGAACCCCTGATCTAGGGGGGGGGGGAAATCTGGTGTCCGTGAATAAAAGCGCCGGCGATCATCTTTTCTTTCCGCCAGCTCGCCTTGATGCATTCAGTGCAATTGCTTTTTTAAATAGCGCTTTTGGATTGTATTTTTTTTTATCTTAGCTTTTTTTAAAAAAAAACTGGGGTTGGTCTCTGCCCTTGCGTGGCGGGGTTGCAAGCACCTTAAGTGAGTCTCCCCACCCCCATCCGTGGGATTTTCCTCGGGGTTTCTAGGAGCTGCGCTTAAACTCGGAATCGCCCGACTGCCAGCAAAGAGAAGGGAGCTGGCGTGGGCGAGAAAGCCAGCAAGCCAGCCTGCCTGCCTGCCTGCCAGCCCGAATTGCGAGCTTCCCTTCGCCTTTTTCGTCGTGAACCGGGAGCAACCCAACCTCGGGATTTTCCCTCCTCCCGCCTTTAAACGGCTTCCTTTTATTCTGCCTCCCGCCTGGTCGGGGTCCAAAGGCCAGGCTCCGATTGGGGAAGTGTATACTCCACTGCCGGAAATTGAGAGAGGGACTTGTCAGAAAACATTTAGATGAGAATCAAGTACGCTCAGTGGAAGGTGAAAATGGTGGAAGGAGGGAATGAAATAGCTGGAATCTGGGACAGCTGTGAAGTCGTATCCTTCTGTTTTGGAAAACGTCCATGAAAAAGTAGTCACGTAACCCCTCGCTTCATCCACGAAATGTTACAGAGGTTCTGATTTTTTATTTATAAACCTTTTCCTTTCTTCCATTCTCTTGCTGCTTTTCCTTCAATTGGTCATGTGATCAAAATGTGGATGCTTGGCAACTGGCCGGTATTTACGACGGTTGCAGTGTCCCAGGGCCATGTGATTATTTTTTGCAATCTTTTGACAAGCAAAGTCAATGGGGAAGCCAGATTCATTTAACCACTGTGTTCCTAACTTAATAACTGCAGTGATTCACTTAACTACTGCAGCAAGAAAGGTCATAAAATGGGTGCAACTCACTTAACAGCTGCCTTGCTTAGCAACAGAAATGTTGGGCTCAGTCGTGGTCGTAAGTTGAGGACTACCTGTAGCTGTGGAATTCCTTTTGTTGGATGGTTCTATCTTCTGGAGTCTAGACCAGGGGTTCTCAACCTTGGCAACTTTAAGACTTGTGGACTTCAACTCCCAGAATTCCTCAGCCAGCTTTGCTTTGCTGGCTGAGGAATTCTGGGAGTTGAAGTCCACAAGTCTTAAAGTTGCCAAGGTTGAGAACCCCTGGTCTAAAGTCTAATCCTGCACATCAGATATTTACATTACGATTCATAACAGTAGCAAAATTACAGTTATGAAGTAGCAACGAAAATACTTTTGTGGTTGGGGGTCACCTCAACATGAGGAACTGTATTAAAGGGTCGCGGCATTAGGAAGGTTG
This sequence comes from Bothrops alternatus, assembly GCA_034064705.1. Classification (NCBI taxonomy): domain Eukaryota; kingdom Metazoa; phylum Chordata; class Lepidosauria; order Squamata; family Viperidae; genus Bothrops; species Bothrops alternatus. Next base: position 165,822 of record JARGCV010000185.1, on the reverse strand, counting down.
AGAACCACTGCTCTAGAATGTTCTTAATTAGTACTTCTTCGGTTGGCAAATTTTTATTTTTCCAATGTTGGGCAAATACAATTCTTGTTCCCGTTAACATGTGTAGTATTAGGTATCTGCAATCTTTCTCATAATTAGCTCCTATTATTCCTAACAAAAATAATTCTGGTTTAAAGTCTCTTTGATTTTTAGTCATTTTCTCCAAGGTGTACGAATGATTGTATGTTGAAGACTACCCGTATAGCTGTCTAAATGGCTGGCCATCCTCACATCTGGCAACAGCAACACCCCACCCCACCCCTCAAGGATGCTACTAAAAGTGTAACGGGATCCTATTTTCCAAAGCCCCCAAAGGCCAGACAAGGAACAACGGATGGAAACTGAGCAAGGAGAGATTCAACCTAGAAATACGGTAAGGAGAAAGTTCCCGACAGTGGGGACTCCCCATCCACCTGTGGAACAGAAGTTGCCTTCAGATGTTGTGGGAGCTGCATCACGGGAGGCTCTCAAGAAGAGACAGGACAGCCGTCTGTCAGAAATGGCCTAGGTCTCCTGCCCGGGAGGGGGTTGGACTAGATGACCTCCAAGGTCCCTTCCAACTCTGTTATTCTAGTAATCTAAAAAAATGAGTGTTCTAAAAGAGTTCGGGCTGTCTGCAGAACCAAACCCGCATTGCAGCCAGGTGTCTCTCTCTCTTCTCCAAAGCCCCTCCGGCTGGAGAGTTCAGGGTCCAACTGCAGGTCCGGTTCTTTCCACAAAAGTTGGGGGTGGAAAAACGCCCCCCTTGCACACGTGGGGGGGAGGGGGAGGGTCGGGTCTCTCGGGGTTTTCATCCTGATCAGACCCCCAGGCTGGGTTGCCCCCTGACCCAGGGCGAAGCTGGCTGTTGAGAAGGAGGCGGCCAGGGGTCTTGGACTACACCGCAAGGGCGTTGTACCAAACGACAGCCCGCCCCCCCCCCTCTGCCCAGGGGTGGGACTGCTTCCCTCCACCCCCCGAAGCCCCCCTAAGCGCTCCGCTTCAGCTCAGGGTCCGCCTCCTCCGCCTTCTCTCCTCTCCCACGCGAGCCCCAACAAGGGGCGAGCACCCCCCCCCCGGGAGACCCCCTGCTCCTCGGGCCGGGAGGGAGGGAGGGAGCGAGCGTGGCCGCGTGTGAACGCACCTCCGCGGCTCCCGGACCCTCGACCAGCCGGTGGCTTCGCCCGGTCAGAGGGGCCGCCGCTCCCGCCTGCCGCCTCCCAGCCGGGTCTCCCCCCCCGCCGCCCCCTCCCGCGGGTGGGTGTGTCGGCGCTTCATTGACATTGTTGGCCGGCTTTGGCTCGACTTCGGGGGGGCGTGACCAATCAGCGCCCGGGAGCCGGCGCCTCCGGAGTCCCGTCCCCCTCTGGCCACGGGTCAGGTGACGCGCCCCCTCGCCTATTTAAGGGACCCCCCCGCCCGCCCTCGCCCAGCCCCACCGAAGAGGCGGCGTCGGACGAGCTGCTGCTGCTGCTGCTGCTCCTGCTGCTCCTCCGGGGACGCTCGCGCACGCCTGGACCCCGCCGCCGCCGCCTCCTCCCTTCTTCCTCCTCCTCTCTTCTTCTTCTTTCTCTTCTTCTTCTTCTTCCTCCTCCTCCTCCTCCTCCTCTCTTCTTCTTCCTCCTCCTCTCTTCTTCTTCTTCCTCCTCCTCCTTGTCTTCCTCCCCTTCTTCCTCCTCCTCGTCTTCCTCCTCCTCCTCCTCTCTTCTTCTTTCTCTTCTTCTTCTTTCTCTTCTTCCTCTTCTTCTTCTTTCTCCTCCTCTTCTTTCTCTTCTTCTTTCTCTTCCTCCTCCTCCTCCTCCTCCTCTCTTCTTCTTCCTCCTCCTCGCCTCGCGCTGCCCACGTTGCTCCGAGGCTCCCGGCAGCCGAGCGCAGCCCTGCCGGTGCCGGTGCCGGAGCGCGGAGCGAGCCATGCGCGCCTGCCCCTTCCTCCTCCTCCTGCTGCCGCCGCTGCTGCTGAGCCTCGGGCGCATCGCCGCTGTCCGGGACGCAGCGGGCGCGGGGCCGGAGCGCCGCCAAGGTAAGGGGGCGCTGCCCGGGCTCGGGAGCCCCTGCGGGGGTCGCCCTTCGGGAAAGGTCCGCGCCTCCCGGGAGGGCGGCGGATGGGCGCCGCGGGGAAGTTCCGCCTGTCCTCGGACGGCCCGGCCGGCCGGCCGGAGCAGGGAGTCGCTCAGCCCCGGGGATGCCAGACCCGGCCCGGCTTCTCCCGTCGCCGCTGCCCGGCGCGGCACCTGGCGGGCGCGGAAGGGGCGAGGCGGCTTCCCTGGAGGAGTCTCCGCGCGATCCCGGCGAGGGATCCTTTGCGGGCCGGGGGGGGAGATGGAAGGGGGGATTGAGGGGGGGTCGAGAAGGGGGGGAGCTGTTAATCTGGTGATGCACGTGAGAACGTGCGCCAACCCGGGTTCGACGCTCGGGCGAAGGAAGCGGCCGGCGAGCGGCGCGCGTAAAATCGCCCTGCCCGGACCCGGCCTTTCTCCTCCTCCTCCTCCGCCCCCCCGCCCCCCGGGAACCGCTTCCTTGGGGAAACGGCCGCGGGGCTTTCCTGCAACTCGGGCGCGAGAAGGGCGAGGTTCGGGCTGGGAGTTTGCGGCCACGTGTTCCCGGGGCGCAGTCACAGCGCCGGCCGTGCCTTCTCCGCTCCGGACCCTCGGCGAGCGTTGGGTCGCTTGGCCGCCAGCAGGCTGCCGTTCCGCGGCTCGTCTTGGGGGGGCGGGGGGTGGAGAGTCCCCGGAGGCGGCGACCGGCTGGGCGCGGGGGTCCCGAAGGCCCGGCCTGGCCACGCTTTAGGGCAGGGGGAGGCAACCTCGGCGCTTTGATGACGACTCATGGACTTCAACTCCCAGAATTCCCGAGTCAGCAGAGCTGACTCGGGAATTCTGGGAGTTGAAGTCCATGAGTCATCAAAGCGCCGAGGTTGCCCAGCCCTGCTTTAGGGGAAGCGCCAGCCCCGAGTGGGGGACTCCCCTAGTTGCGCCGAGACCCCAAGCGAGTGAAGCGGGATGATGGGATCGCTTCTAAATAATCGAGGGGGCCTCCGCCGGGGGTCTCATTTGAGTCAGGGGTTTGCTGGCGTTTGCGGATTCCTGCTCTGGGTTTATAAGTCATAGAGTCCCGATTGCCAAGAGTTGAAGACGTTCGCCCAGCGGAAGCTAAAAAGGGAGATGCTAGACAGACTAGACCAGGGGTTCTCAACCTTGGCCACTTTAAGACTTCTGGACTTCAACTCCCAGAATCTGGGAGCTGAAGTCCACAAGTCTTAAAGTTGCCAAGGTTGAGAACCCCTGGACTAGACGCAGGGCTGGGCGACCTGGGCTCTTTTAGGACTCCTGGACTTCAGCTGTGCTGGCTCAGGAATTCTGGGAGTTGAAGTCCACGAGTCCTAAAAGAGCCCAGGTCGCCTACCCCTGGACTAGACTCTAGGCCTAGGGTAGGGGTCTTCAAACTTGGCCCTTTTATGACTGGGGGACTTCAACTCCCAGAATTCCTGAGCTAGCCTGGCTCAGCTTGGAAACCTCCCCCTTTCCCCTCAGCATGGCTGGCTCAGGAATGCTGGGAGTTGAAGTCCACCAGTCCTAAAAGAGCCCAGGTCGCCCACCCCTGGACTAGATAGAGGTTCTCCTGCTCCAGCAGGGGGCTGGACTAGAAGACCTCCCTGGTTCCTTCCAGCCCTATTTGTACTCTATTTGTACCCTATTTGTCTGACTTGTACACACTTGGAACAAGCAGGCCATTGGCTGAATCCCCATTGGATGTATATCAGTAATAATAATAATAATAATAATAATAATAATAATAATAACAACAACAACAACAATAACAACAACAACAACAAAGTTGGAAGGGACCTTGGTGATCATCTAGTCCAACCCCCTGCTCAGGCAGGAAAGCCTACACCATTTCAGACAAATGGCTGTCCAGTCTCTTCTTAAAGACTTCCAGTGTTGGAGCATTCACCATTTCTGGAGGCAGGTGGTTCCACTGGTTAATTGTTCTAACTGTCAGGAAGTTTCTCCTTAGTTCCAGGTTGCTTCTCTCCTTGATGAGTTTCCACCCGTTGCTTCTCGTCCTGCCTTCAGGGGCTTCCTTAAATATCTAGCCTGCTCTCTGGTGTGCTAAATTTAGTTGGGGTGAATTCCCCATTATATTAGCTTCTGTTTCCAAATATTAGGCAACTGCAGCAAATGGCTTGATTGAATCACCAAAAAAAATGGGTTGCATCAATGCTGTCATGCAACTCACTTTGAAAAGAGGCTTTGGTTGGGCAATCTCAGCTCCATCTGGACTTTTTAATTTCTTCTGACACCCCTTTTTGGGACCTCAGCACACCTCTCAAGGTGAAATCTCCAAATATTGTATTTCCCCTGAAACCTTCTGCCCTCTCAAGCTACAGAACCAGTGAAGTTACAACAGTCTAAACATTCCCCCCCCCCAGAAGCCTTCAAGGTTACTGGGGGAAAACAATAAGAGAACTTCCACAAAATACAGCTAGTCCTCAACTTATTATTTGTTTAGTGGCTGTTCAAAATTAGAACAGCACTGAAAATGTCCCCGTACTTATGACGGTTGCGGCATCCCTATGGCCATGTGATCAAAATTTGGGCACTTAACTTTTAACCAGCTTTATTTATGATGGTGGCAACATCCCAGAGTCATGTGATCACCATTTGTGACCTTCCCAGCCGGTTTCCAGCAAACAAGGTCCACGACTGTGGGATCCGCTTAACAATTGCAGTGATTTGCTTAACAAATCCAATAGGCCAGGGGTAGGCCACCTTGGCTCTTTTATGACTAGTGGACTTCAATTCCCAGAATTCCTGAGCCAGCATGGGGGAACTATGGCCCTCTCATGACTGGTGGACTTCAACTCCCAGAATTCCTGAGTCAGCCATGCTGAGGGGGAAGGGAGAGGTTTCCAAGCTGAGCCATGCTGGCAGAGGGAATTCTGAGAGTTGAAGTCCACCAGTCATGAAGGGGCCAAAGTATCCCTCATGCTGGCTCAGGAATTCTGGGAGTTGAAGTCCACGAGGGCTGGCTCAGGAATTCTGGGAGTTGAAGTCCACCAGTCATGAGGGGGCCATGTTTCAAGACCCCTGGTTTAAATATTTAAATATTTTTCCTCATGGTCATGTGATCAAAATTCAGGCATTTGGGCAGGGGTAGGCAATCTTGGCCCTTTTATGACTGGTGGACTTCAACTCCCAGCATTCCTGAGCCAGCCATGCTGAGGGGAAAGGAGAGGTTTCCAAGCTGAGCCAGGCTGGCAGAGGGAATTCTGGGAGTTAAAGTCCACCAGTCATAAAAGAGCCAAGGTTGCCTACCCCTGCCATAGGCTCATAAAATTGGGCATGACTCACTGAATAACCACTTGCTTAGCAACAGAAATTCTGGTCCCAGTTGTGGTTGAAAGTCAAGGACCGCCTGTATTGAAAACCCCTCCTACCAACTCCTCTTTGGATCACTGACATGCACCTCGGAGCTGCTTGTGGTGTCACAATTAAAGCACAAGGTCGCTGGGTCAGTCCAGACTAACTACTGCTTCGTGTGCATGCTCAACTCCACCCTGTTCCCATTTTGCAACTTGCAAGCCTACGAGAACAAAAACAGCAACTGTGAGAAGGACCTTGGAGTCCTTGTGGACGATCTCTTGACTGTTAGCCAGCCGTGTGCAGCAGCAGCCAAAAAAGCTAACACAATCCTGGGTTGTATAAACAGAGGTATAGAATCAAGATCACGCAGATTATTAGTACCGCTTTATAAAACCCTAGTGAGGCCACACCTGGAATACTCCAGCCAGTTCTGGTGACCATATCACAAAAAAGATGTTGAGAGTTTGGAAAAAGTGCAGAGAAGAGCAACTCAGAGGATCCAAGGCCTGGAGACCAAAACATACGAAGAACGGCTGCAGGACTTGGGTTTGGCTGGTCTAAAGAAAAGAAGAAACAGGGGAGACATGATAGCAGCGTTCCAGTATCTGAGGGGCTGCCACCAAGGAGAGGAGGGGGAGTCACGTTATTCTCCAAAGCACCCAGAGGGAAGGAGGAGAAACAATGGCTGGAAACTCATCAAGGAGAGAAGCAACCTGGAATTAAGGAGACATTTTCTAACAGTGAGGACAATTCACCAGTAGAAAACGTGTTGCAAGGGTTTCAACATTGGAGGTTTTAAAGAAAAGACTGGAAATGGTAGGGGGTCTCCTGCTTGAGCAGGGGGCTGGACTAGATCTCCAAGGTCCCTTTCAGCTCTATTCTGATTGATTGAGAGTTCAGCTGCAACCAAGGTGTGGAAAATCTTTCCAGCAGTTTTGAAAACAAACTGACTTTGCACAGCAGATGTTCAAAGAGCAGGAAGAATTTGGTGGAGTAAGCTTTACCTGGTCCTACTTTACCTGGAAGATAGGTCCGAATTCTTCCTCCTGTTCAGCCAGGCTGGGTGCTTGGTGGCCCATTCTCAACCTAGGATACTTGGCTAGTTATAGGAGGATAAAAATGGAAGAAACGGCAGGTTTAAAAAAAGAGAAAGGAGGCCTCGCGGATCTTACTCCGCTAGTTGTTGACGACCATAGAGGGCGGTTCTCATCTCTGTGTCGAGATGAGCCAGTGCTATCCAAAGACGTTTTAGGGGGTTGGGCTAGAAGACCTCCAAAGTCCCTTCCAACTTTATTCTTCTATGTTCTGTGTTTCTGTGGTCATGTGGCCAGCAGGACATCACAGAGCACTGTTACCGGTGCTTCCCACCAAAGTGGTACCTATTTATCTGTTCACATTTGCATGCTTTGGGAATGCTAGTTTGGCAGGAGCTGGGGCAAGGGACAGGAGCTCATCCCGTTGCGTGGCACTCCGACAAGCCCAGCATCTTGAGGAAGGACCAGGGATGGTGTGGGTTTTTTACAGGGCTGGTTTTTCTTCTTTGGTTTGCATGGGTTCCTGGCCTCAGATTTATTTATTTATTTATTAAGAAGATTTATATGGCTGCCCAACTCGCTCCCTGGGGCTCCTGGTGGCTTACAGAAATGAAACCCCAACTACAAAACCCGTGACAATAATGAAGCCAGCCACTTGATGGGCTCCGTATCAGCCTGGGTTCCCCAGGACCATTGGCAAAACCTTGTCTCCAGGACCTTGCAGAAGAATGTCAAGGTGGCACCAGTCTTATCTCCGCAGGGATGATGTTCTACAGCAGGGCTCTTCAAAGTTGGCCCTTTGATGACTTGTGGACTTCAACTCCCAGAATTCCTCAGCCAGGCACGTGTGCCTGGCTGAGGAATTCTGAGAGTTGAAGTCCCCACAAGTCATCCAAGGGCCAACTTTGAAGACCCCTGTTCTACAGGGAGAACCCTAGATCAGGGGTGGGGAACCTTGGCTCTTTGATGACTTGTGGCTCAGGAATTCTGGGAGTTGATGTCCACCAGTCATAAAAGAGCCAAGATTCCCCAGCCCTGCACTAGATGGACATTCTTAAGAGAGGGGACCCATACTGCCTCTTTCACTCTGGATGGTTGGGTGGATATAACTGAGAAAAGGCCACCCTTCAAATCAGCTGGCCCTGTAGATTGGTTTTCTGTGAAAACTTAACACCCAGAAGCTTTACAGTTATAAAAATAGCTTAGCATGATAAAAGAGATACACAATATTGTTTGACCTCTTTGAGGTCTCCGTTGTCTCAGGATTTATTCTTTGGTTGAAATCATTCCTTGGTGGCTGAGTTCTAGCCACGGGTTGCGCAACTGACTCATAGGCCAGTTCCCAGGAGAGCATTTGATAGTTTGAAAAGCTGCCAGATACGTATTGAATCAGCTTGTGGAGATGGGGAAGTCCTGGTAGACATTCTTCAGACCTAAGTAGATGACATGTGGAAAGATCTTTTTCAGATGCTAAAACTTCTCAGCTTTCTCAGTTGATGAGAGCCGTTGAAGATGAAGTCAGCTTTTGTGATCTTTGTGATGTGATGTTCTCCTGAGAATGTGGATTTCAGTTTCCACTTCTGAAGGCTGAAGTCCAACACATTTCAGGGGCACCAAGAAGGAAGGCAGATTCTGTACAGGTAGCCCTTGACTTACAACATTTAGTGACTGTTCAAAGTTACAAAGGCACTGAAAAAAGTGATGTATGACTGCTTTTTACATTAATATTAATAGTAATAATAATAATAATAAAGTTGGAAGGGACCTTGGAGATCATCTAGTCCAACAGGCAGGAAACCCTACACCATTTCAGACAAATGGCTCTCCAGTCTCTTCTTAAAAACCTCCAGTGTTGGAGCATTCACCGCTTCTGGAGGCAGGTAGTTCCCCTGGTTAATTGTTCTCACTGTCGGGAAATTTCTCCTTAGTTCCAGGTTGCTGCTCTCCTTGATGAGTTTCCATCCGTTGCTTCTTGTCCGGCCTTCATTTATGGACCGTTGCAGCACCCCCCATTCTCATGTGATCGAAATTCAGACGCGTGGCAACTGACTGCAATTTATTTATTGCAGACAAGGATTACCTGTATTTGTTCATCTTATTTGGTCAACCTCACTTACAGATGAATGATCTTAAATTCTGCATATTTTATTCCAGATGATAGCGTTTCTCAAGTGCAAAAGCTGAGAGAAGAACCATCTAAAGTCCGGGATCTACACGTGAAGTTCATTGTTCGTACCACCCCAGACTCGGATGATGCTGACTGCTACCTCACGGCTGGTCAAGACCATCTCTTAGATGACTGCAACTTCAATGTCTCCGCCAAGACTTTCTTTGTTATTCATGGATGGACAGTAAGTAGAAGGACTTTGCTGAGTTCCTTGACATGTGACAAGCTCCCCAATTAAAGCGATGATCATTTACAGTGACTGATTTTTGGCAGCATTGCCATATCGAGACACCAGTTATGTACAGCTTTGAACCGCCCATCTTTCTTGATGGGATGTACCTTCTACACTGGTCATTTCTATTATTTAGAGTAGACCAAGGGTCTTCAAACCTGGCCCTTTTATGACTTGTGGACTTCAACTCCCAGAATTCTGGGAGTTGAAGTCCACAAGTCATAAAAGGGCCAAGTTTTAAGATCCCTGCTCTATGGCCTAACACTCTAATCTGCATTTTCAGCCTCTGATTTGATTTCTCTTTGGCTCTGATGTGGTCAGTCTGGCACCATATAAATCAGGGGTCTTCAAACTTGGCCCTTTTATGACTTGTGGACTTCAACTCCCAGAATTCCTCAGCCAGGCACTAAACCCTGATTAAGACCGTGAAACCTCATTTAATTGTACCAGGCTATTGTTCGCAAGGTTCCCCCTGGGTGAATTTCAGTCTAATCCAATCCGTGGCATGGTGAGTCAGAAAGAAGGGCTCAGACAATGAATCGGTAATGGGTACCCCAGAGCCATGAAAACATAATGGAGTTGGAGCTTGCTCGGAATTCTCCTGAGGAAGACTGACTGGAAAATGCTAAGTGTGATGCCCTTCAAATAATCTGGAAGTATTCAATTGTTTGTTCCCGGGAAGATAATTGGGAATTCCTGAGCTGGATTGTTTTCTTGCAGATGTTTCATTATCCAGACTAGGTAATATCATCAGCACTCCCTAGTTCAGGTAAGTAAGGAAACAATCCACTTCAGAGAGGACCAAGGACTCTACATTTCAACCCTGAGATATATTTTTTCTCCTTTATGGATAATTGGGATTCCACCAGTTGCTAAGTCAGTGCCTGTCCACTTTCCCTGGTAAAACGCAGGTTGAGGTTTAGGATCGTTCCCAAGTATTTTTCCACCTTTTGGAAAGAAAAAAATATGGCGTAGTCGTTCCTTCCACCCTACCCAAAACAGAAGAAAACATCAGTTTATAGACCCAGACAAACTGGCAGTTCAAACAAAGACAGGCAGTTAGTGACTTCTAAGGGCTGAGCTAAATAACACATCCAGAAGTTACAGGCTTAGGATGCAGGAGGATCTGGGCAGACTGGAACACTGGGCGCTATCTAAGAAAATGAAATTCAATGGTGAAAAAAGGAAGGTTCTACATTTGGGCAAGAAAAACCAAACGCACAAGTACGGCATAGGGGGTACCTTGCTCAATAGTAGCAACTGTGAGAGAGACCTCGGCGTCTAGTGGACCATCCCTTAAATATCAGCCGGCCGTGTGCTGCAGCTGCCAAAAAGGCCAACACGGTGCTGGGCTGCCTTAACAGAGGGACAGAATGAAAATCAGGTGAAGTGTTAATACCACTTTACAAGGCCTTGGTAAGGCCACACTTGGAATACGGCATCCAGTTTTGGTCACCATGATGTAAAAAAGAGGTTGAGACTCTAGAAAGAATACAGAGACGAGCAACAAAGACGATTAGGGGACTGGAGGCTAAAATATATAAGGAACGGTTGCTGGAATTGGGAATGTCTCTAGTTTAAGGAAGAGAAGGACGAGGGGGGACAGGATAGCAGTCTTCCAGTATATCAGGGGCTGCCCCAAAGAAGAGGGAGTCAAGCTATTCTCCAAAGTGCCTGAAGGCAGGACAAGAAGCAACAGGTGGACACAAACCAAGGAGAGAAGCAACCTAAAAATAAAGAGAAACTGCCTGACAGTCAGAACAATTAACCAGTGGAACCACCTGCCTCCAGAAGCGGTGAATGCTCCAACACTGGAAGTTTTTAAGAAGAGACTGGACAGCCATTGTCTGAAATGGTATAGGGTTTCCTGCCTGATCAGGGGGTTGGACTAGATGACCTCTAAGGTCCCTTCCAACTCTATTATTATGATTATTATTATTATTATTAAATATCCAGCATGGTTTGGCCTGTTTTTAAGTGACTAATGCCAGCATGATATGTAGAACCTTCTGAGTTTTCAAAATTCTTCCCCCTCCAAATGACAGAAAAAAAGTGTATTGGCCCCGATGCAGTTAAAAACAATAACTTGTGTTAGTGTGTGTGTGGAGAAGGAGATTTGTGAGCAAGTGAAGGGGAGGGTTAGATAGCCTCTATCAATGTGTGCTGGTCCTGGTTAAGATCAGATCCTCTTAGTGCTTATCTCTATAGAGATTCTCAGACATCCAGGTCACGGTTGTCCCAAAGGTGTTTTTTCACAAGGCAACTAGACTTTGTTTTTCCTTGAAGATGTTTCGCTTCTCATCCAAGAAGCTTCTTCCATTCTCACCGAACGGTGGAGGAGTTTAAGATAAGAAGGGCCAACACTAGAATCAGAAAGTTTGAATCAGGATCCAAACTCTGAGCTTGAAAAACTGTGTATTTTAATAGCTTTAAAAGTTAAAAAACAACAACAATGTTGTGATTTCCCAAGTGTTGTAAGCCACTTCTCTCACCCCTTCTGCTTCACCAACTTTTTGTTTGGGAAGAAACAGTCCTTGCTAGAAAACGGAACTGGTCACTTGCAAAGACGTTCTTTTGAGTTTGGCCTGAGGATGGCAGGAGGCACCTCCTGGCTGAGCCAAATCTTTGGATTTGGATTAAGCCAAATCTTCTCCAAGATTACATTCCCCAAACGTATGAACTCCTGCATCCTTCTATTTAAAAAAAAATACGTATTTACTGAAGACGTCAAGACCTGCTTACAATCTTCCTCGGACTATCTTGATTTTTCTTCCAGATGGGGGGCATGTATGAAAGGTGGCTGGACACCCTGGTCTCAGCTCTGCAGGAACGTGAGAAGGAAGCCAACGTGGTGGTGGTGAACTGGCTGGCCCTGGCCCAGCAACTCTACACCATTGCCGTCAACAATACGAGGGTGGTTGGAAAAGAACTTGCAGGCCTGCTGGACTGGTTGGAGGTAATTTCTACGCAACATTTCACTCTGCAAGTTGCACAAGAAAGCAACAGCCCAACCTTTCCAAGTCGATGCTTGGAAATGCCACATTTGTACCTGCAAGACTTTGTTTGAGCGGTGTGGCAAAGCCGGCCTAGTGCCCAAAAGGTGGGGAGAGGAAATAATTGGGGGGGGGGCTGATTACATAGCGGATATCTCAGGGACACAACCTGTGTGAAAATGCACAGCAACTTCATCCCTTTCTATCTGCCAATCTGGCTCAGATCAGCTTGGTTAATCCCTAATTGTTTAATCATTCCTTGACTTACCTGCTCCTTAATCGAGTTAGGTCCCTGCTGTCATTTGGAAAAGTGGGGCGTAGGAAACACATCGTTTCACAGATCTTAAATATTAGCCTCCTCGCTTGATCTTAGTCCAAAAGCGATAGACTCGCCTCTGTTTTATGTGCATATTGATTTTGCTGATCTCCCTCCCTAGGCAGGCCTCGTCCCTTGCAGCTGGCAGCTGTTCCTTAATCCAAATTTGCTTCTCTCCCCCCCTCTCTCTTGTCACAGTTGATTAGCCAACTTCTGCCTTTAATTAATCTCCTCCCCATTAGACAGGCCTGCTCTTCCAAGCTGTTTTATGTAGTTTGGCATTGGGACTGAGGCCTTCTTTAACCTTAACTATACGTACATTTAGAATTGAATGGCATAGCTCAGGGGTAGGCAACCTTGGCTCTTTTATGACTGGTGGACTTCAACTCCCAGAATTCCTGAGCCAGCATGGAGGAACTATGGCCCCCTCATGACTTGTGGACTCCAACTCCCAGAATTCCCTCTGCCAGCCTGGCTCAGCTTGGAAACCTCTCCCTCTCCCCTCAGCATGGCTGGCTCAGGAATTCTGGGAGTTGAAGTCCACCAGTCATAAAAGAGCCAAGGTTGCCTACCGCTGCCCAAATGCCTGAATTTTGATCACGTGACCGTGAGGAAAAAATATTTAAATATTTAAACCAGGGGTCTTGAAACATGGCCCTTTTATGACTCGTGACTTCAACTCCCAGGATTCCTGAGCCAGCATGGGGGAACTATGGCCCCTTCATGACTGGTGGACTTCAATTCCCAGAATTCCTGAGCCAGCATGAGGGAAACTTTGGCCCCTTCATGACTGGTGGACTCCAACTCCCAGAATTCCCTCTGCCAGCCTGGCTCAGCTTGGAAACCTCTCCCTCTCCCCTCAGCATGGCTGGCTCAGGAATTCTGGGAGTTGAAGTCCACCAGTCATAAAAGAGCCAAGGTTGCCTACCGCTGCCCAAATGCCTGAATTTTGATCACGTGACCGTGAGGAAAAAATATTTAAATATTTAAACCAGGGGTCTTGAAACATGGCCCTTTTATGACTCGTGACTTCAACTCCCAGGATTCCTGAGCCAGCATGGGGGAACTATGGCCCCTTCATGACTGGTGGACTTCAATTCCCAGAATTCCTGAGCCAGCATGGGGGAACTATGGCCCCTTCATGACTCGTGGACTCCAACTCCCAGAATTCCTGAGCCAGCATGAGGGAAACTTTGGCCCCTTCATGACTCGTGGACTTCAACTCTAGGAATTCCTGAGCCAGCCTGGCTCAGCTTGGAAACCTCTCCCCTTCCCCTCAGCATGGCTGGCTCAGGAATTCTGGGAGTTGAAGTCCACCAGTCCTAAAAGAGCCGAGGTTGCCTAGCCCTGGCCTAGGGGGTGGGTATGTAAGGCTGAATGCTATTGCTATTGCTATTTTTCTGGGAGGAAGTTTCTAGCATGAAGTTTTGTCCATTGGTTAAATGATGCGGTGGAGTCACCAGCAGCCAGGGATTTATTCCTCCTCTTCATGTTTGCAGGAGAAGAAGGGCTTCCAACTCAAGAACGTCCATCTGATTGGCTACAGTCTCGGGGCCCACATTGCTGGCTACACTGGAAACTATGCCCGGGGGATTATTGGAAGAATTACAGGTAAGGGGACCACCTGGCAGCTTTCTCTTGCTTTCCAAAAACGTTACTGCGGTTGGCCTCCCGTTTCTGCAACTGCCTGATGTCCCGTTTAGTGCAAAAAAGGGGGGGGTTTGTAGCTCAAGAGAATTAGTCCGGGGGTCCCCAAATTTGGCAATTTTGCAGACTTCAACGTGGCTGGGAGTCGAAGTCCACAAGTCTTAAAGTTGCCAACCTTGAGTAAATTGTGTGTGCAACTTCAAGTAATTAATCAAAGCCATCCCACTCGAAATAGCCTTGGGTAAACCGATCTCCCTCTAGATTGCCTTCTGCGCATGCCCTTGGGGGTAATTGCAGATCTGTGTTTGGTCAAGGATGGGTTGTGGTTAGTGGTGGACGGGGCCAAAGTCAGAAGGCAGGAGGGCATCTCATTTGGGTCCCTGCCTTCTCGTTTGTCTTCTGCCATGTCATCAGCTTTTTGACTTCTAGTGCTCTCGGTCCTTCATTATACAGGAAAAAAAGGTTAAAAAGCTTTTATTGGCATTAGTGGCGGATTTGCACTCCTCAATCCATCCTTAACCTTAATTGCCACGTGAAAAAAAAGACATTTTTTTGGAAGGGGTCACCAGTGAAACTTTTCTTCCCAGCTCGGTGTGTACATGTGTTTAAATATGTGCGTGTGTCCCCTTTGGTCTGCATGCACACACCCAGAACCTTAATTTGCCAGGAATATTTTTCTCCAAACTTTGCATCTCATGGAGAATCTACTTTATAATTCTCCTTCCAGACCAGACAGCCTGTAACCCCAAGGCTAGGAGAGAATCCCCAACCCCAATTTTGCGGGTCTCAGAATTGCTGAAAATATGCAGGACAGTTTTGCCCCAAAAGTCACTTTGTCGGGGAAATGGGAGGCATAAAATTTTCATAGTTCTTTCATGAATGAAAATCTTCTTCCATTTTCTTTTTCCCCTTCTGAGATTGGCTTTATGTTGGATGCAAGTTCTATTAGATGGCAAAGCAGAGCTTGCGAGAAATGTAGCTCCCTTCTTTGGAAAAAAAACTAAGCTGATCGATGTATAGGTGGGCCATGGGCTCTGTACAGCCCCAGAAAGCTACTTTTGGGTTCTAGGTACCCACCCACCTCCAAATTTGGAAGTTAACCATGGGATCCACCATAACCTAATGGTTAAAGTAGCATAAACTTTGTGTCTGCCGCTGGTCTAGTCCAGGGGTAGGCAACCTTGCCTCCTTTATGACTTGTGGACTTCAACTCCCAGAATTCCTGAGCCAGCCATGCTGAGGGAAAAGGGAGAGGTTTCCAAGCTGAGCCATGCTGGCTCAGGAATTCTGGGAATTGAAGTCCACGAGTTGTAAAAGAGCCAAGATTGTCTACCCCTGGTCTAGACTAATCATTCCTCTGATAAGGTACGAACCAGGTTCCTCTAGAACAGAGGTAGGGAACGATGGCTCCCTTTATGGGAATTCTGGGAGTTGAAGTCCACAAGTCATAAAGGGGCCATTGTTCCCCATCCCTGTTCTAGAAGAACAATGACCTTCAATTATGGCGAAGGGCTAACCACATGTCTCCGATATTCCAGGCTTGGATCCAGCTGGGCCGATGTTTGAGGGAGCCGATCCAAGCAGACGTCTCTCCCCTGATGATGCCGATTTTGTGGATGTCCTGCACACGTACACGAGAGAAACGTTGGGCATCAGCATCGGGATCCAGATGCCCGTGGGTCACATTGACATTTACCCCAATGGAGGAGACATCCAGCCAGGATGTGGGCTTACGGACATCTTGGGAACGCTGGCTTTAGGCGGTGAGTTGACTCTTCCGCTTGATCTGTGGAGTGGCTTCAAAGAGCAGGGGCTTCCCAGAGGTAGGAAGGCCACGTTGGGCTCCTTTCCAAGGGGAAAATGGGGATTTCTTCAGAGATGGACAGCTATTTCTCTGAGGAAGGGAGTGTGACAGTTCATATCAAACAAGGGTATTAGTAAAATAATCCTTGTAGAAGTGAATACTCTGGCATAAGAGTCCGTTTGGTCTAGTGCAAGAGTAGGCAACCTTGGCTCTTTTATGACTCGTGCTACTCCCAGAATTCCTGAGCCAGCCACGCTGAGGGGAAAGGGAAAGGGTTGGCTCAGGAATTCTGGGAGTTGAAGTCCACCAGTCATGAAGGGAGCCATAGTTCCCCCATGCTGGCTCAGGAATTCTGGGAGTTGAAGTCCATGAGTCATGAACACTGTTCCCCCATGTTGGCTCAGGAATTCTGGGAGTTGAAGTCCACCAGTCATGAAGGGGCCATAGTTCCCCCATGTTGGCTCAGGAATTCTGGGAGTTGAAGTCCACCAGTCATAAAAGAGCCAAGGTTCCCCACCCCTGGTCTAGTGGTTAAGGTATTGGGCTAGAAAGCAGGAGACGGTGAGTTCAAGTTCTGTCCTAACCATGAAAGCCAGCTGGGTGACTTTGGCCCAGTTGCCAGGAGACGGTGAGTTCTAGTCCCGCCTCAGGAATGAAAGCCAGCTGGGTGACTTTGGGTCAGTCCCTCTCTCTCAGCCCAGCCCACCTCGCAGGGCGGAGGGGGAGGGAGGTGCGTTGGATATGCTCACTGCCTTGAATTACTTCTAAAAATAGTAAAGATGGGATACACATTAAAAATAAATACCCTGCCTTGAACTATTAAGAAGAGACTGGACAGCCCTTTGTCCGAAATAGTATAGGGTTTCCTGCCTGAGCAGGAGGTTGGACTAGATGACCTCCATGGTCCCTTCCAACTTTTTATTATTATTATTGTTGTTGTTGTTATTCAACAAACGGTCTCAGGTAAGACACAGGAAGGCTTAGTTGCATAAGCCCAACCTACAGGATAAATATTTTATAAGTGGTCCCTGCTTGGCTTGGAGTGGAGGCCAAATGATCGACTTTTTTCACTGCCATTGTAACTTTGGTCACTAAACAAGCAAGTGAAGGACTTCCTGTATTGTTATTCTCTTTTCCCTGATTTGATGAACCACGTTGTTGGAACATCAGTGCTACTGAGAAAGTATTTCAGTCTCCAAGACAAAGTCCAGTGCAGCTTCTACGTCTTTGGCCTGTCTTTCCCTACAGGATTCTTGTGGGCATTAGAACAGGATAACGCCCAGTGAAATATTAATAAAATCATCCTGGCGTCTTTTCTTTACCGTGTAAATACTAGATGACTTTAGGCCTCCAACTTCAGTTATCGGGGTACCAGAACTGGCTTATATTTCAAGGTTGCTTTAAAGCAGCTGCCTCCTAAATATTTTAGTCTGCAATCAGTGGGTGTCTGGTGAGGGTGGGGAGGGAGCCAAAAAGCAGACAGAATAACAGTTGGAAGGGAGCTTGAGAGGTCTTCTAGTCCAACCCCCTGTTAAAGCAGGAGACCCTAGGTCAGAGGTAGGCAACCTTGGCCCTTTTACGACTGGTGGACTTCAACTCCCAGAATTCCTGAGCCAGCCTGGCTCAGCTTGGAAACCTCCCTTTCCCCTCAGCATGACTGGCTGAGGAATTCTGGGAGTTGGAGTCCACCAGCCATAGTTTCCCCATGCTGGCTCAGGAATTCTGCGAGTTGAAGTCCAGGAGTCATAAAAGGGCCAAGGTTGCCTACCCCTGCCCTGGACCATTTCAGGCAAATAGCTGTCTAATCTCTTTTTAAAACCTCCAGTGATGGAGTACCCACAACTTTTGAAGGCAACTTCTGTTCCACTGATGAATTGTGCTCACTGTCAGTGGCTTTCTCCTTATTTCTCGTTTGATTTTCTCCTTGATTAGTTTCCATCCATTACTTCTTTTCCTGCCTTCAAGAGGGTGGACCCCTTTTTTCTTTGTGGCAGCCCCTTAGATATTGGTGCATTGCTATCATGTCACCCCTCGTCCTTATTTTCATTAAACTGGACAGGGGGAGGAAGAGGCAATGCCTTCTGGCTGATTTTGACTCTCCCACACGGCTGTAGCTGCTGAGCTTGATTCCCATAACCACTGAGCAGTATGACCAAAAGCCCAGCTCCTGGGAGACATTATGGATTGGTCGCCCCAAAATTCTGGAAGGAGCCCAGCCTAGGAAGGGCTGTGTTGGAGGGTTTCAGCTAGAGCATCCTCTGGAAGGACTTTAAAACTACAGCGCACACTTTGTAAATGCAAAGCCGTTGTTGAAACTCCCAACCTCTTTCCGGGGACTCTCCCTCGTGGCCATAGGAAGGGGGAAAGGATGCCTGTGGGTCAGCCTGGCTAATGACCCCGAGGCCTTGGGATCGCTGGCAACCGCTTGGAAAGCCGACGCCTTCCCTTTGAAAAGAGAAAGCCATTTCAGTTCATGAAACGTTTCCAGCTGCTTCTGCATCACCCTCATTATTTAAATGATATGTGTGTCCTTTGGGCTGCACTGCAACATTCTTGGCTGGTGGCCTGTCTGGTTCTGGGCCAAACGGCGCTTGTGCTTCTGCTGCGCTCCCAAAAAGCATAGATGCTGCTGCTGCACCTGAACGAGCAGGAGAATGCGAAATGGGCTTTTTTGCATTGCAATTCAGTTCAGTTCAGAATGGAGCTGGAAGGGATCTTGGAGGTCTTCTAGTCCAACCCTCCCCCCCCACAAGCAGAAGACCTGGCTTATTTATTTATTTTTTTATTTTATTTTATCAAATTTGTATATCGCCCCTCTCCTGAGACTCGGGGCGGCTCACAACAACAATACAGTTACATATCAAAAATTTAATAACAATGACAACATCCAATCTGAGATCCATACATACGACATGCAAACACAGTCAAACACACAATCAACAATGGAAGGAGATTCCTCGGCCTGGGGGCAGAACACAGTTCATACCCCCCAAGCCTGTCGGCATAAATAGGTCTTCAAAAGCTTCCGGAAAGCTAGGAGGGAGGAGGCAGTACGTACCTCCGAGGGAAGCTGGTTCCAGAGGGCTGGGGCAGCAACGGAGAAGGCCCTTGTCCTAGGACCCGCCAGATGACATTGCCTGATGGACGGGACCCGTAGGAGGCCAGCCCTGTGCGCCCGAACCGGTCGCTGGGATTCATGAGGCTGAAGACGGTCCCGCAAGTAACCTGGTCCATTGCCATAAAGGGCTTTATAGGTCATAACCAACACTTTGAATTGTGTTCGGAGACCAATTGGCAGCCAGTGCAGCTCACTGGCTTATACCATTTCAAACAAGTGGTTGTCCAGTCTTTTCTTAAAAACTCTCCAGGGATGAAGCACCCACAACGTCTGGAGGCAAGCCCGTCCACTGGTCAATTGTCCTCCCTGTCAGGAAGTTTCTCCTTAATTCTGAGTTGCTTCTCTCCTGGGTTAGTTTGCATCCGTTGTTTCTTGTCTTGCCTTCTTCAGGCGCTTTGGAGAATAGCTTGACTGCCTCCTCTTCTTTGGGGCAGCCCCTCAGATACTGGAACTCTGCTCTCATGTCACTCCCTCATCCTTTTTTTTTCTAGACTGGCCAGACCTGATTCCTGCACCCGTTCTTCAAGTTTTAGTCTCCAGGCCTTTAATCACCTGAGTCGCTCTTCTTTGCACTTTTTCCCAAAATTTTAACATTTTTTTTATAATGTGACCAAAATTGGCTGCAGCGTTCCAGGTGTGGCCTTACTAAGGCTTTATAAAGCGGTACTAATACTTCACGTGATTTTGATTCTGTGTCTCTATTTATACAACCCAGGATTGTGTTCGCTTTTTTGGCTGCTGCTGTACCCGGCTCGCTCATGGTCAAGTGATTGTCCACTAGGACTCCAAGATTCCAATGAAGTATTAATTCACGTGAAATATTAATACCACTTTACAATGCCTTGGAACACGGCATCCAGTTTTGGTCACCACGATACAAAAAAGATGTTGAGACTCTCAAGAAAGAGTGCAGAGAAGAGCCACAAAGATGATAAGGGGAGGCTAAAACTGCTGGAATTAGGTTATGTCTAGTTTAACGAAGAGAAGGACGAGGGGGGACAGGATAGCAGTGTTCCAGTATCTCAGGGCCTGCCCCAAAGAAGAGGCAGTCAAGCTATTCTCCAAAGCCCCTGAAGGCAGGAGAAGAAGCAACGGATGGAAACTCATCAAGGAGAGAAGCAATCTGGAACTAAGGAGAAACTTCCTGACAGTGAGAACAATGAACCAGTGGAACTACCTGCCTCCAGAAGCGGTGAATGCTCCAACACTGGAAGTTTTTAAGAAGAGACCGGACAGCCCTTTGTCTGAAATGGTATAGAGCAGTGTTTCTCAACCTTGACAATTTTAAGGCATGTGGACTTCAACTCCCAGAATTCCACAGCCAGCAATGCTGGCTGTGGAATTCTGGGAGTTGAAGTCCACATACCTTAAAATTGTCAAGGTTGAGAAACACTGGTATAGAGTTTCCTGCCCGAGCAGGGGGTTGGACTAGATGACCTCCAAGGTCCCTTCCAACTTTTTATTATTATTATTATTATTGTTGTTGTTGTTATTGTTATTGTTATTGTTATTATCATTCCCTGTGGGCCATCTCCCCTTCTAGAGCTCGGAGGCCTTGTGATCTGTGAACACGAGCGCTCCGTGCACCTCTTTGTGGACTCCCTGGTGAACCAAGACAAGCAGAGTTTTGCCTTCCAGTGCACGGACTCCGGCCGCTTCAAGAAGGGCATCTGCCTGAGCTGCCGGAAGCATCGCTGCAACAGCATCGGGTACAACATCAAGAAGATGCGGAACAAGCGCAACAGCAAGATGTACCTCAAGACGAGGGCCGGCATGCCTTTCAAAGGTAAGTCCTCGACTTACGGACACAACGGAGCCCAACATTTTCATTGCTAAGGCAGACCGTCGCTAAGTGAGCTTTGCCCCGTTCTATGACATTTCTTGCCACCAATCCCTGCAGTTGTTAAGTTAATAACGCGATAGTAAAGTGAAACTGGCTCCCCCATTGACTTCCCTTGTCAGAAGGTCGCAGAAGCGGATCACGTGACACCCCCCCCCGAGACACTGCGACTGTCATCAATATGACTCAGTTGCTAACTGTCTCGCTTTTGATCACGTGACCCTGGGGAGGCTGCAACGGTCATAAGGGTGAAAAACGCTCACAGGTCACCTCTTCCGTTGCCGTTCCCTCAGCCAAGGGGGAATCCAGTTTCACTTTACAACTGTGTTACTAACTTAACACCTGCAGTGATTCATTTAACAACTGGCAAGAAAGGTCCTAAAATGAGGCGAAACTCATTTAACAACTGTCTTTGCAACAGAAATTTTGGACTCAATTGTGGTCGTATTCCAAGGATTGCCTACCATTAATTTCCTGGTGTGCAAGAGCTTTGCAGTGGAGCAAAAGCCGCGGTCTTCTTTCTCCTTTGGGTCATAGGGAATCCATCATCCACCCCCTGCTGCTTTCCTGATTCTCTCCAGTCTTTTAGTTTGGGGCCCCAACAACACGTGTGGCACTCGGATCCTCTGCCCCTTGGCCCTCCCCCTGCAAGCCATGTGTCAACGCTGCTGCCATCGGATGTTCTTGTTTTGACAACAGATGGAGAGGCAGCCATTTTCCTTCTTATGTTTTACTCTTAGAATTAGAGTTAGAATTATATGATACTGGGGGGGGGAGGAGGAGGAGGAATGTGCATGGGAGTTTAGTCAGACATAACAATATTGTAACCAGTGTAAGAATCAAGGTTTTTGAAATAAGAGATGATACGAATTGGCGGGCTGGAGAACTGGAGGGGAAGCCTGCATTTCAAGCTAATTGGGGAATGTGATTTATGACTGTTAATTGGAGGAGGGAATTGTGCTTTGATACTATGTGTTCAGGGGAGGGGAACTCAGATTTTGGCTTTGGCTATGTACGTGCCCATGCTATGCTACTCGAATAAAGATTCTTTAAGGTAAACAACGTCTCGAAGTTCTTTTGAAGAGTTTCATCTGTCGGAACCACGACACCATCTCTGTTTATGTTACCACAAATTTGCCACTCTCCTCTGTCTTTCCTCAGTTTTCCACTATCAGCTGAAGATCCACGTCTTCAGTTACAAGAGCCTGGGAGAAACAGAACCGTCTTTTTCTGTGACTTTCTATGGAACCAGCGGCGATTCTGAACCTCTGCCTCTGGAAGTGTGAGTGGGAAACTTCAACTATCAGTCATTCTCGTTAAAGTTGATATTGTTTTTCTAAGAAGGCCACCTCCACATTTTGTTTCCCTAGCCCAACCTTGACTCTTTCATGACTGGTGGACTTCAACTCCCAGAATTCCTGAGCCAGCCATGTTGAGGGGAAGGGAGAGGTTTCCAAGCTGAGCCATGCCGGTTCGGGAATTCTGGGAGTTGAAGTCCACCAGTCATAAAGCAGCCTAGGCCTAGGCCAGGGGTAGGCAACCTGGGCTCTTTTATGACTCGTGGACTTCAACTCCCAGAATTCCTGAGCCAGTCATGTTGAGGGGAAAGGGAGAGGTTTCCAAACTGAGCCAGGCTGGCTCAGGAATTCTGGGAGTTGAAGTCCATGAGTCATAAAAGAGCCAAGGTTGCCTACCGCTGGCCTAGCTCTATCCTAGGAAGGGTTGGTAGATCCCTTGTTTTAAAGTGGGGAACGGTCCAGAGAAGTTCTCAATGACTCTGTGTTCGTACACTGCGTCTCTTAGTGCCCCCATAATGTGAAATGAGGGCTGGGAACTTCCAGCTCGGGGGTCTAATCTACCTCATGAGCTTGATTGACCCTTGGTCTCTACGGGGCCTTGAGGTCTCCCCGCTGGAGCAGGGCTGAGCTGGCGGATGAATGGGCATCGGTTCAACTCTGGCTTCCTTTTCAGATCTGATCAGATTGGCCTCAACTATACAAACACCTTCCTGGTTTACACAGAAGAAGACGTGGGTGATATCCTAAGGATCAAACTCACTTGGGAAAGCACCACTCAGTCCTGGTACAACTTTTGGAGCCAAATGAAAAATTACTGGTCCAAGCCTGATCCTTCGTCCAAAGAACTGCAGATCAGACGGATCCGCGTGAAGTCGGGAGAAACGCAGAAGAAGTGAGTGCTTGCGGGAGGATCCCCACTAGGGAGCACCTGACCGTCTGAATGGCGGCGATGCCCTGTCCCCACCGTCTTTTTCTGTTGGGCAGACTGGCCAGGAGGGAAGATCAGTTTGAGCTAAACCAGGGCTAGGCAACCTTGGCTCTTTTATGACTCGTGGACTTCAACTCCCAGAATTCCTGAGCCAGCATGGAGGAACTATGTCCCACTCATGACTGGTGGACTTCAACTCCCAGAATTCCTGAGCCAGCACGGCTCAGCTTGGAAACCTCTCCCTATCCCCTCAGCATGGCTGGCTCAGGAATTCTGGGAGTTGAGGTCCACCAGTCATAAAAGAGCCCAGGTGGACTACCCCTGTTCTAGACTCTAGGCCTTGGGTAGGGGTCTTCAAACGTGGCCCTTTTATGACTGGTGGACTCCCATCATTCCTGAGCCAGCATGGGGGAATTATGGCCCCCTCGTGACTGGTGGACTTCAACTCCCAGAATTCCCTCTGCCAGCCTGGCTCAGCTTGGAAACCTCTCCCTTTCCCCTCAGCATGGCTGGCTCAGGAATTCTGGGAGTTGAAGTCCACGAGTCATAAAAGAGCCAAGGTGGCCTAGCCCTGAGCTAAACAATTCACACTTGCACGCATGTTTGTGTGTAGGTAGTCCCCGACTTAAAACAGTCCCTTTAGTGACCGTTCAAAGTCACAACGGCACTGGAGAAAGCCACTTAACGCTCGTTTTTCACACTCGCAGCCGTTGCGGCATCCCCAGGGTCATGTGATCAAAATTCAGACGCTTGGCAACTGACTAGTACTTATGACGGTTGCAGTATTTTGGGGTCATGTGAACACTTTTTGCGACTTTCGGACAAGCAAAGTCCATGGGGAAGCCAGATCCACTTAACAGCCATGTTACTAACTTAGCAACGGTAGTGATTCACTTCACAACTATGGCAAGAAATCGCGTAAAATGGAGCATAACTCACTTAACAAGTGGCTCCCTTAGCCACAAACATTGGGGGCTCAGTTGTGGTTGTAACTCAAGGACCAGCTGGATGTGCCTGTTCCCAGCCTGCTTCCCATAAGCCAAGTCAATGGAGGGGGGAGCTGGATTCATTTAATGACCATGTGATTCAAATAACAACCACAGTGATTCTCTTAACTGTGACAAAAAAGATCGTAAAATCAGTGGCAACTTATTTAATGACCCCACCCCTTGCTTGGCAATATAAATTTTAGTTCCCCTTGTGCTCCTAAGTCGAGAACTGGGTTTATTTTGCTCTTCAGTGTTCCTTTTTCAAAAATCAAAACAACCTTTGTTTCCCCAAAAAATCAAAACCAGGTGAAATAAAGTGCAGAGAAATGGAATTTAAGGGGGATGATATAAAATTACATAAAAAATTTAAAAATGATGTTAAAAAAGCTGTGAATCCATAGTAGCTGCTGTTTTAGTTTTGAATCCTCATAATCTGGAGTAATTCCATCTGGTTTCATGTTCAGTTTATTAATTAAAATTGCTTTTAGAAGCACGACTTTAGTTAGCAAGCAAAAGGCCCGAATAATACCTTAACCCAGGGGTAGGCAACCTCGGCTCTTTTATGACTCATGGACTTCAACTCCCAGAATTCCTGAGTCAGCCTACCCCTGCCTTAACCTAACCTGCACCTTTACACATTAACTCAAGGATAGGAGAACCTTTTACAAATTGGAAAATTAATTTAGGGGAAACAGTCTGGTCATCTGCTATCTTTCCATAAATATAATAATAATAATAAAGTTGGAAGGGACCTTGGAGGTCATCTAGTCCAACTCCCTGCTCAGGCAGGAAACCAGCATTTCGGACAAAATGGCTGTCCAGTCTCTTCTTAAAAATCTAAGATAAACCTTTTGGTTTTTCATGTTAATAGATGTCAAAGAACTGCTGGTAGAAAATATCTCTCCGAGGAAAGGTGAATGACCCAGAGAACAGCTCTCTCTCTGTGTCTTTGCGTGCTTGATTTCAGTGCTTCATATTTATCTAACTAGTAAGAATTTTTACCTATGAAGGATCCTTGGTGCTCTCTGAGCTGCATTGTTTTCTTACAGATGTTTCATTACCCAACCTAGATAAGATCACCAGGGCATCAATGCTGATGATGTTACCTAGTTTGGGTCATGAAACGTCTGCAAGAAAACCACCCAGCTCAGAGAGCACCAAGGACCCCTCATTTCAGCTCTGAGCTGCAAATATTCTCCTTTATCGGTATTTTCATCTGTGCTTTCTGGAGTCACACGAAGGTCAACAAATCAGAAGAGAACTCTCATCAAATCTCTTCTAATGTACAGTGAAGTGATCCTCATCCGGGCTCACATTCCATGCATGTAGGAGCTACTTTATTAGTCTGAAGCAAATTCAAGAATTTAACCCCCACAGTCTCAGGGGAGACATTCCTCCAAAGAAGCCTCAGTAGGAGGGAAGGAGGCTGCTGATCTTTTATCGGCTTGCAAAATTGGACAATCAGAAGAACCACAACGTGGCCATTGTAGAGAGAGCCGTAGCAGTTGACATGTTGGGTTAGGAACACGGAGACCCCGGTTCTGCTCTTTGATTTTAAGCCAATCCCTCCCTCCGAGTTCTGGAACCCACATGGGCTGGTGGTGAATGTCCCACACCGGGATTGAGGAGACCTAAATTCATTCCACCCTCAGTCGTAAAACATGTGAGAAATGTTTTATCAGTTTTTTACAATAACAATCCTTAGTGCCTAATGTACAGCGTGTTGTCTTGGTTCCTATATTTTGGAAAAAAACAACAGTAGTTAATGAACACGGCTTCAACTTCCAGAGTTCCTCAGACAGAATGCTAGCTGGGCAATTCTGCGAGATGAAGTCCACAGGTCATAATTTGCCATGGATGACAAACAGTGATCTGGGAATTAACAGTTTTGTCATAGAAAATTTACAAACTTTGTTGTGTTTTTTTTTAATTTTTATTTATTCTTTTTTCACTGTACAAACAAAAAAAATATGAAAACAATACATTTTTTTCCTTTAACAGAACTGTGTTATACATCTCATGTATATTATTTACAATTTATTTACATCAGTAATCATATATTTTTCTTTCTCTGTTCTAGCCAATTATAACATTTGTTCCATATTTCATAAAATTCTGTTGCCTCTTTGTCTTTTAATTCTAGCGTAACTTTATTCATTTCCGCGCATTCTAGAATTTGGTAAATGATCATGTCGTTTGTAGGTATGTTTTCACCCTTCCAACACAGGGCATATACTATGCGGGCTGCTGTTAATATATGTATAATGATGTGTTGGAGTTGTTTTTCCATCTTTAAATTTATTATACCCAATAAATATAGTTCCGTTTTGAGTTCAATTTGCACCTTAGTTATCTCCTGTATCCAATTCCCTATCCATTCCCAATAGGTCTTTGCTTTAGGACACAGCCACCACATGTGATAAAATGTTCCTTCCTTATTTTTACATTTCCAACATTCCGGATTCATATTTTTATACATTTTGGCCAATCTCGCCGCTGCTAAATGCCATCTATAGAACATTTTGTATTGATTTTCCCTATATGCAGTTGACAATGTCAGTTTGCAATTTATATTCCATAATCTTTCCCATTCTTCCAGATTTATATTTCGGCCCACATTTCGTGCCCACGCTATCATTGGCCCTTTCACTATTTCTTCCTCTAAATCTATCTCTAATAGATATTTATAAGTTTTTGTTAAAAATTTTCCCACGGATGACAAACAGTGATCTGGGAATTAACAGTTTTGTCATAGAAAATTTACAAACTTTGAGTAGATAGCTTAGTATCCCTTTCCATTTAAAGGTCCTTGTGTTCTGTGTGACCTAAAGCACCCTTTGTTTTGTTTCAGGCTTGTGTTTTGTGCAGAAGACCCTGGGAAGACCGACGTATCTCCCGGCCAGGAACTCTGGTTTGTGAAATGCCGAGAAGGGTGGCAAAAATGGAACACAACAATGTAAGCCCTGGTGCCGGTTCAGAATTTAATTGCTTGCAACAGAATTAGCGTGAGGGGTTATCTGACTGTGTTGTAGAGAAGGCAGTTGTTCCCCCAAATCTGTTGGGCTGGGCTCTCCCTTAATACTCCAAAAATAGGAAAGTACTTGATTTGGGAAGGTTTGGAAAGATGCAGAGGACATCCAAAATGTCCCCAGAACTAACAGTGTGCCTCTTAAGTTCCCTAACACTTCAAAAAGGCAAAGAACGAAGGAAGGAGAAAGGAAAGAAGTGATGATGGCACATGAGGAGAAGGAGAAGGAGAAATAGTGCTGGAGGAGGAGAATCATAATCATAATCATAAAGTTGGAAGGGACCTTGGAGGTCATCTAGTCCAACCCCCTGCTCAGGCAGGAAAGCCTATACCATTTCAGACAAATGGCTCTCCAGTCTCTTCTTAAAAACTTCCAGTGTTGGAGCATTCACAGCTTCTGGAGGCAGGTGGTTCCACTGGTTAATTGTTCTCACTGTCGGGAAGTTTCTCCTTAGTTCCAGGTTGCTTCTCTCCTTGATGAGTTTCCATCCGTTGCTTCTTGTCCTGCCTTCAGGCGCCTTGGAGAATAGCTTGACTCCCTCTTCTTTGGGGCAGCCCCTGAGATACTGGAAGACTGCTATCCTGTCCTCCCTCGTCCTTCTCTTCATTAAACTAGACATACCCAATTCCAGCAACCGTTCCTTATATGTTTTAGCCTCCAGTCCCCTGATCATAGTGATGGTGGAGAAGGGAAAAGAGGAGGAGAAGAAATTACTGGTGGTGGTGATAGAGAAGGAGGAGGAGGAGAGGGAGAAAGAGGATGGAATCAAATCAAATCTCAAGTCCAAAAATACTACCGTTGAGCATTCTGGGGCCTCCTGTGAGCCTCTGAAGACTGCAAATGGCAAACTGGGGGTAGGGACATCTGTAAAGGTAGTCAAAAAAAGTCAACATGGTGGATAACTTGTATATAAAAATAAAGGAACGTGGTTTTGATCACATGAGTCCACGTATCTTAAAGTTGCCACGGTTGGGGAACCCTGCTCTAAGAGAACTCTTGACCGTCCCTAGGTAAATTGGGCATTTTACTCAACATTTCCCGCTACAAAATAAATTTAACTTTATGGTATCTGGAAGCCTCCATCAGTGGTTCTCCTCAAGCAAGACAAGAAGACCATTTGTGGTCCAGTGGCCATTAGTCAAATGGAACATCCCACCAACTGCCTGGGACAGGACCTTGGCTTCCCCCCACCAACCTCTAGAGCAGTGTTTCTCAACCTTGGCAACTTTACGATGTGTGGACTTCAACTCCCAGAATTCTCCAGCTAGTGTTGCTAGCTGGAGAATTTTAGGAGTTGAAGTCCACACATCGTAAAGTTGCCACGGTTGAGAAACACTGCTTTAGAGGTTGATTTTTTTTCTTTTTCTGTTTCTCTTTGAGACCAGCTCATCTTACTTATCCTTGAAGCGAATCAGAGCTATATTTGAGCCCCTTAAATCGTGCTCTTTGTTTTTCTCTTCCTTTCTTAGACCAGGATCAAACTAGCATTGACGTGTCCTCTTTGGAAAGCCGCCTAGATCCATCAGGAACCAACGCAGCTGGAAAAAGCATTTGCTGCGATGAAAGACAAGAGACCAAAACGTGTTTCTGCAGACTTTTTCCTCCAGCTTCCTCCCTTGCCAGCACTTGCAAGAGCTTGTAGTTTAAAGATGGATCTGCGGGGTGGCTAAGAACTATCTCAGCGTGGATGATAACTCAGAGAACTTTTTATATTTATGGCTTCTACTTTTTTAAAGAATTATTTATTGGGAGGGGATAAACCCACCTGTTACTAAACTGGCCTCTTTTCAGAGACCCTTCCTGGTTTTGCCTATGCCATCTTGCCTTGGTCAGTGTTGGGGGTCTTCAATGCCTCTTTTACAAGCCCAGTTGAAACGGGTTGCACGTTATTGCAACACCACGACTGATGTGAATGCAGACAGAGCCAGTCACATGATATAGGGCACTGTGGGGTCCTTGGTTCTCTCTGAGCTTGGTAGTTTTGGGGGGTTTTTTGTCAGACATTTCATTACCCAACTAGGTAATGTCATCAATGCTAGAAGTGGGGTTTTTCCTTCTGTTTAGGTGCAAATATAGCTGGCCCTTTCAGTGTTGGTGGGAATGTTCTTTGTGGTTTCTTACCTAGGCCATTTACTTCAGCTTGTTCTTTGATTGGGGTCTTGTTTACTTGCTGCCTCTTGGTCTAGGATTAATCTTCGTGTTAATCTCTAGTAATCTGGGTGTTGGTTTTTGGTGGGGAGATGTTGTGGTCTCCTAACAATGACAGAGCAACCCTAAGCTAGAAACACTGTCTTCTATTGAGAGAGCACAGTTTCTCAACCTTTGCAAAATTAAGATGTGTGGACTTCAACTCCCAGAATTCCCCATCCTAACGTTGCCGAGGATGAGAAGTGGATCGATGGATCTATTCAGTGCATGTTTCAAAAATGATTGGGGAAGAAGTATATTCCCCTACTTAACCATTCAAAAAATTTGAGCTTGGTGTTTTTTCTTGCAGATGTTTCATTACCCATCTAGGTAACCCCATCCGTGCCGGAAGGGAGTGGGGTGTGCTCTTGTTTTTATGTACCAGTGGCTTGCCTCATCAGTGTCGGTGGGATGTTTTGGGGAGTTCCTTGATTAGGTTGCTGTTTACGGTTACTTGCTTGTCTGCATTGGTAGTTCCTGGATTGAAAAACGAATGTTTTCAGAAATCTCCTTATTAAAGTCAGTGCAACTTTATAAGCAGGGTGCGCCCTCCCCTCCCTTCCGGGTCCATTTGGAAACCAGAAAAAAAAAATAGGGCTGCTTTAGTGAAAAATGGAGAGATTGGAAACTCTTCTTCCAAATAATGTTCTAAGTATGCACCATCCTAATCCCTTCGTGGAAGGAAAGAATATTTTTCTCCTTCAACATGACAGTTCTTAGATTCTCCACTGGCCTGACCAAAGCATTGTACTCAAAATTATCTGTTGTTAATCAAGTAATACCTCGCTGTTTTTGGTGCTTTTTCCTCTTCTAAAGTATTAGAAGGAAAATCATTTTATTCTATCACTCTGCAGCAAAGTTTCATCTGCCTCTCTAACAAACCTTTTTTTTAAAATGAGAGCAAAGCATACTTTTGAGTGAAATGAAGTCTGGTTTAATAAAAGAGGACCCAGAAGAAAATTTACAGCTTCTGTTCAGGGTTCCATGACTTTTTTAAAAAACACATTAGTTATATTCTCCCACCCACCCCAACCCCCTACTCAGTTAACATCCATGATCCTCGGACAAGTTCAGTCTTCACTTTTTTTGCCCCAAAATCAGTTCATATTTTTCTCTTTAATTTTCCCCAAGAGAAAAATACGAATGTCTTTTGAGTTTTCCCTTATTGAAACATCCTCTTTTTTTTTTTTTTAAGGAATAACAATTTTCTCTTAGTGTAGGAGACTGCGTTTTATAAAATGGTAGGCCTTGGGAAAACAATTACTAGAGAGAGAGTGGTGAGAAATTAATGTTAAGTTGAGTGGTAAGCGCATCGGTGACTACTGCATCTGCAGTGAGCTATGGGTGTCTTTATTCTCTGTATGTGTGCTTTCAAATCAGGTGGACACAAAAAATGGCTAGGCTGTAATTGAACCATCTGCCATTTCTGAAGTCTGTTACATTTTTGAAGAAGGAGCTGCTGTAGGTTGCTTCTTGCAAGCAAACATCTGCAGGGATAAAATGGAAAACGCTTCACTGTATAAATCAAGGTAGGCAACCTTGGCTCTTTTATGACTGGTGGACTTCAACTCCCAGAATTCCTGAGCCAGCCATGCTGAGGGGAAAGGGGGGGGGTTTCCAAGCTGAGCCAGGCTGGCTGAGGAATTCTGGGAGTTGAAGTCCACGAGTCATGAGGGGGCCATAATTCCCCCATGCTGGCTCAGGAATTCTGGGAGTTGAAGTCCACGACTCATAAAAGGGCCAAGGTTGCCTACCCCTGGTATAGGTAGTCCTTACAACAGTTCATTTAGTGACCATTCATAGTTAGGGTGGCTCTGAAAAAAGGGACTTATGGTCATTTTTCGCATAACCGTTGCAGCATCCCCACGGTCACGTGATCGACATTCCAATGCTTGGCAGTTGAATCCTATTTTTGACGGTTCACCGTGTCCTGGGGACGCGTGATCACCTTTTGGGACCTTCTGACGAGCAAAGTCAATGAGGAAGCCAGATTCACTTAGCAACACTGTGGCCAGAAAGGTCATAAAATGGTGGAAAACTCATTTACCAACTGTCATGCTTAGCAGCAGGAATGTTGGGCTCAGCTGTAGTCGTAGATCGAGGACTATCTGTAGTGGGAACTCTTTAACGTACATTACGAGTTCTCGATATGTCAGAATGAGGGCTGCCTCCCCTTGTAATCCATGAGTAAAGTTGTTTGACTCTTCAAAGTTTGCAAAATTCCCACAGAAGACCCTGGAGAGATTAAAACAGGGGTTCTCAACCTTGGCAACTTTAAGACTTGTGGACTTCAACTCCCAGAATTCCTCAGCCAGCAAAGCTGGCTGAGGAATTCTGGGAGTTGAAGTCCACAAGTCTTAAAGTTGCCAAGGTTGAGAACCCCTGGAGAGATTAAAATGTTGTATTGAGCAAATTAAAATAATCTGCAGAGAATGTCAGCTTTCTCGGAAGAAAAGATGTCTCTTTTTAAACTTAGATTTCTCTGGGCACTTTTCTATTGCTAGTTTCTTGTGTATGGGCTAGCAATCTCAGCCAAAGTCTGTCTTGTTTTTTTCTTACCTAGATGACATTTTTCTTTGTTCTTTAAGAACGGAATTAGGGGTAATTTAACTGTGACTTGTGCCAACTAATGCAGTGATACTGAAGCTTTGTCTGTGAAGTTTAATGTGTATATAATGGGTTTTTATAATAATTGCTCCTCTATTTATTTTTTTTCCAGAAATGTGCATTTGTATATTTGTATAAAGAGGCTCTTTTTAAAAACAAAATCGAATGTGTTTTTTACAAGCCAGGAGCCCAAAAATAAACTCAGTGATTTCTTTAAAATGAGGTGTGGACATTTTAATTCTTTCCTTTAAAAAAATCCTAACATGGGGGGGGTGTCTGTGGAGAGGAATCCATCAAGAAGGAACTCAGTAAACCCGTTCAGCTAAACTGACGTGTAAACATGGAATTTACCCATCAAGTCACAGTCGGTTGTGGTCCCCTGGAAATCCTTGCAGCCTGTCAATTTTGGACAGGACAGGGGTGCAAATCCAAGAAATAATTCTTCCATGTCATTCTGGGAAGGGCAGATTTGATTTTGTCTCTTAGCGGCCACGTAGGAGCATGGTGGCTCACATGGTTAGGACGCTGGGTTGACAAGATAAGATAACCTTTATTGCCATGTTTTTACTGTGGGCACAACGGCACACATCAAAAATGAGATTTAGTTGCCCGCCCTCAAAGTGAAACACATACATGACACACACATAAACATACTATGTGCAACATATGTATAGGCCCACACCCCTGCATATACATAACAAATATTAAATACTGTCCATCTTGAATGCCTAACGGAAGGAAGAAGCTTGAGAGTTCACAAAGTTAATGCTGTATGGCAGGGCTTTTCAACCAGAGGGACGGGTACCACCTGTGGTCCATGGGCACCTGGCAGGGGGTACGCGACCATCCTAGAAAAGTGGTAGCGGGGGAGGGGAATGAGCTGAACCGGTGGCAGCACCGCACAAGCCTGAGCGAGAGACGGCTGGAGCTGCAGGGCTGTCAGGGCTCAGCAGAAGCGCCAGGATCAGCGCCAGCTGGAGCTCAGCGCTGATCCTGGCGCTTCTGCTGAGCCCTGAAGAAGGACCAATCAGCTGGAATGTTGCAGCCTCTCCAGGGTCTTGTGATTTACATTTAGATGCTTGGCAACTGATTCATATTTACGACAGTCCCAGTGTCCCAGGGTCATGTGAAGTGACCAAAATCTGCTGCAACCACCCAGCAGACGGGGGGGGGGGAATAAAAACCAAACACCCCCCCACCCCCACCCCCGCTGCCAATCCTCAACAGAAATGCTCACAACAATGAAAACCTTGGACAGGAGGAAGAGCGCCACCGGGCACTGTCTTGCTCGGCTGTGGCTTGGAGGGCACTTTTTTCAGTGCCATTGTAACTTTGAACAGTCACTAAGCGAACTGTTGTAAGTCAAGGACTACTGTACTATATCACTTTTTTCCTTTTTTTTTTTGATCATCAAGTTTTTGACACCTTGCCAGGCGACTGGTGGTACTCGGATGTTGCCATATCCTAAAAGTGGTACAATGGGTGAAAAGGTTGAAAAGCCCTGCTGTATGGAATGAAACTATGGCTGAATCTGGATGTTCTGCTACAGATACCATGAAGCCCCCTCCTCCCAGAAGGGAACAAGGAAAACAGGTCGTGAAGAGGATGGGTAGTGTCTCAGATAATCATGCGGACCCTGCTCATGCAACGCTTATGTGCCGTGTCCTGGATGGGAGGAATTGCCAATGATCTTTTCTGCCGTCCTCACCACTCTCTGCACTGCCTTCCTGTCTGAAGCAGGGATGCTTCTAAACCACGAGTCCTAAAAGAGCCAAGGTTGCCTACCCCTGAACTAGACCAGTGATGGCGAACCTTTTAGAGACCAAGTGCCCAAACTGCAACCCAAAACCCACTTATGCATCGTCGGGTGCTGGGTGGGTGTGGTCCATTGGCTGGGTGTGGCCCATTGGGTGGGCATGGCTGCAGTGGTAACAGCAGACTGGGTGGGACTAAAAAGTTCAATCCATCAATTCCAACTTTGCAAGATCTTTTTTTTCCCCGCGAGAAGTTGAAATTGACTGATTGATTGAACCTTTTTTTTTTGCACACAGCAGCGGAGGCCCAAAGCGAAAAGGTTTTATAAAACCCAGCTGAAGGCCTAGGAGTGGGACGACGGGGCGCGTGCCCACAGAGAGGGCTCTGAGTGCCGCCTCTAGCACCCGTGCCATGGGTTCGCCACCACTGAACTAGACCAAGGATGATCATAATGTGCCTTTACCAAAGCATAGTAAAAAATAAAAGCAGTAACGCAATAGCCACAAATCAGTCCAATAAAATCACAGGCAGTCCTCAACTTACAGCCATTCACTGAGTGACAATTTGAAGACATGGGAAAAAAGGGACTTATGACCGCAGCATCTTCACAGTTACAGGAGTGACCAAATTTGGGCATTTGACAATTGCCATGTATTTACAACGGTTGCCGTATCCCAGGGTGACATGGCTGCCATTTGCAACCTTTCTAGCTGGCTTCTGACAGCTAAAGACAATAGAGGGAACTGGATTCACTTAATGACATGTGACTCACTATACAACTGCAGTGGTTCACTTAACAACTGGGACAAAAGAGGTAAAAAAAATCAGATGTGACTCAATAGTCACCTTGGTTCCAATTGTCATAAATGAAGAACTATCTGTAATTTGAATTTTCTCAGTAGAACAACGAATAGAATAGAATAGAATAGAATAGAATAGAATAGAATAGAATAGAATAGAATAGAGTTGGAAGGGACCACGGAGGTCACCTAGTCCAACCCCCTGCTCAGGCAGGAAACCCTACACCATTTCGGACAAATGGCTGTCCAGTCTCTTCTTAAAAACCTCCAGTGTTGGAGCATTCACCGCTTCTGGAGGCAGGTGGTTCCACTGGTTAATTGTTCTCACTGTCAGGAAGTTTCTCCTTAGTTCTAGGTTGCTTCTCTCCTTGATGCAATGATGCTTTTAAAATAACCCCTGGGACAGGACTGACATGTATACCTCCACAATGGGAATTGTCAGAGAAACCAGGGTAGCATAGAGCAGCTAGACCAGACTTTAAGCCATGAATAATAAAAGAAAGTCCTTAAGCTCCCTTTAAAAGCTACCCAGTCAGTGACTGAGTGCAGAAGAACATAAACCTAACAGCTAAATGAAATCCACTTTTTTCTGAGGTAAATACAGGCCTTCCCCAACTCATGACTATTTGTTTAATGACTGAAGTTATGACAGCACTGGAAAAAGTGACTTACAACAGTTTTCACACTTATGACCGTTGCATCATCCCCAGGGTCACGAAATCAAAATACAGACTCTTGGCAGGTGTCTCATATTTATGACGGTTGCACTGTCCCAGGATCACGTGATCCTCTTTTGCGACTTTCTGACAAGCAAAGTCCACGGGAAAACCGGACTGCACTGAACGACTCTGTTACTAACAGCTGCAGTGATTCACGCAATAACTGTGGTCATAAAATGGGGCAGCGTTCACAGAACAATTCTCTTGCTTAGCAACGGAGACTTTGAGCTCCACTGTGGTCATAAGTTGAGAACTTTCCTGTATTATTGAGCGCTGAGGGACTTTATTCCAGGCAACAGTAAGTAGTATCTTAATTCCATTAAACCTGAAAACAAGTCTTGGGTTTAGAATTGCTGAGCTGAGGAATGGGATTGCCAACTAAGCAGGGGGGAAAAATATCTTACTCTCCTTTATGCCTTTTAATTGAAATGTTCAGCAGTCACAGTGAAGCTTTCTGCAGGGAGTGATGGCCCTGGCATCTTTACACATCCTTTATACTTTTACACACCAGCCATATAACTGTCATTCTCCAGCTGTGCAGCCTCTTCAGAAGCTTAAGCTGCAGCTAAAATCACAGCAGTTTTAAAATTGGCTGCCCCCTTGTCCTTCCCTCCCACAGCCACACCAGACGATGGTCTTTTAGGCCAGGCCAGCGTCTGACAACGAAATTCTTTACTCCTCTTAAATCCTATTAAGTTCAGAGGGCTTGAATTCTCAGCAGGCAGGCTTCCAGGGCGAAACGATTAAGACGCAGCCAAGGGCAGAATTTTTTCATGATGCCACTTCAGAATAGAGCATCAGAATATCAGAGTTGGGAGGGACCTGGGGGGTCTTCTGGCACTCAAGCAGGAGACCCTATACCAGGAGTCCCCAACTCCCAGGCCACAGCCCGCTAGCAGGCCGTGACCAGTTAGGAAATGGGCTGCGCAAGTGGTGGGCTGGCACCTGCATGCGCATGCCCCAGCCCACCATTTACCCAGGCCAGTTCCCTCTCTCTGCCCACTGGGCTGCCAAGCCATACAGGTTGGGGACCCCTGCCCTGTAACATCTCAGACAAGTGGCTGTCCAGTCTCTTCTTAAAAACTTCCAGTGTTGGAGCATTCATAGCTTCTGGAGGCAGGTGGTTCCACTGGTTAATTGTTCTCACTGTCTGGAAGTTTCTCGTATTATGTCATGTATGGTGCTGGAGAAGACTCCTGCGCGTCCCCTGGACTGCAAGGCGATCCAACCGGTCAGTCCTGGAGGAGATCAACCCGGACTGCTTTTTAGAAGACCAGATCCTGAAGTTGAAACTCAAGGACTTTGGGCACCTCATGAGAAGAAGGAAGGACTCCCTGGAGAAGAGCCTGATGCTGGGGAAGATGGAGGGCAAGAGAAGAAGGGGACGACAGAGAAGGAGGGGGCTGGATGGAGTCCCTGAAGCAGGAGGCGTGAGCTTCAATGGACTCCAGAAGATGGTGGAGGACAGGAAGGCCTGGAGGAACATTGTCCATGGGGCCTTAATAGGTCGGACATGACTTCGCAACTAACAACAACAACATGTGTGTGTTTCACTTTGAGGGCGGGCAGCTAAATTTCATTTTTGATGTGTGCTGTTGTGCCCACAGTAAAAAAAAATGACAATAAAGGTTATCCTATCTTATCTATATTGGCAAAAGACCCTGATAAAGGTTTTCCACCCTCTACTTCTCACTGGAGGGAGAATCTCCTCTCTTTGAAGGCTGGTATTTCCTCAGCCCAGATCTTTTCTTCCAGGCAAGACTGTTCCTTGCCCTCTATAAAATAGATTCTTTGCACATTCTTAAATCAGAATTACTAACCTCTGCTCCGTTTTTCACTGATTGATGCTTGGGTAATAGTCACTTGCTTTTGACACAGTTTCTGAAGGCACAGAAAGCTTATCCTGCATTTCAAAGATAGCATCATTTTCTCCTCTTATCAGGA
Source organism: Bothrops alternatus (assembly GCA_034064705.1). Lineage (NCBI taxonomy): Eukaryota > Metazoa > Chordata > Lepidosauria > Squamata > Viperidae > Bothrops > Bothrops alternatus. The sequence goes on along the minus strand of JARGCV010000185.1, from coordinate 129,031 downwards.
CTTTAAAAGGCTGACTGGCCTTCTCTATTAAAAAAAATATCAGATTTGTATAATCCTACTGTAAGAGCTCCAATTACTGTGCTAAAGGAAATCTTGGCAGCGTCGTCTGTGTTTGCAATTCAAGATGCACGGAGACACACCCTGCTAAAAATCTCAACTTGTGCATTGTCAGTTTTCCTGGGGTAAGAAAAAAATGAATGAGCGCTGCCTGGAAGCCTTGAGAAAGGGTCACATAAACTCTTGGGAATGGCAAGATATAAAGGACATTTTATTTTGTACATTTCAGTGTTAGGATTAAAATTGATTCATACTGTTTACTGATCCTCATAGCTTTAAAACTGTTTTCTATGTGAGCGTGTCTCACGTATCAAAACACTAAACACTTTTAAATATGTTTATGTGATTTGCACTTTAAAAAAAGCTATCAATTACCAAATGCCTGTGGAGATTCTCAATCATCCAGGTCACGGAGGCTGAAACATACAAGGAACGGTTGCTGGAATTGGGAATGTCTAGTTTAATGAAGAGAAGGACAAGGGGGGACAGGATAGCAGTCTTCCAGTATCTCAGGGGCTGCCCCAAAGAAGAGGGAGTCAAGCTACGGATGGAAACTCATCAAGGAGAGAAGCAACCTCAAACTAAGGAGAAACTTCCTGACAGTGAGGACAATTAACCAGTGGAACCACCTGCCTCCAGAAGTGGTGAATGTGCCAACACTGGAAATTTTTAAGAAGAGACTGGACAGCCATTGGTCTGAAATAGTATAGAGTTTCCTGCCTGAGCAGGGGGTTGAGCTAGATGACCTCCAAGGTCCCTTCCAACGTTGTTGTTAGTTGTGAAGTCATGTCCGACCCATCGTGACCCCATGGACAACGTTCCTCCAGGCCTTCCTGTCCTCTGTCATCTTCTTCCTGTCCTCTACCATCTTCCAACATTATTGTTGTTGTTGTGGTCCCAAAGGTGCTTTTTCCAAAAGGCAACTGGACTTTTTTGTTTTTTTCCCCACCAAAAACGTTTCACTTCTGATGCAAGAGGCTTCTTCCAAACTGAAGAAGTGAAACCTCTTCAAGGAAAAAACCAAAAAGGTCCCGTTGCTGATTTCCCGGGAATTGCTGAGCTCAACAACTGACTTGTCTGCTTGAGGACAAACATGCTGTGCGGACTCAGCCACCAGGCAACTCCGGTGCCCATGCAGGGCATAGACCATTGTGCAAAGTCAGCCAGTTGAAACTTGTGCAATCAACCATGTTTTTTAAAAAAACCCACAGTATTGTATGATTGGTGAACCACCCCAGGCCCCTCCAGCTTCGGGTTTTGTGGCTGAATTTTCTCTGCAAGTTCTCTTCCGCCCTGATTTCCAATTTCCTGTCTCTCCCCAGCTCCTGAATAGGCACCAGGTAGCGCAAGCAGCTTTCAAGGATGCTGCAGGTATGTTAGCCTTCAACGCAGACCAGAAAATCAAAGTTATGTATCCTAATACAGGTAATCCTCAATTTACGACTGCAATGGAGTCCAAAATTTCCATTGCTAAGCAAGGCAGTTGTTAAGTGAGTTTTGCTTCATTTTACGACCTTTCTTGAAACAGCTGTTAAGTGAATCACTGCAGTTGTTAAGTGAATTTGGCATAATAACAATAATAATAACAACAATAATAACAACAATAACAACAACAACAACAATAATAATAATATGATGATGATGATGATGATTATGATGGAAGGGACCTTGGAGGACATCTAGTCCAACCCCCTTCACCGCCTCTGGAGGCAGGTGGTTCCACTGGTTAATTGTTCTCACTGTCAGGAAGTTTCTCCTTAGTTCCAGGTTGCTTCTCTCCTTCATTAGTTTCCATCCGCAGCTTCTTGTCCTGCCTTCAGGTGCCTTGGAGAATAGCTTGACTCCCTCTTCTTTGGGGCAGACCCTGAGATACTGGAAGGCTGCTATCCTGTCCCCCCTCGTCCTTCTCTTCGTTAAACTAGACCTACCCAATTCCAGCAACCGCTCTTTGTATGTTTTAGCCTCCAGTCCCCTAATCATCTTTGTTCCTCTTCTCTGCACTCTTTCTAGAGTCTCAACATCTTTTTTACATCGTGGGGACCAAAACTGGATGCCGTGTTCCAAGGGTGGCCTTACCAAGTCATTTTTTTATAACTTCAACAGTCACTAAATGAAACTGTTGGGAGTCGTGGACTAACCGTATTCCATTGTATGTTAATAAAAGGCCTCTGCCCCGAACCCTTTTGTTTTTTCAGAAATAAAATCCTCCCGCAAAGCAAATCCACAGAGGTTCCCAGAATTAATTCCCGGGGGGGGGGAGAGAGAAATCGGTCCTCCGAGGAGTTCGGGAGCAAAGGGGGGACTAGAAACAGCCCTGCAGCTTCTTGGACTCTTCTTTGCCTTTTGATCTGCTTTTTAAAAACTCAGCAAAGAAGCAATGCCGGGAATTAGAAGGGAGGCATCGGGAGAAGGGGGTGATTATACTTGGGTGCAGCTCAGTGGGAGCACAAAATTGCCACGGTCATCTAAAAATAAGCGAGGCAGCCTGACAATCTGCAAAGCCGCTTCAGATGTCCACGGCGGCCGCTTGGTAACGACCGGGCATCCCGTGCCAAGCTCCACATGGCACAGCCCTGCGACACGGGCCAGGCCCGGCGGGCAGCTGAACAAATAACCAGGGCGTATTTTAACTTCTACCTGAATTTTTTACAGCCCTGGTCAGTTTTCAGTGTTTTTTTTTGCTTTGGACCAAGATTCATTAACGGACAGAAAGCCCTCCTGAGACGGCAGCTTTCAAAACCTCAGAGGAAAAAATGAAAGTTTTCTCGGACATATTGCTACCGATCTGAAAGTTGCTCTTTTCCTAACAGAGGAATCTCAAATGGAGAGAGTGAAATCTGAACTCAGAATAAAATGCCTCTATTAATTGAGTATGGTTTGCTTTCCGCTGCAGATGTTTAATTTGCTAAGCCGCTTTGACTGTTGTATTTTTTGGAATAATCCCTGGGTGATATTTGGAGGAACGGACAATCTATTGAGTTTGAACTCGTGAGGAGTTTTTTTTTTTATGTATTGTCACATACTGTTTTTTCAAGGCATTTCTATTTGACTTTGCAAATCACATATTTTCTCCACAGCTTGGTTTCACAGCCTCGGCAACTTTAAGATGTGTGGACTTCAGTTCCCAGAATTCCCCACCCAGCTGGTTAGTAGTAGTAGTAGTAGTAGTAATAGTAGTAGTAGTAGTAGTAATAATAATAATAATAATAATAATAATAATAAAGTTGGAAGGGACCTTGGAGGTCATCTAGTCCAACCCCCTGCTGAGGCAGGAAACCCTATACCATTTCAGACAAATGGCTGTCCAGTCTCTTCTTAAAAACTTCCAGTGTGGGAGCATTCACCGCTTCTGGAGGCAGGTGGTTCCACTGGTTAATTGTTCTCACTGTCAGGAAGTTTCTCCTTAGTTCTAAGTTGCTTCTCTCCTTGATTAGTTTCTATCTGTTGCTTCTTCTTGTCCTGCCTTCAGGCGCTTTGGGGCAGCCCCTGAGATGCTGGAAGGCTGCTATCCTGTCCCCCCTCGTCCTTCTCTTCGTTAAACTAGACCTACCCAATTCCAGCAACCGCTCTTTGTATGTTTTACCCTCCAGTCCCCTGATCATCTTTGTTCCTCTTCTCTGCCCTCTTTCTAGAGAGTTCTGGGAATTGAAGTCCACTTATCTTATGATCTCAGTCGTGATCATAAGGATTTCTTGTATTCTCCTGGAAACCTCCTGGAAAGCCCTGGAGTATCTTTTTCCTCTGAAATTTAATTGGCGCTCACTGGTATTCCGGAATGCTGTTTAACATCTGGCTTGCCATGTGATAGGCTGATAATTTTATACTGATTTCTTTTGTATTTATGGCTTTATTTGTTTATGGCTAGGGTGTGTGAACTGCCAACAGAAGCAGAAGTAGAATAGAAAGATGGAAATAAATTAACAAAAGCAATCAGCCTAAACGCTACTATTGGTCTGCCATTCCACTCTTACAGATGCTGAATGTCGGAGAGAAATTTGTGTCTGCCCCAGTGCTTTCAGCTCAAATGTAATTACGGCTAGTTTAGACCATGGTTTGTAGAAAAAGCCTCGGAGGTCCCATTCCAACACAATGCCAAGCTATAAACTAGGGTTAGGCTTGGGGCAACTGAATCCAATTTGGCAACTGCCTTTGAATCATAATGCACAATACTGAAAGTTTTCCATCATTCCATCATGAGAACTGTTAGACCAGGAATCTTCAAACTTGGTCCTTTTATGACTTGTGGACTTCAACTCCCAGAATTCCTCAGCCAGGCATGCGTGCCTGTCTGAGGAATTCTGGGAGTTGAAGCCCACAAGTCATAAAAGGGCCAAGTTGGAAGACCCCTGTGTTAGACTATGGAATAACTTATCTCCTGGCAACATGGAGACTCCATCACTGGAGCTTTTCAAACAAAGGTTGGGCAGCCATTTGTCTGGGACAACAGGAGGATTCCCCTTCTGATCCAAATTAAGCTATGGCCCAACTGTTCAGATGGGTTGGTTCTCCACATTAAGAAGGAGTAAAAGTGCTGAAGTTCAACACAGCTAAAAGGCACCACTTAAGACACCTGATCACTTCTATTGAAAGGCAAGGGTGAAAATAAGCAGCTGCCAAACAAGCTAATGCAGTCCTGGGCTGCATTAGCAGAGGGATAGAATAAAAATCATGTGAAGTGTTAATACTATTTTATAATACCTTGGGAAGACCACAGTTGGAATACTGCATCCAGTTTTGGTCACCACAATTATAAAAAGGATGTTGAGACTCTGGAAAGAGTGCAGAGAAGAGCAACAAAGATGATTAGGGGACTGGAAGCTAAAAACATATAAAGAGTGGTTGCATGAATTGGGTATGTCTTGTTTAGTGAAAATAAAAACCAGGGGTGACTGGATAGCAGTCTTCCAGTATCTCAGGGACTGCCCCAAAGAAGAGGGAGTCAAGCTATTCTCCAAAGCACCTGAAGGCAGGACAAGAAGCAAGGGATGGAAATCAAGGAGAGAAGCAACCTGGAACTAAGGAGAAACTTCCTGACAGTCAGAACAATTAACCAGTGGAACCACCTGCCTCCAGAAGCTGTGAATGCTCCAACACTGGAAGTTTTTAAGAAGAGACTGGACAGCCATTTGTCTGAAATGGTATAGGTCTCCTGCTTAGCAGGGGGTTGGACTAGAAGACCTCTGAGGTCTTGTTATTCTGTTGTTCTGTTAAAAAGATTGTCATGAATTCTGCTCTGAAATGGTCTCTTCTCCTTACAGTTGAGCTCAACCAGGCTAAAGGGATCTGTTTTCCACCTAAATTTGTTCTCCGTCATCTCCATCTCAACAACCTGCCTGAGCAGGGGGCTGGACTAGATGACCTCCAAAGTCCCTTCCAACTTTATTATTGTTATAACCAGGAGAGCACCATTTTTGGTGCTCCAGGTCAAAAGGCTCCAGGAAAGAGGGTTTTACAATGTGCTGAGTGGAGCTGAATGATTCAAGGTGAAGGACATTTTTTTCCAGGAACTGAAGAAGGGATGTTTATCACCCATTCTAACTCAGGGCACTGAAATGTCATGTCTCGGTGTCTCTTGGTATCTTCGGGTTCAAGGGAAAGAGCATATTTGCGTTATTGTTCTAGAGACAGGGAGGGTCATGGTGTGCTTGGAAGGAACACGGTGAGACAATCTGACATTTCAACTGATAGCGAGACAATTGTTTGGTCTCAACTTCTGTTGTTTTCTCTTCTAGCATCCTTTTCCAGTGGGGTTTTCCCCACTCAATCCATCCTTAAGCAAGACTGGCTCCAGACTAGGAGGATCTCTAGGCCGCTCTCATTTCTTGGTGGCATCACCGGTGGCATCAAGCGAGAAGATCTAGAGTGGATTTGATTTCCCAGAATGCAGCTCTCACTGTAGTGTTGGAGAGGAAGATGGTACCCCTTGTAAGACCACCGCCCCTCAACGGAGGACCAAGAAGGAAGAGTTTTTGAACCTGCCCCCCAACCTTCGGCTTCTGGCTCCCCGAAGACAGAGCGGAGACGTTGCTCACCTGGACGGCCTTTTCTCCGGCCAGCCTTTTGCCTGGTGAGAATAAATCCAGCTGTTTCTCATCTCTGTTGTTCCCTCTGTGCAAACTCTGGACTTGGGACTTGGGCGTGGTGGGGTAGGTTTTCTGGCGGAAAAGACCTGTTTTTCTTTCTTTCTAAGAATTTTCCAGGACAGTAAAAATAAACAGAAAGAAAGAGAGAGGGAAAAAGAAAGCAAATGAAAGAGAAGAAAGAGAAAGAAAGAAAGGAAGAAAGAAAGAAAGAAAGAAAGAAAGCAGGAAGAAAGAAAAAGAAAGAAAGAAGGAAGGAAGGAAGGAAGAAGAAAGAAAGAGAGAGAAAGAAAAAAAGAAAAGAAAGAAAGAAAATGGGAGGAAAAAAGGAAAAAAGAGAAAGACAGAAAGAGATAAACAAAACATAAAATTCTGCCTTCCGCCCTTCTATCAAGTAATTCTCATCTTTACCTAATTCTCAACTTAATCTAATTTGTGTCATAATAACAACAGGGCTGGGCTTGTTATGGCCACCATCTCGACTTCTTTGACCACCCCCAGGAGACCCCCCTCTAAATTGGGAGATGCCATTTTAAAGCCGTGGAGCTTTTCTCCCTTTCCACATCTTTGCCATGAAAAAAGTGCTAAAGAAGCATTAATGGATGTCATGGAGTCTGACCTAGTTGACAGGAAGATGGCTGTGTGTGTGTGTGTCTGGGGGGGGGGCAGGAGTCAGATCTTTAGGAGCAAGTGCTGGAGTTGAGAGGAGGGGGCAGAAACAGAGGAGGAAGGCATCCAAGGAAAATGAAGACCGCTGTCCTTCTGAAGAAACTGTGTTCACACCAAGAAACTGAGTTTATACCTGGCTGCCTGGGGAATTCTGGGAGCTGAAATCCACCCATCTTAAAATTGCTCAGGTTGAAAACCATAATAATAATAATAATAATAATAATAATAATAATAATAATAATAATAATAATAATAATAATAATAATAATGTTGGAAGGGACCTTGGAGGTCTTCTAGTCCAGGGCTTTTCAACCAGGGGTACGACTACCACCTGTGGCACATTGGCCCCTGACAGGTGGTACGTGGCCATCCCAGAAAAGTGGTAGCGGGGGAGGGGAATGAGCTGAACCGGTGGCCGCACCGCACAAGCCTGAGCGAGAGACGACTGGAACTGCAGGGCTGTCAGGGCTCAGCGGAAGCGCCAGGATCAGTACCGCTTTCCAGCTGATCGACGCTTCTTCTGGACTTTCAGGGCTCAGTGGAAGTGCCAGGATTAGTGCTAAGCTCCAGCTGGAGCTCGGCGCTGATCCTGGCGCTTCTGCTAAGCCCAGAAGAAGCGCCAATCAGCTGGAATGTTGCAGCATCTCCAGGGTCTTGTGATTTACATTCAGATGCTTGGCCGACTGATTCATATTTATGATGGTTACAGTGTCCCAGGGTCATGGGAAAGGACCAAAACCTGCTGCAACCATCCAGCAGACGGGGGGGGGGATAAAAACCAAACACCCCCACCCCACCCCCGCTGCCAATCCTCAACAGAAACACTCACAACAATGAAAACCTCGGACAGGAGGAAGAGCGCGGCCGGGCAGGCAGGCAGGTGTCTTGCTCGGCTGTGGCTTGGGGGGCACTTTTTTCAGTGCCATTGTAACTTCAAACAGTCACTAAGTGAACTGTTGTAAGCCGAGGACTACCTGTAGTATATCACTAGAGCAGGGGTAGGTCACCTTGGCTCTTTTATGACTCGTGGACTTCAGCTCCCAGAATTCCTGAGCCAGCATGGGGGAACTATGGCCCCCTTCATGACTAGTGGACTTCAACTCCCAAAATTCCTGAGCCAATATGGCTCAGCTTGGAAACCTCTCCCTTTCCCCTTAGCATGGCTTTCTCAAGAATTCTGGGAGTTGAAGTCCACCAGTCATAAAAGAGCCCAGGTTCCCCACCCCTGGACTAGACATACCAGTTCTAACTCTTCTAACTGCTTCAGTTCTAATGGTAGAAGAAAGAAAAGTTGGAACTAAGGAAGCTTCTTGGATGAGAAGCAAAACGTAAGAAAACTAAAAATAAGGAAGTCCAGCTGGCTTTTGGAAAAAACAGTTTTGGAGCAACCATGGCCTGGATGATGGAGAATCTCCATCGACATATGACACAGTTAATCTTTGATTGACATTTAAGGACCTGGAGAAGTTACCACGAACTTCGAAAACTTCAATCTGTCCTCAGGTTTGTGACTGCTGTTCCCTCCCCCGGCAGTCACGGGATTGCATTTCAGGCACTTTGCAACCAGCCTGCATTTACAACTAGTTGCAGCATTCTGTGGTCACATGACCACAGTTTGTGGCAGTTTTTGGTGATCTCCTGCATTTTTTGCCAGTTTCAGGCAAAAAAGGTCCATCCGAGAAAATGGATGTGCTTAAGAATCCCATGGATCATTTAACAACCACAATGACTCGCTTTACCGCCATCATAAAAGCGACCAAGACAAAAGGCTGCCTCCCCCTTTTATTACCTCTCCCATTGGGTGGTTACACAAGGCATCGAATACACATTTAGCCAATAGCTTAGTTACATACCTCTCACAATGGGTGGTTACTTAAAGCATCGAGTACACATTTAGCCAATAGCTTCCAACCATGGCACAACTTTCCTCCACTTATCAACCCCTCCTTCTCCCTCTTATCTTGTCACCTCCCCTTCTTCCTGTTGCTTCCAAAACTCCATCGTTCTTTGTTTCAAGACTGATTCCTCACATTCATCATGGCAGTTTTCTTTTTCCACCTACGCTCCGTTCAGCTCGTACACGATCCTAGGGCGTAAGCCATCATATCAACAATGTGGTATCTCAACTTACAACCGCAACAATTTACAACCAAAATTGTACCTCAACTTATTACTGCAACAAAATTCTAGTCGTAAGTCAAGGTCCCTTCCAACTGTATTATTATTACTATTATTGTTGTTGTTGTTGTTGTTGTTATTACTACTACCACTATCTGTACCAAATGTACATGTTAGCAGCCTTCCAGTATTTGAGGGGCTGCCCCAAAGAAGAGGAGGGGGTCATGATATTCTCCAAAGCACCTGAGGGCAGGACGAGAAACAAGGGTTGGAAATTGATCAAAGAGAGAAGCAACCTGGAATGAAGGAGAAATTTCCTGACAGGGAGGACAATTAACCAGTGGAACAGCTGGCCACCAGAAATCGTGGGTGCTCCATCACTGGAGGTTTTTAAGAAGAAGCTACAGCTAGACAGTCACTTGTATGAGATGGTATAGGTTCTCTTGCTCAAGCAGGGGGCTGGACTAGAAGACCTCCATGGTCCCTTCCAGCTTCTATTCTATTCTATTCTATTCTATTCTATTCTATTCTATTCTATTCTATTCTATTCTATTCTATTCTATTCTATTCTATTCTACAATCTGTTTATTCTATTCTACAATCTATTTATTCTATTCTATTCTATTCTATTCTATTCTATTCTATTCTATTCTATTCTATTCTATTCTATTCTATTCTATTCTATTCTATTCTATTCTATTCTATTGTAAACTAATCTACATTCTATTCTATTCTATTCTATTCTATTCTATTCTATTCTATTCTACAATCTGTTTATTCTATTCTACAATCTATTTATTCTATTCTATTCTATTCTATTCTATTCTATTCTATTCTATTCTATTCTATTCTATTCTATTGTAAACTAATCTACATTCTATTCTATTCTATTCTATTCTATTCTATTCTATTCTATTCTATTCTATTCTATTCTATTCTATTCTATTGGGAATTTTCTCCCTAGGGTAGATACGTAGCCTGGAAAACTGAATTTTATTAGAATTTCAATAGAGAAGGGGTTTAAATCTTAGCATCAGAGGAAATGCCCATTATATAGAAATCGTGTTACTGAATACGTAGTTGCTGTTGACATGGTTTCTAATGATAAATGCAATTTGGCCTAATGAGATCAGATCCAAAGTGCATCCTGTATTTCTGGGATATGTCCTAGATGTCTCCCTTTTAGAAAACACAGCTGGTACAAGCATTTATTTAGCCATTTGGGGCTGGGTTTGTTTTTTTTTTCCAACCCATGGATCTGTGTTGCTATAGACACAGCAGAAGGCTTTCAAATGCAGCTTTTACTTTACATTTAACACGGTAAATTAATTGCCCTGATTGTTATGCACATTACGAGCTCCAGTCTGTTAAAACAAAAAAAGGGGGGGGGAAACCCCCCAAGGACTTTTAAAACTAATTCTGATTTGTGTGATAACAAACATCTCAATTCTTAATTCTTTCTTTTCTTTACATTGCAAAGATTTGTCTTCTTCTCCTCTAGAGAAAGATAATATTTATTTATTTTTTTGCAGTGCTTTGTCCTGCCTCCAAGACCAACTGCTCCTCGGACAAAGGTAACTTTCTGACCAGCTTTCAAAAACACTTTCAGAGGTCATGGGAATGTAACATTCAAGTTACACGAAAGGCTTGTCGGTGGATATCAGGGACTTTCCACCCACCCACCCACCCCCCAAATACATCCAGTGAATCACACTTTTACAGAATAGACACACTCACTGGATTCCTCCATCAGCATCTGATCTTTTCTAAAAAGAAATTTAAAAACCTTGACCTCAAATGTTTTGAGTGGGCAGGATAAGGGGAAGAAAGGGCAATTTGGCACTGGGGTCAATGTCATCACATAAAATTATCTTGCATCGTAAAGGATTTGGAATGGCTGCAGGGTGAATGACCAGAGATGAAACGTGCAGTAACAATGGAAGAGGGTTAAAGAGAGAGAAGCAGTTAAATGACAGAGTGTGGGAGATTTAACTGCAAAAATAATTACAATTTCTTCCAAGCAAAGAGGCTTTGGCCTGGCCTGGCCTGGCCTGTATTTTTCGCAAGGTCACTGAGCTTTTGGCTGCTTCCAAGTTCACCTTCCTCTCTGTCCCAATTTGGATGGTTTTGACCAAACCCAGAAAAGAGCCCTGAGGCTTTGTGCTACTTCTTTTCCTCTTTTTTTAACAAATTATTTTTATTTAGATATACAGGTAGTCCTCAACTTACAACAGTTTGTTTAGTGACCGTTCAAAGTTACAACAGCACTGAAAAAAGTGACTTATGACCGTTTTTCACACTTACGACCGTTGCAGCATCCTCCGTGGTCACGTGATTTACATTCGGACGCTTGACAACTGACTCACATTTTTGACGGTTGCGTTGTCCTTGGGGGGGGGGGTCACGTGATCCGCTTTTGTGACCTTCTGACAAGCAAAGTCAGTGGGGGAAGCCGGATTTGCTTAAACGATCGTGTGGCTAATTTAACAACTTCAATGATTCACTTAACAAATGTGGCAAGGAAAATCATAAACTGGGGCAAAACTCACTTAGCAAATTTCTCACTTAATGACATAAATTTTGGGCTGAATTGTGGTAAGCTGGGGACTAGCTGTAGAGCAATCAATAAAATAAACAGCACAAGAGTATGAATGTTTAAAAAACAAAACAGAAACTGATCACATCCTGTGGATGTAGCCTTGCAAGTTTAAAGACAATTTTAAAAAGTGTTAGAACATCTATGTTCAATATTTCTATCCAGAGAAATAGTTTTATGGGAGGGGGGCAGGTTAGGAATTACTGTACAGGAAGTCCTTGACAGCCGTCCTGGGTCCTAGGAGAAGGGCAGCATATAAGTTCGAGAAATAAATAAATAAACAAATAAATAAACAAACAAATAAATAAACAAACAAATAAATAAATAAATAAATAAATAAATAATGCAACCATTCTTTTAGTGACTGTTCCAAGTTGGAACGGCGCTGAAAAGATGTTCCTGCTTACAGCAATTGCAGCGTCCCCCCCCCCCGGTCATGTGATCAACATTCAGATGCTTGGTGATAGTTTCATATTTATGACGGCCGCAATGTCCCAGAGTCACGTGATCATGTTTTGTACCTCCTGACAAGCAGTTGTGGGAAGTCAGCCCCCCAGAGAAGGAAATATTAAAAAGGGCGGAAAAATATATTTCCTCCAAGGATCTTAAAGAAGCAGGAAAGCGTGCCCCGTTTTGTTAATAGCCCTAAGTCTCCTTCCCCCAAGCAGAAACCAGCTTTGTAGAAATGCAGATGTAAATCCAGGGAGCTAGGAGATTAAGAAGACAAAGACCTAAAATCTGCATACCCCACCCAAACTCTAAGAGTTATCAGCCCCAGGGAAGCAATATATGACCTTTGGACATAATAAGATTGACCCATCACCATCAGAATACCAGAAAGGCACACTGAGACTCAGGTCAAAATTCATGCCACAGGAACAACTCCAAACAAAAGGCTCCAGAAGATATAAAAACCTACTTCCTACGTGCTCAGCCCTTTTTTTTTCACTTCTCTTGCTGCCAGAACCATCTTCCTGTCTAGCTCTCCTCTCCAATAAACTACAATCTTCTTCCCAAAGCGGTTGCCATGTTTATTCCCAGCTTGGATGAACCACGATGAAGACTTTTCTTCCAACACAGTCAATGGGGAGAAGCCAGATCCACTTCACAACTGTGCTACTAACTTAACTGCAGTGATTCACTTAATGGGGCACTTAACAAGTGTCTCTCTTAGCAACATAAATGTTTGGCTCAATTGTGGACATAAGTCAAGGACTAGCTGTGTAGCTAAAAACTGGAGAGCATATATGAATAAAAACAGCCTTCAGCAAGTTTCTTTAAGTTTCTTCTTTGTTGCTATGCTCAGTTTTCAGACAATATTATTTTCTGCTCATTTCAATAGGTCTGTTTAAATGAAAGAGGAATGTTAGTTTCTCAATGTTTTATTAGTAGTAAAATGTCACAGCTGGTGAGACAGCCAGGGGTTCCTCTCTTCTGTTGCACCATTTTATACGGCCTGCCAAAAGCAAGCATTGAACTGATTCAAGCGTTCATTAGAATCCGAGAGGTCACCAAGACCAATCTTTATTGGAGAAATTCAACTAAAAGATTTCTGAGAAATGGCTGTCTGATTTCATCTTGAACTCATCTGAAAAAAAGGAGAATTGATTGCATTGTCATGCTGTTCTCACAGATAGGAACTATTTAAAACAAAATATTCCATTGGAAGGTGGCTTCCAATGACTTTAACTTGCCGTTTAGGGACCTCGGTGCAGAAGTATCAGGGCTGATAATTGCAGCTTGCCAGATGGATAAACAAGGAGTGGAAAGCTATCCTACTCCTTCCTGGTGTTGCAAGAACCATGTTTGAATCAGTTGCTTTTTACAACAGCAACAACAACAATAATAATAGTAAAGTTGGAAGGGACCTTGGAGGTCATCTAGTCTAACCCCCTGCTCAGGCAGGAAACCCTGTACCATTTCGGAAAAATGGCTGTCCAGTCTCTTCTTAAAAACTTCCAGTGTTGGCGCATTCACCGCTTCTGGAGGCAGGTGGTTCCACTGATTAATTGTTCTCACTGTCAGGAAATTTCTCCTTAGTTCCAGGTTGCTTCTCTCCTTGATGAGTTTCCATCCGTTGCTTCTTGTCCAGCCTTCAGGCCCTTTGGAGAAGAGCTTGACTCCCTCTTCTTTGGGGCAGCCCCTGAGATATTGGAAGACGGCTATCATGTCCCCGCTCATCCTTCTCTTCATTAAACTAGACATACCCAATTCCAGCAGCCGTTCCTCGTATGTTTTAGCCTCCAGTCCCCTGATCATCTCTGTTGCTCTTCTCTGTACTCTTTAGAGTCTCAACATCTTTTTTACATCGTGGTGACCAAAACTGGATGCAGTATTCCAAGTGTGGCCTTACCAAGGCCTTGTAAAGTGGTATTAACACCTCACGTGATCTTGATTCTCTCCCTCTGTTAATGCAGCCTAGCACTGTGTGGACTTTTTTGGCAGCTGCAGCACACGGCTGGCTCCTATTTAAGGGATGGTCCACTAGGACTCCGAGGTCCCTCTCACAGTTGCTGCTATTGAGCCAGGTACCCCCTATACTATACCTGTGGATTTGGTTTTTCTTGCCTAAATGTAGAACCTTCCTTTTTTCACCATTGAATTTCATTTTGTTAGATAGCGCCCAGTGTTCAAGTCTGTCCAGATCCTCCTGTATCCTAAGCCTGTAACTTCTGGAGGGTTGGCTCTTCCTGCCAGCTTGGTGTCGACTGCAAATTTGATGAGTTCCCCATCTATCCCCTCGTCCAAATGCTGGCTGATAACAGATGAGTTTCAACCGCCTAATGCCCGGATAGCTCAGGGAACAAAATTCCAAAATCCTCACCTGCCAGATATAAATAAAGAAGGGTAAAATATTTGCATTTTGGAGACAGGATGTTACGGCATGTTTCAAAACTAAAGCTCAAGTTTGGGCGTAGCTATCAAAATATTACGGATGGATGATTTAGTTCCTTTTCAGGTTTTTTAAATTCTAAAAAGTCCTGCCCTGTTTCATTTTGAAGAAAAAACAATAGGGGCGGTTAAAGAGGCGGGGCTGGCTCTAGGCTAGGGCTGAGTAAACACTGGCCTGGGGCGCCAAATTTTAGGGTAACTTAAGCAATTTGGCAAAAATCCTATTTATGTGCATTTTTGTCTTTGGTGCACCCTTCTCAAGAACTGGGAAGGGAAGGGAAGGAACAGGAGGATGTCACCCGCTCCACCCATTGGTCTTTCTCAGAAACATGAGGGCTAGAAACCCAGGGGTGGTCATTTTGAGTAATGATATGCTATCAAGTCATTGTCAACTCTTAGCAACCCCCTAGATTTCTCCAGGTCAATCTGTCCTTTACCTGATCTATCAGATCTTCCAACGATGCTCCCATGACTACTCTAACTGAGTCCATCCAGCTTCTTCTAGACCAGGGGTAGGCAACCTTGGCTCTTTTATGACTGGTGGACTTCAACTCCCAGAATTCCTGAGCCAGCATGGCTCAGCTTGGAATCCTCTCCCTTTCCCCTCAGCGTGGCTGGCTCAGGAATTCTGGGAGTTGAAGTCCAGGAGCCATAAAAGAGCCAAGGTTGCCTACCCCTGGTCTAGACTCTAGGCCTAGGGTAGGGGTCTTCAAACTTGGCCCTTTTATGACTCATGGACTTCAACTCCCAGAATTCCCTCTGCCAGCCTGGCTCAGCTTGGAAACCTCTCCCTTTCCCCTCAACATGGCTGGCTCAGGAATTCTGGGAGTTGAAGTCCACCAGTCATAAAAGGGCCAAGGTTGCCTAGCCCTGTTCTAGGACTTCTAGAAGCCATTAGGCTGGGGCAGGTTCTCTATGGCAGAAGACTACAAAAAAGATGTGGCTGATTTAAGAGTCACGATTGGATCCTTTAAAGCAGGGGTTCTCAACCTTGGCCATTTTAAGACTTGTGGGAATTGAAGTCCACAAGTCTTAAAGTGGCCAAGGTTGAGAACCCCTGCTTTAAAGCAACTGCTTCTTTTTTCAGAAAATCTTTAGAAGGTTCCATGAACTGAAGGGAAGTTTCAGCTTGTATGAGAATAACAAAATAACAGAGTTGGAATGGACCCTGGAGGTCATCTAGTCCAACCCCCTGCTCAAGCAGGAAACCCTATACCATTTCAGAGAAATAGTTATCCAATCTCTTCTTTAAAACTTCCAGTGTTGGAGCATTCACTGCTTCTGGAGGCAAAAGCTGTTCCACTGCTTAATTGTTCTCCTGTCAGGAAATTTCTCCTTAGTTTTAGGTTGCTTCTGTCCTTTTTTTAGTTTCCATCCATTGTTTTTTGTCTCCTGGTGCTTTGGAAAATAGATTGATTCCCTCTTCTTTGTGGCAGCCCCTTAGATATTGGAAGACTGCTATCATATCCCCTCCTAGTTCTGTTTTTTATTCTTCTAAAGGTCACTTTGAAGCCAAATGAAATAGTGCTAAGGCCTACAGTTGAAATAAAAAAAATAGTCCTCTCTTTATCTGGAACATTTATTTCTGTTGCAATCCAGATACTTTATGTTAAAATTATGTGTCTGTTGCTATCTGGTATCTCTATTTGGATTCTGAGTTTTAATCCTGCAACGAAACTTTCAACATGTCTATATCTTCTTTTTTTGTTTTGTTGTGATTTCAACACTTTCAATTGTGTTTCAACACTTGCAATTGTGGGGGGTTTTAAAGTTGAAATGGGGTTACAGTTCTGGCACTCAGGATGTAGTAATATTTCTTCTGTTTGATTCAGAAACATGAGCATGTATATTTTTAGTCAGTCATTTTCTAATTAATTAGAGTTACTTGATCTTTCCATATATTATTTTGGCCACATAGAATATTTGTCAGGGACATTTACTTTTTTTTCTTTTCACATTAAGATCATAGATGATCCTCTACAACTGCTGTCAATAATTTTTGCTCTCCAATTTACTTTCGGTTGTCTTGGTTTTATTAAGGGCCAGGAAAACTACTTAAGTTGGTTATTTTAGCTGTCCCCAAGCATCTGTTAATTTATCTCTAGGTCTAAATTCAACTATCTGAATGATGATTTACTGATGATCCTCTTACAACTATCTTGTATGGTGATTGTCCCTGGAAAGATACAGAAACTTTCATAAATATTTATTTTCCTGTATTGTTCAGCAGTCTGAAAGCAGCTTATTTTTCCCCTGATTCTATTCACTTTTGACAGTGATGAGCAAAACAGATTATCCATTAAAAAACTTCAAGTGCTATCCGACCAATGGACATAACAACGAATACAAAAATAAAGTAACCATGACAATTGATCAGGATCTCTTTTCTGCAAAGGACTCATAAAAGCTAGATTTTATTTTTTTATAGAATGTTTAAACTGCCTGATAGCTGAAACTCTCTGGGCAGTTTCCAATACAATCCATTCAAAAAATATAGTCAGAATAAAAACATTTTCACTAAAATGAAATAACATTTAAAATGAAAACACCACGTAAGCGAGGAAGAGCAGGGCAGATGCTCAGAATCAAAAACAATGTCAGTCAATTAAAAAACCTACAAAAATTTAGAGGGGTTTTCACCTGAGGCCAAAAGGAAGCCAGCAGGAGCTTTGCAGAGCGAGCCTGCTCTGTTCCCGGGCTGAATTTAAAATATTAATTATTGTCTTTTTTTTGAAGATGTAGTAGGGCTGGGTGAATATAGCACTTTATATTCAGTTCATCTTAATGTATTTAACATAAGTAATTTTCTTTCTGAAGCAGCTGCTTGACAGCATTAGAATAGATGTGACACGAGGACTGGGCTGCTAATCACAAGAGTCAGGAAATTTAACTAATTAGCTCCTAGGAGCAGTACGAGGTGTCTTGCTGAACAGGCTCATTAGTTCCTCATTAGCATTCCCACTCATTAGGATGAACAAAGCACACCAGAGGCCCCAAATATAGTGATAAAACTATCTTAAGCAATCAGGCAGAAAGAATAACCAATTCAGATTTCAATTATGTCTGGATGTCCAACCAGCGTTTAGCAGATGATGTTAATGAAGGCAACATTGATTGGGAGGGTGGAGAAAGCAACTCTGGTTGGGGAATTGCAAAAACCAAGATTTATTTTTCCCCATTCCTGGAAGTAGGGAACAAAGTGGAACAGCTTTGCCTTCAGAAATTGTGGATGCTCCATCACTGGAGATGTTTAAGAGGAGGCTAGACAGTCACCTGTCTGAGATGGTGTAGGTCCTCCTGGTTGAGCAGGAGACCTCCAAGGTCCTATTCTATTTCTATTTCTATTATTTCTATTTCTATTTCTATTCTCCTCTATTCTCTATTTATTTTCTCTATTATTTCCATTATTATTTCCATTATTATTTCCATTATTATTTCCATTATTATTTCCATTATTATTTCCATTATTATTTCCATTATTATTTCCATTATTATTTCTATTTCTATTTCTATTTCTATTTCTATTTCTATTTCTATTTCTATTTCTATTTCTATATTTCTATTTCTATTTCTATTTCTATTTCTATTTCTATTTCTATTTCTATTTCTATTTCTATTTCTATTTCTATTTCTATTTCTATTTCTATTTCTATTTCTATTTCTATTTCTATTTCTATTTCTATTTCAGAACATAAGAACATAAGAAGAGCCATGCTGAATCAGGCCAAAGCCCATCGAGTCCAGCATTCTGTGTCACACAGTGGCCCACCAAATGTACATGGGGATCTTGAGCAGAAAGAGAAGGCAAAACCCTCCCTTTCCCTTGACCCCCAAACAAATGGTACCCAAGGGAATCCTGCCTGCCTCAACCAACATAGAGGCGGCACATGGACATCTGTTTTAATAACCACCAATACACTTTGCATCCATGAATCTATCTAGCCCTGCCTTGAAGCTGTCAAGGCTGACAGCTGTCACGACCCCTTCAGGAAGTGAATTCCATAAGTCAACGACCCTCTGGGTGAAGAAATATTTCCCTTTATTTGTCCTCACTTTCTTAGCTATAAGCTTTAGGGAGTGCCCCCTTGTCCTGGTATTGTGTGATAGAGAAAAGAATTTTTCTCTATCCACATTTTCTATCCCATGCATGATTTTATACACTTCGATCAAGTCACCCCTTAAACGCCGTCTTTCAAGGCTGAAGAGATCAAGGCGTTGCAATCTGGTTTCATAAGGGAGGCGCTCCATTTCCTTGATCATTCTTGTTGCCCTTTTTTGCACCTTTTCCAGTTCCATTATATCCTTCTTGAGGTGCGGTGACCAGAACTGTACACAGTACTCCAAGTGTGGTCTCACCATCGATTTGTACAGAGGCAACACAACACTTGCTGACTTATTTTCGATTCCCTTCCTAATCATGCCAAGCATGGAATTTGCTTTTTTTACTGCTGCTGCGCATTGGGTTGACATCTTCATCGAGCTGTCCACCAAAACCCCAAGATCCCTTTCTTGGGTTGTCTCAGAAAGTTTGGTCCCCATCAGTTGGTAAGTATAATTGGGGTTCTTTGCCCCGATGTGCATAACTTTGCACTTGTTTAGGTTAAAATGCATTTGCCACTTTGTTGCCCACTCACACAATTTTGAGAGATCCTTCTGGAGCTCCCGACAATCAGTTTCACTTTTCACAACCCGGAACAATTTAATGTCATCAGCAAACTTGGCTACCTCACTATTAACTTCTACATCCAGATCATTGATGAATAAATTAAAAAGTAAAGGCCCCAAAACTGAACCTTGGGGTACACCACTTCTCACTTCTTTCCATCCGGAGAATTGTCCATTTATTGCCACTCTTTGCTTCCTACAATTTAGCCAGTTACCAATCCAGGACAAGACCTGTCCTCTAATTCCGTGGCTGGAGAGCTTTTTTAGGAGCCTTTGGTGAGGGACTTTGTCAAAAGCCTTTTGAAAGTCAAGATATACAATATCAACTGGGGCCCCTTTATCTATGTATTTATTTACACCCTCAAAGAATTCTAACAAGTTAGTAAGACATGATTTGCCTTTGCAGAAACCATGTTGATTTTCTTTCAGCAATGCCTGTTTTTCTATGTGCCCTGTAATTTTATCTTTAATAATGGTTTCCATCAGTTTGCCTGGAACTGAGGTTAGACTGACTGGTCTATAGTTTCCTGGATCACCTCTGGATCCTTTCTTGAAGATCGGGGTTATATTTGCTTCCCTCCAATCCTCCGGTACAGTGCCTGATCTTAGAGAAAGATTGTATATTTTAGCTAGAAGTTCAGCAATTTCACACTTGAGTTCCTTGAGAATTCTAGGGTGGATGCCATCTGGACCCGGCGATTTGTTGACGTTTAGTTTAGAAAGGCATGCAAGAACATCTTCCTTGTTTATCTCTATCAGGTTTAATTCTTCTATTTCCCTCCCTGGGAAAACTAATTCAGTGGCAGGCAAATGTTCTCTATCCTCCTCTATCCTCTATTTCTATTTCTATTTCTATTTCTATTTCTATTTCTATTTCTATTTCTATTTCTATTTCTATTTCTATTTCTATTTCTATTTCTATTTCTATTTCTATTTCTATTTCTATTTCTATTTCTATTTCTATTTCTATTTCTATTTCTATTTCTATTTCTATTTCTATTTCTATTTCTATTTCTATTTCTATTTCTATTTCTATTTCTATTTCTATTTCTATTTCTATTTCTATTTCTATTTCTATTTCTATTTCTATGCAAGCTGAAGTTCTGTTCTGCCCCATTAAGGTAAGAGGTTAATTTTGCTGAATTATAATTTCTCAATATTTAATTTATTTGTACCCAGCCTTTATTATTTTGTACAAATAACTCAAAGTGGAAAACATAGAGGTAGTCTTTGACTTAACAATAGTTTGTTTAGTGAACGTTAGACATTACAAGACTTGAAAAAGTGACTTACCGGTATGACCATCTTTCACACTTACGACCGTTGCAGCATTCCCTTGGTCACGTGATCAAAAACAATCGGGCTCTTGGCAACTGGCTCATATTTAGGATGGCTGCAGTGTCCCAGGATCATGTGATCCCCTTTTGCAAAGTCAGCGGGGAAGCCAGATTCAATTAACAACCGTGTTCTAAGAACTTCAGTGACCCACTTAATAACTGTGGCAATAAAGGTTGTAAAATGGAACAAAACCAGTGGTAGGATTCAAATATGTGAACAATCGGTTCTCTGTGTGGATGCCGCTTTTGGAAGTCCATTCTGGGCCTGGGCAACAAACAATTACCGGTAGCTCCCAGTTCTGCCGAAGTGGTGCAAACCGGCTGAATCCCACCACTGGACAAAACTCACTTAACTGTCTCATCAACAGAAACATTGGTCTGAGGTTTAGTCAAGGACTACCTGTTTCCATCACACCTTCCTCCTCCCTTTTTCTTCACAACATCCCTGTGAGGCGGGGTTGGGCTAAGAAACAATAAAGGGCCTAAGGTCACCCAGTTGGCTTAGTCCAGCAAAGGCAGGACTAGAACTCGTGGTCTCCTGCTTTGTAGCCTGGTACCTTAATCATTGGACCAAACTGGATCCGAGTAAGTATCTCCATATCCGTTCTTGTTGGTCATGCTGGTCCTGAGGATGATGGGCTTCCCGTCCTGGAAGTAAGGTGATTGCAGACAACAGCAGTAAAACGTGCACTTTGTGACTTTTACAAAAAGAGAGGAGGGCAAGAACAGCAGGTCAAAACTACAAGGAAGGTGTTAAGGCTGCATGTCGGGAGGAACGTCCTAACTGTGCAAACTGTTAACCAGTGGAACACATTGCCACATGAAATCATGAGCGCTCCGTGGCTGGAGGTTCATCTATCACAGGAGTCTTCCAACTTGGCCCTTTTATGACTTGTGGACTTCAACTCCCAGAATTCCTCAGCCAGCATGAAGGAACTATGACCCTTTTATGACTTGTGGACTTCAACTCCCAGAATTCCTCAGCCAGGCATGCGTGCCTGTCTGAGGAATTCTGGGAGTTGAAGTCCACAAGTCATAAAAGGGCCAAGTTTGAAGACCCCTGATTCTATCAGAAATGTTCTAGCAGCACCTGCATTGAGAGGGGTTTAAACTAGATGACCTCTATTTTAATGGCTCTGTAATTCTAAAGAAAGTTAGGTTTTGTGTGCTTTGGAACCTGACCCAGAAGGGTGCTTGACTGTTCCAGGAGTTGATCCAAAGAATAAATACTAATTATGTCCTTTTATGAGCCTTCCAACATCTGACAGATAAAACTAAATACAATTATTCATATTAAACTCACAGGTGGCTTCATAATATGTTCTCTGCTGGGATCTGGCAAATTGCTGGACAATCTTTTTTAAAAAGGGGGGGGACATTTCAGCTTTGGGTTCTCCATCTCCCTTTCTTTGCATCTTCAGGTGTCCAACTCGAGTTGCTCATTTGCTCCTTCCTAGAGAGGTTTTTAACATCTGCATCCTTCCCTCCTCTGCCTCTGAAAGGAATCCAGGTGGAATCAGCCTAGCCTGTTAGTTAGATCATGTAAGGGGGGAGGGGGGGCTCCTGGGGGTTGGAATTATTGTTCTGCAAAGTGGGCTTTAATTTTTGCACATTGGGTTAGAAACAGGTTTAATTCCGTGGTGGATTTTATAGTGACACTGTAACTGAAGAGAATGCTGAAACTGCAGGAAAATTAAAAATCAAATCTGTGCATCCATCAGTAGGGCTCTGTTCTGGGCCCAGTGCTCTTCAACATCTTCATCAATGAACTGGACAAGGGGATAGATGGGGAACGCATCAAATTTGCAGACGAGACCAAGCTGGCAGGAATAGCCAACACTCCAAAAGACAGGCTTAGGATACAGGAGGATCTGAACAGACTGGAACACTGGGCGCTATCTAACAAAATGAAATTCAGTGGTGAAAAAAGCAAGGTTCTACATTTAGGCAAGAAAAACCAAATGTACAGGTATAATATAGGGGGTACCTTGCTCAATAGTACCGGTAGTAACTGTGAGAGGGATCTCGGAGTCCTAGTAGACAATCACCCAAATATGAGCCAGTTGTGTGCTGCAGCTGCCAAAAAGGCCAACACACTGCTAGGCTGCATGAACAGAGGGATAGAGTCAAGATCACATGAAGTGTTAATATCACTTTACCAGGCCTTGGTAAGGCCACACTTGGAATACGGCATCCAGTTTTGGTCACCATGATGTTAAAAAGAGGTTGAGACTCTAGAAAGAATACAGAGACGAGCAACAAAGATGATTAGGGGACTGGAGGCTAAAATATATAAGGAACGGTTGCTGGAATTGGGAATGTCTAATTTAATGAAGAGAAGGACGAGGGGGGACAGGATAGCAGTCTTCCAATATCTTAAGGATTGCCCCAAAGAAGAGGGAGTCAAGCTATTCTCCAAAGCGCCTGAAGGCAGGACAAGAAGCAACGGATGGAAACTAATCAAGGAGAGAAGCAACCCGGAACAAAGGAGAAACTTCCTGACAGTGAGAACAATTAATCAGTGGAACAACCTGCCTCCAGAAGCGGTGAATGCTCCAACACTGGAAGTTTTTAAGAAGAAACTGGACAGCCATTTGTCCAAAATGGTATAGGGTTTCCTGCCTGAGCAGGGGGTTGGACTAGATCAGGGTTTTTCAACCTTTTCACCCATTGTACCACTTTTAGGATATGGCAATATCTGAGTACCACCAGTCACCCTAACAAGGTGTCAAAAACGTGATGACCAAAAAAAAAAAAAAGGAAAAAAGTGATGAAGTACAGGTAGTCTTCAACACAACAGTTTGCTTAGTGACTGTTCGAAGTTACAATGACACTGAAAAAAGTGCCCTCCAAGCCACAGCCGAGCAAGACAGCGCCAAGTGGCGCTCTTCCTCCTGTCCGAGGTTTTCATTGTTGTGAGCATTTCTGTTGAGGATTGGCAGCGGGGGTGGGGTGTTGGGGTGTTTATTTATTTATTTAAACTTATATGCCGCCCTTCTCCTAGGACCCAGGGCACTTACAACAACAATACAACAAAAATTAATTACATTCATACAACATACAATCACAGTTTTTATTCCCCCCGTCTGCTGGGTGGTTTCAGCAGGTTTTGGTCACTTCACATGACCCTGGGACACTGTGACTGTCATAAATATGAATCAGTTGCCAGGAATCTGAATGTAAATCACAATTCCCTGGAGAGGCTGCAACATTCCAGCTGATCGGCGCTTCTTCTGGGCTCAGCAGAAGCGCCAGGATCAGCGCTGCTTTCCAGCTGGAGCCTGGCGCTGATCCTGGCGCTTCTGCTGAGCCCTGACAGCCCTGCAGCTCCAGCCGTCTCTCGCTCAGGCTTGTGCGGTGCTGCCACCGGTTCAGCTCATTCCCCTCCTCCTCTAGGATGGCCGCGTACCACTTGCCAGGTGCCAATGGACCACAGGTGGTACCCGTACCACTGGTTGAAAAGCCCTGGACTAGATGACCTCCAAGGTCCCTTCCAACTGTTTATTATTATTATTATTATTATTATTATTATTATTTTATAGTTTTCAACCTGAGCAATTTTAAGATGGGTGGATTTCAGCTCCCAGAATTCCCCAGCCAGCCAGGTATAAACTCAGTTTCTTGGTGTGAACACAGTTTCTTCAGAAGGACAGCGGTCTTCATTTTCCTTGGATGCCTTCCTCCTCTGTTTCTGCCCCCTCCTCTCAACTCCAGCACTTGCTCCTAAAGATCTGACTCCTGCCCCCCCCCAGACACACACACACACACACAGCCATCTTCCTGTCAACTAGGTCAGACTCCATGACATCCATTAATGCTTCTTTAGCACTTTTTTCATGGCAAAGACGTGTAAAGGGAGAAAAGCTCCATGGCTTTAAAATGGCATCTCCCAATTTAGAGGGGGGTCTCCTGCGGGTGGTCAAAGAAGTCGAGATGGTGGCCATAACAATAGAATCAAAGCCCAGCCCTGTTGTTATTATGACACAAATTAGATTAAGTTGAGAATTAGGTAAAGATGAGAATTACTTGATAGAAGGGCGGAAGGCAGAATTTTATGTTTTCTTTATCTCTTTCTGTCTTTCTCTTTTTTCCTTTTTCCCTCCCATTTTCCTTCTTTCTTGTCTTTTTTTATTTCTCTCTCTTTCTTTCTTCTTCTTTCTTTCTTTCTTCCTTTCTTTCTTTCTTTTTCTTCTCTTCCATTTGCTTTCTTTTTCCCTCTCTCTTTCTTTCTGTTTATTTTTACTGTCCTGGAAAATTCTTAGAAAGAAAGAAAAACAGGTCTTTTCCGCCAGAAAACCTACCCCACCACGCCCAAGTCCCAAGTCCAGAATTTGCACAGAGGGAACAACAGAGATGAGAAACAGCTGGATTTATTCTCACCAGGCAAAAGGCTGGCCGGAGAAAAGGCCGTCCAGGTGAGCAATGTCTCCGCTCTGTCTTCGGGGAGCCAGAAGCCAAAGGTTGGGTTGCAGGTTCAAAAACTCTTCCTTCTTGGTCCTCCATTGAGGGGCGGTGGTCTTACAAGGGGTACCATCTTCCTCTCCAACACCACAGTGAGAGCTGCATTCTGGGAAATCAAATCCACTCTAGATCTCCTTGCTTGATGCCACCGGTGACGCCACCAAGAAATGAGAGAGGCCCAGAGATCCTCCTAGTCTGGAGCCAGTCTTGCTTAAGGATGGATTGAGTGGAAAAACCCCCACTTGAAAAGGATGCTAGAAGAGAAAACAACAGAAGTTGAGACCAAATCATTGTCTCGCTATCAGTTGAAATGTCAGATTGTCTCACCATGTTCCTTCCAAGCACACCGTGACCCTCCCTGTCTCTAGAACAATAACACAAATATGCTCTTTCCCTTGAACCCAAAGATACCAAGAGACACCGAGACATGACATTTCAGTGCCCTGAGTTAGAATGGATGATAAACATCCCTTCTTCAGTTCCTGGAAAAAAATGTCCTTCACCTTGAATCATTCAGCTCCACTCAGCACGTTGTAAAACCCTCTTTCCTGGAGCCTTTTGACCTGGAGCACCAAAAATGGTGCTCTCCTGGTTATAACAATAATAAAGTTGGAAGGGACATTGGAGGTCATCTAGTGCAGCCCCCTGCTCAGGCAGGTTGTTGAGATGGAGATGACGGAGAACAAATTTAGGTGGAAACCAGATCCTTTTAGCCTGGTTGAGCTCAACTGTAAGGAGAAGAGACCATTTCAGAGCAGAATTCATGACAATCTTTTTAACAGAACAACAAAATAACAAGACCTTAGAGGTCTTCTAGTCCAACCCCCTGCTAAGCAGGAGACCTATACCATTTCAGACAAATGGCTGTCTAGTCTCTTCTTAATCTCTCCCACTGTCTGGTTTTGAACAGGCTGCCACCTGGTAGTGGATCACAGCCCAGGGCATGGAGACCCCTGCTCTGGTCCAACCCCCTGCTCAGGCAGGAAACCCTATACCATTTCAGACAGATGGCTGTCCAGTCTCTTCTTAAAAACCTCCACTATTGGAGCATTCATGGCTTCTGGAGGCAGGTTGTTCCACTGGTTAATTGTTCTCACTGTCAGGAAGTTTCTCCTTAGTTCTAGGTTGCTTTTCTCCTTGATTAGTTTCCATCCGTTGCTTCTTGTCCGGCCTTCAGGCGCTTTGGAAAATAGCTTGACTGATACTGGAAGACTACCTATCATGTCCCCTCTCGACCTTCTCTTTGTTAAAGTAGACATATCCAATTCCAGCAGCCGTTCCTTGTATGTTTTAGCCTCCAGTCCCCTGATCATCTTTGTTGCCCTTCTCTGCACTCTAGAAAGAGTCTCAACATCTTTTTTACATCGTGGTGACCAAAACTGGAGGCCGTATTCCAAGTGTGGCCTTACCACGGCCTTGTAAAGTGGTATTAACCCTTCACATGATCTTGATTCTATCCCTCTGTTAAGGCAGCCTAGCACTGTGTTGGCCTTTTTGGCAGCTGCAGGACACGGCTGGCTCCTATTTAAGGGATCGTCCACTAGGACAGGGATTTTCAATCTTTTCACCCATTGTGCCACTTTTAGGATATGGCAACGTCCGAGGACCACCAGTCGCCTACCAAGGTGTCAAAAACTTGATGATCAAAAAAAAAGAAAGAAAGAAAGAAAAAAGTGATAAAGTACAGGTAGTCCTCAACTTACAACAGTTTGCTTAGTGACTGTTGGAAGTTACAATGGCACTGAAAAAAGTGCCCCCCAAGCGACAGCCGAGCAAGACACCTGCCTGCCCTCCCGGCCGCGCTCTTCCTCCTGTCCGAGGTTTTCATTGTTGTGAGCATTTCTGTTGAGGATTGGCAGCGGGGGTGGGTGAGGGGTGTTTGGTTTTTATTCCCCCCCATCTTCTGGGTGGTTGCAGCAGGTTTTGGTCCCGTCACATGACCCTGGGACACTGTGACCGTCATAAATATGAATCAGTTGCCAAGCATCTGAATGTAAATCACAAGACCCTGGAGAGGCTGCAACATTCCAGCTGATCAGCACTTCTTCTGGGCTCAGCAGAAGTGCCAGGATCAGTGCCGAGCTCCAGCTGGAGCCTGGTGCTGATCCTGGTGCTTCCACTGAGTCCTGACAGCCCCGAAGAAGCGCCGATCAGCTGGAAAGCGGCACTGATCCTGGCACTTCCGCTGAGCCCCGACAGCCCTGCAGCTCCAGCCGTCTCTCACTCAGGCTTGTGCGGTGCTGCCACCCGTTCAGCTCATTCCCCTCCCCCACTACCACTTTTCTAGGATGGCCGCGTACCCCCTGCCAGGTGCCCATGGACCACAGGTGGTACCCGTCCCTCTGGTTGAAAAGCCCTGGGCTAGAGGACCTCCAAGGTCCCTTTCAGCTCTCTTATTCTATGTTCTAGGATCGAGCTCCAGGCTGGGGGCAGAGTTTGCCTGCAATACTGCACTTTAACTGCTGCATCACTACACCAGATTCATGTCTGCCTCGTGAACCTTCACAAAGATGCTATAAGTGATTGGTGTGGACATAGGTGTCTGATGACTGCAGAATGTTGCAGTCTTAATTGTGTATGTTGAAATAGTAGCAAGGACTGTATTTGCACAGTATTGGGAAAATGAAAACAATATGGGAAGAAAGGAGGATCGGGAAAAAAGACTGGATTGTGTAATATTGAACAGACTTATATTGAAGAAGTTATTATTATTATTACCATAAGTTGTATTATATGTCAGATGTATTATATGTTTATATGTAGGTCTATATATATGTAATATATAGTATGTTTTAAATGTGTTATATATGTGTACACTTTGAGAGGAAGCAACTAAATTTCATTTTTAATGTGTGCCATTGTGCCCACAGGAAAAAAATGACAATAAAGTTTATCTATCTATCTATCTATCTATCCATCCATCCATCCATCCATCTATCCTCCATCTATCCATCCATTATCTGTCTGTCTGTCAGTCTATAATCCATCCATCCATCCATCCATCTATTTATCTATTTATCTATTTATCTATTATTATTAATGTTAAATATCTGGACCCAGACAACATGTTTATTTGTTATTTATTTATTTATTTATTTATTTATTTATTTATTTATTTGGGCTTGTATGCCGCTCCTCTCCGGAGACTCGGAGCGGCTAACAACATATATATAAACAACAAATTACAATAAAAATCCCAAACAAGAAATATCTAAAAAATACAATAAAACACCCACTCAAATTCAACAGTCAACCACAATCATCCCCAGGCCTGCCAGCAAAGAGAAGTTTTAAAATTTTTTCGGAAGGCCCGGAGAGTCGGAGAAACGTGGACTTCAGGAGGTAGTTAGTTCCAGAGGGTGGGCGCCACAACAGAGAAGGCCCTCCCCCTAGGACCCGCAAGACGACATTGTTTCGCTGACGGGACCCGGAGGAGGCCGACCCTGTGTGGTCTCACCGGTCGTAGGGAAGTATGTGGCAGAAGGCGGTCCCGTAAGTATCCTGGTCCCATGCCATGTTGCTTACTAAGCATTAAAAACTTGTAACTATAAAAGCTTAATAAAATATCTACAAAAAAAAAAAGAATGTTGCAATCGGATGTGAGATGAGCTGATTGTCATTAAGGACAAGCTACCTGTGTCTGTCTGGAGTTCCACAATAGTTGATTCTTGCACTATTCTGGTGTTGGACTAGAGCTGTGTTTCACAACCTTGTGTGGACTTCAAATCTCCAGAATTCCCATGCTGGCTGTACCCTTCCATCTCTTTGTCTGTTTCCTCTGGTTGAGAATGGCCAACAGAGTACAATGGTATTCCCCTTCCATCCTTCACCCACCTCCCAGCAGATCCTGCCCTTTGGAACAGTGTTCATCACACAGACACACAGACACACACACACACACACACACACACACACACACATGTGGAGATCAAGAGGACTCCCATCCTGCCATTGGTCTAGAAGACCTTGAAAATTTGGCTCTGCTCCCAAGCTTGAGGCTGTAAAGCCTCATTGCTTTCCTTTTGCCGCTATGTTGACTTTGCGTTCTTCGGATGCATATGGTTTTTTTCCATCCTTTTCTCATTTTATTATTTCCTCCTTCTAAAAGGTGAACTGCTTAGAGTCATCCAGGAGTTGGACAGCCTCCAAACCTAATGAATAAATAAATGCATTCATACCTGTGGCCTCTTGCTGCCCTTCATTTCAGGAATGTAGGAACAAGTCATGGGCAGTTCTGAAATGTATACTGGAGGCAGATGAAAGAAAGTGGATTGTTCCATCAACACTTGGAAAACCTTCAGCTGAGAATAGCCATGGTCTAAGCCAGGGGTTTTCAAAGGTGGCCACTTTAAGACTTGTGGACTTCAACTCTCAGAATTCCTCAGCCAGCCCTCAGGGCTGGCTGAGGAATTCTGGGAGTTGAAGTCCACAAGTCTTAAAGTGGCCACCTTTGAAAACCCCTGGCTTAAGTCTTTCTTCGCATCTGCACATTTTTAGAAAATGCAGACCCTGGAAGCATAGAGGAGAGTCAACAAAATGGCTCGCCATTTCAAAGGCTGTGCTGAATGTTTTCAAAGAGGCAGTTCCACCTACAGTTTACAAATCATATTAGATTGGAAACAGTGGTCGCAAAGGCACTTTTTTTTCCAAAAGGTGACTGGACTTTCGTGGTTGGTAAAATAAAATGTTTCACTTCTCATCCAAGAAGCTTTAGAATAACAGAATAAGTGATTTGGGTGGGACCTCGGAAGTCTTCTACTAGTCCAGTGGTCTCCACCCGGCCTGGCAGAGTGGGGGGGGGTGGCGCTTGAGTGGAAGACACTTGTGCTCACATGCAAAGCTCCATTTGTGTGAATGGCTCTTTGCATGCGACCACAAGTGCCCTCCACTCATGCGAGTGGAACTTCGAGCGCACTTGCCAATCTCTCCCACAGTCTGGTTTTGAACAGGCTGCCACCCGGTATTATTATTTATTATTTATTTATTTGTTTCGATTTCTATGCCGCCCTATTCCGAAAACTCAGGGCGGCTTACAACATAATCAGTAGCATATAGAAATCAAATACATTATAAAACCCCTAGATTAAAACCAATCATCCGAAACAAACTTACAACAAACATACCCTGGCTGGGGCAAGGTGTCAACTGCCCCAGGCCTGCCGGCAAAGATGTGTCTTTAACAGTTTGTGAAAGGCGGCGAGGGTGGGGGCAATACGGACCTCCGGGGGGAGTTGCTTCCAGAGGGCCGGGGCCGCAACAGAGAAGGCTCTTCCCCTAGGCCCCGCCAGGCGACACTGTCTGGCTGACGGGACCTGGAGAAGGCCGACTCTGTGGGCCCTAACTGGTCGCTGGGTTTCATGCGGCAGCAGACGGTCCCGCAAGTAACCTGGTCCGATGCCATGTAGGGCTTTATAGGTCATAACCAACACTTTGAATTGCGTTTGGAGACCAATTGGCAGCCAATGCAGCTCGCGGAGTGATGTTGAAATGTGGGCATTTCTGGGTAAACCCAATACAGCTTGCGCGGCTGCATTCTGCATTACCTGAAGTCTCCGAATGTTTTTCAAAGGTAGTGGATCACAGCCCAGGGCATGGAGACCCCTGCTCTAGTCCAACCCCCTGCTCAGGCAGGAAACCCTACACCATTTCAGACAAATGGCTGTCCAGTCTCTTCTTAAAAACTTCCAGTGTTGGAGCCTTCACCACTTCTGGAGGCAGGTGGTTCCACTGGTTAATTGTCCTCACTGTCAGGAAGTTTCTCCTTAGTTCCAGGTTGCTTCTCTCCTTGATGAGTTTCCATCTGTTGCTTCTTGTCCTGCCTTCAGGCGCTTTGGATAATAGCTTGACTCCCTCTTCTTTGGGGCAGCCCCTGAGACACTGGAAGACTGCTATTAAATCCCTTAGATAGGGTGGAAAGCACTGTGAAGTGATATAAAAATCTAAGTCCTATTGCTATAGTGCCACTGTGTTTCTCCAAAAAATAAGACCCACCCAGAAAATAAGCCCTATCCTGAGGGATTGTTGATTTGTAGGGATCTTTGTCTTTCTAATCCCACCAGCTCTAAGCTTCCAGGTGCCAGTCTTTCTGAAAGGATTATGATATCTGCATTTCTACAGAGCTGGTTTCTGCATGGGGGAGGGAGACTTGGGGCTATTAAGAAAAACTGGGCATGCTTTTCTGCCTTTTTGAGATCCTTTGAGGAAATATAATATTCTGCCCTTTTTAATATCTCCTTCTCGCGTGGGGGGCGAACTGACTTGCCACAATGTGGGGTAGAAAGCACCACCACCAGATGGATCTGTAGCTGGCTGACTGGCCGTACGCAGCGTGTGGTCCTCAATGGAACCGCATCTACATGGAGGGAAGTGTGTAGTGGGGTGCCCCAGGGCTCTGTTCTGGGCCCAGTGCTCTTCAACGTCTTCATCAACGATTTGGACGAGGGGATAGATGGGGAAATCATCAGATTTGCAGACGACACCAAGCTGGCAGGAATAGCCAACCCTCCAGAACTTACAGGCTTAGGATACAGGAGGATCTGGACAGACTGGAACACTGGGCACTATCTAACAAAATGACATTCAATGGTGAAAAAAGGAAGGTTCTACATTTAGGCAAGAAAAACCAAATGCACAAGTACAACATAGGTGGTACCTTGCTCAATAGTAGTAACTGTGAGAAGGATCTCGGAGTCCTAGTGGACAATCCCTTAAATAGGAGCCAGCCGTGTGCTGCAGCTGCCAAAAAGGCCAACTCAGGGCTGGGCTGCATTAACAGAGGGAGAGAATCAAGATCACCTGAAGGGTTAATACCACTTTACAAGGCCTTGGTAAGGCCACACTTGGAATACGGCATCCAGTTTTGGTCACCACGATGTAAAAAAGATGTTGAGTCTGTAGAAAGAGTACAGAGAAGAGCAACAAAGATGATTAGGGGACTGGAGGCTAAAACATATCAGGAACGGTTGCTGGAATCGGGGATGTCTAGTTTAACGAAGAGAAGGATGAGGAGGGACATGATAGCCATGTTCCAATATGTCAGGGGCTGCTCCAAAGAAGAGGCAGTCAAGCTATTCTCCAAAGCCCCTGAAGGCAGGACAAGAAGCAACGGATGGAAACTGACCAAGGAGAGAAGCAACCTGGAACTAAGGAGAAACTTCCAGACAGTTAGAACAATTAACCAGTGGAACCACCTGCCTCCAGAAGCAGTGAACACTCCAACATTGGAAGTTTTTAAGAAGAGACTGGACAGCCATTTGTCTGAAATGGTATAGGGCAGGAGTGTCAAACTGCCAGCCCACGGGCCAATTTCATCATACCGGCCATATCCACCCCATTGCCGGCAATGGCGAAAAAGCTCCGATATGTTGCGCAACGTCACATGACGTCGCAAGTTTGACATGTCTGGTATAGGGTTTCCTGCCTGAGCAGGGGGTTGGACTAGATGACCTCCAAGGTCCCTTCCAACTTTATTATTATTATTATTATGGATCATCGCACAGTCAACCAGATGTTCAGACTGGATTTGGCATTTTGTCTGCCTATCGAGTCCTTACCCAGGACCTGGGATAGGCAGATGTGGATGTTTGATGGTATTACAGATCTCGTCGCAAGATAGAAGCAGTTCCTAGTCAGGCCGGCTTTGGCAATTGACTAATGGCGAATTTGTCAATGCCGATGATGGTGTCCAAGTGGTGCTCCAGTTGTTTTGGGATTGCACCCAAGGCGCCAATGACTATTGGTACTATCCTTGCTTCCTTTTGCCACAGTCTTTCTATTTCTATTTGTAGGTCTTTGCATTTTGTTATCTTCTCCAGTTCTTTCTCGTCTATTCTGCTGTCTCCAGGCACTGTCACGTCCACTATCCAGACTTTTTTGTCTTTCTTATCGACAATTGTTAAGTCTGGGGTGTTATGTTGCAGGTACTTATCTGTTTGAATTGTGAAGTCCCAGAGCAGTTTAATTTTATCATTTTCTATGACTTTCTCTATTTTTGATCCCACCAGTTCTTGCTTACAGGTAAATGATATTTCTTGCAGATCTTCCAATGCACCATTGTTGCTACTTTCTCATGCCTGTTACTATTATTATTATTATTATTATTATTATTATTATTATTATTATTATTATTATTATTATTATTATTATTATTAAAACTACCATGGTTGGTATAGGAGCCTAAATGCTATTGCTATTGCTATCTCCACCTATCCTTCTCTGTCTCCATCTCCATCATCTCTCCATCTCCAGGCAAACAAAAACTTTGGCAACAGCTACACAGTTCTTAATTGAACACAGAAGGAGAGCCTGGGAGCCCCCTGATTCCTGATGGGGTGAATTAGAGACCGTGTGTGGCAGAAGAGCAATGGGTAACTTGGGAACCACAAGACCAGCAAAAAAAAAAAAAGCATATGTGCAAACACGGTACAGATGCAGCCAATGGGAATTCGAAAAACTCTCCCCCCCCCAGGATAGTTTACAGCACCTAGGTAAGATTCATGTAGAAACCAGCCAGCCGTAACTTGTAGATGTGATAGTGATGCCATGAATAATTGTTTTATATCATGTCTTGTCTTACTCATCTTTCTTCTAATATTTCCATTCTTGGGTAACAGTGCCTCTTTACCAGCAGACCAAAACCAAATTTGATCATCCTTGGTTATGACTATTCCTTCTCTGTTAACAAAAATCATTCTAAACTTGAAATTTGTAATGATTTAGTCATATCCTTTTCTCTGTTTATCACCAAAATGATGTCCTTAAACAAAATTCAAAAAACAATTTAGAATTTCTCAATGAGAGGAACCATTAAGCTTTCCAGATTATTCTGGGAAAAGTTAATACTAGTTTACTCCTAGCCCTATTGTTTTTTTACAACTCTAACTGTATACTTCCAGGAAATAACTCTAGAGTTGCTTGGGGTTCTTTTTACAAACTGAGGCTAACAATTGGGATGAAAGCAGTGGCATGTTCATTATAAAAGGATACAGCATTGTCTATAAAAACAATCATCAAATCACACACATCCCATAAATATTTTAATGGGAATTTGTTTAATAGTAATTGTCAGCTTTCTGTTTTCTCACAAGCATTTCCTGGGTTTATTGAAATCCCTGAAAAGATGGAGATATTGATCCTGCTGTTTCAAACAGGCAACCAAAATGGGTGTCGATTAACTCTCTTTTGAGGAAAACAACACAGCATCTAGCACAGGGGTTCTCAACCTTGGCAACTTTAAGACTTGTGGACTTCAACTCCCAGAATTCCTCAGCCAGCCCTGAGGTCTGGCTGAGAAATTCTGGGAGTTGAAGTCCACAAGTCTTAAAGTTGCCATGGTTGAGAACCCCTGGTCTAGCACTTTTAATTTAATTTATTTATTTTTAAAGGTAATCCTTGCTTAACACTAACTGGGACCAGCAATGGATGGAAACTAACCAAGATGAGAAGCAACCGAGAAATAAGGAGAAACAATCAATCACTGGAACGGCTTAACTCTAGAAGCTGTCAATGCTCCAGGGCTGGAAGCTTTTAAGAAGAGACTGGACAGCCATTTGTCTGAAATGGTACAGGGTTTTCTGCCTGAGCAGGGGGTTGGGCTAGATGACCTCCAAGGTCCCTTCCAACTCTGTTATTCTGTTATTACAGGCTGCAACTTCTGACATTCTGCTGGCCTCTTCCTTGACTTCACTTTTAGGACGCAGCTGTGAAGGTCACAAATTGTGATCATGTGACCCAGGGACATTACAATGGGTAAAAATGTGATTCCTGAGCATCCGAAACACAATCCTTTGATGCTGGGGATGCTGCCCAGGTCATAAGTACAAGGACTGGTCATAACTACCACTTTTCAGTGCTGCTGTAACTTCAAACAGTTGCTGTATGTTATTAAATGAGGACTACCTGCGCTCCTGGATCCCAAAAGCCCCTGGATGATTATCTGGCTTGGAGTGAAGGCAGATAAGAGGAGAATAATAATGGAATTCATATGGAAATGTGAGTTGAGATAATTTTTAATATTTGAACTTGAGGGCCATCCACTGGAATGGATTCTCTGCTTTGAGGCACAGAATCAAGAAAAAAAAGACTTAAATTATCTGCCTTCAGATGTGAGAATAGCTGGATAGATGATTTGAAAAGGTTATTAGAAAAATGCATGGAAAATTGCACTATTGATACCAACTTCCACAAACATGGGAAGCCTGCTTTGAACCTTGCCCATTTAACAACACTGAAGGAAGGACATCATCTCTCCTCAGTTTGTGAGCATGTGGGATCCACCTGGTTGGTCATGTGACCTGAAAACGCTGAACTACATAGTCTATTGGTCTGATCTAAAAGCATCTTCTTATGTTCATTTGTGCACCACATTTCAACCCCCCAGAAGTGTGTAAAAGGAGGCAAAGGATGGGGGAATGATCAAACATGCTCAAGCACGCATTTTGACATCACAATACAAGCAACATGACTTGGCTATTTGTGTCTAATATTGTGATAAATACGAAGTGTCAGAATTGCATCATGATGTTACAAAGCACATTTCTTCATTTTTTTTTTTCATCATCATGGCTTGTACCAGACACCTATGTCCACACCAATCACTTACAGCATCTTTGTGAAGGGCAACAAGGCTGACACAAAGGTCAACAAGGCTGAAGCTTTCAAGAAACTTGACTCAACATGGCTAGGACTAAATCTTTGTTTTAACTGTCGAATGGTAGGCATTAGGAAAGTTGACAGCATCTGAGGTATTCAAGCAAATTCTTGAGTTTATATCTTCTTTGAATTCAAATCTTGCATTCTTTCTCCTTGTTTTTCTCTCTGTGTAATGCCTGGTCATCTCCAACATTCACCTCAAAATAATGGTTGCCTGTTTACATTCTCCACATTGTTACCTCAAGGAATCTTTAGAAGAACTGGACAGTCTCCTAGGGTCATCCAATCATATATCAACAATGGGAATTCAGGTAGCCCTTGATTTACAACTGGAACGGGAACTTCTGTCGTTAAGCAATGTGGTTGTTGAGTGAATTATGTCTGATTTTACTATCTTTTTTGCCACCGTTGTTATGGGGAGTCTGGCTTCCCCACTGACTTTGCCTGTCGGAAGCACCAGCATTAGACATATCCTGTTCCACACTGCTTTACAGCCCTCTCTGAGCAGTTTACAGAACCAGCCTATTTGCTCCCAACCATCTGGGTCAGGGTTTAGGCCACCTTGGCTCTTTTATGACTCGTGGACTTCAACTCCCAGAATTCCTGAGCCAGCCATGCTGAGGAGAAATGGAGAGGTTTCCATGCTGAGCCAGGCTGGCAGAGGGAATTCTGGGAGTTGAAGTCCACCAGTCATAAAAGAGCCAAGGTTGCCTACCCCTGATCTGGGTCCTCATTTTACCGACCTCGGAAGGACAGAAGGCTGAGTCAACCTGGAGTCCTGTCAGGATTGAACTCCAGGCTGTGGGCAGAGTTTGCCTGCAATCTAACCAGTGTGGCACCACAGCTCATTAACAGTAACCACATACATGGCAATCACATGACTCTGGGACCCAGTAAATGTCGTAAACTCATGCCAGTTGCCAAGAGTTCAAATTTTGTTCATATGACTGTGGGGATGCTGAGATGGTTATAACTGTGAGGACTGGCTGTAAGTTATTTTTTTCACCTCCGCCGTAATTTTGAATGGTCCTTAAAATAAATGATTGTAACCTGAGGACTACCTGTAAAATTTATATAGTTTTGAGGGTAACTACATGATTTTGGAAAATACTATAAATGACTAAATAGGCACTGACATCAGATATAGTGTGTGAGAGAAAGAGACAGTCCTAGTGGACAATAACTTAAATAGGAGCCAGCCGTGTGCTGCAGCTGCCAAAAACGCCCACACAGTGCTAGGCTGCATTAACAGAGGGATAGAATCAAGATCACGTGAAGGGTTAATGCCACTTTACAAGGCCTTGGTAAGGCCACACTTGGAATGCTACATCCAGTTTTGGTCACCACGATGTGAAAAAGATGCTGAGACTCTAGAAAGAGTACAGAGAAGAGCAACAAAGAAGATTAAGGGACTGGAGGCTAAAACATACAAGGAACGGTTGCTGGAATTGGGTATGTCTAGTTTAATGAAGAGAAGGACGAGGGGGGGACAGGATAGCAGTCTTCCAATATCTCAGGGGTTGCCCCAAGGAAGAGGGAGTCAAGCTATTCTCCAAAGCGCCAGAAGGCCGGACAAGAAGCAACGGATGGAAACTAACCAAGGAGAGAAGCAACTAGAACGAAGGAGAAACTTCCTGACTGCTAGAACAATTAACCAGTGGAACTACCTGCCTCCAGAAGCGGTGAATGCTCCAACACTGGAAGTCTTTAAGAAGAGACTGGACAGCCATTTGTCCGAAATGGTATAGGGTTTCCTGCCTGAGCAGGGGTTTGGACTAGATGACCTCCAAGGGTTATATTATTATTATTGTTGTTGTTGTTGTTGCTATTATTACAGGTTTCAGATATGCAAACCAAGTAGAGTACAAATGGCCACTAGGCAGCAGGACAGGGTTAGCATCTTCTGTATCCCTTTGATCCCAGTCACTGATTAGCTAGACCGGGGTGTGGGTGAGTGGGTGTGTCTCCAACCTTGGCAACTTTGACACTTGTGGACTTCCAAGCATGGGTGGCTGAGGAATTCTGGAAGTTGAAGCCCACAAATCATCACGTTGCCAAAGTTGGAGACCCCTGATCTAGACATTTTCAGCCCATGTATGGAATCACAGAATTGGGTTATTTATTTAATACTAGATCTGATGCTAGCTTATCTGTTAGTTTGCAGCGGGAGCCTGTTCACTCAGAATACGACTCAAGGAACTCATTTTCTATTCTTCATTTCTGAAATTAGGGTTGTTCTCAGCCACTTCCATTCTCTTGAAAACACCCAGATCCCACAATCAACAGAGAACCAAACACATGTGACCTACACCTTGTTCTCATTAACAAAGCAGGAAATAATTTCAAAGGCTGTTCCTGGGTTATAACACTGTGGTTAGGCACATGACAGCCTCAATAATTAAAAATGCAGAGTTATAAAAGCAAGAATTAAATCCCCCAAATTAAGTTCCGTTTCACCTACCGGTTCAATTTGTCAGAGAATTGTGATGGAGAAACAGCAATTCCACCTTGCTTAGGTTTGGAATTAGCCTGTTTCATTCTATGAACAACCTGCAAGCACTGAGATAACTCTCAATGGCATCCCTGGCTGGGCCTTGAAAGGGCCATATAAGATTCTGCAGCAGAGCAAAATGCTCTAAAAAATAATCATAGAAGCCAGCAGGAGATCTACGTGTTCCGTTCTTCCTCAGAGGTAATCTGTCATTCTGAACAAGAGCACTGAATGCTGCTTCTCTTCCCTTATTACCACAGTGTAGGCCTGAATATGGAACTGTACCCCTGTTTGAGAAGCTAACCATGTTATCAAGAGAATTGCCTGGCAGATTACTGAAAAATTCTCCAAGCATTTTTTAACCCACCCAGATCTATCAGACCTCTGAATGGACACTCTTAACGGTGGCAATCTATCTTAAGCAGAGTAGAAAGTGAGCTAACCATGGCAGGTGTTAGACCTGGGTTTACTGTGAACATGGACACCATGAAGGTTGTGATATGGCTCATGCATGGCCATAAGAGAAAGGAATGTTGATATCAGCCTAGAGTTTATGTTGAGGTAGCCAATCTATTGAGTTATATATTGCTAACACATTCAAAATGATGCATATAGACGTTGCCAGTCACAGCATACAGAAATAAATAATGTGACAGTTTTGTTAGCAGGAGAAGTCATTATAAGAGCAAAGATGTCAGGGCAGATTTCATGTGCCTAAAGTGGAAACACAAAGGCAATCATTTTCCACTATATGATCTTGAACGTGTACACACTATGTTCAAAGAGAACATCAGGAATCACTTTGAATCCTTGTACGTCATTGACAGAGATCTGGAGGAACTGTGGAATAAATTCAAAGAAGTTGTTAAGATTAAATGTGAAAAGGGGCTGCCAAAGACTAAAAAACAGAAGAAACTAAATTGGATGTCAGAACAGAACAGAAAATGGGAAGCAAGAGGAGAGAAGACAAAGCTAGATAAAGATCTCCAGAAGGAACTTAGCAAAGAATTTCAGAGAATTATTAGAAGAAACATCTATAAAAGTACTGAAGTTGGAAACTGACATAGACAAATTAAAAAAAGTCTTCCAAAAGATCTCCAAATTGAGAAGGCCATTCTACTCTTGAACTGATATATTATAGAGGATGGGAAGAAGAAGAGGAAATGGAAGAGAGAAGAAGAAAGAGGAGAATAGCAATAGCACTTCACAGTGCTTTACACTCTCTAAGTGGTTTACAGAATTAGCATATTGACCTCGACAATCTGGTCTTCTACTGACCTTGGAAGGATTGAAGGCTGAGTCAACCTTGAGGGGTAAGGATCGAACTCTGGCAGTGAGCTAAATTAGCCTGCAATACTGCATTCCTGCCACTGTGACACAGAGGAGGAGGAGGAGGAGGAGGAGGAGGAGGAGGAGGAGGAGGAGGAGGAGGAGGAGGAGAAGGAGAAGGAGAAGGAGAAGGAGAAGGAGAAGGAGAAGGAGAAGGAGAAGGAGAAGAAGAAGAAGAAGAAGAAGAAGAAGAAGAAGAAGAAGAAGAAGAAGAAGAAGAAGAAGAAGAAGAAGAAGAAGAAGAAGAAGAAGAAGAAGAAGAAGAAGAAGAAGAAGAAGAACCAAAATTCTATACAGAAAGAATATTAACATCCAATATGTTTAAAAGACATTCCTTATTTATGAGAACATAGAGTAGTAGAAGATGAAGTTAAATCAGCATTCTGGTCATTATTAAGTCAGAAAACCACAGAAATTACTGGAATATCTACAGAACTATGTCAAGCAACAGAAAAAGAACAGGAATCGTTTTTAATCGATTTCCAAGCAAATCTGGAGAATGGTACAGTGGCCAAAAGGTTGAAAGAGCTCATTCAGTTTGAAATGACTTTTCAGAAGGCCGTCAATACCAAGAAAAGGAGACTTCATGAAAACGCAAGAAGATACGATGCAAAC
The DNA here is from genome assembly GCA_034064705.1 of Bothrops alternatus. NCBI lineage: Eukaryota > Metazoa > Chordata > Lepidosauria > Squamata > Viperidae > Bothrops > Bothrops alternatus. The sequence goes on along the minus strand of JARGCV010000185.1, from coordinate 89,071 downwards.
TATTGCATAATTTCCCTATTTGTACATTTTCGCAAAATAAAGCTTAGGATCATCGATGCTGATTAAGAGCTATACATGGAAAGGGAAATACTGGATGTTCACGCTGGTTTTCGAGGAAACAGAGACATCAGCAATCATGCATACTAGATAATTGAGAAAGTCAAGGAATCTAAAAAAAAAAGAAAATTCTTAGTAATGTTTCCTTAACTATATATCAGCACTTTCAATTGTGGCAACCACATCTGCTTGTGGAAAGCTTTGGGAAAATTAGCATTTCATAAACTTTCAGGGCTCAGTTGAGGAGTCCTGATGGTGCAGTGGTTAAAGCGCAGTATTGCAGGCAATCTCTGCCCACCGCCAGGAGTTCAATCCCGACTGGCTCAAGATAGACTCAGCCCTTCCATCCTTCCGAGGTCGGTAAAATGAGGACCGGGATCGTCGGGGGCAAATAGGCTGACATTGTAAACCACCCAGTGTGCTGTAAAGCAGCTATGGGGTGGTATATAAGTCTAAGTGCTACTCCTATTGAGGTCACAAGTGGAGGACTAAATAGTTTCAGCTGAAAGATCTGCTCAATTTTCCACTCCCCCTGCAGGAGAAGGGAAAGTGCAATTGCATAATTTTCCTATTCAGCCTAAATAGGATCTCTGAGGGAGGGTGGAACTTTCGGCAGCTGAAGAACAAGCTTGAAATTTCACTGGAAAGTATCTTTCGCCCTTTGGTTTTTATCTTGTGTGCTGGGACACCAGCTAGTGCAGCTGTGATGTTGATGCATTTCTCAGGCCCAGCAGAAACACCTCCCCCCTCAAAGAAAAGGCTGCTGGGGGGAAAAAGACCCGACAACTTGTTTTTCTTTTATCCTGCCTAATGAAAAGCATGCTTTTCCCACAGAGCTTTCACTGAAACAAAAAAAAAAGTAATGGGGTTATTATTTCAGTGCAATTAATCAAGGGCGATGCATCACTTTGTTAAGAGTCCCAGAAATGTTTCCTCCCTCCCTGCCAGCAATCTTTTCTCCCAGAATGCAAAGACAGTCTGGTTTATATTGTGAAACTGCTCCATGCAGACTTACAGGCACAAGACCGTTTGGGGGAAAATGTATGAGAGTAAATTAGGCAAGGCACAAGGAATTGTGGCTCTACCTGTGGTTCATGGATTAGAAAAACGTATTAATAATAATCTATTAATAATCTTGCTTGTCTGGACAAACTAATCAAGGAGAGAAGCAACCTAGAACTAAGGAGAAATTTCCTGACAGTTAGAACAATTAACCAGTGGAACTCCTTGCCTCCAGAAGTGGTAAATGCTCCAACACTGGAGGTTTTTAAGAAGAGATTGGACAGACATTTGTCTGAAATGGTATAGGGTTTCCTCCCTGAGCAGGGGGTTGGACTAGATGACCTCCAAGGTCCCTTCCAACTTTACTATTATTATTACATATTATTTTTAAAAAATAAAGAATTGCTACTTGAATCGATAGCGGTAGATGGAATTTCCTCTTTCCCTGGATATTTCAGCTGATCTTACTTCCAAATGTCTTTAAACTGGTTTCATATATATAGGAGTGTTCATGGTTTCCCAAAAGAGCTTTTTCAAAAGGCAACTGGGTTTTGGTTTTCCTTGAAGATGTTTCACCTCTCATTCCAAGAAGCCTCTTCAGTTCTGACTGAAAGGGGGAGGATGGAAGGACTGATATTCCTCTGCAGTCATCTGAGTGTTCGTGCTCTCTCTGAGAGTCGGATCGGCCCCTTGGAGGTTTATATGTGTCCTCAGGCTCAGCAGAATCGTGAGTTCACAGTTTCCCCATTTTTCCACTCCGTTGCTCAGCTATTGTTGTGCAGAATGAGTTAATGATATACTAGAAGAAAAAGCTGAACTGCTAATGGGGGCTCCCATTTTTAATGGCATTGCTTTTGAAGAAGTCAGATTACTTCTACTGCTGCCTGATGGGCCTGATTGACTTAAAACCTCAGCCTCGTTTGCTCTTTTTTTCTCCACTTCTGCCGATGGCTCCCATCAATGCCAAGTTTCAGGTCCTCATGTTTAACAAAATAATGGAGCTGGAAGGGACCTTGGAGGTCTTCTAGTCCAACCCCCTGCTCAGGCAGGAGACCTGGAGGATTGGAGGCTAAAACATATAAGGAACGGATGCTGGAACTGGGTGTGTCTAGTTTAACGAAGAGAAGGACGAGGGGGGACATGAGAGCAGTCTTCCAATATCTCAGGGGCTGCCCCAAAGAAGAGGGAGTCAAGCCATTCTCCAAAGCGCCTGAAGGCTGGACAAGAAGCAACGGATGGAAACTCATCAAGGAGAGAAGCAACCTAGAACTAAGGAGAAACTTCCTGACAGTCAGAACAATTAACCAGTGGAACCACCTGCCTCCAGAAGCGGTGAATGCTCCAACACTGGAAGTTTTTAAGAAGAGAGCGGACAGCCATTTGTCTGAAATGGTATAGGTTCTCCTGCCTGAGCAAGGTCCCTTCCAACTTTATTATTATTACTATTATTATTAAGAGTCTCTTTTGTGGTAGCCAGAGAGAAACTTTGCAGCACTTCAGGGCTTAAAGGGCAGCCTTAGTTCTTTATTTGGTTATGGCTCCTTTTCATTCCCCAGCTGGCACTTGATTCAACCTGCATTTCAGAACAGAACAGAACAGAACAGAATAGAAAATATGGAATGGAATAGAATAGAATAGAATAGAATAGAATAGAATAGAATAGAATAGAATAGAATAGAATAGAATAGAATAGAATAGAATAGAATAGAATAGAATAGAATAGAATGACAGGACAGGACAGGACAGGACAGGACAGGACAGGACAGGACAGGACAGGACAGGACAGGACAGGATAGGGTAGGATAGGACAGGACAGGACAGGACAGGATAGGATAGAAAATATGGAATAGAATAGAATAGAATAGAATAGAATAGAATAGAATAGAATAGAATAGAATAGAATAGAATAGAATAGAATAGAATAGAATAAAGAAAATATGGAATGGAAAATAGAATAGAATAGAATAGAATAGAATAGAATAGAATAGAGCAGAGCAGAGCAGAGCAGAGCAGAGCAGAGCAGAACAGAACAGAACAGAACAGAATAGAAAATATGGAATAGAATAGAATAGGATAGGATAGGATAGGATAGGATAGGATAGGATAGGATAGAAAATATGGAATAGAATAGAATAGAATAGAATTAGAGAATAGAATAGAATAGAATAGAATAGAATAGAATAGAATAGAATAGAATAGAATAGAATAGAATAGAATAGAATAGAATAGAATAGAATAGAATGATAGGATAGGATAGGATAGGATAGGATAGGATAGGACAGGATAGAATAGGATAGGATAGGATAGGATAGGATAGAAAATATGGAATAGAATAGAATAGAATTAGAGAATAGAATAGAATAGGATAGGATAGGATAGGATAGAAAATATGGAATAGAATAGAATAGAATAGAATAGAATAGAATAGAATAGAATAGAATAGAATTAGAACAGAACAGAACAGAACAGAACAGAACAGAACAGAATAGAATAGAATAGAATAGAGCTGGAAGGGACCTTGGAGGTCTTCTAGTCCAGCCCCCTGCTCAAGCAGGAGAATCTACAGTACCATCTCAGACAGGTGACTGCCTCTTCTTAAAAGCCTCCAGGGATGGGGCACCCACGATTTCTGAAGGTGAAGCTGTTCTAATAAACTGATAATCCTTCACCCCTTTCCCTCTTCCTCCCCTCCCGCTAATTTTTCAGTTTTACACACACATGGAAGAGAGAGAGAGAGAGAGAGAGAGAGAGAGAGAGGGAGGGAGGGAGGGAGGGAGGGAGAGAGAGAGAGAGAGAGAGAGAGAGAGAGAGAGAGAGAGAGAGAGAGAGAGAGAGAGAGAGAGAGAGAGAGAGAGAGAGAGAGAGAGAGAGAAGTAGGAAGGCAGACATTGTATTAATATTGCTCTTTCACTTAGTATAGCACATTCTCTGCCACCCAGTTTCTCTGGCCAAACCACATACTTACGACGGCCTCATCGCCTGAGTCGGAGGGAGAGGATTCTCATTGGCTGTTCCTCTCTCCTGATGCCATTCAGTCAACGCCGTCAGTTTCCTGTTGGAAGGGAAAATCTGAGGTGTGACTGATATTCAAAGAGAAGTTTAATGACTTGAAGTAACCCCAGTTTTCGGACCTATCATGTGGTTTTGTTACTCAGAGCACCTGGTGACTCATTCATCCATTCTTCATTCATAAACGGAAAAGTATTTTTTTTTTGCAATAAATAAACTAGAGTGATGTGAGTAGCCAAAGTTCTGATGAACTTATTTAAATAATTGTTGTACCGTGAGAAATAATTAACAGATGGTGAGGACACTTTACAGAGGTAAGCCGAGCTGTGGTTAAGCAGAAAAAGGTGGCTGGAATCATATTTGGGCAGGCTATCCCAATTAACTCAATGTGGGCTACTTTTGAGCACAAATATACGTTGACACTCTGCAGTTGCAGTTTGAAACACTCTTAGCAAGGAGTAATCCCCATGGAATTTAGAGCATCTGCGCTGTTAAATATATTGGCAGAAAAGTCTGCATTAAACTTGTAATGCAAAATGCTTAGTGTTTTCCACCAAGAGAAAACAAAGCTCCAGGTTAGAAACTGGGAGTCCGTGAGTTCTAGTCCTGCCTCGGTCCAAAGCCAGCCGGGTGACTTTGGGCCGGTCTGTCTCTCCCAGCCCTTGGAAGAGGAAGGCAGGGACCAACCACTTCGAAAAACAATGCCAAAACCTGCAAGGACTTGTCTGTGGAGACACCAGAATTCAAGACAGATTCGAACACGCCACACACCCCTCCCCAACACAGGCAGTCCTCAGCTTGTTTCCATCCGTTTAGTGGCCCTTCAAAGTTACGGCGGAATTGAAAAAAGTGACTTATGACGAGACCATTGTGACATCCTCACGGTCACGTGACCACAATGAGGGCACTTGGGAACTGATATGTATTTATAACGGGCGCAATATCCCGGGGTCACTTGATCACCATTTGTGACTTTCCCAGTTGGCTTCCCTAAAAGCAAAGTCAATGGGGGAATCTGGATTTGCTTAATGGCCACACGATTCACTTAACCACTGTGGCAAAAAGGTCATAAAAGTGGGCCCTCGACTCAGTTAGCAACCAAGTTGCTTAGCAATGGTAATTCTGTTTCTGATTGTGGTCCTACGCTTGAAGACTACCTGTGAAGAGCAACTACGTGCAGCTGAAAGGGTGGCAGGGCTTCTGTTCTCCTTTGCCAGAAGCCCAACAGAAGTGAGGCTACTTGGGAACACAGCCACAATTCGTTCTCCATGAAGAGACAGACCCTCCTGCTGGTCTCAGTCACACTTCTTCCTGAACCTAAAACCAGGGTTTGCAAATCACAACGCGTCGTTTTATATACGGTGCTAAGTGATCATGGCGCAGGTGGCTAGATTCTGTGCAGCAGCATTGGGGATTCGCCAGAAATATAAATAACCATTTTAGATCTTTTTAATAATCCTTTATAATTGATTTTATTAAGTGTTTTAGCCAGTTTTAGACTATATTCAATGTATTTTTATTGTCAGGTCAGTGTGATTCAGTTTTTCTGAAGCTAGATTGTTTTTGATATACTATCTGTAAAACAAGGCAGAGCTTGGTCGCTCATTGATTGCATCATTGATTGTGATGTATTGCTATGTCCTCTTGTGATGGTTCTGTTGAGTTTTGTTTTATTTGGATGTTTGATTTATGTGTGGCCTTTGGCTGTAATAAATTGAATTATACTCTGCTAGGCCCATATAGTTCTCTTTAAGCCCAAGAAATGGTGGGGTTTAACTTACAAACAAGCAGATTTTATATTTGGTACCAGGAACATTTTTATAATAGTGAAAGCTGTTGGGAGATGATAGCATCTTCTCTAGAGGGGCTAGATAGCCATTTTCCAGAGATGCTTGCTAGGGTGGGCCCCTGCACCCAGGGCCCCTGAACCAGATCACCTCCCTTCTAGCCCATTCATTCTATGACTTTATGAAATCATATTACAATTTATGAAATCATATTACAATTTATAATAAGGGGAGAAACATCATTGCTCAAACAAGTTCGTTTTAACCTTTACTAATTTTGAGCGGGGGGGGGAGGTTAGAGGATTTTGTCATCCTTATATTGGGTGAACCTAGAAAAAAAGATAAAGTCAGTAATCAAGTTGAACTGCTGTGGGAATGGAGCTATTTTGTCAAAAATTAAAAGAAAAAACTTCAGGGCCACTGCAGGACACGGAGTTACAGCTAGGATATGGGGATTTAATCTGTGTGGCTGGATTTTAATGGCATGAACTCTTAACATAGCACAGTAAGGTGGAAAAATTCTAGCCTGGGGCACCACAAAAGGTGGATGGTCAGAAAAATCAAGATGACAGATGTAACTCTGGGACCTTCAGCACAATTGCTAAGGGGGAAATGAGCTAAAAGTGCTCGTTGCATCAACTCTACATCTTGGCAAAATAACGGGGCTGCGTGATGGTATTTCATTTAGAAGCCCTTGACTGGGTCACTCGCTTCCATGGTTGTCTACCTCCTCATTAGGAAATTGGGCTAGACAAAACCAGTTGCCAAACTGTCTTCTCCCAATCTGCCTGTTCCTGTTCTTCTGCAATACTCTTTTCAAAACATTTCAGAGCCCTGAACTTTAGCATCGTTGGCCAAACAATACATCCGTCCTTTTCATATAATTACAGAAACTCCATCTACCGTCGGTTCTCTTGGGCTGTTTCAAAGCTTCTTCTGAAGGAGGCTGCAGGAGAGCTTGATGGGCCCTTCATGTTTTTCAGGGTACCATCTGTGGGGGAGGGGTTGTTCTCTTGTTCAGGAGAGGGAAATCTGGAGGCCTCCAGATGCCGTGAAAGGACAGCTCCATCAGCCTCCATCCAAAGGCAGCCATTGGATGACGTCAAGAAGAGGAAGGATATAAGACTAAGAGTGGCAAAATAAGATGCCTGTCTCACCTGTGGGCTGCAGAAAAGATCACAACCGTATGCGTGAAGGGGAACAAAGAGGGAAACTCCTGTTATTAGGGAATTATTGCAGAACAGATTAGCAGAGTTGGAATGGACCTGGGAGGTCATCTAGTCCAAACCCCTGCTCAAGTAAGAGACCCTATACCAGGGCTAGGCAACCTTGGCCCTTTTATGACTGGTGGACTTCAACTCCCAGAATTCCTGAGCCAGCCATGCTGAGGGGAAAGGGAGAGGTTTCCAAGCTGAGCCATGCTGGCAGAGGGAATTCTGGGAGTTGAAGTCCACAAGTCATAAAAGGGCCAAGGTTGCCTACCCCTGCCATAGTAGTAACCCTGGGCACACCAAAGTAACTTTGGGCCTTCAGGGCCAAAGTACTTCAAAGTCCTGGTAATTAATGTTTACAATAGTTTCCTGGAGACGTTGGGTGTTAGGTAAATTGGTCCTGTATTTCATTGCATAAACTTCAAAGCAGACCCTATCCACCTCTAGCTGGGTAACCATCGTGGTGATCAAAACTGGATGCATTATTGCAATCTGAGTACCTTTTTTTCAAAGCAGCATTTTCAAACTGGCAAGTTTAAGATTTTAAGTTTAAGATGTGTGGATGTCAAGGCTGGCTGGGAAATTCTGCGAGTTGACAACGTCTATACATCTTAAACTTGCCAGCTTTGAAAAAACCTGCTTTAAAATAGCCATGAACATAATTTGCAATGTCATGGTCCATTTCCTGACATTTGCAGTTGATTTGCCTCTTTCAATTGCGCAGCGCACAGGGAACTGCACAGAGCATCACCACCACAGTTCATCAACCTGGGCTTCCAAAAAGAGAAGGGGAAATGCTATTCCAGATGTGTAACGGCATGTGCTGCATGCCCCATTGGTAACAAGTCTATAAGCAGTCAACCTCAAGGGTCCTTGAATTCTTTAGCAACAGATGAAGATAAGGAATGCTGAAGCATTTAACTAAGATATGAGAAAAAGCATCATGCTGAAATACGGAACTTGTTTGTACTGTCGTACCAGGACTGTGTTTTTCAGTCTTTTGGCTTTTAGGAAATGTTTCCATATGGATGTTTAGGAGATGATCTCCTGCCCAAGAGATCCCAGTTGCAATGTATGGATATGTGAAAGTTGGACCGTAAGAAAGGCTGAGCGCCAAAGAATGGAGGCCTTTGAACTCTGGTGCCGGAGAAGACTCCTGCGAGTCCCCTGGACTGCAAGGCGATCCAACCGGTCGGTCCTGGAGGAGATCAACCTGGACTGCTCTTGAGAAGGCCAGATCCTGAAGTTGAAACTCAAGTTCTTTGGCCACCTAATGAGAAGGAAGGACTCCCTGGAGAAGAGCCTGATGCTGGGAAAGATGGAGGGCGAGAGAAGAAGGGGACGACAGAGAAGGAGGCGGCTGGATGGAGTCATGGAAGCAGGAGGCGTGAGCTTCAATGGACTCCAGAAGATGGTAGAGGACAGGAAGGCCTGGAGGAAAGTGGTCCATGTGGTCGTGATGGGCCGGACACAACTTCGCCACTAACAACAACATACCTTTCACTACAAATAGAGTCGAGGGTCTTTCTTTGTTAAGAGACCAGGTCAGGGTAGACCTGACACCTTGTTTTAACAGACGACCTGGGAAGGGAAGGCAGCGTATAATAGGATGTCACTGTGGCAATTTATGATATTTGTGCCAAAGGATGCAAGTGAAGGCGATTAAGGCGGTAAGATCTTTGTATCTTTCTGCTTTGATCGCGTCTGCGGAATCTCGTCCGGCCGCCCTGTTTAGGGTGACCCGATCCCTTATTAACCCAAGGGGTCCGGGGCCTCCCTTGCAGGGTAGTGCCGAGGACTTTAATAACCGTTTCGCAGACAAAGTGGCTCAGATCCGGGCTGACCTAGACTCCAATTGTGTAGCAGAGTCGACTGATAATGATTCAGTTGAGGGGACAGGGGCATGTTCTTGTCCGGTCATCTGGGGAGAGTTTGAGGCTGTTACGCCTGAGGAAGTGGACAGGGCCATTGGATCTGTATGTTCTGCCATCTGTTTGTTGGACCCGTGTCCCTCCTGGCTGGTTTCGGCCAGTAGGGTGGTGACACGTACCTGGATCCAGGAGATTGTCAACGCTTCTTTGAGGGAGGGGTCCTTTCTGGCTCCCTTAAAGGAGGCACTTGTGCGCCCCCTCCTCAAGAAGCCTTCCCTGGATCCAGAAATTTTGACCAACTATCGTCCGGTCTCCAACCTTCCCTTTGTGGGGAAGGTTGTCGAGAAGGTGGTGGCGCATCAGCTCCAGCGGTCTCTGGAGAAAGCCGATTATCTGGGCCCTCTGCAGTCGAGCCCGGGATAGAGGCCAGTCCTCTGTCCTGGTGCTTCTTGACCTCTCAGCGGCGTTCGATACCATTGACCACGATATCCTTCTGCGCCGGCTGGAGGGATTGGGAGTGGGGGACACCGTATTGCGGTGGTTCTCCTCCTATCTCACTGGTCGGTCGCAGACGGTGTTTATGGGGGATCGAAGGTCCACCTCTAGGTTACTCCCATGTGGGGTGCCTCAGGGGTCAGTTCTCTCCCCCCTACTTTTTAACATTTACATGAAGCCACTGGGTGAGATCATCCACTGCCACGGAGTGAGATACCATCAGTACGCTGATGATACTCAGCTGTACATTTCCACTCCTGGCCATATCAGTGAAGCGGTTGAGGTGATGTGCCGGTGTCTGGAGGCTGTGAGGGTTTGGATGGGTGTTAACAGATTAAGGCTCAACCCCGATAAGACAGAGTGGCTGTGGATGATGCCTCCCAAGGACACTTCTATCTGTCCTTCCATTACCCTGGGGGGTGAATCTATAAACCCCTCAGAGAAGGTTCGCAACTTGGGAGTCCTCCTCGATCCACAGCTGACATTGGATCATCATTTGTCGGCAGTGGCAAGGGGGGCATTTGCCCAGGTTCGCCTGGTGCACCAGTTGCGTCCTTACTTGGATCGGGAGTCACTCCTCACAGTCACACATGCCCTTGTCACCTTGAGGATCGACTACTGCAACGCTCTCTACATGGGGCTACCCTTGAAGAGTGTTCGGAGACTACAATTAGTGCAAAATGCAGCTGCGCAAGCAGTTGTGGGTCTTCCTCGTTGTGCCCACATTTCATCAACTCTCCGCACGCTGCATTGGTTGCCTATTGGTCTCCGAGCCCAATTCAAGGTGTTGGTTATTACCTATAAAGCCCTTCATGGCTTGGGACCGGGATACTTACGGGACCGCCTTCTGCCACATACTTCTCTACGACCGGTGAGAGCGCACAGGGTCGGCCTTCTCCAGGTCCCGTCAACGAAACAATGTCATCTGGCGGGCCCTAGGGGGAGGGCCTTCTCTGTTGCGGCGCCCACCCTCTGGAACCAACTACCTCCTGAAGTCCGCGTTTCTCCGACCCTCCTGGCCTTCCAAAAGAATTTAAAAACCTACCTCTGGCGGCAGGCCTGGGGATGATTGTTGATTGTGGTGTGATTGATGAGTATGTATGGGGTTTGTATTTTTAATGTTGTTCGGATTTGTTGCAATTGTTTATATATATATGTTGTGAGCCGCTCCGAGTCTTCGGAGAGGAGCGGCATACAAATCCGAATAAATCAATAAATAAAATAAATAAATATAAAATTAAAATAGATCCCTCAAGTGGAATGCTTAGGATGCAATGGAACAGGGGAGGGGAATGTCTTGAGGCCATTTTGATGATTCCATTCAAAGTCCCTTAAAATGGGGTCCAAAATTCATAATTTCACTATGTGCAAAAGTTCTCGCTTTAGCCTTTCCAGGAAGGTGCTCTTTGATTACAGCACTTATTTTTGGTTTTGCTTCTTTTTAATAATATGCTATCTATGGTTGGGAACTGATCAAAGAGAGAAGCAACCTGGAATTAAGGAGAAAGTTCCTGACAGTGAGGACAATCAACCAGTGGAACAGCTTGCCACCAGAAATCGTGGGCGCTCCATCACTGGAGGTTTTTAAGAAAAGACTGGACAGTCACTTGTCTGAGATGGTATAGGGTCCCTTCCAGTTCTATTCTATTCTATTCTATTCTATTCTGTTCTGTTCTGTTCTGTTCTGTTCTGTTCTGTTCTGTTCATTTTCTTTTTTCTATTCTATTCTATTCTATTCTGTTCTACCGTATTCTATTCTGTTCTATTCTATTCTATTCATTTTCTTTTTTCCACTCTATTATATTCTATATTTTCTTTTTTCTATTCTATTCTATTCTATATTTTCTTTTTTCTATTCTATTCCATTTTCTTTTTTCTATTCTATTCTATATTTTCTTTTTTCTATTCTATTCTATTCTATTCTATATTTTCTTTTTTCTGTTCTATTCTATATTTTCTTTTTTCTATTCTATTCTATATTTTCTTTTTTCTATTCTATTCTATATTTTCTTTTTTCTATTCTATTCTATATTTTCTTTTTTCTGTTCTATTCTATTCATTTTCTTTTTTTTATTCTATTCTATTCTATATTTTCTTTTTTCTATTCTATTCTATATTTTCTTTTTTCTATTCTATTCTATTCTATTCTATATTTTCTTTTTTCTATTCTATTCTATTCTATTCTATATTTTCTTTTTTCTATTCTATTCCATTTTCTTTTTTCTATTCTATTCTATATTTTCTTTTTTCTATTCTATTCTATTCTATTCTATTCTATATTTTCTTTTTTCTGTTCTATTCTATATTTTCTTTTTTCTATTCTACCGGTATTCTATATTTTCTTTTTTCTATTCTATTCTATTCTATATTTTCTTTTTTCTATTCTATTCTATATTTTCTTTTTTCTGTTCTATTCTATTCATTTTCTTTTTTCTATTCTATTCTATTCTATTCTATTCTATTCTATTCTATTCTATATTTTCTTTTTTCTATTCTATTCTATTCTATATTTTCTTTTTTCTATTCTATTCTATATTTTCTTTTTTCTATTGTATTCTGTTCTATTCTATATTTTCTTTTTTCTCTTCTCTTCTCTTCTCTTCTCTTCTCTTCTCTTCTCTTCTCTTCTCTTCTCTTCTCTTCTCTTCTCTTCTCTTCTCTTCTCTTCTCTTCTCTTCTCTTCTCTTCCCTTCCCTTCCCTTCCCTTCCCTTCCCTTCCCTTCCATTCCATTCCATTCCATTCCATTCCATTCCATTCCATTCCATTCCATTCTATTCTATTCTATTCTATTCTATTCTATTCTATTCTATTCTATTCTATTCTGACCTAGGATAAGGAGAACTACATAGCACCAGGCAGTATCCGGGAACTGCTCTGCAGGACAGGTTTAAACTGATGTCCATATGCATCACTTTCAAAAGAAATAGAATCTTCTGGAAAAACTGTGCAGTGACTAAGGCGTGGGCATGGAGATGTGTCATACAGGTTGTCCTCCACTTACAACTGTTTAGAGACGTTCAAAGTTACAATGGTACTGAAAAAAGTGATTTTTCCCCATTCACGTCCCTCGCAGCATCCCCTCTGTGATCACATGATCAAAAGCCAGACGCCTGGCAACTGCTTCATATTTATGATGGTCGCCATGTCCTCGACGTCATCTGATCACCTTTTGCAAAGTTCCGACAAGCAAAATTCAGTGGGGAAGCCAGATTCACTTAACAACTGCAGTGATTCACTTAACAACTGTGGCAAGAAAGGTTGTAAAATGGGGCAAAATTCACTGAACAACTTGTTTCAGCCACATAGATTTTGGTCATAAGTTGAGGACTACCTGTACGAGTAACTCAGTCCTGGGCACAGTAAGATGGATCCAGGAACTGCTAGGTGGGGAAATCCACAGAAAGTCCCAAGATTGTAGTAAGAAAGTAAGAAAACTAAAAAAAAAACCAAAAACCAATACTTCCAAATCCTAAAGTAGGCAGATGAAAATCTCCACTGTTATTGCACGGAAAATTACCCAGATATCTTTATTAAAGCCACTAGAGCAGAAGTAGGCCACCTGGGCTCTTTTATGACTGGTGGACTTCAACTCCCAGAATTCCTGAGCCAGCCTGGCTCAGCTTGGAAACCTCTCCCTTTCCCCTCAGCATGGCTGGCTCAGGAATTCTGGGAGTTGAAGTCCACCAGTCATATAAAAGAGCCAAGATCGAAGATCCCTACCCTAGGCCTAGAGTCTAGACCAGGGGTAGGCAACCTTGGCTCTTTTATGACTCCTGGACTTCAACTCCCAGAATTCCTGAGCCAGCATGGGGGAACTATGGCCCCCTTCATGACTCGTGGACTTCAACTCCCAGAATTCCTGAGCCAGCCTGGCTCAGCTTGGAAACCTCTCCCTTTCCCCTCAGCATGGCTGGCTCAGGAATTCTGGGAGTTGAAGTCCACCAGTCATATAAAAGAGCCAAGATCGAAGATCCCTACCCTAGGCCTAGAGTCTAGACCAGGGGTAGGCAACCTTGGCTCTTTTATGACTCCTGGACTTCAACTCCCAGAATTCCTGAGCCAGCATGGGGGAACTATGGCCCCCTTCATGACTCGTGGACTTCAACTCCCAGAATTCCTGAGCCAGCCTAGCTCAGCTTGGAAACCTCTCCCTTTCCCCTCAGCATGGCTGGCTCAGGAATTCTGGGAGTTGAAGTCCACCAGTCATATAAAAGAGCCAAGATCGAAGATCCCTACCCTAGGCCTAGAGTCTAGACCAGGGGTAGGCAACCTTGGCTCTTTTATGACTCCTGGACTTCAACTCCCAGAATTCCTGAGCCAGCATGGGGGAACTATGGCCCCCTTCATGACTCGTGGACTTCAACTCCCAGAATTCCTGAGCCAGCCTAGCTCAGCTTGGAAACCTCTCCCTTTCCCCTCAGCATGGTTGGCTCAGGAATTCTGGGAGTTGAAGTCCACCAGTCATAAAAGAGCAGAGGTTGCCTAACCGTGCACTAGAGAGTCAAGTTCAACTTGAAGGATCTTCTCCTTTTTAGATTAATAATAATATCGCAACAATAACACTATGAAGATAGATAGTGCCAGAACGGCTGGTTTAATTGGTGCAAAGGCTGCTTGCAGCCCTGTCTGGAAGGACAGAGTTTAAATGAGGTGAAGGGTCCTGCTCTGCTGCCACTCATTCCTGGTCAGTGAAGCCTGGTGACTGACATTTGATCCTCTTGGTACGGCCGTCCTTTCCCTCCAGACGGAGGTGGCCTGACTCTTGCAGAGCCAATTGAAATGTGCAGATTTCACGAGGACCCTGTGGCGGATGGGGAGGGCGGGGAGGGCGGGGAGGGCAGGATGGGCTGCATACCAGAATCTCACAAATGTCTGGCAAAGCAGGGTGTGCAGAGGGAACACGCAGCAAATTCCTTCAGCTTGCCTCCGTTTCCCTCACTGGCTGTTTTGGCCACTGACGTTTTCTGCCCTTTCTCTCTATGTCCTATCCCTCCCTCCATTCCACATACGCCCCACACATCAATCAATCAGAGTGGAGCTGGAAGGGAGCTTGGAGGTTATCTAGTCCAACCCCCTGCTCAAGCAGGAGACCCCATACTATTTCAGATGAGGGTCTGTCCAGTCTCTTCTTAAAAACCTCCAGTGATGGAGCGCCCACAATTTCTGGTGGCAAGCTGTTCCACTGGTTAATTGTCCTCCCTGTCAGGAAGTTTCTCCTTAATTCCAGGTTGCTTCTCTCCTGGATCAGTTTCCATCCATTGTTTCTTGTCCTTCCCTCTGGTGCTTTGGAGAATAATTTGACCCCCTCCTCTTCTTTGTGGCAGCCCCTCAAATACTGGAACTCTGTTATCATGTCACCTCTAGTCCTTCGTATATACGTCCTTCTATGTACGGTATCTAGGTCATCTCTGTGGTCAAGGCTGAGCGTCTTTTGTTCCAGGAGGAAAATAAACCCCACCATATGCAGTACGTAAACCACGGGGTTCAACTGAGCTAATGGAACGCCATTTTCCACCCTTACAATGAGCCTCAGTCGATAAAATGCAGGGACCCGTTGAGCAAACAAAGTCATCCTCCTAGAATGATGAACTTTCATGTCCATGAAGTGGGTCTGTGCAGAACCCCTGGGGCGTAGCGAGGCCTTTACTGCTCAGCTAATTGGCCAAATGCTTCGACTTTTCCCGGGGCAAAAGAATTGCAGGGATGCTGGCCGCCTTCTCCAACCTGGCGCCCTCCGGATGGGGCCCAATTCTCCTCCGAAGCTGAGGAGCCCAATTGACTTGGGATCCTGGGGGATCCACTCCCTCAAATCTGAGGGGCACCGGCTTGATATCTCAATGGGAATTAGATCACTTTGGTTTTCCCTCAGATTTAACGCCAGAAGCAGCTTCCCGATTACCTCGGCGGGGGGGGGGGGCTGAGAGGCAGGTTGAGTTACAGCCAGGGCTGGGGGCTGCCTGGAGGAACAAAGCAAGCCCCCCCCCCGACCGAGAGCAGCCAAAACAATGTCTTCCTCCGGACAGTCTCCTTTCTTCAGCACAGGCTGACTGGGCTGGCAGCCGAACAGTGACTGCTCCAGCTGCAGCTCTGATGGGCAGCCTCTTTTCTGGGAAAAGCTTGTGCGAGTCAGGCCGAGCCAAGCCGGGAAGCCGGAGAGGGCCTGGCAAAGGGCCCTGGAGAAGCCAGGCTTGAGTGGCTGGGGCCTCCAGGGAGATGTGATTCTCTAGTCTTCTGCTGCTCCCTGTCTGGGTGATTTTTTTTAATTGATTAGATTTTTATCCTGCCTTTATTACTTTGTAAGTAAGTCAAGGTGGTGAACATACATAACATTGCTTCCTCTTCTTATTTTCCCCGTAACAACAAGTGTGTGAGGTGGGTTAGGCTGAGAGAGAGAGAGAGAGAGAGAGAGAGAGAGAGAGAGAGAGAGAGAGAGAGAGAGAGAGAGAGAGAGAGAGAGAGAGAGAGAGAGAGAGAGAGACTAGCCCAAAGTCAGCCAGCCAGCTTTCGTGCCTAAGGTGTGTGGAAAGAAAAATCATCAGGTCCAGTTCCAAGCCGGGAGCAAATAAAATGGAGGCTAAGAGGCTGGAAATAAAAATGGAGGCTGCTTAGGAAAGAAAGTTCCTGTTTATTGAGGAGCAGAACCTGCAACAGCCTGCCGTTCTGGGACAGCTGACCAGATGGAGTTGAAAGTGGTGGGTTTTTATACCTTATTTGGGCTTTGTATTTGAGGTGCCTGTTCCTTTGCAACATACTTTGACCTGAGCTTAAGTGTGCCCTTTTGGTATTCTAATGGTGGTGGGTGAACCTATTATGTCCTAAAGGTTATGTCCTGTCCTTAGAATTTGGGTGGGTGGGGGATGTAAATTTTAGGAGTCTTTGTTTTTCTAAATCCCTCAGCTCCAGCCTTCCTGCCCCCAGTCTCCCTGAAGGGATTACGAAATCTGCATTGCTAAAAGCTGCTTTCTGCTTGGGACAGAGAGACTGGGGCTGGTTTCTGCCTCCCTTAAGATTTTTTTTCTTCTCTATTTCTCCTTCAGGGAAAATATTCTATCCTACCTCTTTTAATATTCCCCAAAATATTTCATTCTCTGGCGGGGGGTACCGGCTCCGTACAAATGGAACTAGAACTCATAATCTCCTGGTTTGTATGCTAGCACCTTACCAAATTGGCTCCTGACTAGACCTCCAAAGACACATGGGAATTTTCAACCTGGATTTCTCCCTTCCTAACTGAAACTTACTGATTAATGTTAGGTACTCTGTTAAATCATGGCTTGTTTGATTCACTTTAAATAGCAGATCCCACTTTTCTACTTCAAAAATAGCCATGGTGGGTGGAATAAACCATAATTGGTGGAGGTACAATCCAATGGTCCCACGTCTGTCTTGTTTATGTAAATCTGCACTTCAGAACTTATATCTTCCCTTTCTAAAGTAACAACCCATAAGGAAAATAGTAGAAGCTAAAAGAAAGTTAGCATTATTTTAGTGCTTACAGGTACTGTACTCCTTGGCATACAAACATTTGTTCAGCAACTGTTTGAAGTTACAGTGGCAGTAAAAAGTGACTTACAACGGGACCTCACGCTTACAACTGTCACAGCATCCCCACAATGACATGATCAGAATTTGGGTGCTTGGCAGCTGCCATGTATTTACAATGGTTGCAGCATCCCAGGGTCATGTGATCATCATGTTGGAATACATATTAGAATGCATCTTGTATTGCAACAACTACAGAATTATTCAACCAATAAATGGCAGTGTTTAGTTTGCCTCTAGGGTTATAATCTATGGTTCCTTGTAGTTCTGAGGTGAGTTTCCTGTGACAGTTGAAACAGCTGAACGTGTTAAGCAGCAAGGCCTCTTCTGACTGTACACCGTACACTTCATTTTGATTTGTGCGGCTATGTAGCCATCTTCTGCTTCCAATCTGTATGGCTATATAATCATCCTCTGTTACCATTTCTATATAACAAAATAGAATTTTCTAACAATTTCTAACAATCTCTATGGAGATTCTCAGTCCTCCAAATCATGGTTGTCCCAAAGGTGCTTTTTTGGGCAACTGGACTTCCTTTGTTTTTCTTTGAAGATGTTTCGCTTCTCATCCAAGAAGCTTCTTCAGCTCTGACTGGATGGTGGGGAAGGGAAGGATTGATGCTCCTTGCAGACAGCTGGTCCATTGCCTTCTTTTAGAGCAGGGGTAGTCAACCTTGGCTCTTTTATGACTCGTGGACTTCAATTCCCAGAATTCTGGGAGTTGAGGTCCACGAGTCATAAAAGAGCCAAGGTTGACTACCCATGTTTTAGAGGGTCGTTGAGGCCACTCGGAAGTTTAGCTCTGTGTCCTCAGGGTCACCTGAGTGGTGCAAATGGGTGTGGAGCCTTCTTTGGCTGCAGGATGTTTTCTGCCCGGGGTCCCTTCCCTCTTGAAGAGGCCTTCAAAGAAAAAACAAGGAAAAAGCACCTTTGGGACAATTTGCAATGGATGCAGCATCCCAGGGTCAGGTGATCTTCATCTGTGACTTTCCCAGCCGGCTTCCAACCAGCAAAGTCAGTGGGGGAAACTGGGCTCACTTAACAACTGCAGTGACTCGCTTAACAACCCTGTCAAAACCAAGGTCATAAAATCTGGTACAAGTCACTTAACAACTGAATTTCAGCGGAAATTCTGTTCCCAGCTGTGGATGTAAGTCGAGGTCCTTCTTCAGTTAAACAGGATGCAAGAATGGCTTCCCGATCAGTAGCAATAGATTCTTTTCACTGGGAAACATCTCAGGATGGGGACGGGGAAGGAGAACGAGAGGATTCAGCCCCACATTCTTGAATCACAAAGCCGGCGGGAGGAAGGGCCGGGCAAAGACTGAGCCCTTCCACAGAGCAGATGCCAGACCTGCTTGGGAAGGTGCCAAGACGGCGGTGGCAACCGCCTGCATCACATAGCCACATAAAAAGGGGTAGGGTTTTAATTGCACAGTTTCTTTCTTTTTTTTTTTATTAAATTTTAGAAACTTTTAACAAAATTATAACATAATAACATAATAACTCAACTGAAAACAAACAAATGACATATTTAACAATCAATACAAATAGCTGCTCGGAACCCCCCCCACCACATCCTCCAACAACCTCAACCCCTCTTCTAACCTTCTAACTACTTACTTTCGCCTTTCTGTACATCTTCCCTCCACCCACCTCTATTCCCTATCTCCACCCTCTAACCCTCTACACATACCTCACCTTCACTCCTCCTTCCTCACCATCCAATGCGGTGTCTAGAGTTCTCCCGAGCGCCCTGAAAAAATTATCTAATCCCTTAATACCCCCAACTACAGTTGAGAAACATAATCTAATACTTATTATCTCCCTCCCCCCTCCCCCCCAGGCTTCCCAGAGTGAATACAGAGTAAAAACGCAAGAAACCCCGCTAATCTACTATTTTATAACTATTTTAATAACTATTTATCTATATATCAAATCTAATTCTTTCAATTGATATTTCTTTTGCATATAATCAATCCATTTTTTCCATTTTTTCTGGAACTGAATTACTCAAAGATTGTATGATTAAGTGGGAAGGTAATTTTGGACACCCAATTATGATAGAAACTTGGAAAAGAATATGGGTTAATTGCACAGTTTCAGCCACCATCTTGATCTTTTGTTTCATTCCCTTAACTTTACACCTCTGTCTTCAAAGCGGTGGGAATGGGGTGGTGCTGCGTGTTGCATGGATAAACAACAACTTGGGAATTAGCAACCAAAGGCGACTGAGCAGAGGAAGCTCGGTGGAGGAAGGCCTAGAGGGCAGTGCAGATGGAGGTGGATCCCTCTTTCAGCGTGGCTGGATTTTTCCAGCACAAAGGAACTCAGTTAACCGAAAGCAGAGGAGTTCTCATTCAAGAAACAACAATAAATTGTGTACTGCAGTGATGTGAGTCAGAAGGAATAGGAGGAATCTCGCTTCTCTGGCAGCCACCCCCTCACACTCCTGGGATGAGCCCACCCCCACTTGCCCCTCGGCTAAGGAGAGCCTTTTCTGCGGTGGCCCCGCTCCATGGAAAACCCGAGGAGAGGTCTGCTCCCACCTGCCTGGCCTTTCAGAAAGGGAGGGCTTAAAACCTGATTTTTGTCAGCTGGCTTGGGACCCCGATGGGGCTGCTCTTGGCTGGAGGTGATTGCCTCCTTGGTCTTGGCTCTTATGTAACTCGTTTTAATTTTAATTGTTTTTCTATTTATCTTTTTATCATTTGTAAGCCAGGGTGGCTTTATCAGTGAGATGGGTGGCATGTTAATCGATTAATTAATTAGAGATAGATAGATAGATAGATAGATAGATAGATAGATAGATAGATAGATAGATAGATAGATAAATAGATGATAGATAGATAGATGATAGATGATAGATGATAGATGATAGATAGATAGATAGATAGATAGATAGATAGATAGATAGATAGATAGATAGATAGATGTAGATATAGGTGATAGATAGATAGATAGATGATAGATAGATAGATAGATAGATAGATAGATAGATAGATAGATAGATAGATAGATAGATAGATATAAGTAATGATAGATAGATAGATAGATAGATAGATAGATAGATAGATAGATAGATAGATAGATAGATAGAGATAGATAGATGAGAGAGAGAGAGAGAGAGAGAGAGAGAGAGAGAGAGAGAGGCAGATGACAGAATGGTATCCATGAACATATTCATCTCCTCTGGCAACTTCATCCATTCTAGTGAAATCCCCTGCAATGACAGTCCGATTCAGCCCCCCCCCCGAGTTCCCTGTGATTTTCGTTCCTTTCCATGGATTTTCAAGCACAGGAAACGCCCACAAACTATGTTGGAAGATCTACACTGGATGTTCCCATTAAGGAAACATTCATTCCAGGGCAGATAAAGGAAATCCTTCTTTTCAAACCATGAAAAACACACACGAGAGAAACTTTCCATTTTAGATGGATGTAGAAGTAAACATCTACTAGCGACCACCAGAGAAATGGGAGATAGCAAGGAGGACAATGTGTCACATGCTGGGAGAGCAGGCAAGGCTTTTGTGGCAGAAAGGGACATATTCCTGTCTGAGTTATTAATCTCATCTTGGTGTAACAGCCCTTCAGGGAGGAGGGTGTCGTGAAAGGCCATTAACTCTGAAGGTGGGGGGGGACATTGTGAGGGAGAGAAGGAAAGAGAGAAGGTAGTGAGTCTGACAGAACAATTAACCAGTGGAACTCCTTGCCTCCAGAAGTTGTGGGTGCTCCAACACTGGAAGTTTTTAAGAAGAGACTGGACAGCCACTTGTCCGAAATGGTCTAGGGTTTCCTGACTGAGCAGGGGGTTGGACTCGATGACCTCCAAGGTCCCTTCCAACTTTGTTATTATTGTTGTTGTTGTTCTCTTTCAATTTTGAGATCGGCCCCGTCAGCCACCATATTTAACAGAGATCATTTGTGGCTGCACATTAGGAGTGCTATGGCCTGTTTTTATCTCCAATAATAACACCTTATATACCACTATAACGGAGCCTGCCGTGAAATTCACAGCTCGTACCTCCCACCGATAAAATATAATCTTTCCACAAGCTGTGCTGGGTTACAGCTGCATATCTGACTTTTTTTGGCCCTGTTGCGGAAGGGCCTGTGCTTCACTGACTGGCAATATAAAACATTCACGCGTTGTCTGGAAAAGAGTCACGGTGTCATTTTTAATAGTCCTCGACTTAATGACCATTGGCTTAATGACAATTCAAAGTTACAACGGCACTGAAAAAAGTGACTTTAGACTGTTTTTCGCACTTACAACCGTTGCAGCATCTCCATAGGTCATGTGATCAAAATTCAGATGCTTGGTGACTGACTTATATTTATGACGGTTGCAGTGTCCTGGGGAGGGGTCACATGATCATCTTTTGCGCCCTTCTGACAAGCCAAGTCAAGGTGGAAGCCAGATTCACTTAACAACCATGTTAGTAACTTAACGACTGCAGTGATTCACTTAATAACCATGGCAGAAAATGTCATCAAATGGAGCAAAATTCGCTTAACAACTATTTTGCTTAGCAACAAAAATTTGGGGCTGTTTCTTCCTTTTAACTGCCAGTGGGGGTATGAACCCCCACTGACAGTTCATACCCCCACTGGCAGTTAAAAGGAAGAAACAGCTACGATCACACATTGCTCCTAGACGCATGAAGCCGAAAACACCAGCCTGAAGATGACGAATGGGACTTCATCGAAATGTCGCCAAGACACTTCCAATTTTACGCGGGAGAAAACCCGAATAACCAAAGACCTACATACAAACACCCGCAAAACACCCTGTAAACCCAAATATGGGCAATTTAAAAAAGAAACACTCGATATAAATCTTCCCTCCCTGATACTGCTGGCAAAGTGAGAGGGAGCCTGTGGCCTAGAGGTTAATACAACTGCTTAACATGCAGACAGCCCAGGTTCGAATCTCATAAGGGTAAGTTCTGGCTGAAGAGAGTTAAGAAACTCGAAATAGCTATACCAGTTCTCCCTTATTCTTTGTTAGCAATTTAAATTAAAAACATATATATATACTGGTTCCTGCGGATGGCTCTGGGTTGAGTTGAAACAGGTAAAAGAAAGAAAGATTTCTTTCTCCCATATTTGGGTTTACAGGGTGCAATTTAAAAAAGAAACACTCAATATAAATCTTCCCTCCCTGATACTGCTGGCAAAGTGAGAGGGAGCCTGTGGCCTAGAGGTTAATACAACTGCCTAACATGCAGACAGCCCAGGTTCGAATCTCATAAGGGTAAGTTCTGGATGAAGAGAGTTAAGAAACTCGAAATAGCTATACCAGTTCTCCCTTATTCTTTGTTAGCAATTTAAATTAAAAACATATATATATATATACTGGTTCCTGCGGATGGCTCTGGGTTGAGCTGAAACAGGTAAAAGAAAGAAAGATTTCTTTCTCCCATATTTGGGTTTACAGGGTGCAATATCAATCAGAACACAGCTGAGCTCCCAGCCAATCAGTTCAAACCCCCACTGGCAGTTAAAAGGAAGAAACAGCTAAAATCTCACATTGCTCCCAACCACCTAGGATGGTGCAACACAGAACTCAGGATATCGCTAAACTAGATCTCAGGATGTCATCACACAACCCATTACCCAGGTCGTTACAACACAAAAGACTAATGAGCACACACCAGCACCTCAGCTACTCAGGATGTTACGAAACAGCCAAACAATTATCTATATAATTATAGATAGTCCTCACTTAAAGAGCACAATTGGGATTGGCTAAGCAATGAGGCTTTGATTGCTGGAAGTTGGCTGTGAAGCGTGCAAAAGATGATTATGGGACCATGGGGAAGCTTTAAACATTGTATGTGCAAGGACCAGTTGTAAAGTTACTTTTTCAACACGACTGTAATTTTGAATGGTCACTAAAGAGGGCAGTTGTTAAGCGAGGAGTACTTGTAAACCTTGTGGACACCTTGAGTGAGGGTACATAGTAAGTAGAACCTTTAAGTGGACTAGTAGAACAGCACTTAAAGCTTTGTGGAAAAAACACTCTCTGTTTAAGTAGACAGCAAGTAGACGTAATGTCCCAGATCTGGTTCCTCAAGTTCAGCTGATTTTTTTTTTAATCTTGAATTTCCATTGTTCGATTAGCTTTCTCTACCTCTTTCAAGTATGTAAGATGAACTGCCTCTGCTCCTTTCCCCAGGAGAAGCCACACTGTGGTTGCAAGAACGTTTTCCAAACATTGCGAGGAGAAGAAAAAGAATTAGTAAGACAGGAATGCCAAAAAGAAGGAGAGAGAAGAAGGATCCAAGTTACTACATCCAAACTAGCCGAGTAAAGTTGTTTAAGAGATCTGGAACAAGAAAGGTCATCACAATAAAACTTTATGGGAGAAATCGAAGTGGTGGTACAGGTTTTTCCATGGAAAATGAGCAGATTTTTGATGGAAATCTGTTGAGATTTGGGTTTTTTAATCACTTGAGGTTAGATTGACCTCAGGGTCCTGACCATCTGGGGATGTCTTATGCACCCCAGGAAGGGAGGGAGGATATAACCGAATAAGAGTTGGAAAGGTCTTGGAGGTCTTCTAGTCCAACCCCCTGCTCAGGCAGGAAACACTATTCCAGGGATAGGCAACTCTGGCTCTTTTATGACTGGTGGACTTCAACTCCCAGAATTCCTGAGCCAGCCATGCTGAGGGGAAAGGGAGAGGTTTCCATGCTGAGTCATGTTGACTCAGGAATTCTGGGAGTTGAAGTCCACGAGTCATAAAAGAGCCAAGGTTGCCTAACCCTGCACTATACCATTTCAGACAAGTGGCTGTCCGGTCTCTTCTTAAAAACTTCCAGTGTTGGAGCATTTACAGCTTCCGGAGGCAGGTGGTTCCACTGGTTAATTGTTCTCACTGTCAGGAAGTTTCTCCTTAGTTCCAGGTTGCTTCTCTCCTTGATGAGTTTTCATCCATTGCTTCTTGTCCTGCCTTCAGGTGCTTTGGAGAATAGCTTGACTCCCTATTCTTTGGGGCAGCCCCTGAGATACTGGAAGACTGCTATCCTGTCCCCCCTCATCCTTCTCTTTGTTAAACTAGACATCCCCAATTCCAGCAACCGTTCTTCATATATTTTAGCCTCCATTCCCCTGATCATCTTTGTTGCTCTTCTCTGCACCCTTTCTAGAGTCCCAACATCTTTTTTACATCGTGGTGACCAAAACCGGAAGGAGATCCATGATCCTGGGCAACCTGCTGTGATGGATTGGGAGGATCTTGGCAGGGCTGCAGACAAATGGGTGCTAAAATTGGGCCTTCCCTTCTGGGGGGAAGGTGACAAAAGACCTTTATTTTGCTAACCCTCCTCCGTTCTTAGCCACAGCGTTTTGCAGAGGTTGATAGAACATCAGATTCCATTTACAACCTTCTCCTATTTACTTATCCTCTAGGAAAAATAATCAAACGTAAAGCTAGGCGATTCTAAAGAAATCCCCGTTCTCTGAGGTTGGAATGCTTTACATTCCTTGATGATTATTTGAATCCACCCTTTTATCGGTTTCCATAGTTTTGCGTTATTCATGGGCTGTTAGGGGAGGTGTGAGGAGGCTGAAGATAAGGCTACACCTGTTGTACACACGCCAAATTTCAAAGGGCTCTGGTGCTGCAAACATTAAATGTCCTCTTTGGTCATGATAACTGTATGTAAACACAGGACGGGGGGAGTGAGAGTGACAATCCTGTCACTACACCTTTTTTTCTACCCATATCTTGGGAGCAACTGTGTCCAGCAAACAACTTGCATGGCTAGTCTTGAACATGCAACAGTAAAAGAGCCCGCCCATTAGGGCTGTGCGTCATGAGAGGGTAAATCAAGTCCAACCCAGTTATATGACCTTTTTAGTGGCAGCCATTGAGCAAACACTGCTGTCATTAAATGAACATTGTGATCATTATGCGTACCCCTTGGGTACTATGTCCGCAGTTTTGCTAAGATCAGTAGTATCTTCCAGTTTTGGCCAAAACCATTGTAAAATGCAGTCATATGACTGCAGGACATGGCAAACGGCCATAAAGGCAGCCGTGTTGTCCAATGCCCGTAATCATATGATCATGTGTGTCTATGTGTGTGCGGACAACTTTGGAACCAGGTCACCACTTCCTTTTTTCCAAGTGGGTCATAAGTAGGAATCCTCACTAAGTCAGGAGTCCCCAGCTCTGGCAACTTTAAGACTTGTGGAATTCAACTCCCAGAATTCCTCAGCCAGCTAAGCTGGCTGAGGAATTCTGAGAGTTGAAGTCCACAAGTCTTAGTTGCCAAGGTTGAGGACCTCTGCATTAAGTGGTTGGTCATAACTCAAGGACTATTTTATCTGCACACACTGGCTCCCTAACACTAAAAGTGTTCTAAATCTTTGAGGTTCACAGGAATATTACTTTATTGTTACAGGATCTAGTAGCTGGCTCTCGGAAACGTAACATGCAATGCACCTAAATGGGTGGAACTTCGACTGCAGAGGTGCAGCCTCCATCTTGACTTTTTTGACCTTAGCTTGCAGACACCTTTGCACGGCAGGGAAGATAAAATGAAAAGCGGGACTCTTTGGGGGTTCTTAAACAAAGCACGGCCATCATCAGGTGCGAGTTACACGGCATCAAAATTGAATGAATGAAAAATAAAATAAGTAAAAAATTGAAGAAGTATTCTATGTCACACTTACAGGTGACTCCCATGTTTCGCCTGCACTCAAAAAAAAAAAAAAGCTTTTGGAATCTGCCTTGGGTTGTGTTCCTGCGGTTTTACAAATGATTCTGTGATCATGGAACAAGGATTGATTGATGTGCTGGCCTTTGGGTTCTCTAATATGGATCAGCTTTAGATGATCAAACATGTCTTAATGATTGAGCTGTGTTTCTGAAGAACCTCAAGAAAAGGATTTGGAGTAACATGAGGAATTGTTTAAGCAAAACTGTTGACAGTGGTTTTGAGGATGGAATTACTAGTTTGAGATGTTTGCTGTTTTATGGGATCTCTTGAACAAGATTAGTTTAAAAACAGTGGCAGTTGAATGATAGAAGAAGAATTTTGACTTCACAATATAATGGTAATTGATGAACTGACATTTGGCTTTTCAAGATCTGAGAACCTGTCCAGAAATTATTAATTATAAATATATTGGAAGATATTTTGGAATCTAAACTAGATGTCATCAGATGTCATCAGATTAAAAAAAAATAAACACTGGACAATAAAAGATTTTGCTTCCTGAACACTTGGGTTTATCTGGCAGATTTTTGGCCACTAATGATGAAAATAAACTAATCTAATGTATGAAAAAAAAATCTTTGTTACGGTCATAGACTAGCACAGGGCCGCACTCCAACTCAACTCTGTATTTTGAACTGTAAGTTCACCAGTTTAATTCTACATTTCGTTTTAATTTCTGTTCTCCACCTTGCATGTGGCAGCCAAAGGATAAGGTATGATTAGATCAATATTGAAGGAAAGATCTTTTGTAAGACTAACCCTAATAGGACAGAGGATGAGAGAGCAACAGAAAATCTAGTTCTTAATAATTATTTTACTTGGGCTGGCATCCTTTAGGATCTTCTGATTAAAAGCGATAAGATTTTAGAGATAAAATCCTCCGTTTCTCCAAGGAAAACAGCCTCCGGGTCAGTAAGAAAGGGAGCGCCAGGCACTCTGAAATTCAGTGGCAGTGCGCCATCCTGTGGTGGACCCTCCAATCCATTTTAAACTAGATTATCCTGTGAAGTGGAGACTCAAGTCCTTTGGCCACCGAATGAGAAGGAAGGACTCCCTGGAGAAGAGCCTGATGCTCGGAAAGATGGAGGGCAAGAGAAGAAGAAGGGGACGACAGA
Source organism: Bothrops alternatus (assembly GCA_034064705.1). NCBI lineage: Eukaryota > Metazoa > Chordata > Lepidosauria > Squamata > Viperidae > Bothrops > Bothrops alternatus. Next base: position 62,246 of record JARGCV010000185.1, on the reverse strand, counting down.
GAAGGAGGTGGCTGGATGGAGTCCCTGAAGCAGGAGGCAGGAGCTTCAAGGGACTCCAGAAGATGGGAGAGGACAGGAAGGCCTGGAGGAACGTGGTCCATGTGGTCACGATGGATCGGACACGACTTCGCAACTAACAACAACAACATCTTGTGAAACCTTAAGCGGTCTTGCTTGAAAGGCCAACGTATATTATATTAATTTTGATCTGTCCCGTTTTGGTTTCTTTTTATTCGGTAATTTTTCATCACTATTTAGAATTTTTCTTGGGGAAAAAAAAAGAACAAAATAAATAAAGCTAATACAATCCTGGGTTGTATAAACAGAGGCATAGAATCAAGATCACGCGAGGTATTAGTACCGCTTTATAAAACTCTAGTGAGGCCACACCTGGAATATTGCAGCCAATTTTGGTCACCACATCCCCCCAAAAAAAAGATGTTGAGAGTCTGGAAAAAATTCAGAGAAGAGCAACTCAGATGATCAAAGGCCTGGAGACTGAAACGTACGAAGAACGGCTGCGGCAGTTGGGTTTGGCCAGTCTAAAGAAAAGAAGAAATGGGAGACTTGATAGCAGCGTTCCAGTATCTGAGGGGCTGCCACCAAGGAGAGGAGGGGGTCAGGTTGTTCACCAGAGCACCCAGAGGGAAGGATGAGAAACAATGGTTGGAAACTGACCAAAGAGAGAAGCAACCTGGAATTAAGGAGAAACTTCCTAGCAGGGAGGACAATCAACCAGTGGAACGGCTTGCCACCAGAAATCATGGGTGCTCCGTCACTGGAAGTTTTTAAAAAGAGACTGGACAATCACCTGTCTGAGATGGTCTAGGTCCTCCTCAGTGATGGCATTCAGCCGGTTCACACCACTTTGGCAGAACCAGGAGCTAATTTTTTGTTGCCCAGGTGCAGAATGGACTTCCGGAAGCGGCATCCACACAGAGAACATATTCACATATTTGAATCCCACCACTGGTCCTCCTGCTTGAGCAGGGGGCTGGACTAGAAGACCTCCAAGGTCCCTTCCAGCTCTATTCTGTTCTGTTCTGTTCTAAAGCAAGCAAGTGGGTTTGGAAGTGAAGCTAACTTATTTATGAATGAAGGCAAATATACGTGTCCCAGGATAATGTTGCTGGATCCAGTTTGGGTCGGTCACCAGAAACCAAAGTTTTGTCTTCCACGCTTTTGGAGTCCATCCTCAGGGAAAATCTCTCTAGCAGAATGGGTGCTTTGGGCTATATAACTTAACATATAACTTATTTAACATATAACTCCTTAAACTTAAACAGTAGTTTTATTTATTTCATTAACGATGCCCTGATAACCGAGTACTTGTAAAACCAGCTGCTGACTTGTCCCAGCCTCCCTGGTGCAGCCGGGAAGATATTAAGGACACAGCGGTTCCAGAGAAAGCACCTTTTCTTCTTATCAGAGATTATCTAATACTTTTAAACTTACTGTGAATGTTTTAAATTTGTCTTCTAACACGTAAGCTGCCAATAGTCAAATGCTGTGATGTGTCTATACCTATAAAGATCACAGTTGTGGAAGCCGTATGGTTCCCTGTGAGGGCTACGAGAGTGGAAGTTGAATTTTGAAAAGGCAGAATAGGAAAAGGATGGATGACGCTGAACTTTGGCCTTGGAGAAGGCCTCTGAGAATATGGTGGACGGCCAAGAAAACAAACTGCTGGTCACTGAACGAATCAGTCCTGAGTTCTCACCCAAGGCACAAATAACCAGGCTCAAATAATCCCGCCTTTGGACACTTTACGCAAAGATTTATCTCTCTGGAAATGCTGGGAAAGGTAGAAGGACAGAGAAGACGAGGACAAACAGCAGTGATAGATTCAGATGGAGTGGTGACAGGGGCACCACCAGGAGATCCAAAATACAGGTAGTCCTCACCTTATGACCACAATCGAGTCCAAAGTTTCTGTTGTTAAGGAAACATTTGTTAAGTGAGTTTTGCCCCATTTTACGCCTTTTGTGGCCACAGTTGTTAAGTGACTCACGGCAGTTGATAAGTTAGTAACCCGGTTGTTAAGTGGATCTGCCTTCCCCCATTGGCTTTGCTGGTCAGAAGGTTGCAAAAAGAGGATCACGTGATCCTGGGACACAGCAAAGGTCATAAATACGAACCGGTTGCCAAGCGTCTGAATTTTGATCACATGATCGTGGGGATACTACAAAGGTCGTAACTATGAAAAATGGTCACAAGTCACCTTTTTCAGTGCTGTGACTGAACTTCGAGTGATCACTAAACCAACTGCTGTAATTCGAGGACTACCTGTCGCAGGTTAGGGAGAGTTCATCAGGCAGAAAGTCTCCTTATGGGATCACCAAGAATCACTAACACCAACTTGATGGCACATAATCCATCACTGTGCTTTGGTGTTACTCACGCAAGGGAAGTTATGACTATTGATGCTCCACTCTCTAAAAAAAACCCTGCCTCCTTCCACATGTTTTGGATAAGGCAATATGCTTTAATCATTTATTTATTTATTTTAAAGCCTTGCATGCCGGGAAACACCTGGAAACCCCCTTAACTTAATCCTGCTGGAGATCCCGCTGGAGATCCTTTGGAGTTTGCATGTTCCTGGCCCTCTTTGTTCTCTTTCCTTTATTTGCTGATCTCACCCTCCCCCCCCCAACCCAGCCTTCCTCAGTGATTCCAAGAGTACAAACAATTATATCGAATCCATGTTGTTGTTTTTTTTAAAAAAAAAAACACTTTTCAGGGGCTTGTCTTCAAATGAGATCTATTGCAGGGACCCGGCCTTGATCCAAACTGGAAAGACCCTCCCCAGTTCTTGGGCCATTTTGTTGCTTCTGCGATCAAAGAAAAAAAAAAAGCACATTTAAGGTTAGGATCAGAACTCGGACTTCAAAAATGGCCTCTGAGCCTAACCTCAAACGTTCTGGGTTTCTTTTCTTTGATCGCAGGAGCAATGAAATGGCCCAAGAATTGGGGAGGGTCTTTCCAGTTTGGATCAAGGCCAGGTCCCTGCAACAGATCACCCACTTTGTCTGCAAAAGAGAAGGCTCACCAGATCCCAGGGCTTCTGATTGCAGGTGGTCCTTGACTTACAATCGTTCATTCAGTGGCCGGGTGAAATTAAAACGGCACTGAAAAAAGGGATGTATAACTGCTTTCAGTCTTACGACCTGCGGTCACCGGATCAGAATTCAGACACCAGGTAAGCGGCTCGTGTTTATGACGGTCGCAGCGTCCCCGGGGTCACGTGACCCCCTTTTCGACCTTCTGACAAGCAAAGTCAGTGGGGAGGCCAGATTCACTTAACAACCGTGTTACTAATTTAACAGCTGCAATGATTCGCTTAACGACTGTGGTGAGAAAAGTCCTACAATGGGGCAAAACTCAATAATAATAATAATAACAACAACAATAATAATAATAATAAAGTTGGGACTTTGGAGGTCATCTAGTCCAACCCCCTGCTCAAGCAGGAAACCCTATACCATTTCAGACAAGTGAATGTCCAGTCTCCTCTTAAAAACTTCCAGTGTTGGAGCAATCAGTATACCTGTGCATTTGGTTTTTCTTGCCTAAATGTAGAACCTTACTTTTTTCACCATTGAATTTCATTTTGTTAGATAGCGCCCAGAGTTCCAGTCTGTCCAGATCCTCCTGTATCCCAAGCCTGTAAGTTCTGGAGTGTTGGCTATTCCTGCCAGCTTGGTCTCGTCTGCAAATCTGATGAGTTCCCCATCTATCCCCTCGTCCAGATCGTTGATGAAGATGTTGAAGAGCCCTGGGCCCAGAACAGAGCCCTGGGGCACCCCACTACACACTTCCCTCCATGTAGATGCGGTTCCATTGAGGGCCACACGCTGAGTATGGCCGGACAGCCAGCTATGGATCCATCTGGTGGTGATGCTGTCTAACCCTCATTTTTCTATCTTATCAAGTAGTAGATTGTGGTCTACTTTATCAAATGCCTTACTGAAGTCCAAGTAAATTATATCCACCACATTCCTCTGGTCCACTAATTTTGTCACCTGGTCAAAGAATGCAGTAAGATTTGTCTGGCATGATCTGCGTTTGACAAACCCATGTTGGCTTTTGGTAATGACTTTGTTTGCCTCTAGGTGTTCGCTGATTTGTTGCTTGATTACCTTTTCCAAGATCTTCCCAGGTATTGAGGTCAGGCTGATAGGTCTGTAGTTTCCTGGATCCATTTTTTTTTTCTCTTTTTTGAAGATGGGAACTACGTCAGCTCTTTTCCAGGCCTCTGGTAGTTCCCCAGTGCTCCAGGATCTTTGAAAGATATAATTCAGTGGTTCTGAGATCACATCTGGTCCTGGTGATTTGGACTCATTTAGGGTGGACGGGTGCTTGCCTATCTTAGCTTGTTTCTAATCTGTTTTTTATGTTACTATTTTTGATAGGTTGGACTGTTTTTCCATTTGTATAAAGACAGATGCAAAAAATGAGTTGAGTAGTTCTGCTTTCTCCCTGTTGCTTGTCACCTCCTTGCCACTTACTCCCACTAATGGACCAATCATTTCCTTCACTTTTTTCTTGTTTTTTACATGTTGGAAGCTTTTTGTGTGTGTTATTTTTGACTTTGATCGCAAGCTTTAGTTCATTTTGAGCCTGAGTTTTCCTCACTTCATCTTTGCAGGCTCCGGCTATTTGCTGATATTCTGCCTAAGTTATGTGCCCCTCTTTCCATTTTTTATACTTGTCCTTTTTGTCTTTGAATTTATCAGAAAGTTCTTTATGTAGCCATGCTGGTTTCTTTTGAGTTATTTTTCTTCTTCATTGGTATTGTGCTATAATCTCACTTTTCAAAATTTCCCAAGTTTCTTGAGTTTCTCATCCATGGAATCCTTCCCAAGCTTTAAGTTTGTTGAAATTAGCTCTCTTAAAGTCCAAGACTCTAGTTTGACTGTGTTCTATTCCTTGTGCTTCCATAATGTTGAATTCCAATATTGTATGATCACTTCCTCCCAAGGTTCCTGTGGCTTCAACACCTTCTATCATTTCATCTCTGTTAGTGAGAATTAAGTCCAATATGGCTCATCCCCTAGTTCCCTTCTCTACTTTTTGGGAGACAAAGTTGTCTGCTAAGTTTGTCAGGAATCTGTTTGATCTTCCACTTTGTTCAGTTTGTCTCCCAGTCGATGTCAGGGTATTTATTATTTATTTATTTATTTAATTAGATTTCTATGCCACCCTATTCCAGGAACTCAGGGCGGTTTACAACATGGATACTCACATGAAGAAATCTGACATTAAAATACGTTATAAAACCCCTTAATTAAAAACCAATCATCCAAAAAACAGACATGCAAAACAAACATACACTGGCTGGGGCAAGATGTTAACTGCCCCAGGCCTGTCGGCAAAGAGGTGTCTTCAATAATTTACGAAAGGCGGAGAGGGTGGGGGCAATACGGATCTCCGGGGGGAGTTGATTCCAGAGGGCCGGGGCCGCAACAGAGAAGGCTCTTCCCCTAGGCCCCGCCAGGCGACACTGTCTGACGGGACCTGGAGAAGGCTGACTCTGTGGGCCCTAACCGGTCGCTGGGTTTCATGCGGCAGCAGACGGTCCCGTAAGTAACCTGGTCCGATGCCATGTAGGGCTTTATAGGTCATAACCAACACTTTGAATTGTGTTCGGAGACCAATTGGCAGCCAATGCAGCTCGCGGAGTGATGTTGAAATGTGGGCATTTCTAGGTAGGCCCAACACTGCTCGCGCGGCTGCATTCTGCATTACCTGAAGTCTCCGAACGTTTTTCAAAGGTAGCCCCATGTAGAGAGCATTGCAGTAGTCGATCCTCGAGGTGATAAGGGCATGAGTGACTGTGAGAAGAGACTCCCGGTCCAAATAGGGCCGCAGCTGGTGCACCAGGCGAACCTGGGCAAATGTCCTCCTTGCCACAGCCGAAAGATGATGTTCCAAATTTAGCTGTGGATCGAGGAGGACACCCAAGTTGTGGACCTTCTCTGAGGGGGTCAAAAACTCCCCCCCCAGGGTGATGAACGGGCAGATTGAATTGTCTTTGGGAGGCAAAACCCACAGCCACTCCGTCTTGTCAGGGTTGAGTTTGAGCTTGTTAGCACCCATCCAAACCCTAACAGCCTCCAGACATCGGCACATCATTTCCGCTGCTTCACTGAAGTGACACGGGGGTGGAGATGTAAAGCTGGGTATCATCAGCATACTGATGATATCTCACCCCGTGTCGTCGGATGATCTCACCCAGCGGTTTCATGTAAATATTAAACAGCAGAGGGGAGTGGACCGATCCCTGAGGGACCCCACAAGGGAGGAACCTAGGGGTCGACCTCTGACCCCCTGCCAACACCGACCAGTGAGGTAGGTGAACCACTGCAAAACAGTGCCCCCAACTCAAAGTCTCACATTACTATTGTGATGTGTTTCCTACATAACTTAGTTAACTGACTAGCAAAAAGTTCATCTATTACCTGTTTGGTTGGGTGGCCTATAGTTTACACCTATGGCAATGTCATTCCCCCCCCCTGCCTTTATATTGACCCAAATGCATTCAAGTCAGTTTTCATCACTGTTGTGCTCTATTTCTGTAGAGATGTCATTATTTCTTATATAGAGAGCAACTCCACCTCTTTTATTTGGTCTGTTTCTTTTAAATAATTTAAATCCATCTAGCTGTGTGTTCCATTTGTGGGTTTCATCCCATCACGTTTCCGTAATAGCAACAATATCACATCTGCCCTCATTTACCTGAATTTCTAATTCACCCTGTTTATTGCTCTTACTCTGTGCGTCAGTGTATAGACATTTGAGTCTTTTACAACTAACCCTGTGTTTACTTTCTACATAACCTGTTTGGTGCCTGAGTTCCCCCATTTTCTTACCACCTGTTTGATTAGTACATTTTGTGTGGCACTCGCTATTATTTGTTTGATTTGGCTTGATAGCGAGGTTGATATTCTTGTCCACACACACGTTACATGATAACCCTATAATTTTTAGATTGCTGGGGACAGGGATGTTCTGTATCAATTAACTCACTGTCCCCGTTGTTCAGTTTAAAACTTAACAACTGTCTCGCGTTTGGGCTCAGTTGTGGCTATAGGTTGAGGACTACATATGTCCTTCAGAGATCATCAGAGTGAGAGTCTTCAGAGAAAATCTTAAAGAAATCCAGACTAAAATCTTCTGAATTCAGTATTATTTAATTTTCTTTAGAAGGCACACTTATTTTTGTCAGACTTTATTCCTATGGCTCACAGTAGAGTTTTTCAAGCAAAAATCAGACCCAAAAAGTGTCATTCACGCCAGTGCTAAATTCTGTCAAATTACATTAATTGAGGGCGAAATCTAGTGGGATGATTTGATAGGCTGGGAAGCCACACAGATAAAACATCAAACTGTAGGTTCATTTTGGCTCTAATTGTTGACTGCTAAATATTTCTCCAGTAACATATATTAGAAAAATCAAAATTGAATTCAGCAGGAGGTGTAACGGATCAATAAAAATAATGGACAAATCCACATCATCAAATTGAAGGTTTGCTTGTTACTTTCTCTAAAAAAACAGATTTTAGCAAAGTGCTTTCCTTTAGACTAGATGATTATTAGCAGACCGGGCACAAAAGTAGAATTGTAACTCTCTCTCTTTCATTTCTTCAATTGGTTGTGTAACAGTTAGCAAAGAACGCAGTGTTAAACTCCCGCAGCCTCTAGCTCGTCCCTCAGGCAGTATTCTGGACGATGACCGCTATGCCTTGGCCCCCTCCAATGCAGGCAGAACCCACGGCGTATTTACCTTTACGGCGCCTGCAAGAAGCCAAGAGAATAGCAATTAGGAAAGAGATATTTGAACCTCACAAAAGGTTTTCCCTTGTAATTTAGTCTACATTCCAAATCAGCTGGACCAAAAATGTTATTTGGGATTTATCCACCACTTTGGAATCTAGAGCAGGGACCCCCAGCCTTTCGGATTTTGCGGACCGGCGGGGTGGGTGGGGGAGGGTTCCGTGAGAGCGGCAGGCACGGATGCAGCTCCGTTTGTGCAAGCAGTGGGTGCAAATGGAGCTTTGTGCACGCTCCCTCCCTTCCACAGCCCACTTCCGAATGGGTCATGGCCTGGTACTGGGCTGCAGCTCAGGGGTCGGGGACCCCCCAATCTACAGGATTCAAAAATAGTGGAGAGCACGCACATGCGTGTTTGTCACAGAGAAAAACAAGATGGCAACACTTCAATAGGGCTGGGAAAACACCTTCGTAACTTGGCACCAAGGCCTAAAGCAGGGGTAGGCCACCTTGGCCCTTTTATGACTGGTGGACTTCAACTCCCAGAATTCCTGAGCCAGCCATGCTGAGGGGAAAGGGAGAGGTTTCCAAGCTGAGCCAGGCTGGCAGAGGGAATTCTGGGAGTTGAAGTCCACCAGTCATAAAAAGGCCATGTTTGAAGACCCCTGGTTTAAATATTTAAATATTTTTCCTCACGGTCACGTGATCAAAATTCAGGCATTTGGGCAGGGGTAGGCAATCTTGGCCCTTTTATGACTGGTGGACTTCAACTCCCAGAATTCCTGAGCCAGCCATGCTGAGGGGAAAGGGAGAGGTTTCCAAGCTGAGCCATGCCGGCAGAGGGAATTCTGGGAGTTGAAGTCCTCCAGTCATAAAAGGGCCAAGGTGGCCTATCCCTGGCCCAAAGGGATATGAATCTGGTGAGTCAACCTTCAATTCTTTAGAAAACAGCCTGCTTCAAACTGAATCAAAGGTTACTTGATTCCCTTTGGGGCTTCTTCATGACTTACATGGAAGCCTTCTAAGTGGCTGTGTCTTTTTTTAATGTTTTTTAACAGAATGAGGTGGAATTTTCAGGCAAAATGGAGAATATTTGCTTATTTTCAAACAGTTAAGAGGCACTAGACTACTCAAAAGCCTTGGTGTTCTTAGAATAAGGTTACATTTGCAGGCAGAATTCCTGCTGAATTTCAAACATATTGGTGCAAATGGTTTTGTGCCAAGACTGGGACGATTAAAAAAAAAATAGTGAAACTTTTCTATTACTTGACAGGTAATGTCTCTAAGAAAAACGGGTGGCAAATTCATTCCTTGGTTAGAATTATAAGAGACTGCAAAAGACAGGGATGTAAATTTTGGAAGTCAGCATCCTGCAACTCATTTTCAAAACAAAACTGCCTACATTTTTTTTTGGGGGGGGGACAATCAGATGAAAGGTTACAGTAATTGAACAGTTCATCTATTCAACCAGCCATCACCATAGTAAAGTGATGGTACTTACAGATAAGACATAATAACAGAGTTGGAAGGGACCTTGGAGGTCATCTAGTCCAACCCCCTGATCAAGCAGGAGACCCTATATCAGTGGTGGCAAACCTATGGCACAGGTGCCAGAGGCGGCATTCAGAGCACTCTCGGTGGGCACATGCGCCCTCTGCCCCAGTCCTAGGCCTTCAGCTGGGTTTTATAAAACCTTTTTGCTTTAGGCCTCTGCCGCCATGTGCAAAAAAACAACAACAACAGTTTCAATCAGTCAATTTCAACCTCTCGCGGGAAAAAACAAGTTCTTGCAAAGTTGGAATTGATTGATTGAACTTTTTAGTTCCACCCAGTATGCCATTACTATCGCAGCCACGCCCACCCAACGGGCCACACCCACCCGGCACCCGACGACGCATAAGTGGGTTTTGGGTTGCAGTTGGGCACTCGGTCTCTAAAAGGTTCGCCCTCACTGCCCTATACCATTTCAGACAAATGGCTGTCCAATCAGGGTTTGTTTGTTTTTTTGTTTTTTAAAAAGAAACCTCCAGTGATGGAACAGCCACAACTTTAATCATTCCACTGATTAATTGTTCTGATTGTCAGGAAATTTCTCTTTATTTTCAGATTGGATGTCTCCTTGATTAGTTTCCATCCTGCCTTCAGCTGCTTTGGAGAATAGGTTGACACCCCCTCTTCTTCATGGCAGCCCCTCAGCTGGAACCCTGCTATCATGTCACCCCTGGTCCTTCTCTTCATTAAACTAGACATACCCAATTCCTGCAATCACTCTTCATATGTTTTAGCCTCCAGTCCCCTATTCATCTTTGCTGCTCCTCTCTGTCTAGAATCTCAATATCCTTTTTATATCGTGGTGACCAAAACTGGATGCAATATTCCAAGTGTGGCCTTACCAAGGCCTTGTAAAGTGGTATTAACCCTTCGCATGATCCTGAAGCTACATGCTTCAAATAAGAATACAAAGTGAGCAGCTGTGTTTTTCATCAGAGCATCTATCTGACTAGCTTACAGGTCTCCAGGATCTCAGCCATAGATTCCCCCCCCCCTGCTATTTTTTGCTGAGCTGCCATTCTGCAAAAAATAATTGACAGTCTGTTTTCTACAGCAAAACCACAGTGACTCAGTTAAACTCTCTCCAAATATTCTTCCCCGAATGTTAAGGAGAAACAAAACAAAAAGTTTTCTTTGTGTATTTATCCACCTGAGTTCATGAACCAGATGACTGGTAATTCTGGAGCCCGAAGCTCCGAGAGGGTGACCCAAAGCGATGGCTCCCCCGTTGACGTTGGTCTTCTCGGGGTCCAGACCCAGAACTTTTTCCACAGATAAGTACTGCGGTGCAAAGGCTTCATTGACCTGGAAACGCATCAGACAGGCACGTTAGAAATATCTCAGACTGGGCTGCTACGACTTGCTGAATAGAATTATCCTCAACACTGGTTCTCATCTCTGAAAAAAGCCACGGATTTCCTTGGGGAGAGGAGAGATCAGTCATCAAAATCATATGTTTTAAAAAAAAAACCCAAACAACCAGGATCATAAACTGGGCAGAATTCACCAGAAGTATGGAATCGTTTTCAAGAAAGGTCAAATAGTTGTCTGCTGTAAAGGTACCATTCGTTTAGCAACTGTCTAAATCAGGGGTCTTCAAACTTGGCCCTTTGATGACTTGTGGACTTCAACTCCCAGAATTCCTCAGCCAGCTTGCCTGGCTGAGGAATTCTGGCAGTTGAAGTCCACAAGTCCTAAAAGGGCCAGGGTTGAAGAAATCCTGATTTAGATACTACAGTTTATGCATTTGCAAATGAAGTTGACTTTGTTAATTTAAAAAAAAAATACTAGCCAATCCACCATTTCTTATACAATTGAAGTAAGCTGAATTCAAGTGAGTGGAGCTCTTAGATTAAATATATATTACGGAATACTCTGTATTTCTAATTATATCTTTGCAATGAAAATATAACGTGTGTGATTTAGATTTAGCTTAGTAGCAAATTATCAGAATATATTTGGGCCATAGCTTAATTTGGATCAGAAGGGGAATCCTCCTGTAGTCCCAGACAAATGGCTGCCCAACCTTTGTTTGAAAAGCTCCAGTGATGGAGTCTCCAGGTCACCAGGAGATAAGTTATTCCATAGACTAACACAGGGGTCTTCCAACTTGGCCCTTTTATGACTTGTGGGCTTCAACTCCCAGAATTCCTCAGCCAGGCACGCATGTCTGGCTGAGGAATTCTGGGAGTTGAAGTCCACAAGTCATAAAAAGGCCAAGTTGGAAGACCCCCTTGTCTAAAGTTACCATGGCATTGGAAAACGGACTCACCCTCAGTCCTTGCACTTACGACTGTCAGAGCATCCCCCTCGTCACATGATCCAAATTCGAATGCTTGGCAACCAGCCTGTGTTTACGATGGTTGCCACGTGTTGGGGGTCATGTGATCACCTTTTGGGGCCTTCCAAGCCGGCTTCCAACAAGCAGAGTCAATGGGGGGGGGGAGCTGGATTCGCTTAAACTGTTTGATTCACATAACAACTGCATTGATTTGCTTAAGGACCATGGCAATAAATGTCACAAAATCAGAGGCAGCTCATTTAACAACCACTTTGGTTAGCCACAGAAGTTCTGGTCGTTAAGTCGAAGTGCTACCTGAACCTTTGGCATTATTTTTCAAGCTTTTTTAAATTCCCTGATAAGATCACGTGGGCTCAGGAAGGCCTTCTCTCTCTTGGCATGACGCCTACAGAAGCTGAACTGTGGAGCTTATTTTGCCAGAACTGCCGACAATATTATTTCCAGGCAACTGTTGTGCAAAACCCCCAGATTCTGTCCCAAGGACCACAGAGAAGGCAGAGAAATGAAGGATGTCGGTGGAGATCCTCGGTCGTCCAGTTCATACTTGTCTCAAACTGTGAGACTCAAAAGGATTTATTTATTTTTTTAAGGCAACTGGACGGTTTTTTCTTTGAGGAAGAAGAAAAGATTTTGTTTCTCCTCCAAGGAGCTTCGTCAGATGAGAAGTGAAATTTCTTCTTCTTCCTCAAAGAAAAAACAGTCCGGTTGCCTTTTTAACAAGCACCTTTCAGACAGAGAAATAATAATAATAATAATAATAATAATAGTAATAATAATAATAATTATTATTATAATAATAATAGAGTTGGAAGGGACCTTGGAGGTCATCTAGTCCAACCCCCTGCTCAGGCAGCGAACTCTACACCATTTCGGACAAATGGCTGTCCAGTCTCTTCTTAAAAACCTCCAGTGTTGGAGCATTCACCGCTTCTGGAGGCAGGTGGTTCCACTGGTTAATTGTTCTAACTGTCTGGAAGTTTCTCCTTAGTTCTAGGTTGCTTCTCTCCTTGGTTAGTTTCCACCCATTGCTTCTTGTCCTGCCTTCAGGCGCTTTGGAGAATAGCTTGACTGCCTCTTCTTTGGGGCAGCCCCTGAGATACTGGAAGGCTGCTATCCTGTCCCCCCCTGCAAGTGTACCAGCCAGGAAAGCTAACTATTAAATCGCTGATCATCTGAAGGATCCGTGCAAGGCAGACCAAGTTCACACCCTGTGGGACCTGTCGGCTGCCTTAGGCTAACCCTGATTCCAGCGTTTATATGGCGATGGGGAAAAGGTAGCCCAAAAGTTTAAAAGCTGCGTTCAGAACCACAGCCTTCACGAACTAATATGAGTCCAGTTGATACCTACTGAGAGAGACAATTCAGAATTCTTCTTTCCACACTGAATAATTACAGCTAGTCCTTAATTTACAAGTTACGACAGACCCATCCTGAAAAGATGCTTACAACCCAGTTTTGAAGTGACGACGGCTGCGACACCCCTGCAGTCGTTTGTCCTTGTGATCAACTGTGAGGATGCTGAAGCACCCGCCCACCCACCCGCCCCAGCTTTCTCTCCCCCGCTAATAACCCATGCATTGGTTGGTCCATTACCTCAACCAAGTCCATGTCTTTCAAAGAAAGGCCAGCTTTCTTGAGTGCTTCCGTAACAGCGACCACGGGACCTGGGTCAGAAGCATAGAGGTGTAAGCAAAAAAATGGATGTACAAAAATATAAGTAATTTAAAATAGTAGTACAATATAAAACTATAAAAATATACTCACTCATACAACATACACTCCCAATCAAAGGCCCAGGGGCAGAGCGCAGCTCACACGCCCCAGGCCTGTCTGCATAGATATGTTTGTAAAAGTTTTTGGAAAGCTAGGAGGGAAGGAGCAGTACGAACCTCTGAGGGAAGTTGATTCCAGAGGGCTGGGGCAGCAACAGAGAAGGCCCTTGCCCTGGGCCCCGCCAGACGACACTGTCTAACGGACGGGACCCGTAGGAGGCCAACCCTATGCGCCCTGACCGGTCGCTGGGATTCATGAGGCAGAAGACGGTCCCGCAAGTATCCTGGCCCATTGCCATAAAGGGCTTTATAGGTCATAACCAACACTCTGAATTGTGTTCGGAGACCAATTGGTAGCCAGTGCAGCTCACGGAGGGCTGGAGTGATATGAGCATGTCTTGGGAGACCCAAGACGGCTCGCGTGGCCGCATTCTGGACTACCTGCAGTCTCCGGACATTCTTCAAAGGTTGCCCCATGTAGAGAGCATTACAGTAGTCGAATCTCGAGGTGACAAGGGCATGGGTGACTGTGAGGAGTGACTCCCGGTCCAAATAGGGCCGTAACTTCCTTAACAGAATAATAAGAGTTCGAAGAGGAGCTGGCTAAGCTTCTGGTCCCACCTCCTGCTCAAGCAGGAGACTGTAGCCTCCGCGCTGGACCTCCAAAATCTGCCACTGAAGGATAGCATCCAGCGTGACCCGAGGAAAGACATCCCGTACGGGAAATGTAGTTGTTGTCAACGCTACTAACATCGGATGTGTTTGCTTTGACAACAGTTGGAGATGCAACCCTTTTCTTCTTATGTTTTACTCTTAAGAGTTAGAGCTAGAGTTAGATGATGCTGGGGGGAGGAATGTGCACGAGAGTTTAGCTAGACGTAACAATACTGGACCTAGTGTGTGAACCAAGGTTATTGAAATAAGAGATGATAAGAAATGGTGGGTTGAAGAACTGGAGGGAAAGCCGTTCTGACCGCCCTGGCCGTTGCTGAGCTGCCGAGCAGCCGAGCAGCCGAGCCGCCGCGGCCGTTGCCTTGACCAGGAGTTGTGAAGGGGCCAGGAGTGGGGCAGAGGCAAGAGCTTTTTGTTGTACCTGGAGTTGAGTTGAGAACTTTGACTTGGGTTGAGACAGCACTTTCGTGCTCCGGCGCGCGAAGTAAGAACACAGTAGTAAAAGAAAGAATTATACCTTAGGTATTCATAGTTTATACTGTAAAGAAGTTAAAAGTTACTGCAATTTGAAAGAGTGCTGGAGACTGGCTGATCAACTGATCAACAATCAAAGGAATCACAAAGAAAAACATCAAGCAGCTCCACACAATATGGAAGAGGGGAAGAGATCTATGGTTTGCTGCAGTGTATGCTGTATGTTCATGAGCCTTCCGGAACAGAAACTAAACTTCACCTGCCACAAATGCAAGCTTGTGGCTCTCCTAGAAGAAAAGGTGAAAAGTCTTGAAGAGAGAGTGGCCACACTGCAACAGATTAGGGAACACAAGAACTTCCTTGACAGAACTGAAGAAATTCTTCAAAAAGACGGAATAGAAGAAAATCTTACTGTACCTGTGGAAGCTGAGGGATGGAGACACGTGACACATAGGAACAGGAAAATTGGGCTACATTCTACACCCTTACAACTTAAGAACCGATTCCAGTCACTTAGTCAGGAGAACAATACAGATGTATCTCAAGAATTGACTACACAATCCACAAAGAATGCTCCACTATGCCCCCAGAAACCTCTTGAACGGAGAGAAAGAAATGGTACTGAAAAGAAGAACAGGAGAGTGGTGGTTGTGGGAGATTCCCTGTTGAGAGGCACAGAGACAGCTATCTGCAGACCCGAAAGAAACTCACGAGAGGTGTGCTGTCTCCCAGGGGCACGAATCAAAGATGTGAATGATACCATAACGAGGCTCTTCAGTCCTACGGATTACAACCCATTCCTACTAATACATGTAGGCACAAATGACACTAGAAGAAACAACTTCGAAACCATCTGCCATGACTTTGAAGACCTTGGACGGAAAGTGAAGGAACTCGGAGCACAAGTAGTTTTTTCGTCTATCCTTCCAGTGGATGGTCATGGAGAAAGAAGATGGGACAGGATTCTTGAGGTGAACAACTGGCTACGTCAGTGGTGCAAGCAGCAAGGATTTGGATTTTTGAACCATGGAGAAAACTACCTATATGATGGGCTCCTTGCAAGGGATGGGTTGCACCTTACAAAGACAGGAAAGAATGTATTTGGCAAGTGCCTAGCTTCACTTATCAGGAGAGCTTTAAACTAAAACAAAAGGGGAAGGGAAGTAAAAAGTTAAACAAAAAAACTCAGCCAATCAAACCAGGTGATATTCTTCCTCTCAGAAATAGAACAAAAGAACAAATGCAAAAAGATTGTAAGAAAAGTGGAGGAGGCAAGTCTGCAATAGGTACCAGTCACAAACTAAAATGCTTCTACACCAATGCACGAAGCATGAGAAATAAAAAAGGAGAGCTGGAGATCTTAATTCAGGAAGATAAATATGATGTCATAGGTATTACTGAAACCTGGTGGGATAACACACATGGATGGAACACTGACATCGAAGGCTACAACTTATTTTTACGAAACAGGCTTAACAAAAGAGGAGGGGGTGTTGCACTTTATGTTAAAAAAGCATTTGTCTCCTCAGAGATCCAGGTTTCAGAGAGTGGAAACTCAGTAGAATCTGTATGGGTAAGAATTCATGGGGAGAACAACAGAAAGGATACTATTGTAGGAGTCTATTATAGGCCCCCTGGACAAACAGAAGATATGGATGACCTCTTTCTAGATCAAATGGCTAAACTATCAAGAAAGCATGATATAGTGATTATGGGAGATTTTAACTATCCAGACATTTGTTGGGAATCTCTCTCAGGCAAAAGCCAGAAGTCTAATAAGTTCTTATTCTCTCTTGCTGACAATTTCATCCACCAAAAAGTGGAGGAGAAAACAAGAGGATTGGCTATCCTCGATCTAATCCTTACAAACAGGGAGGAAATGGTCGAGGAAATCAGAGTTTCTGGGACCTTAGGAGGTAGTGATCATGTTATCCTTGAATTCTGCATAATAAGGGAAGGAAAGCCTGAGAGGACTCAGACTTCAAAGTTGGACTTCAGACGGGCAGATTTTGATGGACTCAAGAAGAGGGTAGGGGGGGTCAAATGGCTGAATGTACTAAGGGATAGAAATGTCCAAGAAGGATGGGATATTTTGAGAAATGCAATACTAGAAGCGCAATCTTTAACAATTCCTCAAAGAAGGAAGAATGGGAAACATCTAAAGAGACCAGGGTGGATAAACCTAGAACTTAAAAACTTGCTAAAAAGGAAAAAAGAAATGTTTAAGAATTGGACGGAGGGATACATATCTAAGGAAGATTATAATGTAATCTGTACAAACTGCAGGGCAAGTATCAGAAAAGCTAAGGTTAATAATGAATTGAGGCTTGCAAGAGAGACTAAAAACAATAAAAAAGGGTTTTGGGGATATGTCAAAAGTAAAAGAAAAGTTAAAGAGGCTATAGGAAGTTTAGAGAACGAGAATGGGGAAGTGGTCAAAAGTGATCTTGAGAAGGCGGAGATTCTAAACTCCTATTTTGTATCTGTTTTTTCTAAGAAAGATAATGTAATTGCAACTGACCTTCACTGTGCTAGTGAAGGACTAAGAGAATTAAGGCATGTAATCGACACAGAGAAGGTAAGGGAACACTTAGCTAACTTAAATGAGTTTAAGTCTCCAGGTCCAGATGGATTACATCCTCGGGTACTGAAGGAATTAGCAGAAGTAATTGCTGAACCACTTGCTGTAATCTTTGAAAAGTCATGGAGAACAGGAGAAGTCCCAGATGATTGGAGAAGGGCAAATGTTGTCCCTATCTTCAAAAAAGGGAAGAAGGTAGACCCAGGGAACTACAGGCCTGTTAGCCTGACTTCAATACCAGGAAAGATTCTTGAACAAATTATTAAGCAACATATATGTCAGCATTTGGATGGGAATTCAATAATTAACAGCAGTCAACATGGGTTTGTAACAAACAAGTCGTGTCAAACTAATCTAATTTCATTCTATGACAAAATCACGGAATGGGTTGATCAGGGAAATACAGTAGACATAGTATTTCTGGACTTCAGCAAAGCTTTCGACAAAGTATCTCACACCATCCTCATTGAAAAAATGATCAAATATGGGATTGACAGGGTGACTGTTAGGTGGGTTCATAACTGGCTTAGTAATCGTACTCAAAGAGTGGCTATAAATGGCTGCACATCCAACTGGAAGAAAGTCTCAAGCGGAGTACCACAAGGCTCTGTTCTGGGCCCAGTTATGTTTAATATTTTTATAAATGATTTGGATAAGGGAATTGAAGGGAAACTGATCAAATTTGCAGATGACACAAAGCTAGGAGGGATTGCAAACACCAGAGCAGAGAGAGAAAGGATTCAAAAAGATTTAGAGAAACTCGAACAATGGGCTGCAACTAATAAAATGGTATTTAACAAGGAAAAATGCAAGGTACTACATCTGGGTAAGAAAAATGAAAAAAGCACATATAGTATGGGAGGAATCCAGCTGAGCAGCAGTACATGTGAAAAGGACCTCGGTGTCCTAGTAGATCATCGATTGAACATGAGGCAACAGTGTGAAGCAGCTGCAAAAAAGGCAAACACGATCCTGGGGTGTATCAAGAGAAGCATAGAGTCCAGATCACGTGAAGTTATTATTCCCCTCTACACTACCTTGGTCCGACCTCACCTGGAGTACTGTGTCCAGTTCTGGTCACCCCAGTTCAAGGAAGACACTGACAAACTGGAGCAGGTTCAAAGGAGAGCTACCAAGATGGTGAACGGTCTACAAACCATGTCCTATGAGGAACGGTTAAAGGAATTAGGAATGTTTAGTCTACAGAAAAGAAGACTGAGAGGAGACATGATAGCTGTCTACAAATACCTGAAGGGCTGTCACAGTGCAGAGGGATCAGCCCTGTTCTCACTTGCTCAAGGAAGGACTAGAAACAATGGGATGAAACTGCAGGGGAAAAGATTCAGATTAGATGTTAGAAAAAAATTTCTAACAGTAAGGGTGATCAACCAGTGGAACAGGTTGCCACAGGAGGTGATGAGCTCCCCTTCGATGGAGGTCTTCAAGCAGAGACTGGACGGCCATCTATCTGGGATGGTTTAAGGAATCCTGCCTCGAGCAGGGGGTTGGACTCGATGACCCGGGAGGTCCCCTCCAACTCTACGATTCTATGATTCTATGATTTCAAGCTAATTGGGGAATGTGATTTATGACTGTTAATTGGAGGAGGGAATTGTGCTTTGATACTATGTGCTCAGGGGAGGGGAATCCAGTTTTTTTGCTTGCCTGTGTTAGTGCCGATGCTACTTGCATAAGGCAGTAAGATGACACACACCTAAACTTGAGTTTCAACTTCAGGATCTGGCCTTATCCATTTCCAAATGAAGCTAGACCAACAGACCAACAACTCTGCAGCTCAGAGCTGACCTAAGGAGTCCTTGGTGCTTTCTGAGCTTGGTTGCTAACATCTGTAAGCAAAGAACCAAGCTCAGAGAGCACCAAGACCTCCGCAAAGCTAAATCAGTTTTCACGCTGCTGCCTGCAACCGGGGAATTACAGGGTCTCTTATGCGTGGGATGGGAGAAACTTTGACTAATCGGCAGGAAAGTGTTTGCCTTGTCACTTACCAATGCCCATGATGTTAGGGTCACATCCAGTTACGTGATAACTAACAATTCTAGCCAAGGGAGAGAGGTTGTGCTTTTTTACGGCATCTTCACTTGCTAAGATCACAGCTCCTGCCCCGTCGCTCACGCCCTGCAACGGAAGAACACCAGAGATCAAGGCTGGAGGAAATAAAAGCACAGCTGAAGAACATACCAGTGGAGACACGTTGAGCCTGAGATGGTAAGGAGAACTTTCTCCAATGTGGCCTCTTTTCAGTGTGCCTGGATGTTGCGTGTACTGACCAGGAATTTCGGGAACTCCAGTTCCCGATCCCTTGGGAAGGGCATAGTTTGAGGAAAGGTGGACGAGGTTATACCACTGTACCATAAAATTAAAAGTGAAAAATAAAATAAATCCATCAAGTCTCGGGGTAGAGCGTTATTGATTAAAATCCTGACACAACTAAAATAAGAAAGTTTCAACAGAGGAGGCCCCTTGCAGCTGAGGGCTAAACGGTGGAGATCTGGCTGCTCTCTGAGCTTGGCGGTTTTCCTGCAGACGTTTCATTATTCCACTAGGTAACCTCATCCTAAAATGAAGGTTTGTTCTATTTAGGCATTTTTAGCCAGTTCTTCAGCCAGGCAGGTTCCAGCATCTGATGCAAACCAAGCCACATTCGGTGTACAGAAAAAAGAATTCTTCAGCAGGAAAATATGACTGATCTGAGATTTTTGCAATGGGCCTACCTGATGTATATTCCTAATTACTGTTTCTGATGCAAGGCATGGGAAACACCTAGACAAAGAAGATTTTTGGAGTGGAATTTGGATACTCTTGATTATGGACAAGGTGTTGATATTGGACTATAAACGAAATACAGGCGCTCAGAGCCGTTTTCTTTCAGGGCACCACAATGGATTAAAACAATTGGAATACTTCCTCTTGGTATATTAATTTTCTCTCCTGTAGGAATTTAGTGGCTGCAGTCCTTCTCGTCACTTCTTTCAGGTAAGTTATGGGCAGGGGGTCAATAAAGGTCTGTTCCTCTCTGCTATTCTTAAGCGGTGTCTCGTGAATGTCATTACAATTAGTCCTTGACTTGTGGCTGGTTGCTTAATGACTGTTCAAAGTTACAACAGATCTACCTGGGGGGCGGGAGGAACTTAAGACACGGCTTCAAAGTTCCGGGGTTCGGGGAGCCTCCCTGTTCACAGGGCTGCACTTTGGGTGCCTGGTCACCTGGCCACGTATACAGTTCCTTGCAGTGTCCCTAGGTGACCTGACTGCATTTCGTAACCATTTTGCCCCAAACCGGCATTTTCTTCCAGTTTTGGCCAAGCTGGCTCATCATGAACCATGGGTTTGCTTAATGACCACAGCAAGAAAGCCCATAAAGCTGGGCTGGCTCGCTTTACGACCATCGGGACGCACAGCCGTAATGAGCAGGCTCCGTTACGGTCGTGACTCAAGGACTATCTACACTAGAGGGGATCCCAGCATTGGCTGGACTTCCAGAAACAGTCGTCCCAGTCCAGCTAAAACATTCCAATTTGGGGAAGGCTATCGATGTTTTCCAAAGAAATTGCTCAAAATAGCCCCGAGACACATTTTTCCCAAATAGTGTCGTATATGCAAAAACTGCAGCTCTGTACAAACATCCTGAAAAGCTTTTTTAAGCTGCCTCACACTCCTTCAGCCAAGGAACCTCCACGCCCAATTGAGGTGTGTCCCCTGGCCTGTTCATTAGGGCGAAGGGGACTCCCTACTGCAGTGGTGGCGAACCTACGGCACGGGTGCCAGAGACAGCACTCGGAGCCCTCTCTGTGGGCACGCGCGCCCTCGCCCCAGCCCCGCCTCCCCCTGCGGCCCCCCCCTCACCAGCAGCCTCCCTGGAGGAGAGTCGCCCCCGGGTGCGGCCCACACGGAGCAGCGCAGCCAAGGACATAGCCGGGCAGCAGGGGCACGACTCCGCCCGCGCGCCCCACAGCCTGCAGATGCTGCTGCTGCTGCGGGGTGTAGGCGGAGGGTGTGGCTGCCATGGTGCAGCAGGGCTGCCTGGGTGATCTGTTGCGGGCCAGGGAGGCGGTGCAAGTGGGCAGGGTAGGGGGCGGGTGGGGGCGGAGCAGGCAGGTTGGGGGGCGGTTTTTGGGCACTCGCCATCACTGCCCTACTGGAAGGGAGGTGACAGCGCTAAGAGCTCAGCTGTTGGACTCTGGCTCCAGCCCAGACTTCTACACGGACAAAAGAGGAGATGAATGGAAGACTGCCAAGTGTTTCTGTCATGGTTCCGACTAACGAAACACTTCGAAGAACTTTCAGGCATTGTTTATCCTAAAAAGTCTTTTATCGTGCAACAAAGTGTCGGCACAGCATGGTGGATGCCAAGATCTGAATCCCCCTCCCCGGAGCACATAATATTCCAGCATAATTCCCTCCTTCAATTAGCAGTCGTAATTCACCTTCTCCAATCAGTTTGAAGGGCAAAGTTTCCCTTCCCTTCTGATGCCTGAGTTTCTTTCTCCTCCCCTCCAGGCATCATCTAGTTTAACTCTAAAAGTACCACCCAGCTTATGCAGAGAGTGGCTGCCTCTTCCTATTTTGTCAAAGCAAGAGCATCCAACGTTAGCAGCGTTGACAGTTTCCTTTCACCTCCTGGAGGAGGAGGAGGAGGAGGCTCACCGAGGCGTTTCCGGCGGTGACGGTGCCGTCCTTCTTGAAGACCGTAGGAAGTTTCCCCAGTTGCTCCATCGTAGTTTCTGGCCGGGGGTGTTCATCCTGGTCCAGCATCTGTTTGCTTTTCTTAACTTTCACTTCAATGGGGGCCATCTCAGCTTTAAAGTAACCTGCTTCATGAGCTACGAGGGTAAAAAACAAAACCAGTACCAAAAGGTCACGGAAGGCCCTCTACGACACGTACAAACACAATTCAGCACACAATTTCCATGGCTAAGCAAGGCAGCCATTACCTGAGTTTTGCCCCGTTGTACGATATTTTCCGCCACGGCTGTTAAGTTAATAATAATAATAATAATAATAATAATAATAATAATAATAATAACAACAACAACAACAGTAAAGTTGGAAGGGACCTTGGAGGTCATCTAGTCCAACCCCCTGCTCAGGCAGGAAACCCTATACCATTTCAGACAAATGGCTGTCCAGTCTCTTCTTAAAATCTTCCAGTGTCGGAGCATCCACAACTTCTGGAGGCAGGTGGTTCCACTGGTTAATTGTTCTCCCTGTCAGGAAGTTTCTCCTTAGTTCCAGGTTGCTTCTCTCCTTGATGAGTTTCCACCCGTTAGAATCACCGCAGTTGTTAAGTGAACCATGTGGTTGTTAAACGAATCAAGCTTCCCTCGCTGACTTTGCTTGTCAGACTGGGAAGATTACAGAAAGAGATCCGAACTTTTACATAATTTAAAAAAAAAAAACATTTTTACTGACCAGCTTTCCACCTCTGTTGCGTCTTGAAGGCATAGCGGTCACACTCTTCCCTTGTAATGTTGTATTTTGCAGCAAGGTTTTCAGCTGTGACGCCCATAGGAGTCTGGATGTGGGCATCGGTTAGGCCCGCCCACAACACGTCTTCCATCTGCCGGGAGGGAAGGAGCAGGACCAGGTTTTAGGCTACCCACCAAAAGGGGTTTGCACAGTAAGTTATGTCCCTCCATGGGTCTGTGAGTTTGCAGTCTTCTGGTTCACCTGTTTTTAAATTTCCCAGTTTAGCCAGGAGGCCCAGAACTCCTGGAGGCCTCCCATCCAAATGCAAACCTGGGATATAATAATAATAATAATAATAATAATAATAATAGTAAAGTTGGAAGGGACCTTGGAGGTCATCTAGTCCAGTGTTTCTCAACCTTGACAATTTTAAGGCATGTGGACTTCAACTCCCAGAATTTCACAGCCAGCAATGCTGGCTGTGGAATTCTGGGAGTTGAAGTCCACATGCCTTAAAATTGTCAAGGTTGATTGCTGCACAATATGTTTTTTTTATGTTCAATGTTGATTGTTTTAATAAAAGAATTTTATATTAAAAAAAAAATTGTCAAGGTTGAGAAACACTGATCTAGTCCAACCCCCTCCTCAGGCAGGAAACCCCACACCATTTCAGACAAATGGCTGTCCAGTCTCTTCTTAAAGACTTCCAGTGTTGGAGCCTTCACCACTTCTGGAGGCAGGTGGTTCCACTGGTTAATTGTTCTCACTGTCAGGAAGTTTCTCCTTAGTTCCAGGTTGCTTCTCTCCTTGATCAGTTTCCACTAATCAAGCTTGAGTCCAGTCAAATATTGCTACAAGGCTGCTAAAGGAAACTGAAAATCTGAATGCAAATTATTGCACATTCGTTCGAATAATTCTTTACACTAAATATACTATCATCTAATGGGCAGATGAATTCTCTTTTGTGTATTTTTATGGATCCGGGGCATAACTCAGGGTTCCTTCAGAAGGGATACTCTGGTTTCAAACAAAGAGCAAAACCAACATGACTGGTGCAAAACACTAACCTTGGGATCAACTCCCAGTTTTATTCCAAAACGTATATTTCGAACAGCAAAAGGTGTCTGGCTCATGCTTTCTGTTCCACCACACAGCACCACTTCAGATTCTTTGAGGCTAATTTCCTGATTTGAGGGATGAGGGGAAAAAAAAAGCATATTAGATGTGCAATGTACATACGAAACACAAAAAATATTGACTTCTAAAACCAGGGGTCCTCAATCTTGGCAACTTTAAGAGTTGTGTACTTCAACTCCCAGAATTCCTCAGCCAGCTTTGGGAGTTGAAGTACACAAGTCTTAAAGTTGCCAAGATTGAGGACCCTGTTCTAAAACTCTCAGATTGTTTCAATTTTCTTTTTAATCTTGAATGAGTAGTCAAAATTTTGTTGTAAATATGTAAATGAAAAGCAGGTGAACAATCTTTGCCTGACAAGATGCAGAATAAGTGTATGCACAAACCTAAATTGCAGCTGAAAACACAGGCTGGCTGAGAATAAAGTACAATAAATAACTGGGACCCGCACCTGGCACCCGTTGACGACAGACTGGAAGCCGGATCCACATAATCTGTTGACGGTCAGGGCAGGAGTTGGGACTGGCACTCCCACACGTAAACCAACATGTCGCGCCAGGTAGGCAGCATCTGCAGAACTCTACAAGGAAAAAGAAAGGCAAATTCTGTTTAAGAATTAAAGTTGCACGGTTGAAGGTGACTTTCCTATCTATTTGTAGAAGTGAATAAATGCAAATCCCGCTCACGGGGAACGTGGGAACAATGTGGCCACTGCAGCTTCACTGTAATTTCAAACAGTCACTGAACATGGTCACTAAATGAGGACTCCTGCACATCTTTCTTTTCCTTAATATTTATGCAAGACTGCTAATTTACTCTTTATAAGAAAAGATGAGTGAGCTCAGTTAAATGTTTTTTTTGTTTAAACACATTGTGTCCTGGTTCCAACAGAGGAAACTCTTCAAAAGAACTTTGAGGCATTGTTTACCTTTAAAGAATCTTTATTTTGAGTAGCATAACATTGGCAGTGTATAATCAAAGTCAAAATCTGGATTCTCCTCCCCTGAGCACATAGTATCAAAACACAATTCCCTCCTCCAATTAACAGTCATAAATCACATTTAAAACACAATTCCCTCCTCCAATTAACAGTCATAAATCACATTCCCCAATTAACTTAAAGCACGGGCTTCCTCTCTAGCTCTCCAGCCCTATTCTTTATCAGCTCTGGGCTCAATAACCTTGATTCTCACCCTAGGTTTAGTGTTGTTATGTCTAGCTAGACTCTCATTCACATTCCCCCCTCCCAGCATCATCTAACTCTGAAAGCGAAAGGGAAAAAGAGGGCTACGTTTCCTGTCTGTTGTCAATGCAAAACATCCGATGTTAGCAGCGTTGACACATTGATTGTTGATTAATGCAAAGGTCAATTAGAAGCTCAGTTGTGAAGAAAAAACACCGCAAGTAGTGCTGGGTGATACAATGACCCCACTGACAATACACAACTAGTGCTCCACTTAGGATCACAACTGAGCCCAAACTTTCTGTTGCTAAATGAGACATATTTTAAGTGAGTTTTGCCCTATTTTACGACTTTTCTTACCACAGCTGTTACGTGACCACTGCAGTTATTAATGACGTGGTTGTTAAGTGAATCGCGCTTCCCTGCTGACTTGGCTTGTCAGAAGGTCACAAAAGGGGATCACGTGGCCCGGGACACTGCGACCGTCATAAATATGAACCAGTCTGAATTTTGATCATGTGGCCATGGGGATGCTGCAACAGTCGTTAAGTGTGAAAAACGGTCCTAAGTCACTTTTTCCAGTGCTGCTGTAACTCTGAACAGTCACTAAATGAACTGTTGTAAGTCAGGGACTTCCTATACTCTACAACAGGGGTGTCAAACTCAATTTCATAAGGGCCACATTAGCATTGCAGTTGCCCTTGGGGGGCCGTGTGGGTGTGGCCAGGGTGGGTGTGGCCTACTCAGTGGGCGTGAATGGAGTGGGTGTGGCCTACTGGGTGGGCGTGGTTTTGGCAGGCAGCGGGGCGCTCTCCTCACAGCGCCGAGAGGTTGAGCTGGGCGGTGCGAAGCTCGCCAACTTTGCACTTTGCTACCTGCTGAAACTGGGCAGGCTGGGGGCAAGGCAGCATTGCACTTCTCATCAGATTTGCGCCACCCGGCTCAGCCTCTTGGCGCTGTGAGGAGAGCGCCCCGCTGCTTGCCGAAACCCCTCCCCCGGAGCCCATCAAGCTGGATAGGTGAAGTAGGCAAGGGCCATTTGCTGCCCACTTCCAGGCGATGGTGCATTTCTTCATTCCTCACAAAGGGGGACCCCTCCCCAGCAGGCACCCAGGGGACGGTGCCGACGCAGCAGGGGCCGGTTCCTTGCTGTTTCCAGATGGCCTTGTGGAGCTAAGACTGAATGTGTTTCAGCATAGAGGGCCACCCCAAAATTGTACATTGGGTCCCAGCCGGCCGGCCTGGGCTAGGGCCGAGGCAGCAGAGGCCGTTGCCTCAGTTTCCAGGATGGCTTCGTGGGCCACATGAAACCACTTCGCGGGCCGCATCCAGCCCCCGGGCCTTGGGTTTGACATGTCTGTTTTACAATGCTAGCGAAATCAGTGACCCATTAAGTGTTCCAAAGGGAACTGTTGGGTAAGTGGGCTGATGGGACGGGACATGCTGTGGTGTGTTTCTGATCTCTCTGTCACGGAGCAGCTGAGCAAGAAGAGGAAGAGGAGGACCTGCTGGGGCGACTGGCAGCTGCCAAAATATACCGACCTGCATGACGTTGCCCACAATCACGCTGTCAATGATTTCCGGAGATACTTTGCCAGCAGACAAGGCTGACCGAGCCGCAACCTCTGCGAGGTCCGTGGCCGTGAAATCCTTCAGCAGGCCGCCAAAAGCCCCAAAGGGAGTCCTCTTGGCAGAGACGATGAATATTCCTGGGAGACGAAACACGAGGAACACACGTAAGAAAGCGCTTTTTGAATTGTATGTTAAATCTTATCCTTGTTCGATTCAAATCTCACCCTTGTTCATTAAGATCAGTTTAGCAATTTTAAGATCTGTGGACTTCAGTTCCCAGAATTCCCCAATCAGCATGGCTGGTTGGGGGAATCTGGGAGTTGAAGACTTCGCATCTTAAAGTTGTTCAGGTTGAGAAATACTGATTCAGTTCAATATTTATTTATTTTGTGGATTCAAAGGTTGCCTACTGGGCATACAGTCTTCTTAATAGTTGAAACAATCAAGAAAGCCAGTACAAAAATAAAACATGTTATGGCAGCGTTCCCCAACCTTTCCCGCTGTGTGGACTGGCAGGGGGGGAGAGAGGGGAGGGTCCCACACGAGCAGTGGATGAGCGCATGCACGCACCTCCATTTGCACAAGCAGCACTCGCCTGCCGCTTCTGCAGCCCGCTTCCGAACGGAGTGCGGCCTGGCATTGGGTTGCAGCCCTGGGGTTGGGGGCCCCTGTATTATGGCATACGGCAAATTTTACCAATGGTGATTCAACATCCAGGTCCATTCCACAAGAAATCCTGAATTTTTGGGGGGCACAGAGTTTAGGTTGCTCCCCAACTCCTAATAAGTAAAGTTTGTCTTCTTTTTTGCCAAATTCTTGAATAAGGGATTATAATGCCACACAAAAAATGAACGTAAAAGATTAGGCCTTCTTGATCAATACTGGATATTATGGTACAGTAGTTAGGTATATGAAAGAGATCCCGAGACGTTTTGAGAATTTGGGTGCACACAGAGTTTTCA
This sequence comes from Bothrops alternatus, assembly GCA_034064705.1. Taxonomy (NCBI): domain Eukaryota; kingdom Metazoa; phylum Chordata; class Lepidosauria; order Squamata; family Viperidae; genus Bothrops; species Bothrops alternatus. The sequence goes on along the minus strand of JARGCV010000185.1, from coordinate 34,843 downwards.
GCTGGCCCTGAAATGTGGGAGTTTCACTGAAATGCCGAGTTAGTATGGAGATGAACATCCGGTGTCAGCGGCACCTTGTGCTTGCTGTGCTGTGCTGCTAGGTGGTGACAGATTGCCATCAATTGTGGAGAGGGGGAATGAAGGGGGGAGATGCTTGGGAAAGCGAAAGTACATACTGTACCTGGAGACGCTGCCTCAAGGTCACCCAGCTGGAAGGAGGGGGGAGCCGCCTACCAAACTGGGCTTGGAACTGACCGCTATAAAGAGCTTGCATGAACTTGACTGGTTACACCGGGGTGGGCAATGAGAGACAGTTAAAGGAGGAGGGAAAAGTAGAACTTAGGGATTTTGGCGTGCGATTCTCAGTTCTGACTAGGCCAGTGGGGGCGAACCTATGGCACATGTGCCAGAGGCGGCACTCAGAGCCCTCTCTGTGGGCACACGTGCCATTGCCCCAGACTCGCCTCCCCCCATGGCCCCCTCCTCACCAACAGCCCCCCTGAAGGAGTTGCCCCCGAGCGTGGCCCACATGGAGCAGCACAGCCAAGGACATGGCAGCCAGGCAGTGTAAACAAGACTCTGCCCTCACGCCCATCGCACAGTTGATGTTGCAGGGCGCGGGCAGAGGGCGTGGCTGCCATGGCGCTGCTGGGCTGCCTGGGCAATCTGTGGCGGGCCCTGGAGGCGGTGAGTGGCCCTGCAGGCAAGTGGAGTGGGGGACAGTGTGGGGGCAGAGCAGGGGCAGGGCAGGGCCAGTGTTTGGGCACTTGGTCTCTAAAAGGTTCGCCATCACTGGGCTAGGCAATGCTGCCATACGCCTGATCTGTAATAAAACGATGCCTTTCTCAACAAAAAGAACCAAGGATCACTTGTTTAGAGGTTCAAGTTGTGGGCAGTCCAGCCTCTGGTTTGATGACTGCTCTTTCACATTAACTGGATCTTACTATAAAGGTAGTCCTCGCTTAGTACCGGTTGCTTAATGACCAAAGTTACAAACCTCTCCATGGCTGCTACTTACGACCCAGATTTGAAGTTCTAATACGCCCTCATATACACAATTCACGATGGTTTGCCACTCATTATGTAACAAGATGCAAGAGATCCACTGGTCGCATTCTTCCAAAACGACTAGTTCCTCGGCATATTTAAAATTTAATACTTTAAGTTGTCCTCTTAAAACTTGCCATTCAAAACGGACAATGTTGATGATCACTACTCCTCCACGCTTTTTGAAAAGGGAAATTATCCATCCCCCGTCAAGAGAGTCAAGAGAGTATTTTGATCAGGGTTCTTTCCAGCTGAGCTAACTGAGTCATACAGGGAATTATTTATTTCAAGTTACCTGGAGTTATATTAGAAGTATAGCACGCATCATAAACGCAGGCCACTTAATTAGAACTAATCAAAGTGAAAATAAGGTCATCGGTGCATTAGGCAGACCAAAGCAAGGAACCAACTTCTGAATTTTCCAGAAACCTTTCACTGAATTAGATGGGTTGCTTAATGTCTTTACTAAAAGTTGCCAACTGCTTGCTCATCAAAATTTAAGATCTTGGGGTTAACCTTTAAATCAGGTCCGATAGCTAAAGCAACTGCTTCCTTCATTGTAAATTTGTTCAGCTGGTTAACAACTGCAGGAAATGCATATCTGGAAGATGTCTCTCTAATCAAAGGTCCAAATCTTTGGCACAAGGCAGGCAGCCTTCTCTGGTTTTCTCAGTTGTGTAACCTTCCTAACATTGTAGGAGTTGACTCCCCCCCCCCAATTCTTTCAGTCTATGGGAAATCTTTAAAGAGACCTGGGATTGTAATACAGAGAGGCTGCCCCTTTGATGACTTGTGGACTTCAACTCCCAGAATTCCTCAGCCAGGGATGCTGGTTGAAGAATTCTGGGAGTTGAAGTCCACAAGTCTTAAAGTGGCCAAGGTGGAGGACCCCTGGTTTATCCTATATTGCAGGGGTCTTCCAACTTGGCCCTTTGATGACTTGTGGACTTCCACTACCAGAATTCCTCAGCCAGGCACGCGTGGGAGTCGAAGTCCACAAGTCATCAAAGGGCCAAGTTGGAAGACCCCTGGATTACATCAATGGTTTTATGAATATGTTTGCTTTTCATCAAGCAGTCCTCAACTTATGACGGCTTAGTGACTGTTCAAAGTTACAAGAAGCCTCCAAAAGGTATTTATGATCCAGATTCAAAGTTCTGAATGCTGCCCATGATCACATTTTGTGACTGGCAACCAGCCCGCACTTACAGCAGTTTGCAGTGTCTTATGGCCATATGACTGGGATTTACAATATCCACCCCCCCACACACACACCCAGTGGCATCTACTTCCAATTTCAGGGGGGAAACAACACCAGTTGTGGACAATGGCTTTGCTTAATGGCTCCGTCATTCATTTTAACGATTGCCAGAATAAAATGTTATTGCAATCAGGCCAATCCTGTTCAACAACTGACAGGATTTATAACCATACCTCCAGGCTCAGTGGTCGTCATAAATCAGGTCTTTCTGTGTAATCCTTCTGATTTTCTGATCTGCTAAACCAACCTGATGTTCTATGGCAGAGTTCTCCAGACCTGGCAATTTTAAGACTTGGGGACTTCAACTCCCAGAATTCCACAACCAGCCCTGACTGGAGCATTCTGGGAGTTGCAGTCCACAAGTCTTAAAAGTGGCCAAATTTGGAGATCCCTGTGATCTTGTGTGAGGTTTGCTGCGTAATCTGATACTAGAAATTTCAGAGGAAGATTTCCATTGCCCCAACCTCAGAAAACTTCCAACACTGGAAGTTTTTAAGAAGAGACTGGACAGCCATTTGTCCGAAATGGTATAGGGTTTCCTGCCTGAGCAGGGGGTCGGACTAGATGACCTCCAAGGCCCCTTCCAACTTTATTGTTGTTGTTATTATTAAGTATAGTTAATGCAGAAGTCTCAGACTTGAGAAACAAAATGCAGTCCTCAGACTTAATTATATCCCTGTCAGTCAAAATTCTTACTAAAGTCACTACACTCTTTTCAATTTCAAGCTATTGGAACTATCCTTTCCCAAATGATGTAGCTCCCAAAGCATTTTAACCCACTTTTCTGATGTTACTTTCCCTCAAAAGTTCACAACACATGTGACTATTGTGAGAGCCGTCTGTTCACTTGTGAGTTCTCAACATTGTAAAATACAGTATATATTATCAGATTTAATTTTGGGGTGTTAAGAAAATACTCACAGGAGATTAGGAGAAAAAGATTAATCACTAGCCATTCCGTTCACAAATGAAAATATTTAAGGAGTTACGGTATCGATTAGCTTAGATTACAAAAGTCATTAGCTTCTAGTCATTAAAAGGGTGGAAATGCCAAAGAGAGGATAGGAAAAAATTAGGAAGACCTTCTCTTTTTGTGATTATCAGAAAAATAGAAGTACTTCAGTTTAAACCTACGTACATTTGTAGACAGAAATTGAAACAACCGATAAACGAATCTCTGCAACTACAGTGCAGCTTGCAAAATACAGATTTCTGCACACTTCTTGTCTATCTTAAAATTTGTGTAGTTAGATTCTAAACAGTACAGAGGATCAGAATCATAGAATTGGGAGGGACCTTGGGGGTCTTTTGGTCCACCCCCCTCCTCAAGCAGGAGACCCTATAGCATTTCAGATAAATGGCTATCCAATTTCTTCTTAAAAACTTCCACGGATAGAGCACCCACAATTTTTGAACGCAAACCCTTCCACTGATTAATTGTTCTGACTGTCAGGAAATTCCTCCTCAGTTCCAGGCTGGTTCTCTCCTTGTTTCGTTCCCATCCGTTGCTTTTTGTCCTGTTTTTTCTGATGCTCTGGAGAATAGGTTGACCCCCTCCTCTTCTTTGGGGCAGCCCCTCAAAGAGTGGGACACCCCTAGAATGGCACCCCTATCATGATCAGGTACTATAGCAAAACCTGAGAAACGGTGAGAAACATGCCAGATTTGTACACGGAGAATTCAAGAGAATGTGCCAGCACTTTTGGCTTGACCCAGCACAGCAGGGGTGTCAAACTCGCGACGGATCGTGACTTTTCCCCATTGCTGGCCATGGGCGGCTGCCTCAGGTCCGTGAGCCAGCAGTTTGACACCCTGCAGTACAGCTTTTCTTACTATCTTCTCAAATGCTACTTTAAGAAGAAAGGAATTCCTTCTTAAATTCTATCACAGCCAATGATAGCTTATCAGAAAACTGGGCCCCGCAGACTTTAGACATTTACGACTCTCAGACTTTAAACTTAGGAACAAATATTAGCTTCATCACCTAACCTTTGGAAGCAAACTTGTGTCTGAAAGTGAGATAAAATACCTACGAACTGGGTTAAGGTATTTTAGGAGCGAGAAAGAATCTAATGGCATATTTTGGCCCGTTCATAATTTTGCAATTCTTTAAGGGTGACTCAACAGTACAACCTGGCTTACAATCAGCAGCAAATATTAATTATTGGATAAAAATAATAATTTATTCATTTAATAGGTTTCTTAATTTCTCTAGAATTCATGTTCATAAGTACTACAGTTAGGGGAATAATGTACTCAGGCATTCAATCAAGGACATTTAGAACCAGAATTTTTAGCTATCCAGCATTATAAAGCTAGAAGAGAGAGTGAACACGAAGCACTACTTTTATGCAGAAATTATCTTTATGAATGTTGTACATTTAAAATTTCACTGAAGTCTGAATTGTCAAGCACCAAATCCCAGTTGGAGCAAACAGCAGCTACCTGAGAACTGGAAAAGGAGTCTTGAATTATAGGCAGTCCTGGACTAATAACCATAACTGAGCCTGCAATTTCGGATTTAAGTGGGGTCGTGTGACTCTGAACCCAAGTTTGCTATTTTTTTGCCACGGTCATTAAGTGAATGTGGCAGTCGTAAAGCAAACCTGTTGTTTGCTATGGGGCATTTTTCATGGAAACCCAACACCACTTCCCAGAAAAAATATGGCAAATCGCAGTCACATGACTCTGGGATGCTGCAAACAGCTGGAAATGGGGGAGACGGTGGCCGAGTGCCCAGAACGGGGTCACATGGTCAAGCATTGGGGGGGGCAGATGTCAGAACTTTGCATCCAGGTTGTAAGGCTCTTTTTCCAAGTCCTCGATAACTATAAATGGTTATTAAGCAACTAGTCGTAAGTGGGAGGACTACTGTATATCTCTCTCTTTCTCTCTTGGGCATAGAAAGCTAACCATAGTCAGGCTGGTGATGTTCTAATCTCTAAAGTTTGCTAATATCCAGACTTGGTTAATTATACACTAAATCCTGAGTTTTGGGCAAATTGAAAATTAATCTGTTAAAATGCCTCCCCTGTGACTGTGCTAAGGTCAAAGTTCAAGATGCCTCCAGGTTAAGCTAAGCTGGTGATTCCATATAGACAAAACCATGAACTTTTTTTTTCTGGCAATGAGTTTCCCGCTGCCTCTTCCAGGATGATTTCCCACCCCTGGTGCCCAAATGCTAACCAGGCCCAACCCTTCACTTCAAAGCCCAGGGGAGATTGGGCAGGTGATGCTGCCTGCCTGCCTGCCGAGACCTGCCAGGGCTCACCCACGGCCTTCGGCTGCTCAACCCAATTCATGAGAAAGAGGGGCACGGAAAGACAAGGACGAACGAAAGCTTGCTGGCCATAGATAGCAGTCACACCACACACACACACACACACACACACACACACACACACACACACACACACGGACATCGCAACTACCCTAAATACATGCCAATTGCCGAGCCCCTGGATTTGGATCATGTGACCCTGGGGGATGCCGTGATGGTTGCAAGCGCCAGGAGCAGTCATCCCTTTTTTCCCCTGCCGTTGTAACTTCAAATGGCTGTTCACTGGATGGACGTAAGTCGAGGACTGCCTGTACTTCAAGAATGAACCTTGGTTCCGTTCTCAACAACTCCACTTTTTTTTGTGGTTAAATAAGTAACTGAAATGCCTTGCTGTCAAATAAATAACAAATGAAGCGAGACCCTTCATTTGCATACATCGATAAGTTTTGAGAATTCAAAGAGCTCCAGAATATTTACCAAATTTTGCCAGAATATTTACCAAGCTCCCCTAGAACTATATTATTATGAAATTACTGCACGATACTCTTTGGCATTACAATGGGAGGTTGGGACATAGCTATGAGAATCTGCCACCATTCACTATAAATCCTGCTGGGAGTTAAGCAACATCTGGAGGATTTTGGCTCGCTTTCCTTTCAGCCGGAGTTCTGAAATAATCTCTAATTTCTCTTCTGCTCTTAAATCGTTCTTTGTAATTTCTCTACTTGGCAATGTCACACCTTTCTTCTCGTGCTCCAAATATCCTCAGATACAGACCTGGGAGTCCCACGTCTGCCATAACTGTCAATTTAGCCTTTCCCATTCTGATCACCAAACACGAAGGACTGCTATTTCCCAGCTTCATATATTGTGCACTGGACTCGCTGAGTTTGGAAAAAAGCATTTCCATTCGAAATGGCTAACACAAAGTAATGTCCATAGAGTTTCTTATCTAATAAATCTCCTTAAAAATTAGAGCACAACTTTGAGTCGCTAAAAATCGCTAAACATAAGACACTAAAATGCCTGATTTTTTTTAGCTTTGGTATTATTATTATTTGTGGAGATTTTTTTTAATAAAAAACATCACCAAGTACAAAATATTTTTTGTTTCCACATTAGAAGAATGTGTCACTCCTTTGCTCAACAAAACTGCAAACCTTCTGAAGAAGCCAGCCTCTCTACCGGGTCCTGACAGCTGGCTTTACTGTGTGTGTGTATATATATGGAAGGGACCTTGGAGGTCTTCTAGTCCAGTGTTTCTCAACCTTGACAATTTTAAGGCATGTGGACTTCAACTCCCAGAATTCCACAGCCAGCAACGCTGGCTGTGGAATTCTGGGAGTTGAAGTCACATGCCTTAAAATTGTCAAGGTTGAGAAACACTGTTCTAGTCCGACCCCTTGCTCAGGCAGCGAAACCCTATACCAGGGGTCTGCAACCTTGGCCCCTTTAAGACTGGTGGACTTCAGTTCCCAGAATTCCTCGGCCAGCCTAGGAGCCGAAGTCCACCAGTCTTAAAGTTGTGAAGATTGCAGACCCCCGGCCCTGTGCCATTCCAGACAAAGGGCCGTCCAGTCTCTTCTTCAACTCTTCCGGGGTGGGAGCCTTCACACCTCCCGGAATGGCTTCAGGGCTCTTCCCCTAAAGCAGGGCTCTTCCAGCGTGGCCCCTTTTCAGACTGGCGGACTTCAGTTCCCGGAATTCTGGGAGTCGAAGTCCAGCCGTCTTAAAGGGGCCACGCTGGAAAAGCCCCGGCCTGAACTCTGAACGGCAACTCTCTCCCTCACCTGGCCTTCTTCCCAAAGGGAACCCCAAGAACTGCCAGGAAGCACAAGGGGGGAAATCCGTTCGATCCCCGGGCCCAGTCGGGGCTCCTCGCCCAAGTTCTGCCTGCAAGGAGGGGAAAGGCGCGGGATACGGGGGGGAGCCCTGGGGGGGGAGGGTGCCCCCACTTCTGGAGGGGGGCGGAGGGGGGGCGGCCTTACCTCGGAGCAGAGCCATGGCTGCGGCGACCCGGGCTGCCTCTCTCCGGCCCGCTCCCCCCCCCCGACTCCGGGTCCGAGGTTGGCAAGTGGCAGCCCCGCCCCCAAACCCCTCCCCCCGCCCCGCCAACCCCTCCCTCGCCCCTCCCCCGCGGCGGTCGGTCGGTCGGGGGGGCCGCAAGGCGAGGAGGGCAGAGGTAGGCAGGGCCTTCCCTCCCGGGGCACCCCGGGGCCCATCGTCCCCAGCCCTGGATGTCCCCCCCTCCCCGAGGAGTCCGTGACGCCCCTCCGGGCCTTGGGCCGTCTGGGTCATGCCGGCCGGGGACTATGGGAGAGGGAGCCCCTCGGGAGGAGGGGGACGCGGGCAGGGAGCCACCCGCCTGAGCCTGGCTGGGGATGAGGGGCCCTGGAGTCCAAGGCCGGGGAGGGGCTGGGGGGCCCGCGGCCCCCCCTCGCCCCCCCTCCTGCCTCAGCCGGGCGGGGATTCGCGCCGCGGCGCCCGAAGGGAGGCGGAGCAATGCGCGGGGAGGGGCGGGACTTCCGCCCCGGCGCTTCCTCTCCTGCCCGTCGTCTCCCCGGCAACGCGGCCTTCCCGCTCTCGGAGCCCCCCCCCAGCCCAGACCTGGCCTCTCTCCCTCCCTCGTTCCCGGCCGGCCCCTCCGGCGGGGCTCCCGGCTGCGGAAGGCTGCGCTGAGCGAGCGAGCGAGCGAGGCCGGAGCCCGCGGCGGCCTGTGCAAGACCGGAAGTGGAGTTTGGGTTTCCCCCCCGGGTTCTGCTTGAGGAAAGGGCGGAGGTTTTCGGCCTCCGCTTCCTCCGCCGGAGGCTTCGCCGCCGCCCCGCCCCGCCCCGCCCGGGCTTCCTTCTGGCTTTCGAGCGTCTGGCGGGTTCAGGAGGAGCGACGAGCGGAGCCCCTGAAAAGCTCGACGCCTTCGCTGCCTTTCCAAGCAATAGCCGGGAAAGCGGGGAGAGATCGGGCTTCGGTTCCGCAGCTGAGGGTTATTCTTTCTGATCAAGTTGCCTTCGGAGACCGCGGGGCGGTTGCTGCCAAAAGCCAACTAGCAGAAAGAGCAAAGGGCTCGCAGAGTCTCAGACTCGACATTGGTCCATTCGTATTAAAACGTAACTGTTATTAGCCACACACGAGAACCTGCAGATCGTAGTGAAATGGCTCTGAATTTCGGTATTATGAGAGAGAATAATAGAGGCTAACATTTGGAGAGAGGAGGAATCTTTCTTGGTGCGATGGCCTGTAACTTTTTATATTTCGTTCTTGTTTTATTGCAGGGGAAATAATTGATTAGCCGCTGAGTTCCCTCTTGCAGTGGAAGAATAGGAGTCAGCAACCGATTGCAAAGAGTTATAATTCTCAGTTTGTAAAATATGCCACACCTATTTTCAGCAAATTAAAAACAATACTGCATCTGAAATGTGTCTTTGTTATGGAACGCTCATCCTATTTGAATGGTTATTTCTTGAAATACATATGCACTGTTACCTTTTAAGAATTGTGGGAGATGCGCTTTCAAGAAGCTGGCTCAGGATTATGCATTGTCAAATGTAAGTGAAGAACTAATTGAAGAGAACTCAATGCTATCATTGACCAAATGTGAATTTATTAATTCACATAATATAAATCAATTATTACGTGTATTAATCAAAAATCATTAGTGACTTCAAATAAAAAGGCTAAGAGATGTTTCTCAAAACTTGTCACTCAACTTTAATTGCTGCAAACATTTGTTATTTTCAGCAGGAATTACAGAAATACCGTAAACCTGTTTTAGAGCAGCAAGAAGCAGCTCATCTATTTACAGTACCAGTCCATAAAATGGATGCATAATATAAAATCAGGTGTTACTGGAGAAGATCTTGATGCCTAGAAGAATTGACAATTGAAAAATGCATGCCTAGAAGAATTGACAATTGAAAAAGAGGCCACCAAGAGGCAAGGTGTGCTAGATACTGTCACAAGAACTCAGAGACAATCCTGGCAAAAGGATGTCCATCAGGTCATGAAGAATTGAAAGTACCCGAATGACTGAAGAACATAAAGCTCTTCTAAGACATCATAGCCCTCCCTAAAAATAGCAAGCATTCCTTGCTCAATAATGAAGGGTCATTATGGTGACTTGCATTTCTCTAACCCAGGGGTAGGCAACCTTGGCTCTTTTATGACTCGTGGACTTCAACTCCCAGAATTCCTGAGCCAGCCACCCTGAGGGGAAAGGGAGCCATGCTGGCTCAGGAATGAAGTCCACAAGTCATAAAAGAGCCAAGGCTGCCTACCCCGGCTCTAACCAGTTTTGCTAATGGACCTTCACTTGGAATGGAGATCCCGTATAGCGGGCTGAATCCTGAAAATCATTTTGCCAGTTGTGCATACAGGGTAGTAGTGATGGAGTATTCTTGACTCTGCTTGCACAATTCTATACAAATATTTGCAAGGGCATTTAACTTTGTGATAATGTTTCTGATCTGTCTGGTTCATGTTGACTTAATTTGTATGCTCAAAGCCTCTGCGTGGTTAATAATCGAGATCCTCATAAACCCATCCCCTCAAAAAGAATAAATAATCCCACACATAAGATACAATGTCGCGCATTCGCTAAGTTCTACTTTTTGATCACTGCACACTCTCCTGTACTTGAGGGAACCACCAGGTCTTAGCAGCTCTCCTGAAATCCAGGAGGAAAGGAGCAAACTGGATCTCCCAAGTATATGGACATGGATCTAGAAGGTCTGTTTTGTGACACCTTTGTGTGGTGGTCTGACTGAACTGGCAGATGGATATGGGAGAAGATGGCTCCTTAGTAAGGACCTAAGGTGCTGCCAGCCAGCATCTTCAATGGCATCCGGGAACCGGACTGACAACCCTGAAGTGGTGGTTGGACACAGGATGCAGGGAATTTCTTGGGATTCGCCCACAATGCCCCTGCGACGGTTGCGTCTTGTATCACTGGGAGTGCTTTCCAGGGAAAACCCCGATTGGAGCACCTAACAGAGGGTCCCGTTTGGGGAGTGTTGCCCCTTCCTGCCATTGCTGGTCTGTGATGAATAGCCCACTGCGCAATCTGAGTTCTGTGTGGAACTGAATGACGAAATTTGTGCTGACAAAGGCCTCTGAGACCAAAGCTCTGGTAGCCCCGTAGTCTTTACTTGGTTGCTGGTGCACAGAGCCCAAGGCACCAAAGAAAGGTCTAAGGTCAGCTGGGCAGAAGCCTTTGTGATTGGACACACCATGGGGTTGGCTGGGATTGCGAAGATCAGTGTTAAAATCAACTGTGTAACTTGGTAGGTGACTCTGAACTAGTCGCTTTTTTATTCTTTACCCTTCTCAGTGTATCTGATCATTCGTCTACTTACATGCAGTGCTTGTAACCTGCCCCAGTCCCAAAGGACTGGATAGTGTATAACATCAAAGGAAAACATATTTGAAGTAAAAATGAAGTACAGATCAATATCAAAGAAAAAAATAAAAGAATATAAGGAAAATGATTTGTTCAAGTCCCCAGAAAGCAATAATTTTTTAACTTACTTAGCGTCTTTACTGCCACGTTTTGAGTCCCCCATTCAAGGCTCTGGAATGATAAGGTTATCTGAGCATTTAAATGCAGTTCGTTGAATGGCTAAAACTGCATATTTACTCTGAAATGAGCATTCTGACAAGACTTCGCCACCTCACTGGTTTGTTCCAAAAATTAATGTCAAAAGATCAGTTCATCTTAAAATTATGGAAAGCATATTTTAAAAATATTCTGAAATCAGAATAGTGCAATCCGATGTATCTCAGTTTTTGTATTGAAGTACTTCTGAGGTTAGCTGGACTTAATTCTAGTAACAGGCATATTTAATGACAGTTTAAAGTGGACACTTCTGAAAGGGCCAGACTATAATAATAATAATAATAATAATAATAATAATAATAATAATAATAATAATAATAATAATACAAAGTTGGAAGGGACTTGGAGGTCATCTAATCCAACCCCCTGCTCAGGCAGGAAACCCTACACCAGTGGTTCTCAACCTTTTTAATGCCGCGACCCCCAACCAGTCGTAAGTCGAGGACTCCCCAACTGGTCGTAAGTCGAGGACTTTCCCTGCCCGGGAGTGCCGCACATGTGTGGTGCCGCCCCCTGTGCTGGCCGAGGTGCAGGCCGACCACCGGCTGGGTCACCAGCTGGCCCAGCTCAAGGGAGGTAAGGCACCCGCCGGGCCCCACGTGCACCAGCAACCCTCCCTGCGCCCGCCGGCCTCCCACCTCCCACCCCTGGCCCTCTTTTACTTAACATTTTTAATAGTTGCTCAGCAGGGAGGGGTGGAAACTTCCGGAGAGCTCGCCTTCGCTGCAGACAACTTGCAGCACCGTTTGCAGACTGGGACTTTTGGCGGGCTCAGCAGGGCAGAGACAGCCTGGACAATTCCTATTGGCTTTGGAAAGCCAATAGAATTAGACTCTATTCAAGAGAGTCTATTCTATTGGCTTTCAAAAGCCAATAGAATAAGAGGGAGTAGCACAGCTAAGGAAAAGAGGGGAAAAAATGGCGGACTGCGTTATTTGGTGACCCCCGTGACATGGTCGTTCGACCCCAAATGGGGTCCCGACCCACAGGTTGAGAACCGCTGCCCTACACCATTTCGGACAAATGGCTGTCCAGTCTCTCCTTAAAAACCTCCAGGATTGGAGCATTCACCGCTTCTGGAGGCGGGTGGTTCCACTGGCTAACTGTTCTGTCAGGAATTTTCTTAGTTCTAGGTTGCTTTTCTCCTTGATTAGTTTCCATCCTCTGTTTCTTGTAATACAATGTAATACATTGTAAGTAATACAATGATAATGTGCTGAGTCAACTGTGTATTTTTTCCCTCTTGGTATCTTAATTGATACTGTTGGTATGCTAGGACTGGTCTGTATGCTCCATTAAGAATTTAGAATTTTAAAGTACGCATCCCATATAGTTGGTATCCATTGAAATATATTTCAGGAACTTTCCTCCAACAGACCACTTGGGTTTGATGTTCATCAACCCAACTCTATTTGCTTCCAAAAATACTTTACAATAATTTAAGAAGCAATCTTGTGATGGCATAATGAAAGCTGTACCATTGTAACTTTTACACGTGACGCTTGGAACTCCAGAAGGACATATGCCTATATACTGTAAATGTATTACAAAGGGTTTATAAAACAAATCAATTTCTCGCTCTTTTAGAATGAGCTTTGAAAGTGGACACTAGCAATGCTGGAGAGAAAAGCAGCTTGCAGAAAAACCAGCCAAGCCAGCTTCTTATTCCAAAGTATTTATTTCACAATATTTTATGCACAGTGGAATGATGGTGACTTTGACAAGTCACTTTCCTATAGATGTAATTTACCCAATTGTTGAAACTGGAAAAATAATTTTTATCAGCAGCAATATTTCATCCACGCTTGCAGTTTTAATCAAGCTGGGGCGATTATAAATTGGGGTGAGCTCTCTTCATTTCATGAGTCATGAATAATTCTTTAGGTTTTATGGGAGTTATCTTTCAATATATATAAAAAACAAGTTTTGAAAACAGGTGTAACTTGCTCATGCAGTATAAGCTGATTGGCATGGTGGACAGTCAGCTACGTCTATAATGCTAGAATATTCTGACTAGTGCATTCTATTATAGCTTAACAGTCAGAAAAAGACGAAAACAATGCTGGAATAAGGGAGAAATTACTTGAGTGTGTGTAGTATAATTTGAAACTTTGCAATCTCAGGTGTCCCGTGTACAGACAAGTCTCGCTAATTCTCGCACGCTTGAGATGTGTACTATTTAAAAAATTCTTCATAGTTAATATCAACGAATCAATATGAATAAATCTTCATTTCTTGTAGGTTTTAATTGAAGAGAGTTGGCCATATATTTCTTTTTTTTTAAAAAGTTCAAATTAATCTAATACAACAGGAATTACTGAAATCTTTCCATGCTGATTGTCCTAAACAAATAGAAGTTATATGTAAGGCTGCACATTTGTTAACATTAACAATTGGATAGCTATAAATACTGTAATCAAGTATTTTATTGATGTTTATTTGATCTGCTTTGTAGGTCTTAAAAAATCTCCAAGATTCCCAATTTGGGCTGCTCAGAAGCTGGGGAATCTAACTTTGTGGAGAAAATCCATTCAAATCCGTGTTTGGATCTTTTTTATGGACTTTTATAGATGTCTAAATCCATGTGCAATTTCATTAGTTTATATACAAATCCAAAGGTAATTTAGGGTAACATTTAAATTATTCTCCAAAGTTGTAATACTCAGTTCAGAAAAATACTGATTGCAAATGCTAATGTAAAGGCATGCGGAAGGAAAGAATTCAGTCAAAAACAATAAACAGATGAAATAAGTGACACAATCTAATTTTTTGATCTGTGCTAAAGTATTTTTAAATCAAAGAAATGGTCAATTAAAGACAGAGAAAGCATATTTGTGCATGGCACTGCCAGTGAATTGGCTTTTTAAAAAGAAAAACTCAAAAGTTATCTTAAAAACAGATCACAAAAGTTACAGACATCAGTTATTTAAACACAAGTTCCTTCAGTAAATCCAAGTTTGCAGATAATTACAAATATTCAATTTCTATCTGTTATACTATTTTAAAAATGTACAGCTATTATATACACAATATAAATTAAATTTTCTTGCAGCTCTGCAGAGAAATATTACCATTAAGTAGAGCTTTAGCCACACTTTATAAATACATTTTCTAAGATTCTGTAGAAGCGTTGCATCTTATTCTGCAACTTTAGTCTGCCTGGTAAGAATTAAATACACCGATGTATTTAGAAGCTTTGCAACATTTGAGGATTTTTAACATATACAGTTTATACAAAAACTGAAGCTTCTTGCCAAATGGCAGCATAACACTTCCACTTGCCCACGTTAGTTCCACATTATATCGGAGAATTTGGAAATAATTGCTTATTATTCACATATACCTTTTAAAGGTGGCAGATAGGATCACAGTTGGCAAAGTGTCCCCTTCTCACACCTGTTTTTTTTTGTGGGAGACAAAAGGTCTGATGTGCAGGAGTAAACGCCATCGTGGGTGAACAAGTACGTGGCAGTTTCACTACCACTTTGGCTGAAGTGTTACTTTTCAATAAAGTGCCTCACTTTTACATTATTTTACTAATGGCGAGTAAGCCTAGGGACTTCATAAGGCATACACAGGAGTTACGATATTCAGTTCTTAAAAAAAAATCCAATGCATACTTCTTTTATATATTACTCTGGAAAGTGATACTTACAAGAAAAAGGTCAGTAAATAAGGGATTTGTTTCATTAGAGGCAGCAATCTGACTGCTTTTTTGTTTCATGTTCAGAGGGGATGTGCCAAAGTACAAATTTATCATATTTAACTTGGGGGGGGGGAGAAAGGAAATCCCTGAATTAGTGTTTGCACTAATGCAGAAAATTGCAAGAGAAATAAGCAGATGTTGCCACCATCCTTTTCCTTTTGCATTAAGATATGACTAATAGAGAAACTTCTGTTGAATAAAGTGTCATCGGGTAAAACTACAGCACCAGGGAAAGTAGCATCAATTTTTCTGCCGGGACCAACCAAAAAAAATAAAATAAAATGACAATTTGCAGAATTAGGTGGAAGCAGTGTGCCTGCAGCTATCATTTTACCATACAGTTGCAAACGTTTTATGAATTTAGTATTATGAAAAAGGATTCCCTAGATACTAAATGACTGATAGCCAATTCATGGGCTGAAGTTTGGGAACAGCACCCTAAGCGCTAAGAGGAGCTGGAGAGCAGATGCTCCCGTTTGCATCCTTCTGTGCATCAAGATATTTAGATATTCAGTACTACTGCAAGCCTTGGCCAATTGCGTAGTGCTTCCCTTTCAGACGGCCCTTGGAGACGGTTATCAGTTGAAAATACACGTCCTTCACTTATTTTCCGAATTGGACCAGAATCGATCTATTAGTGGATGGGAGTCTTTTGTAAGTTGGGTGTTTTGATTTATAGTAATCAAATCATTTTGAAAAGGATGGTGCTCATCTTGTTAAAAGCTCCCTAGTCCAGTATTTAACTGCCAAACTTGCAAGAGCGAAGAATGCCAAGATCACCTGGGCACAATTCAAAAAGGTCATTCAATCATATTTCTTTTTTTGCTCGTAACCCTACTGGGTTTATCTAGTTAAGTGCAATTATAGGAGACTGCAGAATAACGAACTCTGTATATGGCTGTCTTTATTAATCCATATAATTGTCCCCACTGCCTCCTTTCAACTGAGTGCTACTTTAAGGATTATAATAGCCACTGAATAATAGTTGAGAAATGGCAGATGCTTAAAAAAATAGAATTCAGAGGGAAATGTTTGCTAGTAGGATTTTGGACATAGTTTAAGGAGTCATATTTAGAAGACAAAATGATTTTATTTTTTCTTATATGGAACTAAGGAGCTTTCTAGTATTTAATAAGTGCTGATTCGTTCTTGCAAGAAATACCATTTCTTACCTATCGGCCTGTGCGTAAATATGCTGATAAAGATGGCAATTCTTCTGCATTATTTTCCATGATAATTCTCTTGAGAGGCTTCTCCTGGGAGTTCAGCTAGCAAATTGAGAGGCTGCTACACAGCGCACAACATTGTCCTTGTAAACCGTTGGAAACACACCCTGCCTCCCCATTTCCCGCAGATGTTCTCTCTGGGCACTGTATCCTGGCAGAGTCCCAAGTGTGATCACAAGATGCCCAGGTTCGCCTGGTGCACCAGTTGCGGCCCTATTTGGACCGGGAGTCTCTGCTCACAGTCACTCATGCCCTTATCACCTCGAGGCTCGACTACTGCAATGCTCTCTACATGGGGCTACCTTTGAAAAACGTTCGGAGACTTCAGGTAATGCAGAATGCAGCCGCGCGAGCAGTGTTGGGCCTGCCCAGAAATGCCCACATCTCAGCATCACTCCGTGAGCTGCATTGGCTGCCTATTGGTCTCCGAACGCAATTCAAAGTGTTGGTTATGACCTATAAAGCCCTACATGGCATCGGACCAGGTTACTTACGAGACCGCCTGCTGCCTCACGAAACCCAGCGACCGGTTAGGGCCCACAGAGTCGGCCTTCTCCAGGTCCCGTCGGCCAGACAGTGTCGCCTGGCGGGGCCTAGGGGAAGGGCCTTTTCTGTTGCGGCCCCGGCCCTCTGGAATCAACTCCCCCCGGAGATCCGTATCGCCCCCACCCTCTCCGCCTTTCGTAGACTACTAAAGACCCATCTCTGCCGGCAGGCCTGGGGCGGTTGAAATCTTGCCCCTAGCCAGTGTATGTCTGTGTGTATGTTTGCTGAATGAATGGTTCTTAATTTAGGGGTTCTTCTTTTTATATATTTATTTTTATAAATGTACTATTTAGTTTGTATTGGATTTCTATTTATGCTGTAAGCCGCCCTGAGTTCCCGGAATAGGGCGGCATAGAAATTTAATAAATAATAATAATAATAATAATAAGAACCCTTCAACTAGGAATCTGTCTGAGAGCACCAGGTACACTGTTTTCTTCCCCAGTAAATCAAAGTAGACGCATGTCAATCACTGGCCTAAATGAATCAGTAGCAGCTTTCAGTGAAATTATAACTGGGCACGAAGCAAACCGAGGTTTTTATGGCTCCACAGCTTCACATTCTTAGCGATACACATGGAAAAATTGTCAACAGGCACCTGGTGGGTTAAAGATGGACCAGGGGCGTCCACAAATTATGGTAAACAACCAAAATGACAGCCACAACTGTACGATTGAAGTTTGGTCTGTTTTCTTATATACTGTATGTGACACCATATTGGTTTGTGTGTGTGTTTCACCACACCTTGCAGATGCCCCTGAAGCTTTCGGTCAGTAGCCTGCTTCCTATGCCAAGTGGCATTCTCCAACCTCAGTACAAACTGCAAATGACGCTCCTCCCACTTCTAGTAACATCTGTCACAATTTTTTATTTTAACCTAAAGCAACTTTTTTTTTTTTTTTGAAAAATGCGAAACTGAAAATTGAAGCAAGTTCTACCACAGGGAGTCTCTAATTCTGACAACTTTTAAGATTCGTGGACTTCTGGGAGCTGAAGTCCACAAGTTTTCAAGCTGCCAAGGTTGGAGACCCCTGCTCTTCCCACCACCGACAATCAGAAAAGGCGTGGCAATCTGGGCTCCTTTTTGTCATTTCAACACAAAAGTCTTTGAGAAACATAATTCACAAAAATAAAGCTTACATCCTGCTTAACCAGTGCATCTGCCTAAGAGGCAAGTGGGAGACCGTGTTTTAGCAGAGCATCAAACAGTTCAACCCCTTCTTGTGTTTCAAGTATCAAAGGCAAGATCTCCCCCCCCCCGAAAAATCCCTCAGGCAAACAACCAAAAAGCATCTAACGCGAGTATTATTATTATTTTTATCCTGCACAATTTAGCACTGATTCATTGGCACCATTATTTGGTCCGTATCTGAAGAGATTCTACATTTTTGCTTCTTCTTTTTATATATATATGTCTTTGGTTCTTCGGGTTTTCTCCCACGTAGAATTTGAAGTGTCTTGGTGACGTTTCGATGAAGTCCCATTCGTCATCTTCAGGCTGGTGCTTTCGGCTTCGTGCTTCTAGGAGCAATGTGTGATTGTAGCTGTTTCTTCCTTTTAACTGCCAGTGGGGGTTTGAACTGATTGGCTGGGAGCTCGGCTGTGTTCTGATTGGGAGCCGAACTCCCAGCCAATCAGTTCAAACCCCCACTGGCAGTTAAAAGGAAGAAACAGCTACAATCACACATTGCTCCTAGAAGCACGAAGCCGAAAGCACCAGCCTGAAGATGACGAATGGGACTTCATCGAAACGTCGCCAAGACACTTCAAATTCTACGTGGGAGAAAACCCGAAGAACCAAAGACCTACATACAAACACCCGCAAAAACCTACAATATATATATTGTAGTCTTCAAACTCGGTTAAGGAATTCCAGGTTGAGGGAAGCTGGGATGTGGATAGAGTCCATAGTCAGAGATGAAGGATTGAACGGAAACAAAACGGGGAACATGAATTTGAAGTCTAACAGCAGCTGTGGAGGATCGTTTCGCTCTTGCAACTGGGCCTACAAGGAACCAGAAGAAGCTCGTTAGCAGAGAAATTGGACGGGTGGGTGGCTGTCCAAAGCCACAACTTTGCTCTTACAGCTGAATCTTGAGTTTCTCTAGAGTAGGAATCCTCTGAGTTTTAGAAAGATAAGGCATCATCAGCTCAATCTTTTTTCTAGCCAAATTTTGTAGTGGAAACTAACTTAACAGCACCGTACCATACGATTGTTCGTCTGGAAATTAGCAGCCGCTCCTGGCACCGTCTAGCTCAGAGGGGTCCAATCTCGGCAACTTTTAAGACCCGTGGACTTCGGCTGCCAGAATTCCCCAGCCAGGGTGGAAGTCCACCGGTTTTAAAGCTGGATATCCCTGATGCGGTTGTAGTACCTTCCCACAAGAAACAGAAGATGGTAGCTAGAACTGGCCACGGCTACACCTAGTGTCCTGTGTAAATCAGAGGAAACAACCTGGCAATCAGTTCAGTGTTTTTAAATAGCGACAGCTGTCGGGTTTTGCTTCTGTTTTTAGTTTAACCTTGCACAGGGCGAAGGTGAACAATTCAGCTGCCGCTTCTCAGCTTTTTCTCCAGGAGTCCCAGGGTAAGATCACAGTAACTAACTGTAGGGCAGGGGTGTCAAACTCACAACGTCCCAAGACGTGTTGCGACGTATTGCGACTTTTTTTCCATTGCCAGCAATAGGGTGGGCGCGGTTTCAGCATGACGCATCCGGCCTGCGGGCCGGCAGTTTGACACCCCTGCTGTAGGGGGACTGAACTGGTAGCTATGATTTTACATTGTTGTTAACTATGATAATCATTACTACTGTGAAACAACATCTGCCATATCCGGTCCTTGGGAAGGATATAATAGGTGGGTAAAAAAGCCAGATCCAATGTAAATATCTGGGTGACACTAACTTGTAGCTGCTCAACTTTCAGTGACTGAGTAGTGCAGACCGAGTGGAATTTAATCCTATGCCCTACCAATCTGTCAATCTTTACTTATTCTTCATGCATTTATCTTTTGTCAAGCTGGAGTCTTGCGTCCCATCTCACTACATTTCATTAGCCTTACAGAATGTCACAAGTGAGACAATTCTACGAAGAAGTAATTCCTGAAGAGTCCTGAAGAGAATGACAAAACGAAGAATGCTCTTTGCTGGACACGGGCTGCGCAGGAGTGTGCCACGTCCAGCAAAGACCGCAATCAACTGGATCCCACCAGATGGTTGGAGGAAAACAAACCTGTCACCAAACATTTCAAGAAGATCTGAAAAACATCAACCTTCCATGGAAAGGTCAAAGAACTTACCTGAATGTTTTTTATGAAGGTTACTGTCACTCGCTCTTCAAACTCGTTCACAGGAGTGTAAAGATTTAGTATTTTTACAATCTAAGGAGCAAAGATCAAAGGAGGGTTATAGAGGAGATGCGACAGACTCTGTGGCATCACTAGTTTGTAAACAGACATCACGGGTCCTCAAGAGAAGCAGTGTAGGAAATGGGTGACAACACAGGCTGCCCAGCTGCAGGCAGACCTTCAGGAGAACTGCTGCCCCCGAATGGGTGCCCCATTTATCCGCAATTGTACAGATTGTGCAAGAGTGATCACAACGTGTGTTCCATGGTTCCCTAAAAGATCTGCATGAAGCAACGTCCAGAGACACTTGCTTCTGAATTGGACATCCAGTTATGAAACTGCTGCCATACACCTCTCCTCTAGATGTTTTCTATATAATTACATGTATTGTGTGCATATATTTGCTTCCATCGTGTTCCCGTCAGACACTAAACAATAATCCATTAACATATTCAAGTACTTTCCCTGGTCACTTAAAACAACCTTCCTCAGCCGGATGCTGGACTTGACCAAAGCAAAAAGCTTTGGGGAATTATTTGCAAAGTACCAGCACTACATCGTTGTGATCTGAGCCAAAGCAGGGATGCCTAAGTTCAAATCCTTGCTCGGGCTGAGGCTCTCTGGTGACCTCCTTCGCCGAATGGAAAAGGATCCGGAGAAGGAAGGAGGGAAGAGGAGAACCGCATTCTCCCGTTCAGCCTTTTCTCAGCTGCTCTGAGTTGGCAAGTGAGGTGTACCTGCTGGGTGGTGAGGGATGTGCACAAGGAGCAGATGGCCTCCCCGTCCTCGGGGCTTTTCTTCTTCAGCTGCAGCAGCTGGGCTGCCTGGATCAGGGGCTCCAGGGTCTTGGCAGCCCCGCTGGGCTGCAGGTTCTTCCCTCTCAACCACTCCTCCAGTTGGCTGATGTTAAACCTGGACCCGACACAAGGAAGACACGAGTTACGAGGAGAATTGGTGAGAGGTTTCCAAATCCCGGAGAGAGGTTTGCGTGTTCTCAACCGGCCGGCGCCTGGTTGGGGAAGCAAAGGGCCTCTCTCTCTCTCTCTCTCTCTCTCTCTCTCTCTCTCTCTCTCTCTCTCTCTCTCTCTCTCTCTCTCTCTCTCTCTCCAACCCCCTCCGGAGCAGCCACTGCTGAGCAGCATTAACAAGATGGATGGAATTTCATTTCTTCCTAATTTTTCCAGCAATTTTGGGGGTCTCCTTTTGTCTGGATGTACAGTAGATCCATTGGTTTCCATAGGAACTGACTGGCTGGCTGGTCACCTGAGCTTGATGTCCTGGGCTGAGCATTTGTGACTGGCCCAAACTCACCCAGCTGGCTTTAATGCCTAAGAGGGAACTAGGACTCACTGTCTCCTGGTGAGGGTTCTCAACCAGCCAGCTTCCAGGCCTCACCCTTGCCGTCTCCTGCTGACTGGTCCAAAGTCACCCGTCTGGCTTTCCTGCCTAAAGCAGCACTGGAACTCACAGCTTCTAGTTTCTAGCCTGATGCCTTCACCACTAAGCCAACCTGGCTCTGGTTTGATGGAAAAATGCTCTTGATATAAAGCAGCTTCAACATATTAATGTGGCACCCGGGGAGGTGTTGCAAGTATAAATAAATTATTGCGGAGCAAACCTGAGAGACCGTTTTCCCATAATATGTCACATTACAGTTTGCTTTCACTTCAAATGTTGAATTACTAAGCAAACCACACTCCCCAGACAGAGCAACTCTAATGAAGGAGGACCAGATTGATCTAGAACGGAACGGAACGGAACGGAACAGAACAGAATAGAATAGAAATAGAACATAGAATACAAAATAGAATAGAATAAAATAGAATAGAGAATAGAATAGAATAGAGAAAGAATAGAACAGAATAGAATATAGAATAGAATAGAACAGAAATAGAACATAGAATACAAAATAGAATAGAATAGAAAATAGAATAGAATAGAAAATAGAATAGAATAGAATATAGAACAGAACAGAACAGAATAGAAATAGAACATAGAATACAAAATAGAATAGAATAAAATAGAAGAGAGAGAGAATAGAACAGAATAGAATATAGGATAGGATAGGATAGGCTAGGATAGAATTAGAATTAGAATAGAATAGAACAGAAATAGAACATAGAATACAAAATAGAATAGAGTCTTCGGAGAGGAGCGGCATACAAATCCGAATAAATAAATAAATAAAATAAATAGAATATAGAATAGAAAATAGAATAGAATAGGAGCTGGAAGGGACCTTGGAGGTCTTCTAGTCCAGCCCCTGCTTGAGCAGGAGAGCCTATACTATCACCTCTCATTTCCTCTCCCTTGTTTTGGGCCAGAAGCTTCCAATGGCTGAATAGCCTGCAAGGCTTCTGAAGCAGGAAGAGGGAAGGGCGCTATTCCACGGGGGTCCAGCCTCTCTCTCATCCACCCACAGCAGAGGGTCTTTTAAGACCTGTGGACTTCAACCCACAGAATGGCTGGCTGGGGAATTATGGAAGTTGAAGTCCACACGTCTTAAACTTGCCGAGAGGTTGAGGCACAGATCCAGAGGAAGCAGGACCTCCTCCCCCGCCTGCTTCCCGGCCTGAGCCCCACCTCATCTGCATGCCGGTGCTCCAGGAACAGACGTCCTTCCTCAGCAGGAGGTTGTTCAAGGCCACAGCGCTGATCATGTAGAAGAGCTGCTTAATGGCCTGCTGGACGATCTCCGGGTCCAGGCCCTGGTCGTACATGATGCTGAGAAACGTGTTCAGCTGGCGGATGATGGCCTCCAAGCTGTAGGCGTTTTCGCTGTCCCCCCTGCTGCTGCTCCGCTTCCGGTAGCCCATCGGCTTGACCCCCGACAGCCCCTGGATGCTTTCGTTCTCCAACACCGCCGTCACTGAGAGGGAAAGAAGGACGTCCTCCAAAGGTGAGCAACGCCAGCCGTGCCAATTCTAATTTTCTCATAACCGTTCACAACCGGTGGCTCTCGCCTCCCCCCCCCGCTCCCCTCCAATCCTGGGAATTCTGGAGTTGGAAATCCATCAGGTTTGCCAAGGTTGGAAACACCCCCTCCCCCACCCCCACCCCGGATGTAGGCAGTCCTCAGTTGTACTACTCGGCTGAGTTAAGTCTGCCTTTCACCTATCATGGGCTGCAAGACGCCTTCAGCAATTTTGATGAGTTGCTGGTAGATCTGGATGGAGAGGTCACTCAGGACCTGGCGGTACTCGGTGAGGTCAAAGTTCTTCAGGCAATGCTCGTTCTGCTTTGGGGTATTTTGAGTCATGAAGCCCTGCAAAGGAGGACCAGGAAAAGGGAGCAAGGTTAACGGCAGGCTGGATTACATGTATGAAGAGGAAAAGACCAAATACGGTAAGGTTGAGAGGTAAAGCAAACGTTTGTGGAGCAAATTCTGAGGAAAACTGGAACTTTGGGGCTAGGTTTTAGGGGGAAAAAACCCCAAACATACATCAAGGTTCACTTCCAAGATGGCTGCAGGGTACAATATAATTCTTAGGACGCCTAAAGAGACGTTGCAGGCTCCCGTGTACTCCAGTTACTCGTGGGGCAGATCCCTATACAGTAGGTCTGCTACTAAGAGCTTCCCTCCAAGTGACAAAGAGGTCTCGGTGAACCCTTGCAAGGTCAAGAATGAAATCTGGAGGTTTTATTGATGCTTTATACCTACAAAGTGTGGAAGAGAGATCGGGAGGCAGGAAAGGAAAACAGGGACTCTCCTTGTCTCGGCCAATTTTCATTTTGATGTTAGTTCATGAAATCAGGTGAAAAGTGGGACTGGGCGTCTTGTCTGCTACCAACCAGGCAGACCCGCGAAGTCTAACTCAGAAGCGAGTTCAGTAAGGATTATGTCCAGGAAATTGCAAGGTGCATAGAACAAAAGCTTTGCTTGTTCTTTTAATTAGTTACATTTTCAATCCAATAGTCAGATCTATAATTCACTAATATTAGCAGATTGTCACAGCTGAATTGCTAAGGTGCCTGCTAACCTCCGTCACTATGTAACTTGCCATAGAAACAGGGTGGAGGAGTGGAGCGCTTGGGAAAGAAACAGGAGTCTAAGAAGGTGTCCGTGGGCCGTGAGAGTCAAGGTCACAAAAGCAGGTGCCTGACGGAGAAGTGGACCATTCCCATAACAAGTCACGGAAGTGTGATTGGGCAACACGAACACTAAGATTTAAGAGACTGAAACAAACCATGAAGTTTGAGCAAGTGGGTGGCTCGCTTACGAGGGAGGGCAAGGACCTGCAACCTGCCTGCTTGAACCGGTGAGCCTAAGGGCAGGCAGACCGTTGACACAGATACCCAAGCTGGAATAGTAGGTATGATTTCAAGCCAAAATTTATAAGAAGCAAAAACGTATCCTAACAGCAAATTAATTTACCCTGGTCGACTCTTCTATCCCTGGAGAGCTAGGAAGGATACGGCACGAGATACTTGGATGACATTCTTTACACGACAAACCTAACACTGCGGAAAAGTCCTTAGCAAAATTCCTGCTGGTCTGAACCATGCTTATTTACCATAGTCTGGAAATCTCAGACGTACAAGCCAGCAATCCTAGACTTGTGGCCAGAATCAGGACTGGACCGTCTGTTACTAAGCGATGTGGTTGATCAGTCAGTCCCACCACATTTTACTAGCTTTTTTTGCCATAGTCATTTCAGGGAATCACACCGCTGTTCAACGGATGCAGCTTCCCCCACTGACTTTGCTTGTTCGAGACCAGTTGAGAAGACTGCAAATCGTGATCACGTGACCCGGGGATGCTGCCACCCTTGTAAACTCACACTAATTGCCAAGTGCCCAACTCACAATCACATGACCACAGGGACACTGTAACCATGGTAACTGTGAGGACTAGTCTTATTCAATGCTGTGCCCAGAGTTGCTTTGAAATGAGATGAGCGGCAAACAAATGTAATCAATCAATAAGTCCCTTTTTTTCAGTATTGTTGTTGACTTCAAAAGATGGCCAAATACGAACAGTCATACGTCAAGGACTACCTGTACCATCTGACCATCCCTTAGGGCAGAGGTAGGCAACCGTGGCTCTTTTATGACTGGTGGACTTCAACTCCCAGAATTCCTGACCCAGCTATGCTGAGGGGAAAGGGAGAGGTTTCCAAGCTGAGCCAGGCTTGCAGAGGGAATTCTGGGAGTTGAAGTCCACGAGTCATAAAAGGGCCAAGGTGGCCTACCCGCCTTAGGGAGATTCATCCAAGAGAGATTTTTTAGCACCGAGGCCCTCGTCCCTGGTTACCACCATGCTCTCACCGTATCACCGCTGTATTGTTTCAGACAATGGAGAAGGCGACTCGTGTTGGACAGCCAGAATGACGTCATCTCAAAGTCCTCGTTGTGTTTCTGTGGAGAAGCCAAACAAAAGACCATGGATCTTTTCCTTTGGTCAGTCATGCCATGAAAGGGATGAGCAGCTGGAAACACAGAGTCCCACTCTGGAGCCTCTCCAGAAAGTGGCAAGCAAATAATTGTCCTGAGAGAAATAAATCATCACCCAGGAGGTCTTCCCTTGAAATGTCCACCTATTATTTCCAAGTTTTGTGTTAGGGTTTCAAGGGCTCTGCTGGAACAAAGTCAGATCAAGGCGTCTGAAGGAAGGGCCTACGGGCAAAAGAAATGGTCCCTAAAGGTCCCTAGAGACGGTTCTAATGGGCTTCCTTTGAATGAAGTTGGCTTGCAACATTCCATCTTCAATTCGATCATAACAAGACTTGCTACTTTTCCAACTGGAACTTTTCTCATGCAATCTTGTGAAGGCTGCAAAATTGTGAAGACTGTACTGGAGGCAGTATTACAACCACCAATGCTGCATGACCCACAAATAAACTCTATTTTCTACTTTGTCTTTTATCTTCTTCCTGTTCCCTAGAGACCTTGCGTCATCTCAGAGGCAGCATATATACCATCCAATAAACATACCATATAAAGTGAAATCCCCCCTTTTTTTACCTTTAATACTTTTTTAATGCCGTTAATAGTGGAGGTAAGCAACGAGTGCACTTTTTGATCATCATTAACGTAATCGGCATGTCTGATGCACATAAAAAGGATGTAGGCGGGCAAGCAGGGCACGGTGGCAGATACGGTTTGGGGCTTCAGATCTGTGAGCAGGAAAGAAAATCTTTCAACAACAGGATTCCTCAGCCTCTCAGATACAAATTCTATACTGATGGACCTTGGACACTTACCCGAAGCAAAATGAGTCACAGAATTATTTTTATTAACTGATCTCATTCCTCTACTATATATATATATATATTTAAAGATCTGTCCTATTTTTAACAATCCAATTACTGTATTCCTATTATGTACTTTGGAGTAGAACATGCCATACCAAGAAAAAAAACGGAAATGAGTAATGCTCGAGGATAAATTGTTCAACGTGTAAATCAGTTTTTCAATTCAATCTTTTAACGTAACATTTATGCTTCTTCCCAATGCTATGAAGACTTTCTCCCTTCACAGGAATAACGATGGGAGAGTCAATTACTTGGAGAAAGTGCTGGGGTACCTTCCACTGGAGGCGTTTAAGAGAAAATAGACAGTCCTTTTTCTATGTGGATTTCCCCGATGGACAGGAATGAGATTACTTGACTACGGACAGTAGCTAAAGGCCCCCTTCAAACTCTACAATCCCAGGACTCTTAGGAATAGATTTGTTCTTACTTTGGCAGCAAACTATTACAAACCCTGTTTATAACCACAATATTAAGAACTAGGTTGAGAAACTACACAGAACTGTTTACCTGTAATGAGATTTTTTATGAGCAAAGGCTCCTCTTCTTCATAATATTCTAACATTCCCTGGAAGTCTTTTTCCTTCCTTTGGACGGCAACGTGACGACTGAGTTCGTGTTTCCGTTTTTCAGACAGTGTAGTGGTTTGATCAGCTGGGAAAGACAAATCAAGAACCAACTCAACCCTGAAGCAGCCACCCTCGCCAGAGGCCCCTCCGGGGTCTGGTTGACTCGATGGTCTGCCCCAGCCCCTCAAAGCTACAACAATGATAACGGAAGTAACACAGATATAACACAAAAGATGCAGTTCTGGTTAAAAAGGCAGGAGGAGGTTGTGGAGCTGTGTAGTTCCTTCTCATCTGCTTCAAAGTAAATTCTAGGGTGGAAACCAGCATTACCTTGAAATAGAAACATGACCACCCACCTGTACTCTAATGCAGGGGTCCGCAACCTCGACAACTTTAAGACTTGTGGACTTCAGCTCCCAGAATTCCTCAGCCAACTAGGAATTCTAGGAGCTGAAATCCACAAGTCTTAAAGTTGTCAAGGTTGCGGACCCCTGCTCTAAGGGCTATGATTCATACTGAGGTCTCGTATCATGAAAACTAATTATGCGCCATCAAGTTATATTTTACTCCTAGCAACCACATAGACAGAAAGCTGAAACATGCGACCCATTTCCTGTCTTGTGGGGAGTAGCATTTGGGTACCTGTAAATCTCATCTCCAAGTCTTTCTCCTTTATCTGCTATTTCAGGGGCCTTCAAACTGGGCCCTTTGATGACTTGTGGACTTCAGCTGCCAGAATTCATGCCTGGCTGAGGAATTCTGGGAGTTGAAGTCCACAAGTCATCAAAGGGCCCAGTTTGAAGAGCCCTGTGCTATTTGAAAGACCATGTTGCTCTGATCTGGGGATTATACCTCTTATCTTCAACCTATTCCACCTTTTCCTGAATTTTCTCCAGGAACTGCAAAAGAATCCACTCCACAGATTTTTTTAAACGTATGTGCTGAGAAGAAAGCCAACACGTGTTTGGGAAAAAAAATGGCAGAGTCCAAATAATGGATCTTTTCCATCAGTTTTCCAATGGAGAGAAGATTTTACTGTTTATGTACACACGGACACATAGAGACACATGCAAAGTGCAACAAAAGCCAAGACCCATAAACAATTCATTATATAAATCACATCCAATGCTCATTTTGATTCTTATTTTCTTTTAAACCCTTCTTTAATCATTTGACATGGGTCCTTTCAGCATTTCGGCATACAATCACTTTTTCTCTGAAAAAAAATAATTAGTAAAACATTGTAATTGGCCCATAAGTCTGATTTTTTGGGTGCATCCTGTACATAAGCAATATGTAGTCATAGAAAGTAGCGGGATTTTTTTTTCTCGATTTTGAGGTTTTTTTTTTAAAAAAATTCATTTTGCATTTTCATTCCCTTCTTTAACTTTTAGGCTGTATTACGGTATTATCTTTCAGTACATAATTCACTTAATAATACTTTAAATGAAATATTTAACTTCGGTTCTTGTTGATAACTGCAATATTTATTTTCGTACTTGTATTAGTTCAAAGATTCAATGAAAATTAAGATTGAAATGGAAATGAAAGGAATAAATCTTATCCCCATTTCATCATTTCTGTGATTCGTACCCGATTTCAGTGGTTGAAGTATGCCTCTAATGCAGTGTTTCTCAGCAACGCTGGCTGTGGAATTCTGGGAGTTGAAGTCCACATGCCTTAAAATTGTCAAGGTTGAGAAACACTGCTCTAATGTAAAGAACTAGCCAGAGCTATTGCACCATTTGCCATATCTAACCTCACTTTCAGGATTCAGTAAAACTCTCTGGATTTCGCTCTAGAGCAGGGGTCTCCAAACTTGGCAGCTTAAGACTTGTGGACTTCAACTCCCAGAATCCCCAGCATTCCACAGGAATTCTGGGAGTTGAAGTCCACAAGTCATAAAAGGGCCAAGTTTGAAGACCCCTGCTCTAGAGAATACATATACATCACTATAGCATTAGACCAAACTGCTACAGTCATACGTATAAAAAGTAAATAGCTTCCGTTTCTTAATAAGAAGAGGAAGACAGTAATCAAATTATGGCTTGATAACCTTGCTAAGGATAACAGGTAATTTCCTTGCTTCCTTCACCAGTGAACAAATGCTGAAGTGGTGAAGTGCATTAAGGAAATGGATTCTGAGACACAATTCAAGTAACTCTGTGCCAGTCAGTTTCATGCCTATGAACTATAATGACGGGAACCAGCTCTGCTAGCTGCCCCGATGTAGAGACTTCGATTCCTTTGGCTGAATTTCATTTAATGATCAGTTTTCCGGGAACCAGGTTTTTGGATCCAAGCTGCAGTAGCTGATCACTCCGTCAAGCCCTCAAAATCAAAAGAATACATTTCTGATACGCCGCTTCTCTTTTCCGTGACAGCAAATGCATATATAGCATTCTCTAAAAAATCCACCTTTGGTGCCAGGAGGACCAGCAGGGGGAGACGTTCTCCCAGATCCTGGAAGTACCGTAGCAAGACCAGAGCAGGGCTGGGAGTAGCAGGGGAAGAAAACTGGGTAAAGTTTATAATCCTTCCCCTTTCGATAAACAGAAACGGGGAACATCCAGTCGGTGAAGGGGGCGTGCGGAGGGACAAGGCGGCACTTTGGAAGGCAAAAATAACTTTTCAGATTAGAGAGGGGGGGTTAACCTGGCACCTGCCTGCCGCCTCTTAAAAAGCAGCGGAGACTTCGTGGAATTAGGCAGGAGCTGCAGCGGGAAACTGCTAAGGCCCCAGGAAAGGACTTGCACACCGGGGTTAGGCTGCCTCCCACAGTTCTGCACAGGACACGGGAGGAACAGCCGGGAATTGCGATGGCTCTTAAGACGTCCTTGATTCACACTTCCTTTAGTGACCGTCTGAAGTTACAACGGCACTGAAAAAAGGGACTTATGACCATTTTTCACACTGACATCCCCCACAATCACGTGATCAAAATTCAGAGGCTTGGCCACTGACTCGTATTTATGACGGTTGCAGAGTCCTGATGTCACGTGATCATCTTTGGCAACAAGCAAAGTCAGCGGGGAAGCCAGATTCACGTAACAAAACCACGTTACTAAGTTAATGATTCGCTTTACTGAGGCAAGAACGGTCATAAAACGGGGCAAAATTCACTTAAGAACTGCCTCACTTAGCAACTGAAATTTTAGGCTCATTGGTGGTTATACGTTGAGGACTATCTATACCAGGGGTAGGCCACCTGGGCTCTTTTATGACTGGTGGACTTCAACTCCCAGAATTCCTGAGCCGGCCTGGCTCAGCTTGGAAACCTCCCTTTCCCCTCAGCATGGCTGGCTCAGGAATTCTGGGAGTTGAAGTCCAGAAGTCATAAAAGAGCCAAGGTGGTCTACCCCTGCCTTATACTGTACAGTGCACCCTTCTTCCTTTGAAAAGCAGCTGCACTTACAAAGTCTTTCCTCCAGCCTTACTCAGATCTTGGAGCCAGACTGCCAGACGTGATCCAGATCCTCCGCTTCCTCCCTCGCTGTAAAGCCAAGGTGGCTTTTTAGCCACCGGAGCCATTTTTTGTCAGGGGCAGTGAAAGTTACCTTCGTAATCTTGCACTTTCTTCATATAAATCCTGAGCTGCTTCTTCAGCTTCTTCTCATTCTTTTCTAGTTTCTCGAGCATCTCTTTCAGGTCCTGAAAAACAGGAAGAAATCCCAGATCAGGCTCAGCTCCTGCTCAGACGGAGCGATGCCCACGCCTTTGGCCTAGAAGATCGGTTAAACAGCAAAAGAGGCGGAAGGGAAGACGGACGTCCTTGGCAGAAGTGTCCATGTTCAGTATTTACTTAACAAATGTAACTATAGAGTCACTCAGAGGAAATTAGGGGAGGAACACAAAAATATACTCAAGGCACATAAATGCAATCCAAAACCAAATTGGATTGAGGTCCCTAAAGGTGACATTATCAACACGTAGTCCAATCTATACTCACACCAGACCTCCATCCAGGCCTGGGGGAAGAACCAGTCCTTTACAGCGTTCAGGCTGCCTGCATCCTGGGGGGAGGAGGGGGCTGTCCCTCAAGACAGGTGCCGTGCCAGAGAAGGCACCCATCAAGGGCCCACCAGCTGCCCTCTTTTACAGCAGGGGTCCCAAACCCCCAGTCTGTGGACCGGCCCTGGTCTGCGGCCGAGGCCCCATCCGTGGGATGTGGGCAGCACGCGAAACCAGGTCCCCGGAGAAACCTCTGCCCACGGAACCGGTTCCAAGAGGACCCAGCGCACCCCCACGGCACCAGATCTTGTTGGAACCACTGGGCAGAGGTGATCCGTAAGAAACCCGATCCTATGCCACTTCAAAAGCAACAACCAGCACCTCGAATTGCGCTCAGAAGCTTACTGAGTGCATTGACAGGAGTCTAAGGCAGCGGTCCCCAACCTTTCCAGGTTGGTGGCCTTGAGCGGGACGGGGGAAGAGGCGATGGTTCTACATGAGGAACAGGCACATGGACAGCTTCATGTGAGTGGGGCTGAGAGCACAAGCGTGCTCACCCACCGCTCACACGGCCTGGGTCTGACTAGGCCGCAGCCTGGTCTGGGGACCCCTGGTATATGGTATGAGTGACTGAGCAATGCCTCCGGGTCTAGGAATGAGCACCACTGTCACCAAAGACGCATTTGTGTAAAGATGCTGCCACTTTCTCCTCAAGTGAGTCCAGGAAAACCCCAGAAAGCATTAAAGCATTAAAACCCCAGAAAAGCACCTCTACTTTGAAGGGGCGACCAAACAGGACCTTTTAAAAGGCTGCACGGTAACCAGAAAAACAACAGAGCGGCCAACTCAGTTTGAAGTCAGGGATGTTAACCTCTACAACAGGGATTTCCAGTGTTTGGGATTTTAACACAGAGCTGGAATCAAGAAAGGGTTGTCTGTCAGAGAGGCTTCCCTCACTTCCTTTCCTCCAGAGAACCTATGCCGCAGTTCAAGACCTCTGTGTCAAAAGGACGAAGGACTCTTGTCTCGGAGGGGGTGACCCCTTGGGTGGCCAGAGCCCTCCGGCCTTATGCAGTCCGTTAGGGATTTGCATTCGTAATCAAAGGCGGCAGGAAACCGATGAGAAAGCTGCCGTGAATCAGACAGCGTCCACACAAGCGTGGTCCCTTCGTGACAGGGGGATTAATCACCAGCGTTCAGCTTACCCAACCTAGCGGAACAGCTGTGAGAATAAAATAAACATCTCATTGATGGTTTAATAACATTAAAGGTATTCAAGGTGTTTTCACAGGATGTAAGCTGCTCCAAATAAAGCTGCCTTTTGCAATTGGACCGACGGGGACTTGGTCAATGCCGATGCTGTTCCGGTGGTGCTCAAGTGGCACCCGAGACCCCTCTTCCTGTTCATGCTACCTTTGCTTTCTTTGGCCACAGCC
The DNA here is from genome assembly GCA_034064705.1 of Bothrops alternatus. Taxonomy (NCBI): domain Eukaryota; kingdom Metazoa; phylum Chordata; class Lepidosauria; order Squamata; family Viperidae; genus Bothrops; species Bothrops alternatus. The sequence goes on along the minus strand of JARGCV010000185.1, from coordinate 2,614 downwards.
GTTCTGCTTCAATCTGCAGGCGGCCTTTGTACTTTGTGATGAGGGTGATGATATTCTCGTCAGACTGAAGTGAAAGTCTTTGATCAACCCGATTTTTTCTTTCTTTCAGGGTTTATTTCAATCTCTGCCAAGCCAATCAATTATACATTGTGAGTCAAGTAATGTCTCAGGTTGCCATGGCGAGCCTGAATTATTCTAAACAGCAAGTTGTCAAGCTGCTTTTTGAAACGCTCCCTTCAGGTTCTTATTAAATGTACCTATAATTTTACTGAAAACTCGGTTCAGTGTGGTTTAGCAAATAAACTGTAGCTTTTAGTGCCACTTTATAAAAGCTGTAAACATAAAAAGCAAAGTTGGGCAAAGTTTGACGTCATTTATGTTGCGGTGTCTGTAGGGGAAGGATGTTTCACAACGGAGCTGATGAAACAAAAAGAGGGGGTCACTCTAGTGGACAACCACTTAAATGTGAGCCATCCGTGTAGGATGGCTGCAGTGTCCCAGCGTCACCCGGTCGTCATTTGTGATCTTCCTGGCCAGCTTTTGACAAGCAAAGTCAACGGGGGAAGCTGGATCTGCTTAACGACTGCGTGATCCACTTAACAACTGCAGTGATTTGCTTAACAACTGTGGCAAAAAAGGTCGTAAAATTAGGTGCAACTCACAACTGCCTCGCTTAGGAACGGAAATTCTGGCCTCAGCTGTGATTGTAAGCGGAGGACTCTCTGCACCTCTGCCAAGAGCATTCGGGGTGGGGGAGGGAGACACCTTGAATGCAGACAAAGCTTCTGAAAATTCATCGGAAATTGTTCCATGCCAGGCTGTCAGTCAAGCTCTTCTCCAAAGCGCCAGAGGGCAGGAGGAGGAGAAGCAACGGCTGGAAACTCATCCAGGAGAGAAGCAGCCTGGAATGAAGGAGAAACTTCCTGACAGGGAGGACAATCGACCAGTGGAACAGAAGTGGCCTCCAGACATCGTGGGCGCTCCATCCCTGCAGGTCTTTAAGAAGAGACTGGACAGCCCCTTGTCTCGAGATGGTATAGGGTCTCCTGCTTGAGCAGGGGGCTGGACTAGAAGACCTCCAGGGTCCCTTCCAGCTCTATTCCATTCCATTCCATTCCATTCCACCATGGCAGCACTGCTTTTTTGCTGCTCCATGCCACGTTGTTCTATATCCAGAAGGCACGTTGAGCGTATTCCCACCGGGAAACGTTACTTTTATCCATTTTATTATCTAAAAATAGACTGACCCGAGCAAACGTCTCAGACTCATACCTGGATCCCACCATCAGCATCATTTAGTGAATGAACCGCTCGGAATTTTTGTCATTCAAGCCTTGGCTTAAGCCTCCCCGCACCCCATAAAACATTCATATTAAAATACATGCTGAAACGTTTGTTTGTGATTTCTGTTGCTTTTAGAAAAATGGATCCACAAGGGTGGCAAATGATAAAGGGTCTTGGTCTGGAAACAAAGTTAGTTTACCATTCCGTCCTTCTGACGGTTAGAGTCTCTCTCTCCCTCCCTCCCTCTCGCCTCTCCCTCCCTCTCTCCCTCTCCCCTCTCTCCTCTCCCTCCCTCTCTCTCCTCTCCCTCTCTCTCCTCTCCCTCCCTCTCCTCTCCCTCCCTCTCTCCCTCTCTCTCTCCTCTCCCTCCCTCTCTCTCCTCTCCCTCTCTCTCCTCTCCCTCCCTCTCCTCTCCCTCCCTCTCTCCCTCTCTCTCTCCTCTCCCTCCCTCTCTCCTCTCCCTCTCTCCTCTCCCTTTCCCTCTCTCCTCTCCCTCCCTCTCCTCTCCCTCCCTCCCTCTCTCCTGTCCCTCCCTCTCCTCTCCCTCTCTCCTGTCCCTCCCTCTCTCCCTCTATCCTCTCCCTCCCTCCTCTCTCTCCTCTCCCTTTCCCTCTCTCCTCTCCCTCCCTCCCTCTCTCCTCTCCCTCCCTCTCCTCTCCCTCCCTCCCTCTCTCCCTCTCCCTCTCCTCTCCCTCTCTCTCTCCTCTCCCTCCCTCCCTCTCTCCTCTCCCTCCCTCCCTCTCTCCTCTCCCTTTCCTCTCTCCTCTCCCTCTCCTCTCCCTCCCTCTCTCTCCCTCCCTCTCCTCTCCCTCCCTCCCTCTCTCCCTCCCTCTCCTCTCCCTCTCCTCTCCCTCCCTCCCTCCCTCTCCTCTCCCTCCCTCTCTCCTCTCCCTCCCTCTCTCTCCTCTCTCCTCTCCCTCCCTCTCTCTCCTCTCTCCTCTCTCTCCCTCTCTCTCCTCTCCCTCCCTCTCTCTCTCTCCTCTCCCTCTCTCCTCTCCCTCTCTCCTCTCCCTCTCTCCTCTCCTCTCCCTCCCTCTCTCCTCTCCCTCCCCTCTCCCTCTCTCCTCTCTCCTCTCCTCTCTCCCTCCTCCCTCTCTCCTCTCCCTCCCTCTCTCTCCTCTCTCCTCTCTCTCCCTCTCTCTCCTCTCCCTCCCTCTCTCTCTCTCCTCTCCCTCTCTCCTCTCCCTCTCTCCTCTCCCTCTCTCCTCTCCTCTCCCTCCCTCTCTCCTCTCCCTCCCCTCTCCCTCTCTCCTCTCCCTCTCTCTCTCCCTCCCTCCCTCTCTCCTCTCCCTCCCTCTCTCTCCTCTCTCTCTCCCTCCCTCTCTCTCTC